>CM060922.1:464801955-465426955 GCA_030737875.1 Allium sativum
GTAGAGGTTGGACAGTGTGAGAATATTCTTTGGTGTAGGAACATGCATTTTGCATTATCTGACCATTTTGGTAGCCATTTGGTCAAAGGTGGAGATAGACTCAGTCGGGAGGCGGGTGAACCATAACAATGTCATACCTTCTAAGAAGACCGGGAAGCATTTACGTTTGATTGCGTCGGTGGCTCAGCTAGAATCCATGTGCCACTCGTAGTGGTTTAGGAAAGCACAAGGGTCAGTGGTTCCTGCGTAGAGCCCTAGTTGTGGCATGCTGAAACATTGTGCATCCTCAGCTTTGTGCACGGCCTTGGTGAAGGGGTTACATCTCAAGTGGGTTTACCATACGTTGTTGACGTTCCCTCGCATATTTCTCATAATCGTTTGAACCATGTCGGGGAGATATGCTGGGTGAAGATCCGCTAGTGGAATCTTGCGATTGTTGTACACCTCGGGGGTCTTGTTTTCGGATGCCTTTAGGGATGAACATTGGGATTATCCTCATCTATTGTATCATCCTTATCATCCTGATTCTTGTATGGTTGATGAGGTTGAGCGGGTTGATGCAGATTTTGATAAGGCAAAACATGGATTTTTGAGCAGTTGGACGCGTAGGCCTAAAGTTTAGAGCAACCACAGTTGGGTTCTACTGAGAGGGGTTTGGTTACTCGGACTTGGTTTGTCATTAATAACCAAACGGGAATGGTCGCATTGATGGCGTTGTTCCATTATCATTTCCCTTGTTGTTGCCATTGAGTTAGCATTACTACGGACGATGGCTTTGTGTTGAGAGTTAACCTCCTCCATTGGCTTCAGGCCGGGTTTCATTAGAAAAACTTTCCAAGGCATTATGCTGCGGCCGAGCATTGTTCTGAGCAAAATGAAGTTGAGCAATGAGGCACTGACTTTCCTAAAGTTGACGTGTAAGTCGGTGTAGGTCTTCTATGCATCATTGAGCTCTAGAGATATGTTTCCAACATTTTATTAAGCTCATAAAGCTACGCTTGAGTTACGGGAGCATCGGAGTCCATAGGAGGAATGATATCCACCTTGTTCGGGTTTCTAGCCGATTGGAGTTATTGAGAAGTAGTCGTGTTGGCGGGTGCTGAATTTCGACCATTGGCTTTTTCCTCGCTTAACTAACGTAAGAAAACTCGAGCGATTGGTTAGGAACAAACCTAAGTAGCGCATCGAAGTTGAGATAGAAGTGTGTGACAAAAAATGAGTCTAAGTTCTCATTTAAAGCACCAGAATGTTGATGGCAAAAATGTCGTAACCCCAAAGATTCTTAGTTACCTAAGAATATCGTTTTGCATGGATAAAGGAAATACAGAAAGAAGTAAATAACACGAGATTTATAGTGGTTCAGGTTGTGAGCGACCTACGTCCACTTTGAAGGATTTTGTTGATATGTTATTCACAAGTATGAGTTACAAGCATAGAACATCACCTAGGCATTCGTTTACAAGCATTTCCACGTATTTTGGAGTCATAATTGTCATATGCTAAGTCTTGGAAAAAAGTGATTTATGCTTCTTCTTCCTCAATAACTAGGTTGCCATTAATGAGTTTTAGGAGCTTCAAGAAATGTCAAATCAGCAAAAATTCAACCCATGTGAATATTGAGCAAGGGGTATTTATAGGTAGTTGGTTTAATGGGAGTAGGTGAGATTTGGGGACCACACTGCAGAAAATCGCATCCCATAGGCGTGCATGTCGGAAAAATCGCATTACACAATGCTTGTAGGCAAAAAAATACATCCTAGAGGGATGCGTTGTACCGTCTTATGAGCCCATCGCAGCCTCAGGGTACGATGGCATTGCATTCAGGGGATGCGATGACATTGCATCTGATGGATGTGTTGACATCGCATCTTGGACGATGCGATAACACTGCATCCTGTGGGATGCAATGGTATCTTATCCTGAGGGATGCGATATCACTGTTGCTGTAGGATGCTGTATCTATAAGTTGCGGTGGCGAGGCATCGCATTGTGAGTGATGCAAGATGAGCAATGCGAGCTACCAAAGGCGATGTGAAGTAATCGTAATGGATGGTGATGCGATGCGATGGAGTGAGTCAAAGTCATGTGGTGAGAAGGATGCGATATTGGTGATGCGATATTCACATCTAGAGGAATTATGAGGCTATTGTGCGCTCGATTCCTTCTAGGCTTGAATCTTCAACATATTGGCGACACTTTGATCGGTGATGCTATGCGATGGGTTGAGTCGAGTAGCCTGGTATACTTTTGGGAATTGGACTAAAATGCCAGTTAACAATGTCTTTCCACTAATCAATCTAATGAGGTGCATGAAAGTTTTTCCTAAAATAATGGAATGTACATGATGGTAATTAAAAGAAAGATTACAACAGTAAAGGCTGGTTCATACTAAGGAACATAAAATAGAAGAATGGTGAACGGGAAAATATAACCTATTATAGCTAATTATATTAATGAGAATGTAATATAATAGGTTGGCTTGTGCTAGGGACAAGTGGTAATTATAACATGCATTATAACAAACAAAAAGGAACTTATTAATAAATCTTAGTAAAGAGAACTAAGTTAAGAGGTAGATAACAAGAGGTTGTGATAATGAGGTTATGACTAACTAAGAAAGAATGAAGTAGGCTCATTACTAGTAGACTTATAATTGAAAATGTGGGCTGGATAAAGAAAATAAATAGCCAATTGTGAGCTAATAAACCTAGTAACTTGAGATAAAATGAATATGTGAGTAATCAAGTTAATTGTCAACCTGATGAGATAAGACAAGAGCTTAATTAAAGGATTAGACGTATAATCTAATAACACATTAGTGTAGTGCGCTTGGACCAGTCTGCATGTACGACCATAAAGAACCCAATAGGGATCATCGAGGTGCCTTGAGGCACGAGAGGAGCACGTCCATCTGATTATTCTGCTTAGTAATTCTACTGGGTATTCTGCTTGCTTTCTCTGCGGAACAGGAGAGAAGTACGTGACTTCCGAGGGATGTGGTATGGTGCTCCGCGGTGATCCTCTGTTGTGGTACACGCACAGGCTATACTCGTAGAGGTATGGTCTGCGCGGTACCACCCGGTGAGTATACCTTGACTACAACTGTAGCTTGGCAGTCAGAAGGATGTGGTGGAGGTGTTGGGTGATTCGGCGATTGCCTCGGGAAGAGGCTAGGTTAGGGTAGTAATCTTTAAGTACCTGTCATCGGCAGTCAGTGGGATGCAGAAAGACTAGAGCTAAACCAAGAGACCGTCGATCTTTCACTATCAAGACGTTGGATGAGGGACACTCCAAATTGGATGATATATTGTTTTCTAGGGGCATGTCACTTAGCTCTAGATGTAGTCTTTCATTAGTAGAAAGAGGGGTTAGGGTGGGACCATAGCCACCGTGAAAATGCAGAGCATACTCTAGATATTTATATTGTAGGCCTTATAAGGCGGACCTTTACATACATGGAAAGCTCTCGACCTGTACATTAGATGCAGCCCTCTTATGGGACTCGGGGTATAGTAGAAAGTAAATACGTGTGAGGGTCTAGATACACGCACTGGGTGGTATATCATAGCCAATAGGTCATTACTCCATGTTGAGACTTGATTCAACCGAGGAGTTCAGGTACAACGATATGTATGCTTGCGTGGCATAGCAATGATGGTTCTGTGCGATTACGTAGCATAATGATTTGGATTTCTGTACATCATTCGGCGTAGGATGGATGTTGCATATGCTTCGATGGCATGATGGTGGAGACCGTAAGAGGAGGGTATGTAGGGAGTACCCTGATATGTGGGTATAACTACATATATTATATTAGGTTAATCTACCAGGGAGTAAATGGGTACAATGTAAGTGTAGAGCCTTGAGTGTTGTTAACCCAAAATAACCTAATAAATAAGAAAACATAACCGAACGGTACATGCAGGTTATTTCAGAATGTATAATTTGTCCAGTCACCAGAACTTTGTGTTCTGACCCCGTCCTCATAGCATACTCGCAGGTTATGTTTATTGCAAAAATTTGATAGCTTTGGATATTGGTTAGACAATATTATTATTTCGATAAGGCTATACTTGATTATGTTATATTTTATCCATTACATTGTGAGATGTTTAACGAGCTCTGATATATTTATTATCTATGTCTTTTCTGCAGGATACCAGACAAGCCAACTCGAGCTTTGATAGATTGAAATTTTTGAAGAAGAAAAAACGGTCGGTCAAACTTCGGGTTGTAACAACAGCAGTATCACAACAACACAAAACTTTAACTCCCAACAAGAAAATAAAGCCAAAAACCAAAAAATAGCAACAAATTAGATATGAAAATAGGATCAAACAATACGTCGATTTCTCGATCCACAGGAACAAAGCTTGTCTTTGGTTGATCCAAGACCTTCAATCCACGATGCGTTGAGTTGGAGTAGTGGGATTGTAGAAGTCATGAAAAGAACAATACAAGTACGAGATAATGGGTGTCTAAAGCAGCGAGAACTCCACTGATAAGTCGAGGGAAGCATTAGCAAGAGATTACTGTAAGAAGGGATATAGTAGCGAAAGGCAGGAAAATGGGTCTAAAACAGATAAATAAGGCAGCGGGTAGAAAGGGGACGGAGAGCGTCTATCTATACAACTGTTGAAAAGCTAGGCGAAAAAAGAAAGGGAAAGAAGAAATGGAGAAGGAGATCGAAGGAAGAGGGAGAAAATGAGAGGTGGTTGTTAACCTTCTTTTTCGTCTATTTCCCAAAAGTACACCAGACACGCTCGACTCAGCATATCACATGACATTGAAGCCCTAAGTGTTGCCAAGTAATCAAGGATACAAGCTTAGAAGAAGTCGTGCAAACAAGAGCCTCACAACTCCTCAAAACCATGCACTAACCATATTTTTGTATCCCTCGTGTAAGAGATTTCAAACCCCTAAGCTTCATACCCCTTACACACCAAAGGTTTCAAACTCCCATGGTTTGACTCCCCTACCTCGAGTCTCGGATCCCTTGAATCCCTTACCTATCATTAGCCTCGACTCCCTCCTCTAAAATGCTTCGTACCCGAAGTATCGACTTCCTCCTCACACACCAAAGTTTCCAATCCCTCGGTAGAAGTTATTTTTGTACCCCTCAATGCTCATATTTCGACTCCTTTAACGTTAAGAACCTCAGACCCCATAGCATAACACAAGCATAAAAACTAATTTTTTGCAAGATTGATATATGACTCCAAATTACACGGAAAAACTTGTAACTGAATGCCTAAATGATGTTCAAAGCTTATAATATATTATTGTGAATAAAATATCAGCGAACTCCTTCAAAGTCGACGTAGGCCCCTCACGGGACCGAACCACTATAAATCTATTGTGTTATTTACTGTTTTTTTGCACTTACTTTCCTATACGAAATGTAATTCTCTAAGTAATAGAGAGTCTTTAAGTGTTATAACATTTTTTTTCGTCAACATTCTAGTGCTTTCACTGAGTACCTCAGCTCGCTTCTTTATCGCACAATCCTATCTCGACATCAATGCGCTACTCAGGTTTATTCCTAACCTGATGATCGAGTCCGCTTACGATGGTTAAAAGAGTAAAGCACTTGATGATCGAAACTTCGGTAGCAGCCAAACCTATTACTAATCAACAAGCTCCATCGGCAGCAAACTCGACTGACGCCGACGTCATTCTTCCTACAGACCAAGATGCTCCGGCAACTCAGGCGCAAATTTACGCGATTAACAAAAGATTAGAAAACAGATCTCTAGAGCTCAACGAGGAGTTGAAAAACAACATCAACCTCATGCGTCAACTCCAGGAGAATCAACGCCTCATCGTTCAACTCCAGCTCACTCGGAACCATGCTCGACCATGGTGCAACTCCTCAGAAAGTGCCTCCTCTGAAGCTCGGGACTGAAATTAGAGAAGAATGTTCACTCTTAACACAAATGCGGCTACCCGTACCAATGCCCATACAAACACCAACAGGAACGAGTACGGTGATGGGACCATTATAGCCATCAACAAGGGAACACATCAACATGATCATTCCCAGTTGCTTATCAATGACGAGGCCGGTCTGAGTAACCGACCCCCTCCTCGACAGAACCCAAATGTCGATGTTCTAAACTTAGGGCTTATGCATCTAGCAACCGAACAGGCCCAAGTTCCCACCTGATCAGAATCTGCATGGACCCGCTTAACCTCATCAACAATAGCAGAAGCAAGTCAGCAGTGACGATGACATGGATGAGGACGATTCTGGTGTCCACCATAGGCGGTATCCACGACCCAGGACCCTTGAGGCGAACAACAACCGCTGAATGCCACCAGAGAATGTACAACCAGTATATCTCCCCGACATGATCCGAACGATTATGAGGAATATGAGAGGGAATGCCAACAACCTGTTGGAATCCCACTTAAGGCATAATCCCTTTACCCGGGTCGTGCACGAACCGAGTGGCTGCGACCCTTCAACATGCCATAGCTTGCGATCTATGGAGGAATCACCGCCCCGTATGCTTTCCTGAACCGCTACAAGTGGAACATGGACTCTAGCCGGGCCATCGATGTAGTTAAATGTAAATGCTTTCCCGTCTTTTTGGAAGGCACAACCTTGCTCTGGTTCATAATCCTTTCGCTCGATTCTATTAGTAACTTTGACCAGCTGGCAAGCGAGATGGTCAAACAGTTCAAAATAAACGTTCCAACGCTAAAGAACTCTCTTACCCTCTCTAATCTCTACTAGGGCCCGATAGAAAGCCTCAAAGCTACCTCGAGCACTTCAACATCTCCCTAGCCAAGGTTGATGATCAGGAACCCTAAACAATCCTCGTCCAGCTTGCCAAAGGTGTTCGTGCTAACTCCGAAATCGGAGCATGGATAGAGCGAAGGAAACCGAAGACTCTCGAGGCCTTTTACGAGAAAGCCCGGCAATTTTTGTGCCAAGAGGAAGCTCGACGCAACAAAGCTACTCGAGGTAGACTCCCCAACAACCCACACGCTGGCACCATCGAAGATAGTGTCAAAGGAAAACCCATCGGAAAATCTTCCGACAAGGGTAAGGGGTAGCCTAATACAACCCCAAGCCAAACAACGGAAAGGCTGGTGGTTGCAATAGTCAAGCTTCTGGTGACCCTAAGAAGCACGATCTCTACCAAAATTATAGGAAATACACTTTAGTCAATCGTGATCTGGAGATAATCTACTTAGAGACCTGTAATACTCAGCAGTACAAGAAACCCAACTACCGAGAATCAACCAACCACGAGAAAAACTCCGACAAGTATTACAGATTCCACGACATGTATGGGCATATCACTAACGACTGTCACCGGCTTAAGGATGCAATTGAAAACCTCATCCGTGAAAAATGCTAGGAACAGTACGTTCAGGACCCTGCTCCCTCTAAAGCAGTCGCGGCCCCTTCAACGCCCGATCCTCCTCCAGCTAATGCAGCCCGAGGACCGCCCAACCAAAGATGTGGCATTGTGATCAACACTATCTGTGGTAGACCTCACCCCACACACGAGTGCATCCAAAAGATGGAGGAATATATCAACTCCATGAAGCACGCTAACTATGAACCATGCTCCGCTCTGGAAGAGTCTGTCCCCGTCAAGCTCCAAAAGACAATGTGGTACGATATCCTCTTCCGCAAAAGGGAATAAACGGGAATTGAGATCCCAACCATAGACCCTCCCGTTATCTCTGCTCAAATTGGCTCTAAGGATCTTAATTGATTCAGGAAGCTTGGTCAATATCATCTTCAAGGCGGCCTACGTTCAAATGAAACTAGAAGCTAAAGACCCGAAGCCTTTCCATGCCACGATTCACAGCTTCAACGGTTCTTCTAACCAACCTGTGGGTGTGGTTGACCTCCTAGTAGAACTCAGAGATGGGAATCGGAGCCGGGTCTAAATCCTCACCTTTGTGGTCATCGATGTAATCTCTCCGTACAATGCTTTCCTTGACCGTCCTTTCCTAGCAAAGTTTTGAGTCTGCATGTCTCTATGGTCTTTTCTCATGAAATATCCCACAGAGAACAGGATCGGCACAATCAGGGGAGATCAAGCAACCGCAAGAGCTTGCTACCTCACAGAGTGGAAGAACGCATGCAAAAATCACACTGAATATTTTTATTTATATTCAAGTTTATATGATATGCATAAACCGACCATATGCTAAATTCGATCCAATCACCTACTCAAGTATATAAACTTTACCTCAAAACTAGTATTGCTCAATCGACCTTCCTAGTTCGAATTCCTATTGATTTTCTTGATTAGAACATTTATCTTACTTACATAGCCTTTTACTATTATGGAAACTTCTTTATCATTCCAAGAATCCAAATCAAATTTTCGGTGTCATAATTAAGAAATCCTTTTTCTGATTGGTGTAGATTAACATGAAGCTATGTATCCAAACTCTAAATCATGCATCATGTGAATCAAACGATTTATACATATCATACTAACTCAACATGATTGGTTATTTAATTATACCATTCTCTTCTAAATCGTTTTCACTTTTATTAATGGTATTTTATTCAATACTAAATTATTTATGAATTACTTCATAAATTTCCCACTAAGTCTATACTTAGTTTATAAGGAGGATCTTCATAAAAATATTAAATTAAAACTTATTCTAGTTTGATTTACTTTACATTATACCTTTTAATTCCTAAGAGCATATACAAAACACTAAATTGTTATTACTTAATAATTTATTTATTTCATTTATATATTTCAGATGATACCCAATAAAATATGGGTTTTCAAACTGAGTCAGTCTTCTGACATTTTTACCCTAGGGTGTCTAAAAAAATGTTATCTGTGGATTAGCTCAAATAACATCAAATGATTTATAATTCTTAGATGTTTATTTAAAAGGGTGCATTTTTTATGGGTCACTATTAACGTTTTAAATTAGGCTCAGGTCTGATCATAAACTTATTGTAACTTTAGTCCCTATTTTTTGAAAATTCAATAAAAAAATGAAAAAATCACGTAAATTCGTAATTAATTAAAACAAATAATCTGAAAAAAATTCAGGTGAAAAAACATGAAAAACCATGCCAAGATAAAAAATTACGCAAAAGCAATGAAATGCAGTAAAATGCATCGACAGATGCATATATTTCAAATAGTTGCATACATGTACGCATTTATTTCAAATCTGCGGCTAAACTGCAGAATAAATGCATACATGTATGCACATAATATGAATTCATGCATATTCTGATGCACTGATTTAAAACCTGCATACGTACGTGCAATTTTTTCACTTTTGCTTAGATTTTGACATATCTGCATACATGTATGCATTTATATAAAAAAAACTGCATACATATATGCAGTTATCCAAGAGGCGTGCATAAATATATGCATGTGTATTCAAATAGTTGCATATATGTATGCAACTATTCGTAATAGTTTCACACATATGTGCAACTCTTTTTTTTTTGGTCGAGCACTCCTGACAATATTTCTAGATTTTAGAATTTTTTTTAGTTAATGCCGCATTTTTTTCTAGAAGAAAATAAAGAAGGCGGAAGTAAATAATGCAGGAAGGCGGAAGTCCCTAAAATGTAGGAGGCGCAAGCAAAAATAGGAGACGGGTTGTAATTTGAAACATGACAAGGATGTGAGCCAGATTATGTTTGCTTTTAGGGATGTGAGCCTAATTTTCATTATTTAAAACTATGGTTTTAATAAAATTAGGCTTATTAAAACCTTCCAATCAAATTTAACTCATTTAGACATAAGTTATAATATAACTCTTTACTAATTATGAGTTTTAAATTCTATTTTTATCAAATTACTATACAAAATGGCATTCATTTTAAATTAGTTTCCTGTAAGGAAACTTAAAATTTTCAATACTAGAATTTTAGTTTTAAAAAATTCCTTTTTTACAAATTATATTCCATCTATTTCCAATATATTAAATAAAAACTTAAACAATTTATTTACTAATATTGCTTTGGGTTCATTCGGATTCAAACTTATCATGATCACATAATGAAAATGAGAATTATTTACTAACCGCATTATACCGTTCACTTAAGAAATCCTTTGATCATTACTTAGAAGATTATTTGGTATATCACAAAACTAATAGTGATAATTTCCCTGAGCTAACCAAAGAGAATACATTTTCCTTATAATTTCTTTATGAAACATTTATGCTTAGTTTTCGGAATTATTTTTAGTAATACCGAATTAAATTAATTAGAACTCTTTTCATGACATACTTCTAAAGCATACTTGCCTTTTGCTATTTCAAATATAATTACCTTATTTAATAATAAAGTTTCTACCTCAGATGATATATTTACCATTTAGATTATATTGACCAACTTCTATTTAATGATGATTGTTAACTCAACATTTTTATCGAACACCTTATAGCCAAGCTATGAAACTTGATTCATTAGAGGCTCAATTCACTACAATAGATATAAAGAAGAATAAACCGGCAATCAACAAAAAATAGGAAATGCTCCTATACTATTTGAACATGACCAAGCAAACAATAATGATAATAATTTAATATTATCATCAACATATAGTAATATATAAATATTTTGTTATACATATGAAATATATCATTGGAAAATATTTCATTTACTAAAATTTTGAAAAATTCAATATCATTTCTGTTTGTCCTGTTCAAATGTTTTGAAATTCCTATGAGCAACGAGGCACCCAGTCTTAATTAGAATTTCAAAATGTAGACTTAGAAGAAAAGTTAACATGATACATTTTCATAACACTAACAAATACACACTTATACACATACACGCACTCTCTATCTCTCTGACACATTTTAGGGTTTTGCTTACCCAATTTTAATGAGTTAACCCACTAAAGCTAAGGTTCTCTCTTAACCTTCAGCTCTAATACCAAATATAATAACCCACCTTTTCAACCGTCGAAAGTCGACACAAATATGACTACTATATTTCAATATCGAACATCCAATCATCAAAGATGTAGTTTGTCATGGTTAAAAGAGAAAGAAAAAAAATATAGAATCTCACAACAGAATCAATATCATATAACAATAATAATGACAGATGAAATGTCACTCTAAGATACAATGTATATCAAAGTCAAAACAAATCTTATCAGCTAGACAGTTATAAAATTTTGAACTTACAAATCCCGATTGGCAAATTTAATACATCGGAAGTAAAATAATACAATAGGCGAACTTCCAGCTCTACTTCGTCGTCTCTATATCCAACTGAAGACAACCTGGAATCAAGCTTGGTCTTACACAAGCATTATACTAAGTAACACACGGGTCAGTCTGAATAACCAACATGAGAAAACTCAAGTAAAATGTAACATGCAATAATTCTATGAGAATCATGCCATTAATTGCAGAATGTTTTTCAACCTTATGAGAATAATATATATATATATATATACACACACACACATGTAAGCATCAACACAAATTAGGAAAATATAAATAAACAAGTAATGGATGCCATATATATTACAATGTCAACATAAATAAAGTAATAGAAACTCATGGAGAAGAGATGCACGACACTACTCGATAGAGATAAAGAAACTGATCCAAAAATTTGGATTAAGCTTGGAAAAGTTAATTTCCCAAAGGAACCGTACTGTTAATTCTGGACTAGATCACTTACAACAATAACATCCAATCGCACTATGGATTCAAGTAGTTCAACATCGCGAAGGTTTTGTTATCTATCCGATGCAAATTAAAAACAGGAAAATATAAGACCCACAATTTTGAACCATTCAAATAAACAATAAACCACACTTGTCAAAGTTAAACCATTCAAAACAATGAATTGTTAATTTAATTTGAGGTAAATAAAAATCACTACATAGAATCACATACCTAAAAATAGAATAACTTACAGTTGAAGTAAAACAATAACATAGTAGTACATATAGTTACTACTAAAATAAATGATCCTACATAAGTACAAACAAAGTCATAAGCTCATGCAATACAGGTCATGTACGTACATGTCTGATATTATATGCATTATATATGTATGTATATATATATATATACATACATATATATACAAACACAACCAGTAAATTGAAAATAACCGAGATAACGAAATAGCTGATAGATTGATAGGGATCCAATAAGATTCCAACCTCATGAAGATGTGTGACGAAAGGCTATGATACTCAGGCTGACCCGAGCATTAAACAAAAACAAAACACTCGAGTCAGATTAACATTCTTAATTAAGTAAATTTACTCAAGTGAAATGCTCATAAAGATGCATAATAACACAAAGGATGATTGGGATTTCATCCTTTAAGGATCCTTAAACTATTTACATAGAATAAGATACTCCATTATGATAGTGTCTATGGTAAATATAATATTAAAAATAACACAAGCGGATTACCATATTATCCTTCCATCGTTTATAAGTACCCTAGTCTATATAGTATCGTAAACCCACTGTAAACTGATGGCATAAGAAGGCACACCGTAGAAAACAAAAAAATCAAAATCATAAGGGTTGGATCATGATAATATGACAAGGCACCAAGGCAATACACAATGGTAGGATTCTACTAGATTATGGACCCAAGCCCGCCTACCTCGAACAACAGTCCCATATTCAAAGCGGCCCCAAATCATTCACATAATAAGAGAAATAGTATTGAAGAAGTGTGTTCCATAGGAGGAGCGGTCCCTCTTAGCTTGGGTATGGCTTTCGTTTTAGTCATTTTAATTATGACCCGAAGGTTAAAACTATTCCATTATTGTTCTTTTACTTTATTCTAGTAGAGCTCATGAAACCATCATACTTCGTTTTGTATTCTCCACGACATGCACAACTATCCAAGTGGTATCTGTATTGATTGAGAGTGTGTCAGTATCAACTCCAATCTCTTTACTAACTTATCGTTTATTACACATTGTGGTCATGTATAAAATCATATTTAATAAAATCAAAGTTTGTAAACATTTCCAAACTATTTAACTTCATATGTACCTAAGATTTCAAAACATTAACTTACTAAATTGTGATCTAGTAATTTTAATACACATATCTTTAAAATCAAATTAAATTAACTTAAAAAATTAAACCATTCAATTTTTTCACTTTTTCCAAAGTAAAATTATTAAGTTTTATTTTAATTCGAATTATATACATTACAGTGTATATTTTTTCAAATCAATTGGACTTAATATAATAAATTTCATTTAAACCATTTCAAAATAATAACTTCAAACATATCTTAAAGTTGGTTTAAACCACCATTTCACTTCTTTACTTTGCAAAAGACTAATTGATAAATTTTACTTTAAATTAGGTTATAGATTTCAAAATATTATATCTAAACAAAAATTGAAATTAAACTTAATAAACTCTTAACATAACTTCATTATTTAACTATATTACATACATAAAATCATAAAACAAGTTTATCATAAAAATTTAGAATAATTTATATAAATTCTTAAAGCCAAATTTAACTCTTAAGTTTTAACATATTCTTATTTTATTTATTAAGTATTAAAAATTTAATTTAAAAAACATGTTTATTTATTAAATCACTTAAAACTATTTTATTTTAATAAGTATTATTCAAATTTCATATATTTTAAACTTACAAATATTTTATTTTAAATTCACAATTTTGTATTTAAAATATATAAATTTTAATTTAAAATTTCAAATATATCTTTATGTTTTTGAACTTTAAACTTAAATCTTATTAAATTAAATCAAAATCTAAGTAGGTCAAGTAATATAGATATGTATCATTTCAATCCGTTTAATTTTGCTTTTCAAATATGTATCATTTTAACCTAAATCCCAAAATTTCAGTTTTCATTTCCCAAGATCTATACAATTTTTTGGGTATGCATAATTTCAAACCACAGTGATTTTTTCTTAAATCGACAGGAACTTATAGTAGGAGGCCAAATAAGTAAAACATAATATTATGGAAATTACATCACGTATCATAAACATGTAATTTCACGTCATAATTTTCAAAGTGTACGTGTTACATGTGCACAAGTTACTTAAAAAAATTCATGAATTTTTCTTAAACTATCCTAATACTTCATATGCCATTTCAAGTTGTTAATTTACTTAATTTAATTTGTTAGTCATGAAGGAGCTAAATACTCACCTTTTGTGGCATGAACAAAAATGACGATGGATAAACTTGAATGACGTAAACCGAACGTGAAACTACGACCATGCTCATAGACCAATGTATCACGAATCAAAGAAAATCTACTGCCTATATATCAAACGATAAAGATTTCAAGCTTTAATATTACTATATTTTATTTAATATGCGAAAATAACAATATTTCAACCAAGAACTCCATCATAAATCAATGGTGTACATTGGCAGCGAGGCTATATTGAAAATTGATCATACCAAGCATAAGCATGTGCAAGCATTCAAGGTACAAGTCAACAATGGTATGAAGACCACATGAACAAAACAAGTTCAAGTGTACAAGGTAGCAAGGAAACAATGTCAAATATGTAACAGACTTTCAGACTTTTTAATGTTAACAACATAATACTAAGGATAGAAATGCATCATGAATTCTATCTAGGGGAATAAGAACAATCTCAATAACAGGCTTGCGCTAGATAACTGTATCACCAAAATTTTAATGAATAATAAGTAAATAGAAAAGGGTAATAATAAAATATTAATTAGAGTGAACTATAGAATTTAGCAACGGGACTCGCACCTTAGGGTCTGTTGTAATTTTTTGATTAAAAGGGACACTTGTTTGGTTGAAATCAAAGTAAAAATGAATAAGTTATGAACTAAAGAAGGTAAGACAAATTCAGAATATATATATATATATATATAGAACAAATGGCCACCTAGGTACCTACACCCACTTGGGTTGACACTATTTCAACCCAAGCTAAGTTGGGTCGACCCAAGGTGCTGATGGGTCAACCTAAGACGTTGGAATATCAAGTGTGGGAGAGAACGTTTGTAGCAAACAATTTTTTTGGTTCGATCATTATTTTTGATGATGTAGCCTTGTTTTATTGGTTTATTTTGAACCAAAGGTTGACGTGGAGCTTTCTGATTGGTCCAATGACATGGCTGGACCAGATCTAATCCTAAATTTGGACAATTGAGGACATCCAATAAACCATATAAATAGACTAGAAAAGCCTCTCTCATTCCTTTACATCCATTCTTTCTCTCTTCTCCTTCCCTGGGACAATCCTCAAAATTAGGAAGGGATAAATAATTGAACTTTTATAAGGATAAAGAAGTTCTTTAATTTTAAAAATTTATTTTTATAAATACTTCTAGAGGCGAAGGTTCTACTGGAATTAAGAAAGGCTACGGGGGAAGCTCATTTCATCAGATCTGTGTGTTTTTATGTGATTTCTACATTAAAAATTAATGTAGGAAAAGTTAGACAGTTAAATAGTTTTTGCAAGATTAATGTTTACAATTATTTCAGTATTTACATGTTTACTTTTCCTGTAAAGTTACTGTAATTTATTTACTACCTATGCCTATTTCTTTCCAGTTACTTACTATTTATAAGTAATTCTCCTTCTTTTATCCCCTTCTTTATTGTGGTTTCATTTATAGTCAAGCTATGCCTATTTTATTTGTTTTGTTTCTTTTTGATTCTTGGCCTTGCGAGTACCCTAGACCATTTTCCCTTTTTCTTGTAGCGCTGAGCATATGCCTAAAGAGAGCCTTGGCCTTTATCGTTATTTTTGCTTTAAAATTGGAATAATGTTGAATTGAATAAAAAGGGATTATTGGGAATGTTAGAATTGATTAAATATAACAATTCGTATTGATTGTAAATTGGGTATAAAACTTGACGTGTAATTGGAGAACATGCAAACATGTAAACTGGAATAGGATTAACTTAGTTGGACATTAAGTAACATGGGTTTGGGTTGTATAAAAAGATAAACATTATTAGGAATGTTGAATACAACCTAGGATTATAACATGAGGTCAAATTGAAGATTATTCATAAATTTAAATTGTATTAAGTCAAATTAAAGATAAAATTAATAAGATAAGATAGTGGGAGTCATTTCCGGTAGCATGGGGCTAATTGGGGAAAATAAATAGCTCATGGGTATGCTCCGGCAGCGTTAGGATGATGGGAAAAAAATAAGAGGCCTAATAGAATAATGGAATTATGGTGGAAGTCTGTTCCCGTAGTGCGGGGTTGATTAAAGAAAATAAATGGCTCATAGATTAGGTCTTTTCGGGTAGCATGGCGCTGATTAGAGAAAATAAAAGCCTTAATAAAATAATAAAATTGTAATGGGAGTCTGTTCTAGCAACGCGGGGTTGATTAGGGAAAATAAGTGGCTCGTAGGTTAGGTCCATTTCAGCAGTGTGGGGTTGAATGGGAGAAACAGAAGTGGCTCGTAGGTTAGGTCCGTTTCGGCAGTGTGGGGCTGATTGGGGAAACTATGTGGCCTAATGGAAAATTAATGGGGACCAAGACTAGGGGTGACTTGTGTCAATTGCATATTTGGTTCGAGACGCATATCGGACAGTATCCCTATTATCATCTGTGGAGTTCTTACACTAGGTAGAGGTGGGGGAACACTTTACTATGATGGATAGTAAGAGATCCAAACGAGGTGAGTACGGGCGCGTTCCGACGACATGATGAGCATGCATCATGTCGATTGAGGAAAATGTTGTTGTAACGCCTGTGATTAACGGCTATGTCCTTTAGTTGACGGGTTCGGGATTAATAACCCCGAGTTCCATAGCTGGCATAGGTTATCACATTGTGGTTATAGGAGCTGATCGACGGGAAAAAATTGGGTGAAGTCTAATTATGATATCTTTGTAAGTTGGTGTAGAAATCTTGGATATGAATGAGAAGCCTATCTTGGGTATGAATGAACAGGTAGGATTTAA
This sequence comes from Allium sativum, assembly GCA_030737875.1. Lineage (NCBI taxonomy): Eukaryota > Viridiplantae > Streptophyta > Magnoliopsida > Asparagales > Amaryllidaceae > Allium > Allium sativum. Next base: position 464,818,886 of record CM060922.1, read on the forward strand.
ATTGAGTTTACTTCTATTAAGTACACATTTATTCCAGCTAATGGTAGATGGTCACTTAGCATTTCATATGAGGCAGTAAAGCGAGCTTGTTTTTTAAGCTTGGAAATATAGTATTTGCCAACAAAAGTAAAACTCATGTAAAAATTCAACATTTAACTTATAAAAATGTTCACATACTCATGGAGTTCGGAGGCACTAGTCGATAGGCATAGCTAGTTGGTCAATGGTGAAACAGATTGTCGGCTTTCTTACAATGCTATAAGATAGGATTTACGAGCTTTTCCCGTATTTTCTTCCTAGAATGAATCTGCATCATGAATCGCAACATGGACCAATGTTGATCATGAGGTCGATAGAGCTGAGTTATGCCATCTTTTAGATGTGACTGTAGAAAATTGTGTTGTATTTTACCCTAACTTATTGGCTCGAGTGTTGCATCAATTTTATAAGATTGCATGGTACTCTGGCATATTTTTATTTCTTAACACCATGGAATCAAACCATGTCAATAGGGTTTTGCATCTATTTAGAAGATTTCGATGCATTTCTTAACCTATAATACAGCCAAGGCGCCAAGCGGGATAAGTAATAATTGTGCCTAATTTTAACTTTTTATGAAGAGTGTTATTGAAGCATGAAAAAATCACGTTATTTTTAAATATTTCAATCAACACCCTTGAAAGAGTCCGTTTCTACAACCTCCTCCCATGATTATTTTGAATGGGATTAGTCCTGGAATATGCTTCGCAAGGTGAGTCCAATATAAGGTAAGTTGGGCCACGAGTTTGGCCCATCGATTGCTGATCCAACTAGTAACCAAATGTACATGGTAATGTGAAATAACTAATAGGTTACGGCAGAGTTCAATTGTGCTTTCTATATGTATACATTCAGCATATATCATATCGTTGAAATTCGAAAATCCATCTCTACAGTTGGACCATGAGCACTGGTTGATGTTGCATTACATAGAATTGAATGAAACTCAATTCAGTTCGATCAACACTAAAATTCCTAAAGATGTGTTTGAATGAAGTGTTAAATGACATTTGGAGGCGTCTATTAATACCTCGTTATTTGCTCTCCAACCCCACTAAAAAATTAAATGGGAACCCCATCATTTTCTCTTTCTATCCCATTTAATCTAAAAATACCCTTACTGCAATTTCTTTCTTACTACTTTTTCTTCTTTTTCTAGTTTCTAGCTTGCAGTTTTTTCTACTACTCTCTGTCTCCTTTTAAAATTTTGATTGAAATAATTAACATTTGCAGACAGCGTCGATGGTTGAAATAAATTGAAGTGCATCCAAATGTTGGTTACGATAATCAACACTCCGACCAAACATCGGTTTATTTGAACAACACTATCTATACTAGTGATTTATCCACTTACTGCTTAGATCTTTGCAATTTTTATATATTGTTAACATCTCGATCTCAAAATACATAATGATATACGTCACTAATTACAGTTTTTTATTTTTAGTTATTCTCTTAATTTTTTCTCTCATTATTTGTAATTTCTATCTTTAATTTTTCTTTTTTTAAAGATCATATGCAATGTTGATTCTGAATTATTGTTTGTAATTCAGCCTCTAACGCATAAATGCATATGGTTAAAATTATTATTTTTTAATCAGTGTACAATATGTCAACAATTGATAAGTTATCTAATCAGTTGTTAATGAGTTTATTTGTAAATAAAATTTTAAAACTTTAATCGTGGGTGAAGAGTAAACAATGTTGTGTGAATAGCTTAACCCATGACATTTTTGGTAATAGGTAAAGGGAAGGATATTCTCTTAGAAAACTCAAATCATGATAATCGCCTTTTGTTAAAGTTAATGGTTTTTGCATGAGAACGACCTTTAGTTTTTGATTTGTTTATAGGGAAATCAAAAGAAGAAGTCTGGGGGAAAATAATTTCCATAAATTATTTCGTAAAGAGTATTGTTAATGCCACTCCAAAAACAGCTAAGGGGGTCACTTCTTTTTAATTTACTAAGGGGAGGATTGTTTAACATAGCCCCCCTTAACAACTTATAAAATATAGACCAAAATGTCCATTTATTATTTACCCTAATTACATTTTATTGTTCGTTAAACCTTAATCTTCTTCTTTTTCTCAGAGTAAACAACTAATCACTTTTTTTATGAAAGAACCAATTTCTAACTTTGAATAAGAAGACAACATGATTTTTATTCAAAAAAGCGAACGACATGTTGAATTTGTCAAAGAAATCACCGAAAAGGTAACAGTTTATTGGAAAAAAATGGAGGCCCGTTTCGATCATCTATTTTCGTCATGTTATTTCCAAACTTTGTACTGAATTTCAGTATGTTGTTGTCGATTTTTACCGTGTTTTGTGTATTTTAATACAAGGTAAAATCAGGTTCTTTTATTTATTTTTCCATTGTGTTCCCCCCTCTCCCCTTAACAATTTATTTTTTAACGGAGTGATAATAAAATATGACACCCCCATCTGTTTTCGGAGTGGCATTAACAATACTATTTGTAAATTTCGTTCGGATGAGCCACATCCATCATCTTTGTTTCATTCCATAAACTTATTTGAGATAATGTTCAATCTTGCGCAATGAGTTTGAACAATATTAATAGGGATTTCTACATGATTTCCTAATATTTCCACCTCATGAAAACATAGTAGATCATGCGTTCTCCATGTGACAACCCAAATTCCAACATACCGATTTTTTTTCAAAATTCCAATCCATCGAAACTCAAGTTGTTATACTCTGGTATCCTGCAGAAAAGACAGAGACATAAAATATGTCAGAGCTCAGAAAATATCTCACAGCGGAATGGATAAAATATAGTATAATCAAAACATAGCCTAACCGTATTATTAATATTGCCTAACCTGTATCCAAAGCTATCATGTCTCTGCCACAAATCTAACCTATGAGTATATTATGAGGAGGGGTCAGAACACAAGTTCCGGTGACTGGATTTAAACTATACACTTTCGATAATCCTACATATACTATTCAATCATATTATCTTATCTACTAGGTTACTTGGGTTATCAGCACTCAAGGCTTACACACACGTCGTACTCATTTACTTCCCAGTGGATTAACCTAATATAGTATATATGTAGCTACCCCCAATATTGAGGTACACCTCATGGTACCCCACTCACACGGTCTCCACCGTAACACCATCAAAATATATACAGTCCCTCATCCTACGCCGTAGTGACGTACAGATAACAATATTACATTCCGCATATATCTGTTATTACTATGCTATGCAAACGTATGGACTTCCACCTTTGTTCGAATTCGAATTCATACCGGAGTAATGCCCTTAAGCCTACGATAACCACCCAGAGCCGACATGCATGTATCTAGACTGTCCACCATACATATCTTCAATTGTAGCTCGATGCCTCAATCGCACGTCCTCTAATGTGCACTGAGTTCCATGGTAGGGCAATACAAGAAACACAGAACTCGGTCAAGAACTTTTCCATATCTGTACAAGCCCATCTTTAAAGAGCCTCTATATACAGACATACCTAGGGTCTATTTTCACGGTGGCTATGGCCCCGCCTAGGCCCCTCCCTCAACTAGTAAAGACTACAAGAGCTAAGAAACTGCCCCTAATAACAAACAATCTAAACATCCATTTGACATCTCCCCTCAACCCCTTACCCCGATACTGAAGGGTGAATGGTATTTTGGGTTTAGCTCTAGTCTTTTCGCATCCCACTGGCTGTCGATGACGGATATTCGATGGTCGTAACCCTCCGCCTCCCCGTTGAGGCAACCGCCGAATCACCCTGGTGTCTCCGCATCACGGCATTCTGACTGCATAGCTACTTCTGCGGTCAAGGCCCACCCACCTAGTAGTTATGCGCAAAACCAACCTCTGCGAGCACAGCCTAAGACGTCTATCACTGCACATACGACTACTAGGAGCACCTTACGTACCTCAGGAAGTCGCGTGCTTCCCTTTCCAGTCCTTTGGAGCCATCAGAAAAATTAGATTAAAGTGCGCTCCCCTTCGTGCCTTATAATACCTCGATGGTCTACCACGTTGGTGTGACGGCCCGCCCCACACCAGCCGATATTTCCAATGAAAGTGCGTTGTGCCAATGCCCGACTAGTACGGGACGGTCGCCAAAGAAAGGAATTTGAACTAACAAGGAACTTGTAGAATGTCTCATAGCGCATGGGAAAAAAATATAATAATAACATAACTTTGACATAAAACAGGCGAGACAGTGCATTAGCTGAAAACTAAACCATCATAGCAGCGGATATCCAAAATACAGCTTATCATCCATACCAACATTATTACAACTTTGAAATACTTTCTCTAAAGCAAAAGAAAGAGGTACACTAGTAATGCCTAAGGTAGTGACCAGCAACAACACAGGGAGATTATATATATATATATCATACATGGATGCCTCCTGCTCGTCTCCGGTACAGCTACTCGTGCAAAATCACCTGACCTGTCTCTAGTATGCCCATTTAAGAGCACCCAGAGTATAAGAAGAGACATAAAACTCTGGGTCAGGCAAAAGTCTGGTACAAGCGATAAGCAGCAAAACAGAACAATAACAAGTATACATGACCATACCTGAACCTGGACCTGCAGCCAAAGAGTTAGCACAACAAGATGTAAAATACCCTAAGGTAATCACTAGCATAAAGTGTAAATATGGGAGTGTGCATGACATGGTGATAGCAAACATCAAACATAGCAATCATCCTCACATCTCTCACTTAGTGCGTAAAGCATACGATATCCACTACTTGATCACCCATTCCTTTGCTACGATCACTTTGCTCCATGGAGTCACAATGACTCCATTACACTGATCCATAGCCACTAATCCATCTCTCAGTGGTGAACTAAAGTTATGGATATCGATATCCCCTTTGTACACGTCCCGCAGCAAAGTCCAATCGTGAAGTTAACTCGTTGGTCCCATCTGGATCCTGTAACACCACGTATTTTCTATTAACGTTATAGTAACGAATCTAAGAATAATTAATTTCAAATGTGAGAGTTAAGGGAAACAGGTTACGCCATTGCGCTCGTCTCGGAATTCTTCTTGAGATAGAGTCCGAGTTTGCGTAAAACGGACAACATATGAAGGAGATATGGACGAACGAAGTTAGGCAGAAAAACAGAAAGAAGAAAAGAAAAAACATATAGATGCACGGGTGCACTTGGGAAGCGCGTCACTACAAAAATTGCACAGGCGCACCTGTCAAGTGCGCCCAGGTCAGGCTGAGAGCCTGCATAGCTTTCTGGTGTGTTCTGATCCGTACTATGACTCATTGCTGAGTCCTTGCTAAGTCATTAGGGCTGAGGTGTCACACTATCTTGACTGAATGGTTGTGGTTAACTCTAGGTTCATCCGATGGCTATAATTAAATTGAAATTCTATATAAACAACCTAATGCTCAACCTAAAGTCACACAAAAATAATCCTGGAACTGTCATGCCGTTAATAGAGAACTTGGAATAGCCGTCACCACTTTCAATTCAAAGATGAGATAAAAGCCTACATCAAAATCAAATTAAAAGTAATCAAATTCAACGATCTATATCAAAGGCGAGCATACCAACTTCAGAATTTAGATTTCAGAAATCAAGAATTCCTTTTTGGTTTGTAAGTTGGTTATTACGTAGATTTAAACGCCCTTTTTAAATGAAATCATGACATGTTATAACTCGAATATAGAATGATGCTTATGTATAAGATTAATAAAGTTTGATTCTCATTACCAACTCAATGTTGAAACATGTCATGTTATAATTTGGTGGTTACTTGCCACATGCTTACATGTTAGATCAACATTCATGTATATTTAGAACTATGTTAAGTTGAATCTATTTATGTTGCAATATTGGATTTGTAGCTCTCTTATATTTTAACACATAAGTTATCATGCTAAGTTGTGACTTAAATATGTTTATAGTAGCTCTCTTATGTTTAACACACATAATTTATCATGCTAAGTTGTGATTTAAATATGTTTATAGTTGCTCTCTTATGTTTAACACACATAGTTTATCATGCTAAGTTGTGATTTAAATATGTTTATAGTAGCTTTCTTATGTTTTGACATACATAAGTCAATATGCTAAATTGTGGTTTAAAATTGTGTTTATATGTTAAACCTCCATGTTAGACCTATATCAAGTTTACATGATAATTAGATCCAACTTAGTCACAAGTTCACCTTTACCAGTTTAATTAAGTTAATGAAACTTCTATGCCAAGTTACACGTGATAAGTTAAATGTATGCTATTTTATGTTTATTTCATGTCCCTTGTTTATTACCCCTTTTTGTTTATGGGTTTGGGCTAATTTACTAGCCCAATATTTTATGTGATTCTTGCGTACGTTCCACGGGGATAGCGATGGGAAAAATGAAAATTTCATGGCATAGATTTGTTCATAAAATGGTATATTTGATATACCATTTATTGTGAGCATAATCAAAAGGATAATTATGGCATGATTAAATTATGATTAATTTACATATATAATTAATTAGACATATATATATAATATGTGAATTTAGAAAAGACGAATATGCCTAACCCGAGGTTAGACTGAGATGTGGTGTAAAACTGCCCGGAACCGACCGGCACATTTAGTGACCACAACAAGACATGTCTAATGTGGGTGGTTAGTGCATCAAGCCCAAAAAGGACCCGAGTTTAGACTGAGTTGTGGTGTAAAACTGCCCGGAACCGACCGACACATCCAGTGACCACAACAAGACCTGTTTAATGTGAGTGGTCGGTGCTTTAATGAATAAATTAAAGCTAAGTCAGGATTGGTAGGGTTAAGTCAATTAGGGAAACACTTAACCAATTCAACATGTTAACTTAACTGATGGGTGGGGTTAGGTAAACTTGGACACTTAATCAAATAAACATGTTGATTAGAAAACCCTAGTAACAGGGACCTATTTCAGCAGTAACCCACATAGATGTATCATGGTACCCTGAACTAGGTAGGGTGGGGCACGATTACTGGGCTGATTATAAGCGGTCAAAACGTCCGCTGTTGTTGAGTCAGTGTAGGTTCCGACGGAGTTCGGGCGTGCACGTACACCGGAGTGGAAAAAGCGGGCACTGGGCATCAGTAGTATAAATTGTGCATCTTGAATTGTGTCAGGTTGCCACCAGAGGGACTGATACCCCCCATGGTGGGACCAGCACAAGTATCTACAGTCAAGCGGGGCCGAATGACACAGGACATGAATGCATGCGAGTAAGAGCCGATCATTAAGGGGATCGTTCGTTATGAACACGTGGGGCTGGTTGTACCAATGGTTAGTAGGTGCAGAGACTATAGTAACGGGTGCGACCACATGTTCCTCTTATCTTATATTAGGGTATTGTCCTATGTTCTGTTATTACTATCATGATCCCTTTCCTTGTTTAAATACTAGTAATCACTGAACTTACCAGACTTATTGTCTAACCCATTTTCTTTCGTCCCCCCCAGGTCCACAGGGATGGAATACTCTAGCTTAGTCAGACTCTTTGCAAGCTTCAAAAAAGTAGATGTATGATTGGGACTCTCTCACCTTGGCTATGTCTTTTGGACACTACACGTGGGGATTTATGCAGTTTTATTTATGGTTTATGTTTCTTTATTAAATAATCAAGACAGAAATTATGGTGTAATGTTTTGGAAGTTATTTTGAGACAATTTGTTGTAATGCTTTTGTATTGAACCACGTATGCAACAAATGTTTAATTTTCGCTACTTATATTTATCTGTCTTGTAAATCTTTCTGTGTCTTGTACCTATAACCCACCTCCAAAGTTAAGGCATTCCCTTTGTGAGTGACCATAACGGAGGTGTGGTGTTTCACTTGGTATCAGAGCTGAAGGTTTACCAGATCAGATAAGAGTTTTTGAAAACTATTTTCAAAAGGAAATATAAAGAAGCATTTTACAAGAAAAAGTGTTATTTTGTTTTAAAGGCATAATTCCCCAAAGCCATATGCCCTATCATTTTATCCTTTGTTTTGAATCTTTTCTTTTTCGTTTCAGCATGTCTGGGAATCTCAACCTTCCAGAGGGTGTGCCGATACCTGGCTGGTTCAGGAGGTACTTAGTGGCTAGGGCCAACGACGCAGGCCCAACAGATATTCCTCCTCCTCCAGCTATAGCGGTTCCTCTTCCCCTCGTGCAAATGCTTTCTCAAAGATTTATAGAGACTTTAGGGCTTTGGGTGGAAAGGATTTCAAGGGAACTGAATAATTCGTATAAGCAAGGAATTGGCTCAAAGAAACTGAGGATCTATTCGTTATTTTCGAGGTGGACGATAGGCAGAAGATACAGTTGGCTATATGGTTGCTCAAAGACGAAGCTTCCTATTGGCGAGAAGTCACTAACGCTGAAAGACCTGTTGGAACATGGATGGATTTCAGAATGAGGTTTGAGATGAAATTCCTCTCACAAGTTGAAAGAAGTTTACAGCTGGAAAAGTTCTTATCTCTTAAGCAAGGAAGTATGACAGTCAAGGAGTACATCAACCAGTTCAATCAGCTGGCCCGATTTGGACTGGACTTAGTGAATACTCCTAATAAGAAGGCTCTCGTTTTGTCAAGGGATTGAATGAGCCACTTCACAGCCTATCTATGACCCATGTACCTATGGGGGCTACTTACGAGAGGTTAGTGGACATGGAACTCTTACATGAAGAAGACAAGGGCAAGAAAGAGGTAAAAGCAGAAATGCTTCAAGATAAGAGGGGGGAGGGGTCACAGAACAAGAAGGTTGATTCAAAGAAATGTGGGAAGAACAACAAACCCCGTGACAAGAGAAAGTGTAATTTCTGTGGCATTCCTGGACATTTGGTCAAAGACTGCAAGAAGAAGAAAAGGAAGATGGGTGGCTGCTTCCACTGTGGTGAGACAGGACACATGGCTAAGGACTGCCCAAGGAAGCAAGGGCAGAGAGATGGACCTTCTTCTGGAGGACAAGTTCACTCTCTCACGGCACCTCCGTAAGAAAGAGGTAGAAATATTTCTGTCGAAAGTTTAGTCTATCTTTTTGATCATCCTATTCGTACACTATTTGATTCTGGCGCATCACACTCTTTTATATCTACTGCATTAGTGGAATCTCGGTACCTAGACATCAGTATAGTAGAGGATCCCTTGGTTGTTTCAAATCCAATTGGGGGCTCATCTTATTTGTCAATCGTTTGTTTGGATTTGAAAATATCTATACTAAGTGTTGGGTTTAGATGTAATGCCTTTGTTTTGGGCTTCACGGGCTATGGGTTGATTCTAGGCATGGAATGGCTATCCAGTAATGGTGTCGTTCTCGATTGTGAAAAGAGAGTGGTTAGACTCATAACTCGCCTTGGTAACACTCTCGAAATTTCTTGTAATCCGACGAACTCTGTTATGCTTAGTTATCTAGAATCTCTTGATGCGTCTGTTGAGAACTTGCAGTCTGTAAGGGTAGTTCGTGAATACTCGGATGTGTTTGAAGAGGTAAAGGGCTTACCTCCGAAGCGGGAGATAGACTTCCGCATATACCTCGTTGATAACGCAAAACCCGTTGCTTTACCCGTTAGACATATGGCTCCAAGGGAGAGGAAAGAACTCAGCAAGCAAGTTAAAGAATTGCTTGAAAAGGGGTTTATAAGGCGGAGTATTCCTGAATGGGGTGCTCCAGTATGTTCGCAACTAAAGCGGATGGTTCGCTTCGCCTGTGCGTTGATTATTGGGAGCTAAACAAGTTGACTAAAAAGAATAGGCACCCACTCCCCAGAATAGACGATTTGTTTGATTAGCTTGTAGACGCATCGGTTTTCTCCCAATTAGATCTAGCTACTGGGTTTCATCAGCTAAGAGTGGCTGAAGACAACATTGATAAGACCACGTTCAGAACTCCATATGGTTTCTTCGAGTGGCTTGTCATGCCTTTCGGCTTGACAAATGCACCCTCTTACTTCGTTGATTTAATAAGCAGGGTGTTCCGCGAGTTCCTCGATAAATTTGTGGTAGTCTTCGTAGATGATATTTTGATCTTCTCAAAGAACGAGGAAGAGCATGCTCAGCATCTAAAGGAAGTCATAGATACTCTCTGTGCACATCAGTTGAAAGCTAAATTCTCGAAATGCCATTTCTGGAGAGAAGAAGTTAGGTTCCTTGGACACATGGTGTCCAAAGAGGGGTTAGCTGTGGACCCCGCGAAAGTGGTTGCTGTGCAAGATTGGAAGGTTCCTCGAAACGCAACCGAAGTCCGAAGCTTTCTCGGGCTAGCAGGCTTTTATCGAAAGTTCATCAAAGATTTTGCAAAAATCTCAGCTCCACTTACAAGGTTGACAAAGAAGAACCTAGCTTTCAATTGGGATTTGGATTGCGATATTGCTTTCCAATGTTTGAAAAGGGCTCTGACAACAGCCCCAGTTCTGACATTGCCTGATAGAAGCAAGATGTTTACAGTCTACACAGATGCATGCGGCACGGGACTAGACGCTGTTCTGATGCAAGAAGGGAAGGTAGTGGCTTATGGTGGAAGGCAGTTGAAAGTACATGAGAAAAACTACCCAACCCACGACCTAGAGTTGGCAGCCATCGTTTTTGCGCATAAGTCTTGGCGCCATTATCTCCTAGGTGAGAAATTTGAATTGTATACTGACCATAAATCGTTGAAATACCTTGTCTCGTAGAAAGATCTTAACTTGAGGCAGCAAAGATGGATGGAGTTTCTTTCCTTGTACGATTTTGAGATTTCCTACACTCCTGGCAAGGGCAATGCAGTAGCAGACGCCTTGAGTAGAAAGAAACTGACCTTAAGCCCTCTCTTTGTAGAAAGGCAAAGCTTGGAATACATAGCCAACTTTGACTTTAGGCCCTCCTCTAAATTTGTACCTGGCCTATTAGCAACATTGGAAGTGCGGCCTACGCTTTTGGACTCAATAGGGACCGTGCAACGTGAAGACCCTCAGCTAGTTGATATAATAGATAAGCTGAATAGGGGTGAGACATCGAGTCACCTCGATAGATACTCCATCGATGATAAAGGATGGTTGAGATGGGTTGGAAGATATGCGTCCAACAAGCAAGGGATTTGGTGGAGAAGGTTCTCGAAGAGGCAAACCATTCCAAGTTGACTATACACCCCGATGGAGACAAAATGTACAAAGACATAAAAAGGGTTTTCTTTTGGAATGACATGAAAAGAGATGTTGCTGAATTCGTCTCCAAGTGCAAGATATGCCAGCAAGTCAAGGCGTAACAGAAGAAGCCTGGAGGTTTGCTTCACCCTCGAGAGGTCCCACAGTGGAAATCGAATAGCATTTCAATGGACTTTGTTGATGGATTGCCTAGGTCAAGGAGGGGCAATACCAGTATTTGGGTAATAGTGGACAGGCTCACAAAAAGCGCCCACTTTATACCCATCAAGAATAGAAGGTCTGCCTCATCTCTAGTATCTATATATCTTAAAGAGATAGTTCGACTCCATGGGATACCCTCCAGCATAGTAAGTGATCGAGATCCTATCTTCACGAGCGAGTTTTGGAAGAGTTTACAAGAGGCTGTAGGCACACAGTTATGCTTAAGCACGGCCTATCACCCTCAAATTGATGGCCAAACGGAAAGAGTCAACAGAGTATTAGAAGACCTCTTGAGATTATGCATTCTTGACTTCGGAGGTACATGGAAGGATCATCTAACTTTGGTGGAATTCGCTTACAACAATAGCTACCAAGCCACCATAGGCATGGCGCCTTTCGAAGCTTTATATGGAAGACCGTGCCAGTCACCAACTTGCTGATCGGAGTCCACAGACAAGCTCATACTTGGACCAGACATGATTAAGGAAACTTTAGAGAAAGTGGACTTGATACGAAGAAGAATGAAGACTGCCCAAGATAGATAGAAGTCCTACGCAGACAATAGAAGAACCTACCTTGAGTTTGAAGTTGGAGACAAGGTGTTCCTTAAAGTTTCTCCTTTGAGAAACGTCGTTCGCTTTGGATCCGCAAGAAAGTTAGCAATAAGATTTGTAGGGCTGTTCCCTATCATCGAGAAGATTGGGAAGATGGCTTATAGGGTACAGCTGCCCGAAAGATTGGTCGGGGTTCATAATGTCTTTCATGTCTCTCACATGCGGAAGTGCTTACATGAGTCTGCGGAAGCGGTAGAACCAAGCATGCTAGAGGAAGTAGAAGTTGAACGAGAAGCAACTGTGAGGAGAGTTCCAACCCATATCTTGGGAATAGAAGTCAAAAAGCTACGCAACCATGAAGTTAAGCTCGTCAAAGTTCAATGGAGCGACGCCGAGGAAGACGCGACTTGGGAAACTGAGGACAGAATACGCGCAGCCTATCCTTTTCTTTTGAGGGTACATCCTTGATCTCTTTTTCCTTAAGTTTATGCTCGTATCTATTTTTTTATCTCCTCGATTCTATCCTTTATCCTTAGGTAGAAACCTAGTTGGATGTAAACATGTAATTGAAACATGTTATGGTTGATGGTTGCAAGTGGTTGCTAGTGATTGCTCGTGGATGCATATATACACACATTAGGTATTAAATCGGCTCAGTCACTTTCATATTGTATATGCATATATGTATTTGTATATGGATTGAAACTTGATGTGTTATCATACAGACGTTGCATTTGTATGAATGATTGTGCACTCATATAGGAAATTTTGAGTAGGAAAAAAATTGCATTCATAATGGACTCATGGCACTGACATAATTTGCATTAAGAAGGTCAACTGAATCAGTAGACCGCCTGATTTTGCATTAGATAAGGACATGTACACACACTATGCATATGATAATGAAGCGTTAGAAATCTTTTAAGAACAATGGACGCCTGTGTTTGATGGTTGAGTAGATGGGTGATTGGATGGAAGGATATAAATTCTTCTCGACTTGAAGATTTCGGGGACAAAATTCTAAAAAGGAGGGGAGAATGTAACAACCTGTATTTTCTACTAACGTTATAGTAACGAATCTAAGAATAATTAATTTCAAATGTGAGAGTTAAGGGAAACGGGTTACGCCCTTGCGTTCGTCTCAGAATTCTGCTTGAGATAGAGTCCGAGTTTGCGTAAAACGAACACCTTATGAAGGAGATATGGACAAACGAAGTTAGGCAGAAAACTAGAAAGAAGAAAAGAAAAGAAAATATAGATGCACTGGCGCACTTGGGAAGTGCGCCAGTACAAAAATTGCACTGGCACACCTGGCAAGTGTGCCCAGGTCGGGCTGAGAGCTTGCACAGCTTTCTGGTGTGTTCTGATCCATACTGTGACTCACTGCTGAGTCCTTTCTGACTCCTTGCTGAGTCATTAGGGCTGAGGTGTCACCCTATCCTGACTGAATGGTTGTGGTTAACTCTAGGTTCATCCGACGGCTATAATTAATTTGAAATTCTATATAAACAAACTAATGCCCAACCTAAAGTCACATAAAAATAATCCTGGAACTGTCATGCTGTCACCACATTCAATTCAAAGATGAGATAAAAGCCTACATCAAAATCAAATTAAAATTAATCAAATTCAACGATCTACATCAAAGGCGAGCATACCAACTTCAGAATTCAGATTTCAGAAATCAAGAATTCCTTTTTAGTTTGTAAGTTGGTTATTACGTCGACTTAAACGCCCTTTTTAAATGAAATCATGACATGTTGTAACTCGAATACAGAATGATGCTTATGTATAAGATAAATAAAGTTTGATTCTCATTACCGTTGCGATTTACCATGTCTACATATTTGTGGTGATGAACATACCATATTTTATATATTGGGATCCATTATGATTAGCTAATGAACTTATTATGCTAACTGAATGGTGAAACATGTCATGTTAGAATTTGGTGGTTACTTGCAAGTTTATGATCTAAATCACATGCTTACATCTTAGATCAACATTCATGTATATTTAGAACTATGTTAAGTTGAATCTATTTATGTTGCAAGATTGGATTTGTTGCTCTCTTATGTATTAACACATAAGTTATCATGCTAAGGTGTGACTTAAATATGTTTATAGTAGCTCTCTTATGTTTAACACACATAAGTTATCATGCTAAGTTGTGATTTAAATATGTTTATTGTTGCTCTCTTATGTTTAACACACATAAGTTATCATGCTAAGTTGTGATTTAAATATGTTTATAGTAGCTTTCTTATGTTTTGACATACATAATTCAATATGCTAAATTGTGGTTTAAAATTGTGTTTATATGTTAAACCTCCATGTTAGACCTATATCAAGTTTACATGATAATTAGATCCAACTTAGTCACAAGTTCACCTTTACCTGTTTAATTAAGTTAATGAAACTTTTATGCCAAGTTACACGTGATAAGTTAAATGTATGGTATTTTATGTTTATTTCATGTCCCTTGTTTATTACCCCTTTTTGTTTATGGGTTTGGGCTAATTTACTAGTCGAATATTTTATGTGATTCATGCGTACGTTCCACGGGGATAACGATGGGAAAACATGAAAATTTCACGGCATAGATTTGTTCATAAAATGGTATATTTGATATACCATTTATTGTGAGCATAATCAAAAGGATAATTATGGAATGATTAAATTAAGATTAATTTACAAATATAATTAGACATATATAGAAAATATGTGAATTTAGAAAAGTCGAATATGCCTAACCCGAGATTAGACTGAGTTATGGTGTAAAACTACCCGGAACCGACCGACACATCCAGTGACCACAACAAGACCTGTCTAATGTGGGTGGTTATTGCATCAAGACCAAAAAGGACTCGAGGTTAGACTGAGTTATGGTGTAAAACTGCCGGGAACCGACCGACACATCCAGTGACCAAAACAAGACCTGTCTAATGTGAGTGGTCGGTGCTTTAATGAATAAATTAAAGCTAAGTCAGGATTAGTAGGGTTAAGTCAATTAGGGAAACACTTAACCAATTCAACATGTTAACTAAACTGATGGGTGGGGTTAGGTAAACTTGGACACTTAACCAAATAAACATGTTGGTTAGAAAACCCTAGTAACGGGGACCTATTTCGGCAGTAACCCACATAGATGTATCATGGTACCCTGGACTAGGCAGTGTGGGGCACGATTACTGGGTTGATTATAAGCGGTCAAAACGTCGACGGTTGGTGCGTCAGTGTAGGTTCCGACGAAGTATGGGCGTGCACGTACTCCGGAGTGGAAAAAGCAGGCACTGGGCATCAGTAGTATACACTGTGAATCTTGAATCGTGTTGGGTTGCAACCAGAGGGACTGATACACCCCATGGTGGGACCATCACCGGTATCTATAGTCAAGCGGGGCCGAATGACACAGGACATGAATGCATGCGAGTAGGAGATGATCATTAAGGGGATCGTTCGTTATGAACATGTGGGGCTGGTTGGACCAATGGTTAGTAGGTGCAGAGACTATAGTAATGGGTGCGATCACATGTTTCTCTTATCTTATATTAGGGTATTGTCCTATGTTTAGTTATTACTGTCATGATCTCATTCCTTGTTTAAATACTAGTAATCACCGAACTTACCAGACTTATTGTCTGACCCATTTTCTTTCGTCCTATTTTCTTCCGTCCCCCCCCCCCCCCAGGTCCACAGGGAGGGAATACTCCAGCTTAGTCAGACTCTTTGCAAGCTTCAAGAAAGTAGATGTATGATTGGGATTCTCTCACATTTGCTATGGCTTTTCGACACTACACTTGGAGATCTATGCAGTTTTATTAATGGTTTATGCTTCTTTATTAAATAATCAAGACAGAAATTATGGTGTAATGTTTTGGAAGTTATTTTGAGACAATTTGCTGTAATGCTTTTGTATTGAACCACGCATGCAGTAAATGTTTGATTTTCGCTACTTATATTTATCTGTCTTGTAAATATTTCTAATCAATCATAAAACATCAAGCATTCTAACTTTACTAATCAATCATAAATCATCACAAAACAACAGTAACAACATATGGGTTCAATTAAAAAGATAAAAACATCAAGCATATAGGTCATTTTAGATCGAACATACCCCAACAACATGATCTTCCCCTTAATCCCCTTAAGCATTTTTTAACTATAGGATTAGCCAAACATATCCAAATTAACCCAAAGGTCTTTCAGAGCCCAAAAATAATATTTAAGAATTTTTACATATTTTTCCAGATTTTTATCATGCATAATTTCGCTAATTATCACTAATCATCCTAATTAGTCGTAATTAGTGAAAAACAATGCAAATCACTCACCTTAGCCACAAATAAAACTTTATATTTGAAACTCTACTGGTTTGGGTCGAATTCCTATGCAACACCGCAGCTCCAACTCCAATTTGGTGGTGATTTGCCTTGATTTGATGTAGATCTTCTTAATTAGTGATTAGAAGGTGATTTGGGAGTGATTTAGAAGGTGGAGGCCTTTGCTAGGGTTCAAAGGATGGAAGTGGCAGCTGCAAAAACTGAAATGAAATGTTTTTCCTAACCCTATCAGTCCTCCTGTAACCCTAATACCGAAATGGGTTATGGTCCTAGCTGCTAATCACCTTAATTAGACCCAGTTAAGCTGTTTTTTTTTACCTTCTAAACCTTATTTTAGCCATATCTCCCAAACGGTAAGTCCGTTTGGCTAATATTACCGCTCTATGGAAAGCTAAACCATCATCTAAATCCAATGGAAGTGGTTTCAAGTCAAAATACCTTACCAATTAAAAGTTATAAACGAAATAAAATTCTCCAGGGGCAAAACGGTCATTTAAAAATTAGCAAAAATCGTGAACATGGGAAATGACCCCAATAGTCGCTCCCGAAAGTTACACGACCATATGACTTCGTATGTGAATGAAATAAATATTCTACAATCCTCCGATGCGTAGAATGCGGGTCATTACATTCTCCCCCCTTCAAGAAATTCCTTCCCCGAAATTCCTTAACCAAAACAAATAAAGGTATCCCGCATGCCTATCAGCCATTTACAAACAATCAAACATACACAATAACTTAACAATCCTATCCTAGCATGTTGTTTACTAACAAAGGGATAACTGTTACTATATGCGAACTCAACCAGATGCAAATGTTCATTCCATGACCCTCCAAAATCCAATATACAAGCTCTCAAAGATCCTATAATGCACAGTTCACCAAAATACCATTATAACCTGATCCAATCCTTGGTAAACCATCAATGAAATCCATTGAGATTTCTTTCCATTTCCATTCGGGGATCTCCAACGGTTGTAACAAACCACTTGGCTTCTTTGGCTCGAATCTAACTAACTGGCAGTTCATGCACTTGGTTATAAACTTCCCAACGTTTCTCTTCATAACTTTATCCTTTTACGTTGGGTACAAACAGCCTCTCACTCTTTCGAAGCCATTCTTCTCGATCAAGTCCTTGCTTAATCATTTTCTCTCCATGGATACCCACCTCTACCTTAGAGATGATTTCCAATAGGTAAGGATCGTCCCTCTAACTGGAACCAATCCACTCAATCAAATTAGTTCTGATCATCAAACTTGTTAACATCTCTGGATCTAATCCATACTTAGGTCTGAAATCATATCCCGTGATATACTCTAATTGCTTCCATCCCAGGAACATAGCCCATAGACTGGCATGTCTCCTAATCAATGCACATGTTACTGCACCTAGTCTGGTACTATAGGCACCGGTATATACCATCATCTCTTTGTTCCCCATCGCTAGAACCATACAGGTGATAGTCTACTCAAGAGAAGAAAAATAGGAACAAACATAGCAACCATAACATCCATCAAACAAGTCCTATCTATCACCTGCTAAAGCCATGAATACGTTGATACTCATATGACTGGTCCAACCAACCTCAAGGGCTAATAGAAGCCCTGACTCCAAACGGACTACCGCACGTCCAACGTACATTTATCCTCTAAGGATAACTAGATCACGTCCAATGGATCCAAGGTAAATGGGTGTCCCCAGATACCCCTGCTTCGAGTCCGCCTAGAACACTCCAAACTATCGATGATTCCTTGGCCCTCCATCAGAAGAGCTATCCAAAACTCCATCTTCAACTCGAGTCCCACCCAAGTCAATCCATTTTCTTGCAGCCCTCTCGAGTCCAACTCGAGTCAACTCATTACCTTGCCGCCTTCTCGAGTCTAACTCGAGTCATCTCATAGCCCTACGAGTCCAACCCGGGGCAGTCCACATCATCGAATAGTCTTATCATGTTCTGAGCTGCACCTTATTCCTCGAGTAAACCAAGACATCATCTATTGGAAATCACAACCACTACCTATATCTCACGCAAACCATCCTAGTCGAACTCGACATTCCCCAAGCACAAGCCCCAAAGGCCTAAACCAATATCAGACAAGCACTCAAGGAACATCTCCTCCGAATTTAGACAAACTACATGAGATGATATAAACAAAACAACCAAACACTCGAGCACTCATAACTAACTCTGGCTATCCTCGCCAATCCTGCTTTGAAACTACCGTTGATCTCATGACAGCCCATGCCATATGTCAAGCGTAAATGGCAACCCTAGGTCTGGTAGACTACTGCACGTCCAACGTACATTTTCCTCCCAGAGACAACTAGAACTTACAACAACGATATTCTCTCTATAACACTAGTCGGCATCGCCGGCGACTATCCACAAACTCGGGCTCAGTCTCAAGTATCCCTTAGTTCCAGTTATTATTACCATTACTAGGTAGGTACCCAATACCATCCTATACCCTTAAAGCCAACCGACTCCCAAAATAATGCTAAACCCAGTAAGGCCTAAAAAAAACAATCACAAGCAAACATGCATCTGTGACTCTATAAGACCAAATTACAACAAATCTCGAGTTCCAATTCCAACCTATCTACCAGGTCACTAAACACGAAGGAATGGGAAGCCCCTTCAAACAAAACTTGAACATGAACATTATAAATAGAAAGCATACCTCGAATAACAACACCCTTACCCTTTTCCGCCGTAGCTGGGACATTTGACGAAGAAGGAACAACATTGATAGCATATGCTTTCACGATCTTCTTCTCCCTAGGGGGTTGCGAAGATTTATCCTTGTGATTTCCCGCTTAGCCGCAATTGAAGCACCTCCTTTCCCCAGGCCTTTCCTGACAATCTCTGGCATAGTGGCCCTTCTTGCCACAACTAAAGCACTCGCCATCTTTCTTATTATTCTTATTCTGACCATCCTTGGTTTGGTTTTGTTTCCTCTTATTCTGGGGATAATCCTTGCCTCCACCGCTTGCCAGCGGCTTTGACTCCTCTGCAAATGTAATAGCAACCTCGGTCTTTGACTTAGGGTAAAGGCTCTCAGATCTCAATGCCTTTCCCATAATAGATTCGTAAGTCTCATCGATATGGTTTATGAGTTTCTCTCCCAAGTACTCATCTAGGCCAGTTATGAACTTGTCGTTCTTCTTCTCGACAGTATCGATAAGGGACAATCCATACTTCGATAAGGTATCAAATTCAACAATATACTCCGAGACTGCCCTGCCATTCTGCTTAAGCTTCAAGAATTTCCTAAACAATTCCAATTTCTGAGCGGCTGGAATAAACTTATCACTGAATCGGGCCTTAAACTGATTCCAGGTAACTTGATCCTCAGGAGTAGCTGCTTTAATAACATTCCATCAATTCATCGCTCGTCCTTGAAGCTGACGCGATGCTAGCTTTCTCTTCATCGCATCCTTGATACCCAAATCCTCGAAGATACGCTCACAACTATTAAGCCAATCTTGAACCTCTGTTGCCGACTTCGTTCTGTGGATGGCTTCCCACCAAGACTAGTATAATCCTTGTTAAGCTTGGCGAAATCGGCCCTAGGCGCCTGCACTACTGCACCACCACCGATAGCAGCATTAGGAACTGCCCACTGAACATCCCTAAGCATCTCCCTCATGAAGGTGGAAAACATCGTCCTCATATCAGGAACATCCCTATAGTTTGCTCCTGAACCCGTACTCCTCGTATATCGGCTCATCGTTCAATCTGTAAAGAGAAAACGATTAACCACCTCCTTAGTGGTGCCCGTGCAGTGCGACTTCTTCCTTAGATATACTAATAGTATATATATACATATAGCTTTTGAAAACCAAAATATCACAAATACACACTCTCATATACGTGTACCATCTCTCCCTGATGTCTTCCCCTAGTTTAACTGCGCAACCTAGAGCTCTAATACCAAGTGTGACGACCCGCCGCGCCCAGACGACATTTCCAATGAAAGTGTGATGTGCCAATACCCGACTAGTACGGGATGGTCGACAAAGAAAGGAAAAGAAAGGAATTTGAAATAACAAGGGACCTGTAGAATGTCTCAAAGCACATGGGAAAAAATATAATAATAACATAACTTCGACATAGAACAGGCGAGACAGTGCATAAGCTGGAAACTAAACCATCATAGCAACGGAAATCCAAAATACAGCTTATCATCCAAACCAACATTATTACAACTTTGAAATACGGTCTCTAAAGCAAAAGAAAGAGGTACACTACTAATGCCTAAAGTAGTGACCAACAACAACATAGGGAGATTATATATATATATATATATATATATATATATCATACTTGGAAGCCACCTGCTCGTCTCCGGTACAGCTACCCGTGCATAATCACCTAACCTGTCTCTAGTCTGCCCGCTTAAGAGCACCCAGAGCAATAAGAAGAGATATAAAACTCTTGGTCAGACAAAAGTCTGGTATGAGCGATAAGCAGCAAAACAGAACAATAACAGGTATACATAACCATACCTAAACCTGGACCTGCAACCATAAATTTAGCACAACAAGATGTACAATACTCTAAGGTAATCACTAGCATAAAGTGTAAATATGGGAGTGTGCATGACATGGTGATAACAAACATCAAACATAGCAATCATCCTCACATCTCTCACTCAGTGCGTAAAGCATACGATATCCACCACTTGATCACCCAATCCTTTGCTACGATCACTTTGCTCCATGGAGTCACAATGACTCCATTGCACTAATCCATAGCCACTAATCCGTCTCTCAGTGGTGAACTAAAGTTATGGATATCGATAACCCCTTTGCACACACCCCGCAACAAAGTCCAATCATGAAGTTAACTCGTTGGTTCCCATCTGGATCCTGAGTAACAACCTCCTATTTGGACTACCTTTGCATCTTGGGTTTCGGTCTTCTCCTCGGTTCAGTCTCCGTTCGGTTCATGATCCTCCTTTGGATTCGGTTCGTGGTGCATGCTCAATTCGGAGGAATGGTTCGTGAATGCCCTTCCCCGGTTCGTGAGTCATGGTGCTCACCAGTTCAGGTTTGGTCGTGATGCTCCTTCCCCTTCGGATCGTGGGTGTACTTCGGTTCGGCTCATGGCACATCTAGCGGTTTGGTTAGGAGTAGCACTCCGGTTCGTGGCTTCTTCATTTGGGTCAGTCGTGGTGAGCATCCGCGGTTCGGGTCGAGCCCTCTTGGTCTGAGCAGACGGGTCAGTTCGATCATGATATTCTATATGTTCAGTTTGGTCCATCTTTGTCTGCTTGGTTCGGCGTTCTGATTCGATCCCCATGCCAAGCTCAGGTCTGATCCCAATTCCAATTCAACGCAGGTGGCCTTCCTTTTTGCCATGCACAATCTTGCCACTACTCTGGTTCGATTCGAATATGTCCGAACCGATCCCCCTATCCGATCCGATCCGGATCTCTGCAACATTCCCAGCGAGCATATGTTGTCCATTTTCGCCATACGATGGCGTTTTCAACCATTCTAACTTTACTAATCAATCAAAAAACATCACAAAACAACAGTAATAACATATGGGTTCAATTAAAAAGATAAAAACATCAAGCATATTGGTCATTTTAGATCAAACATACCCTAAAAGCATGATCTTCCCCTTAATCGCCTTAAGTATGTTTTAACTATAGGATTAGCAAAACATATCCATATTAACCCAAATTTATATTAGAGCCCTAAAATAATATTTAAGAATTTTTACATATTTTTTTAGATTTTTAACATGCATAATTTCGCTAATTATCACTAATCACCCTGATTAGCCGTAATTAGTGAAAAACAATGCAAATCACTCTCACCTTAGCCACAAATAAAACTTAGATATGAAACTCTACTGATTTGGGTCAAATTCCTATGCAACACAGCAGCTCCAACTTTAATTTGGTGTTGATTTGCCTTGATTTGATGTAGATCTTCTTAATTAGTGATTAGAAGGTGATTTGGGTGTGATTTAAAAGGTGGAGGCCATTGCTAGGGTTCAAAGGATGAAAGTGGCGGTTGTAAAAACTAAAATTAAGCGTTTTTCCTAACCCTATCATCCCTCCTATAACCCTAATCCCGAAATGGGTTATGGGCCTAGCTGTTAATCACCTTAATTAGGCACGATTAAGCTGTTTTTCACCTTCTAAACCTTATTTCAGCCATATCTCCCAAATGGTAAGTCCGTTTGGCTAATGTGATCACTCTACGGAAAGCTGAACCATCATCCGTATCCAATGGAAGTGGTTTCAGATCAAAAACCATTACCAATCAAAAGTTATAGGCGAAACAAGATTCTCTAAGGGCAAAATGGTCATTTAAAATTCGGCAAATATCGTGAACATGGGAAATGAACCTAATAGTCGCTCCCCAAAGTTACACAACCATACAACTTCGTATGTGAATGAAATAAATATCCTACGATCCTCCGATGCGTAGGTTGCGGGTCGTTACAGTTGGGTTATTCACCCTCAAACGTACATACTGGTCCAAGCGCCTCTCATTAATATGTTGTTAGACCCTATATCTAAACATTCTTTTATGCGCTTGCTTTTCCTTACCAAGTTTCCTTTTAACTTGGTTATTCCTATTCACATTGAATTCTTCATCAGTTACCAAGTTCCTCTTGCTTATTAATTTCAATCATAACTTAAACCGTTTAAGTTTATTAATAAGCCCACAACATGTTATTCTCCAAATTGTGGCCCAAGGTCAGTAATTCACAATCTCTTTTATATTCTTGTATGATTTCACCATTACAATAACATGTTTTATTTGATATGTAATTACGAATATCTCAATTCACATGTTTTCCAATTAACATGTCACTTACCATTTATGATTAAATATAACTTATTTCAATTCATTAGTTTTCCTCATCCTTTCTCATTTAATCATAATTCCACTTTACATCGTCAATATAACTTATCATTGTTTACTTATTAACTTAGTTCTATTAACTAAGGCCCATTAATAAATATCTCTACCCATTTATTATAACCTATGTTATAATTTCCCTTTGTCCCCATGAAAAGTCTGAACATGTTATTCTTATCAGTGGGTTTCAGACCTCTAAGTTTACGGATTACTTAATTTATAATTAAGTGCAATATATTTTCCGCCTTTTCTTAGTTGGTTTCAGGTTTTCTCCTTTACTGATTACTTAATTTACAATTAAGTGTCCCTTAACTCGATTCACCAGTTATCCCATTTCCTTACTAGTTTATTATAACCTAAGTTATAATATTCACTTTTCCTTAGGACAAGTCTACCTATTATACAACATTGTTATTTATTTATAATAGGTTATTATCATTCTCCTTTCTGAACCATTTACCGATGTAAACCATTATTCTTCATTCACCATAATTTATATTCCTTATTATATTAAGGAAAACACTTCATGCACCTTATCAGTTTGATAGAAGGAATCAATTATTTATTTTCATAGTGTATTCCCATATAAATTCGTGGTAACAAGTAATTTCTTTACTTTTTTTTACTTTATTTACTGTGGCTTACTTGCAGCCACGTTCTCAGAAATATGACATTTAGGGAAACACATCACTTTTCCTTTGTGTCACACTAACTCTGTTCATTACATCCCTTCCTTTCCTATTTTCTGAGTTTGGCATTAGTTATCATTGTTTCCATTTATTCCTATCTTGTTATGTACATATATATATATATGTACATACATATGCTTAGGCCTCTCACATTAAGCCTACACTTGTGGACGCTGGATTTGCCGGGCGGGTCCGGGCAGACTTCTACCACAAGTCGACTTAACCTCGTGCCTTAGCACCATTTTTAGTTATGCACTTAGACCTCTCACATTAGATTTACGACTTGTGAATGCTGGATATGTCGGGTGGATCCGGGAAGACTTCTATCACAAGTGCAATCTAACCTCGTGTCTCAGGCGTTACAGTTCCAAATTACTGTGCATTTAGGCATGTTCATATTTTAAATTACCTCTTATTTTCCACATAAAATTTTGGCATATTACCCTCTTCATATATCTACTGTAATCCAATTTACATGTCGTCAAGTTATGCTTATATTTTGGTGCATGTCCTTTTTAACATATATTTAATTCTAATTTTTGACATGTAAGCATTTAATCAGGTAACTGTTCAGATCTAACAAGTTACAAGTCAATTACTCAATAATATGCCATAAGTAAATCATGTAGTTACTATCACTGAATTGGTTATTCATATCCTAACAAATTTATTTTCTCCAACATGTAAACATTCAATACTTTAGCCAATTTAACATAGGAATTTCCTAACATATTCATATTAACATTTCAACTCGTTACAACAGCAATTTATAATTAATTTGGCAATTTCACAATTAATAAAAAGTGGAACGCTAAATGATTATGTACCATTATCTAAAATAATATGGCTTAAAACCACTCACCTCATAAGCTTTCCAAATTCTGGATCTAGTCCAGATCTAATCTTCCATGATTTTCCCCTAATTGAATTCATAACCTAATAATCATGTATTTACTATTTTTACTAAAAGAGAAAGGGAAAAGAAAGAGGAGGAAAAATTGAATAGATTGGATCTGGAACGTTACCTTGCTTTTCACGTAATTCCGAACGCCTAAAGAACAACAATCTCTTCCCTTTAGATCTTAATTTAAGATTTTCTAATTTATAAATCTATATTTCTGAATATAATTTGAGGAGAGAGAGAGAGGAAGAGGGTAATGGCAGAGCTCCAACGTAGCCACCAAATTATGAAGTTTAGGGTTAGGTCTAAGGTCTTATTTATAGGTGTAGGGAAGGAACCAGGACCCTCAGATTTAATTTAAGAACATCAGAATCATCCACATCAGAGAAGAACTTTCTAGATCTGCGGGTGGGTAGACCCCTAGGTCGACACCCCTGTTGGTGGGTCGACCCCCTTGTTGGTGGGTCGACCCCCAACAATATAATTTCCCTCCATTTTTTCCTGCTCATGAATTTTTATTTTTGAACTGATTTTCGAATTTTCTAGATTTTTTTTAATATATATATATATATATAAGCTCCTTATATGTATACAGACTTCTAATGCTTATAACTTCTTCATGCGGTGTCCGTTTTACGCAAGCCAGGTGTCTATCTTGACCCGAATTTCAAAACGGACACAATGGCATAGTCCGTTTTACTTAATTATGAATATTTAATTAATTTATCCTTATTTTATTATCTTGAGTTAAAAATGCGGAGTGTTACATTCTCCCATCCTTAGGAAATTTCGTCCCCGAAATCTGATAACGGTAAGATCAACTAACCCCTCGCATAATATACATCAAACATTTGTGCATCCAATTTTTGCAAACATTGTGCACTTGTGCAAAGTGAAATACAACATAATAGTGCATGTATGCCTAATCGGTACCTCCTATGTGTATGCAAACTGTAATGACCCGCATTGGCAGAGGTATTATAATTAATTTATTTAATTATATAAATGGTGAATTAAAGGATTTAATGGTCGTGGAATTAAATAACTGGGAATATTTAATTAAGATAATAAATTAAATAATATATTTAATTCAGAAATAATCAAAAATATTGGGAATCATAATATTATGTGAACGGGGTCATCCCTAAGATTTAATTCAGCTTAGAGTTGAATTATATTGACGAATATATTCAATCGACGTCAGTTTGAAACGTAGAATTATAATATAGTTAAAATAGAGCGCGTAACGACGCGGCAGTTCGATATTTGGCGATTCGAACTTCAACTGAATGTACAGGGTTCGTTTTAAATCGGATTTCTGTGAAACAAGAAACGTGTGGAGCTGGTGGAGTATATCTTTCTAGTGGAAGAGAAAAATCGGGATTTCGTCGTGTAGATTTTGAGATATGTCCAAATCAGAATTTAAAATAGTCGCTATAGAATCGTTTATCGACCATAACGGTTTATTCGAAATAACTAGAGATCGGGTTTGAATTTAGACAAGGTTCTTTTGAGACATAGTGATAATTTAATTTTTAGAATTTTACTGTAATTTTTAATTAATTAAATAAGCAACTTTTTATTTGGAGTATTGACACCCTGTATAGACATTTCGGGGTTTCACAATATGAGTCCATCTACCTGTATTATTATATTTTTGGGATCGTGGCACCGAGCTCGATACAACGGCGTTATTACTTCTGTCTAGAGCAGATCATTTGGGGATGGAATTGTATATACATACGGTATCCTAACTCTTAAAATCAAAACAAAACAATATCCTAAGTCATTTTGTGACCAAAGGAAGGCCACATCTCCTTCTCCTTTCAGCACCACACAAGTCCTTTGTCCCTCAAAAAGAAAATCGTGTAGAAACCAAAGCCACTCAACCACTATATATTAACTAACCCTATATATAACAGCCAAAATCCATTCTAACCTAATCTAGTTTCCTCTCGTCACCGAATTAGTAGCCGCCAGTTCCTAGTCTCCTCAAATCAAAGAAAGACGCAACTTTATAAATCCCTAGGAAATCCAACAAAAATCCTAAAATCACTTAAGTTATATATTCCGAACCGTGGAGGCTTCTTCTTCGATTTTGGTATGGTGTGAGAACCGTGTGGTTCGAAACTGTCTGAGGGAAGAACAGGGATGAGGTCGGTTTCTGTTTGGGTGGTTTGTGATGGGAGGTGCGCGAGCTGTTTAATGGGGAGAGGGTGTCGAGTTGTATGCTTAGGTGGTGAGGCTTGTATGAAGGAGCTGAAGAGGAAGATGATGGTCTTGCTCAAATAAGATTTGGGTTTTGGGACTAAACGATGTACTGAGTTTTCTGGAGTCATGTGAGGACTGCGTTGGACTCTGTGAAGTAACGAAGAACTTTGGAGTGATTGTTTTCCTGGAACCGGTTCAAGAGTACTGTTCGAATGCTATTTGAATGGAGTGGACGCGAGTTGTACAAATATGGGAGGATATTATGAAAGAGATAAAGGATGATGATGGGTTTGTTGCTTTTCGTTGAATGTTAGGAAGAATGGATGGGGTAAAAGTCACGGCTATGGCAAGCTGTGAGTTTGAACACGTCCAGGATGAAGATGATGAGCGAAGTAAGAAAGTGATTAGGTAGAAGTGGTTAGAAATTGACGAAACGAGATCCGTTGGGATCGTATGGACGAGCACTACACAATGGAACTGACCGCGAGTCAATTGGAGTCTGTCACAATTTATAGCAAAATAAATTGTCCAGCTGAATCAAGCGATGGTTTTCGTCATTGACGATGATCGTCCAAATGTGAGTAAAACTCACCAACTCTGAACAGTTTATAATTTCATGTTGTATTTTTAGAACTGTTAGATATTGTCTGATTACTATGTGTTGATTGTTTGATTGAACTGCTAGTCAGTTAGTTAAATTTCTATATTGATTCTGTTTAACAGAATATATCATATGGAACTGAAAGTGATGTTATCTATATTGTCTAACATCTGTGATGCAGGGAAACAGGTTGGAGGAATCCGACTGGATTCCTCAACAGTTATTTTATTGTTTTTCATATATTTTAATATATGATGTGAATTATAACCTGTTGTTGATTGTGTGTGTATGGACGAGATTAGACATCGTAATTTGATATGTTAAAATACCATAACATACGAGATGTTGATAAGGGAATTTTCTAAGTGATATTGAAAATAAAATATTTATAAATGGAATATTTATAAATAAGAGATATTTATAAATTTAAATATTTATAAAATGGGATATTTATAAATAGGAGATATTTTAAAAAGGAAAATAAATTCAAAACATTTCTTTTTGAATGGAAAGGCCTGTGTGGCGGGTTTGGGGATTTTCCCGATGCTCCCGATACAAAGGAGGTTATGGCGAATTTTCCCGGGGATTTAAGGAGTTAGAATATTTTTAAGAATAAATTTGAAAAAGGGAATATTTACAAACCATTTGCAAATAGAATAAAATAGAGAAAAGAAATATTTGTAAACCATTTACAAATAGAATTGAAAGGGGAATATTTAGAAAATAAATAGAGTTAATAAAAAGGAAATTGGTTTATAAAGGAAACCGTTATAAAAAGGAAAACGTTATTAAAAGGACATTTATAAAGTGAAGAACCGTTACTAATAGTAAATCTTTATAAATGAATAAACGTGTTAAAAAGGGGATCTTTTAAAAATGGATAAACGTTATAAAAAGGAAAAATCGAATATGGTGTTCGAAGTTAGTAATCGAATATGGTGTTCGAAGTTAGTAATCGAATATGGTATTTGAAGTTAGAAATCGATTATGGTATTCGAAAGGAGAAATCGAATATGGCATTCGAAGTTAGTAATCGAATATGGTATTCGAAGTAAGTTAATCGAATATGGTATTCGAAGTTAGTTAATCGAATATGGTATTCGAAGTAAGTTAATCGAATCTGGTATTCGAAAGTTAGTTAATCGAATATATTATTCGAAAGGGGTTAGTCGAGTTAGAGTAATTCAGTTAGAGTTAACCAATTAGAGTTAATCAGTTAGAGTTAATCAGTTAGAGTTAACCAGTTGGAGTTAATTAGTTAGAGTTAATCGATTAGAGTTAAAACGAACTAGAGTTAACCAAATATAGTTATTTGAGACAGAGTTAGTCAAACATAGTATTCAGGGTAAGTTGCCATCTTGTACGACTGCTAGCATAATTCGCAGGGCTGTAAATAGCCTACGACGGTCGGATGTTTCCTGAGGGAGTCAGGCGTAACCATTGTGATCGCTGCGATCTAGAGTCAAGCGAATGGAGTTTAATCGAATATTAGTTATTCGATAAGAGTTAATCGAGTTGATCGAGTTGAGAAATAAGTTAAGTTAAATAAGTTGAGTTGATCGGGTGGTTCGACCAAGTTAGTCGAGCCTAGTTAATCGAATCGAATTGGTCGAACCAAGTAAGTCGAGTTAAGTTAGTCAAGTTAGTCGAGCCTAGTTAATCGAATCGAATTGGTCGAACCAAGTAAGTCGAGTTAGTCGAGTCAAGTTAAGTTAGTCGAGTTAAGTTCGTCGAGTTAAATAAATCGATGTTAGTTTCATCGAAAGGAGTTATCGATGTTAGTTTCATCGAAAGGAGTTATCGATGTTAGTTTCATCGAAGGGAGTTATCGATTATAGTTTAATCGAAGTGAGATTTTCAAATATGAGATATTTGAAAAGGAAGAGTTATCGAATATTAGTTATTCGAAGAGAGATTACCGAATATCGTTTATTCGAGAAGGAGTTAATCGAATATAGGTTATTCGAAGAAGAGTTAATCAAATAGAGATTTCTCGAAGAGAGTTAATCGGCAAATTCGATTATATCGAATTCGGGAAAGTACTTATACTTTCCAGTGTTTAAATAGAGATTTATTTATTTATAAATAAATAAGTGTTAGGTTAATTATTCACTAATAAGAATAGAAGTTATAATTAAATTTAGATAATTCGAAAGGAGGGATTATAACGTTATTGTTATAACCAATGTTTTAAATATAGAAGTGGATTAGTAAAATTGGATCTGAGAAAGGTGTAAAGAAGTTGTTAAAGATTAAAAGATAAACTTTGACCATTTCGAAGTTATAACGTTGTTCAGTTAAGGTCTTAGAGGTAATTATACCCCAACTTGAGTGACTTCCTTCTTAACTAAGAAATGGTAAGGTTTGATCGTAAAGAAGTTTTGGAAATGTTTTCCAAACGAGAATCAGAAATGTTTTCTGATAAAAGAAAATAAGAATTTAGAATATAGGGAAACAGGAGATAAGTAAATAAATGAACTAAAGAGGTTAATGTTAAATGATGTTTGTTCGATATAATTTCCATCTGGAAATAATATCGTTGTTTGCACACTTGTTTTTCTTTGATGGTTAAATCACAGACTATCGAAGTTTTGACCATTTTAACGTTGTTAATATGGAGAGACTGGTTGGATTATTATCCAAAGAACCACTCTGTATTGGCATAAGCGTCGTGAATCATATATGCCAAAGATAATTGAAGACGGAGTAAAATGCAAGGACTATCCTGTTTACAGAATAGTGTCTTCGGTTTGTCCAGTCCCAGGACAACTTGTATGGACGAAGGTCTGACAGAGTATATCCAATGGATCGCGTAAGTTGATCTGTTCAAACGTATTCACGTTTGGTGGCGGAGGAATTCGTTTCACTTAGCTGTATACCCGTGTTATTTTTGAATAAGTCAATTTGTGATTTGACGGGTATGACGATGTGACATTTTAAGTGAATGAAGATGGATGTCTGACAGAGTATTTCCAGAAAGGTCACGTACATTGATTTCTTCAACCGTACCAAGAGTGGAAGCGGAGAAGGAAACTTCTTTTAGCTGACACGTAATGTACTGTTGTAGACATCAATTAGTGATTTTTGGTGGACCTAACAATGTGGCATTCGAAGTGAATCTGATGTGATGATAAAGCGTAGCTTCTAGCCTCACCAACCAGTAAATGACAGAAATCGGGCAGGCAGCATGGCTAAGTCGGTCGCACCGAAGTAGGGTGTATAATCACCTATCTAGTGAATATTCATTTGTTTCTTAAATCTATCAATGCTGTCCCATATATATACGGGAACGGTTGCTGATCCCAACCGTTGGTGATATACATTCGATACAATCAAGCGAAATGAGTGGTCGGTCATGTGTGGCTGAGTTACAAGATGTTCTTGTTGAACTCCAGTGTATCGTTCCTAGAGTACACTGATCGGAAGGTGGTTCCATACCTTGTCATAGTTGGAAATCCATTATCCAATACGTGCTTGCGATTTTGATTGTATACTATATATGTAGAACGTGAGATGAAAGCGTTTCTGCTAGTTGATATCTATTTGTACATAGACATTATTATAATATCAAAAGGTTTTTGATATAAAGATATTTTGGATTCTCATAAGGGAAAAGCCCGTTCCGTTCTGCGGCGTGGTCTTATGAGATATCGTTTACTTGTTCATATACCTGTTTAAACTGTTTTACTCATACCAGTCCCATGACTGACCCGGAGTTTATTTGTTTTGTTTTCCCTAAACTCTTGGGTGCCTAATTTTGTACGGGCAGTCAAGTAGTCAGGAATTTACAGATATACTGGAAGAGCGTGGAGCAGGAGGCTTCAAGATCATATAGCTATAGTTATTTCTGCTGTGTTGTAAGTGTTGTACTCTGATAAGTGCTATTGTATACATAACTGTTATATTTCAAAGTTATGTTATTCGTTCCGCTGTGAGGTTCGTGTTACTCTGATGTTGTGTTCTTCTTCTTCTTCTATTCTAAGTTTCTATCTTATCTATTCTCACCCTCTAATTTCTTTCATTAATTACCGGGATTTTTCGATGTTTTGGTTATCGACATCGTGCTTATGTCGATAACCAAAGTCGCCGAAAATCCGGGTCGTTACACAAACTTTTCAAAAATCCTTTTAAAATATGATTCTCACATCCTATATATATTGACAGTTCTACATGAATGCACTATTTTGAAAATCAAAATACTTTTTCATCCAATTTTTCCCACACTCTTACTAAGTAAGAGCGTAGTTCATCCAATTGTTGCATCCATAATCCTACCAACCAACTTTATTTTTTGAATTTCAGAAAAATCTAATTTTTTGAATTCGATTTTTTATGTTACAAAAAGGTGGAAAACGAAAAATTTCACATCTTCTGTTTTTCTTTTATATACCTTTTTCCTACCATACTTGGATTTTTTGAAACTATTATAAAGATTCTCCTATTTTCATATCCAAGCACAGCCCACATAAGAAAATTTTCCTTTGTTACTGATTTTCCTTTTCATATTATCTTGGAATGTTTTATCTTTATCCATCTTTTCTCATAATTTCCCATTTTTGTTGCTTTACTGAATTTTCTGTTTCCTTTTTAGCTGTACTATTTCTCTTTTCTTAGCTTATTTAATCATCCGATCATAGTTTAAATTTAAATAAGCCTTCTAGTCTTTTAACTAGAACAGGAGAACAGGCACCTTATACAACTACTACTAAGGGCCAAGAATCAAGGGACTATGTCCCCCTCAGAGAGAAAAGTCCATACTATGAGATCCATGACAAGTTTAGGTGCTACCCTAGCTTTCCCGACAAGAACAATATAATGAAATGATCCCAAATGAAATATAGTAACCGATTTTACCCCTATCATGAAAACTAGTAACTGTATCTAAACACTTACTTGCCCTTTTTTACTATCTAGTAGTCACCACTAGTCCTTGCTGTGTACCAATAATTATTTCAAGCAACACCCTAGGCTTTTCAATGCTTACGCATTCCACGGGAACTCACTATTATTCCAAGATAATTCTTGCTATTTACTTTATAGCCTCTAAACTTTTCCCGTCTTTCCTAGGCACTAATCCTTACCTACTCTATACTTTTAAAACACGGTTTGGCTTTTCTTTTTCATTTAAATTTTCTTCCAAAAATTCAGAAGTGTCAAAATTTCCTTTCCTCATGAAAACTTACTTTTGCCAAACCACAAAAACATGTCATCTTAAAAATGCAAATCATTCATTCATATTTTTTTCAAATCACAAAAACTGGAGTAGATACGGACAACTATTTTCTCCATCGGGTTTATGACTTGTTCTTACCTATAAGGTCGGTTCAGTCTCTTATTACAAGGTGCATACATCCAATCTATTCTTAATTTCTACCCTTATTTTGTCAACCCAACAAAATTATCTTGTGAAAATAATTTATCCCAAAAGGGTTGTCATAGGAATAGAGATTTCAAATCTTTCTTTATTAAAAACTCTTGTATGAAATATAACAAGAAAACTAGCGAGCTATACATGCTCTGTGATATGCACCTTTTTACTAAGAGAATTTTACTTTAAAACTCAATATGTACTTCTTTACATATTTTAAAACTATAACTTTTAAGGTTAAAACTTGAGAACACCATAAACCATATTCCCAATAACTTTTATTATCTCAAGTTCTTAAAAGTTAACAATGGGGTTAGATTCAAAGCGGGTTTCCAATTTTCCAGGCTTTCCTAGACATTCCCCAATATCAATTCTCTCAACTATATATATTCCTAATTCAATTTTCTCTTTCTAACCTTTTCTAATCTATGAGGTTTTACTGCCAAACCCACTAACCCAAAATACTAATCATATGGGATTCACTTTCCATCCATACGAAGTATATTGTACACACTCCACCCAAATTACCTAAGGGTCTCAAATTTCCATATTCTTTCTTTTAGTGTACAAGATAAGCATCCCATTTCTTACCATATTATACTATTTCTATTTAGTGGGTTCCTCTATGGATCTTGGTATATATATATAATATTTATGTTTTTTAAAATACAGATATGTTCACTCACTATTTATATAGGAATCCTAAACCTAAGCTCTGATACCAGATGTGACAACCCGAATTCTGATAGACCGAATGTTTTTTCAAAATTCCAATCCATCAAAACTCAAGTTGTTGTATTCTGGTATCCTGCAGAAAAGATAGGGACATAAAATATGTCAGAGCTCAGAAAATATCTCACAACGGAACGGATAAAATACAGTATAATCAAAACATAGCCTTACAATATTATTAATACTTCCTAACCAATATCCAAAGCTATCATGTCTCTGCCACAAATCTAACTTGAGAGTATGTTATGAGGAGGGGGTCAGAACACAAGTTCTGTGGATTGGATTTAAACTATACACTTTTGATAATCCTACATACACTATTCAATCATATTATCTTATTTATTAGGTTAATTGGGTTATCAGCACTCAAGGCTTACACACACGTCGTACCCATTTACTTCCCAGTGGATTAACCTAATATATTATATATGTAGCTACCACCAATATGAAGGTACACCCCATGGTACCCCACTCGTATGACCTCCACCGTAACACCATCAAAATATACGCAGTCCCTCATCCTACGCCGTAGTGACGTACGGATAATAATATTACATTCCGCATATATTTGTTATTATTGTGCTACACAAACGTCCGGACTGCCACCTTTGTTCGTATTTGAATTCATATCGGAGTAATGCCCTCAAGCCTATGATACACCACCCGGAGCCAACATGCACGTATCTAGACTGTCCACTATACATATCTTCAATTGTAGCTCGATGCCTCAATCGCACGTCCTCTAATGTGCACCGAGTTCCATGGCAGAGCGATACAGGAAAACCAGAACATGGTCGAGAGCTTTTCCATATATGTACAGACTCGTTTTTATAGAGCCTCTATATGCAAATATACCTAGGGTATGTTTTCACGGTGGCTATGGCCCTACCTAGGCCCCCCCTCAACTAGTAAAGACTACCAGAGCTAAGCGGCTGCCCCTAATAACAAACAATCTAAACATCCATTTGGCATCTCCCCTCAACCCCTTACCTCGACAGTGAAGGGTGAATGGTATCTTCGGTTTAGCTCTAGTCTTTTCGCATCCCACTGTCTGTTGACGACGAATATCTGACAGTCTACTATCCTTATTGGCCGTGACCCTCCACCTCCCCATTGAGGCAACCGTTGAATCACCCTGGTGTCACCACATCACAGAATTCTAACTGCATAGCTACTTCTCCAGTCAACGCCCACCCGCCTAGTAGTTACACATAGAGGACTACTAGGAGCACCTTACATACCTCAGGAAGCCACATGCTTCCCTTTCTAGTTCTTTGGAGCCGTCAAAACAATCAGATTAACATGCACTCCCCTCGTGCCTTATAACAACTCGATGATCTATCCCGTTGGGATATTCACCCTCAAATGTACAGACTGTTCCAAGCGCCTCCCTTTAATATGTTGTTAGACCCTATGTCTAAACATTCTTTTACGCGCTTGCTTTTTCTTACTAGGTTTCCTTTTAACTTGGTTATTCCCATTCACATTGAATTCTTCATCAGTTACCAAGTTCCTCTTGCTTATTAATTTCAATTATAACTTAACCCATTTAAGTTTATTAATAAGCCCACAACATGTTATTCTCCAGATTGTGGCCCAAGGACTATAATCCACAATCTCTTTTATATTCTTGTTTGATTTCATCGTTACAATAACATGTTTTACTTAATATGTAATTAAGCATATCTCAATTTACATGTTTTCCAATTAACATGTCACTTACCATTTATGATTAAATATAACTTATTTCATTTCATAAGTTTTCCTCATCCTTTCTCCTTTAATCATAATTCCACTTTACATCGTCAATAAAACTTATTGTTGTTTACTTATTAACTTAGTTATATTAACTAAGGCCCATTAATAAGTTTCTCTATCCATTTATTATAACCTATGTTATAATTTCCCCTTGTCGCTAGGACAAGTCTGAACATGTTATTCTTATCAGCGGGTTTTAGACCTCCAAGTTTACGAATTACTTAATTTATAATTAAGTACAGTATATTTTCCCCATTTCTTAACTTTTTTCAGGTTTTCTCCTTTACTAATTACTTAATTTACAATTAAGTGTCCCTTAACTCAATTCACCAGTTATCCCATTCCTTAACTAGTTTATTATAACCTAAGTTATAATATTCACTTGTCCCTAGGACAAGTATACCTATCATACAACATTGTTATTTATTTATAATAGGTTATTATCATTCCTCTTTTAAACCATTTACTGATGTAAACCATTCTTCATTCACCACAATATATATTCCTTATTATATTAAGGAAAACACTTCATGCACCTTATCAGTTTAATAGAAGGAATCAATTATTTATTTTCATAACGTATTCCCATCTAAATTCATGGAAGCAAGTAATTTCTTTACTTTTCTTACTTTATTTACTGTGGCTTACTTGCAACCATGTTCTCAAAAATAGGTCGTTTAGGGAGACATGTCACTTTTCCTTCGTATCACACTAACTCAGTTCATTACATCCCTTCCTTTCTTATTTTCTGAGTTTGACATTAATTATCATCATTTCCATTTATTCCTATCTTGTTATGTACATACATATGCCTAGGCCTCTCACATTAAGTCTACACTTGTGGACGCTGGATTTGCCGAGCGGGCCCAGGCAGACTTATACCACAAGTCGACTTAACCTCGTGCCTTAGCACCATTTTTAGCTATGCATTTAAACCTCTCACATTAGAATTACCACTTGTGAATGCTGGATATGCCGGGCGGATCCAGGCAGACTTCTATCACAAGTGCAATCTAACCTCGTGTCTAAGGCATTACAGTTCCAAATTACTGTGTTTTAAGGCATGTTCATATTTTAATAGTTATCCTCTTTTTTTTCATGTAAAATTTTGGCATATTACCCTCTTCATATGTCTATTGTAATCCAATTTACATGTCATCAAGTTATGCCTATATTTTGGCGCATGTCCTTTTTGGCATATATTTAATTCTAATTTTTGACATGTAAGCATTTAATCGAGTAATTATTCAGATATAACAAGTTAGAAGTCAATTACTCAATAATATGCCAAAGTAAATCATGTAGCTACAATCACTAAATTGGTTATTCATATCCTAACAAGTTTATTTTCTCCAACATATAAACTTTCAATACTTTAGCCAATTCAACATAGGAATTTCCTGACATATTCGTATTAACATTTCAACTCGTTACAACAGTAACATATAATTAATCTGGCAATTTCACAATTAATAAAAAAGGGAATGCTAAATGATTATGTGCCATTATCTAAAATAATATGGCTTAAACCTACTCACCTCGTAAGCTTTCCAAATCCTGGATCTAGTCAAGATCCAATCTTCCATGATTTCCCCTAATTGAATTCAGAACCTAATAATCATGGATTAACTATTTTTATTAAAAGAGAAAGGGAAAAGTAAGAGGAGGAAAAATTGAATAGATTGGATCTGGAATGTTACCTTGCTTTTCATGTAATTCTGAATGCCTAAAAAACATCAATCTCTTCCCTCTAGATATTAATTTAAGATTTTCTAATTTATAAATCTAAATTTCTTAATATAATTTGAGGAGAGAGATAGAGGAAGAGGGTAATGGCAGAGCTCCAATGTAGCCGCCAAATTATGAAGTTTAGGGTTAGGTCTTATTTATAGGTGTAGCGAAGGAACCAGGACCCTCAGATTTAATTTTAAAACATCAGAATCGTCCACGTCAGAGAAGAACTATCCAGATCCGCGGGTGGGTCGACCCCTAGGTCGACAACCCTGTTGGTGGGTCGACCCCTAGGTCGACCCCCCTGTTGGTGGGTCGACCCCCAATTGTCTAATTTCCCTTCAGTTTTTCCCACTCATGAATTTTGATTTTTGAACTAATTTTCGAATTTTCTGGATATATTTATTTAATATATATATATATATATATACACATATAAGCTCCTTATATGTATACAAACTTGTAGTGCTCATAACTTCCTCGAACAGTGTCCGTTTTACGTAAACCAGGTATTTATCTTGACCAGAATTTCGAGACGGGCGCAATGGCGCAGCCCATTTTACTTAATTCTGAATATTTAATTAAGTTATCATTATTTTATTATCTTGAGTTAAAAATGCAGGGTGTTACACTCTATATTCAACATTCACAAACATTTAGATTTGAAGTTATTAGATGCATTACCTTGGTTAGTTCAAAATGGACAAGATGTAGCGCTACTATAGCGACAATGCCTTATAATAAACGAAATTCATTTTTGGCGTACATGAAATTGTTAAATTTTGGTGATACAAAATCACAATATGTGGAAACAAATATGCAAATTGGAAAGAAAACATTTTAATATGGGTATGCATTGATTGCATTTGCATGTGATGGCCAAGAAATTAATGTAGGGATTATTTTCTTCCATCTTTGCTAAGGAAAGAAATTGATTGATTACTTGCTATGTTTGCCCCACTTGTTTCCTCTGTAATTTGTCTCCATTATTTATTACCATATCTTGGTAGTTTGATTAATGACTCATATAGTTTTTTTACTGGCTACATATTGAGGGGTAGACTACATCGTATACTCATCCTGGCATGGAGCCAGCGATCCCCAAATGGAGTGTCTCTTCTTGTTAAGCCTAATTTGAGGTTTTGATTATGTAAACTCTTATCTTGTAATCTCTTGTATCTCTCTCTTATGTGGAATAGAATCTCTCTCATTTTTGGACAAGACGTACACTATCTTATGGATGATAGTGGAACCAGTATAAATACTGTGGCTTTATTTTCTTCTTTATAGTTATTTTCATTTTTTTGGAGTAATAGAATAATTGACATTAGATTCATTGATGTTCAATTGACAAATCTAGATCCTGTTTATTGCGCTCCCGCATATGTGCAATTTTCACACAACAGATTGGCACCAAAGTAAGGCGATTTGTTTAGATTGCATATCAATGCCTTCAAGAAAAAGTAGCATGTCTTATGGTAATTATGCTATTATATTTTCGGGAAATAAAGAAGACTTTGGTGGAGGAGATTATGTTGAGAGAGAAGAGCATTCCAATCTTGGAATTTTGATGTGATAAGAAGTTTATTGTGCTGAAGGGATCATCAAATTTGGCAAATTTTGTTCATGTTTCAGATAGATCTTTATGGTATTACAAACCTTTTTTTTGGACCGTTGATTTTTGCATGGTGCATTTCATGAGGAAGATGCATCTTTTGCAGGCGGTGCGTATCTTTATGGTATTACAAAAAAAAAAAAAAAAAAATTGGACCGTTGATTTTTGCGCGATGCATTTCATAAGGAAGATGCATCTTTTGCAAGCGATGGATATTTTTATGGTGTTAAAAACTTTTTTTAGACCGTTATTTTTTGCGTGGTGCATTTCATGAGTAAGGTGCATCTTTTGCAGGCGGTGGGTGAAGTTTGTAATGGTTTTGATTAAGTGGAAAGAGAGAGATCTTTTGTACGTACAGAGATTCTGATTTTGGCTCTGTATATGAATTGGTGATTGAGAGAATTATTTTTTGGCCTTGATGGTGTTGAGATTACTTTGGAATCTACCTTCTTTTTTATTTTAGATATTTGCAACATTTTGTTGGAGGGCGGGGACATAGTCTGAGCTCGTT
This sequence comes from Allium sativum, assembly GCA_030737875.1. Taxonomy (NCBI): domain Eukaryota; kingdom Viridiplantae; phylum Streptophyta; class Magnoliopsida; order Asparagales; family Amaryllidaceae; genus Allium; species Allium sativum. The sequence continues at coordinate 464,858,162 of CM060922.1, forward strand.
AATAAGGTGTGATAGGGGTAACTTTGCTGGAACCCATTTGGTAAATATTCATTCTTGGTTTTTATCTCACTATGAGATTTTAGATTAAGGTGGAGTTCTTTTTTTAGAAGAGTTTTATGTGGTGAAGAGAATTTGATTCGAGGTGGGGTGTTGGAGTTATGTGATTTTACATCAAGGTGGAGTGTTAAATTTTGGTGATACAAAATCACAATAGGTGGAAACAAATATGCAAATTGGAAAGCAAATATTTTAATATGGGTATGCATTGATTGCATTTGCATGTGATGGCCAAGAAATTAGTGCAGGGATTATCTTCTTCCATCTTTGCTAAGGAAAGAAATTGATTAATTACTTGTTATGTTTGCTACACTTGTTTCCTCTGTAATTTGCCTCCATTATTTATTAGCATATCTTGGTAATTTGATTGATGACTCACATATTTTTTTTACTGGCTATATATTGAGGGGTAGACTACATCGTATACCCATCTTGGCATGAAGCCAGCGATCACCAAATGGAGTGTCTCTTCTTGTTAAGCCTAATTTGAGGTTTTGATTATGTAAACTCTTATCTTGTAATCTCTTATATCTCTCTCTTATGTGGAATAAAATCTCTCTCCTTTTGGACTGGACGTACACTATCTTATGGATGATAGTGGAACTAGTATAAATACCGTGTCTTTATTTTCTTCTTTATAGTTATTTTCATTTTTTTTGGAGTAATAGAATAATTGATGTTAGATTCATTGATGTCCAATTGGAAAATCTAGATCATGCTTATTGCGCTTTCGCATATGTGCAACTTTCACACAAAGAAATAACCCATCTAGAATGGGCCTAAACCTTGATCTTAAATAAAACTATCGGAACTTAAAATCGTTCTAAATAGGTTGTTGGTTTCTACAAAAAATAAGCTAAGAAAAACAAAACTATAATGAAATCAAATCTCATAATAAAATGGATAAAGTATAATAATAATGTAGATATACCATACCATAAAACCATCATAACAATGGAATACATTGTTTTGTAACGACGGTCGGAACAAATCCCCCCTCCTTGCACGCATATTAGCTGGCACACAACTTCCATATAACAAAAGGAATCTCTGATGTTACGTGTCTACCAACTCATATTTGTACCCGACTCCTTCAAATTATTTCGTGATGTGGGACTATTTATTCAAACCTACATTCGTACCTTCACAACATGCGAGACAATCCTAACAGTCTCCCCCTTGACTCGCATCCTACAAGTATCTTTTGAGAGCACTGCCTTGCCTGCATGGCCCAGTTCGTAACCTTTGGCTCTGATACCACTGTTATGTAACGACGGTTGGAACAAAACCCCCTTCCTTGCATGCATATGAGCTGGCACACAACTCCCATATAACAAAAGGAATCCCTGATGTTACGTGCCTACAAACTCATATTTGTACCCGGCTCCTTCAAATTATTCTGTGATGTGGGACTATTTGTTTAAACCATCATTCCTACCTTAACAACATGCGATACAATCCTAAAATACATCATGGTCAAAATGTCGTAAACAATGAATCAAAGGCACATCACCATAATAGCCGAGGGGCAATAAGATAATAGTAAAATAAGATAGTCACCACTAGAAAAATAGGCTACAACATCGGTTTTTGCTCGATGTCTAAGTGTTTTTCAACCGATGTCTTTGCGAGCGTTGAGAAAGGTCATGACTTTAGACATCAGTTTTTAACTGATGTATTAAACCACCTTTTATATCAGTTTTCTTACACAAACTTATATAATAGACCATATTTTAAATCGGTTTCTTTTAACCAACTTATGTAATAGATGGTCTATTACATCACTTTTTTGTAACGTCCCGATGTGATAGGCTCCTTATTACATCAGTTTTTTTAAACATAACTGGTGAGTGTACGGTTTATCTATTTTAAATAAATAAATAATAACATGAATAACAAGTAAATATCTAATTCGAACAAATATCTATTACATGAAAAGCATACATCTCAGTTTCAACTATTTGTACATACACATTCAATTCATATACACATACATTTCATAGTTACATTTTACATCTCATTCGTTATAAACACTCTCTCTCACACACACAAACATATACACTTGACTCTATCTTCTAGCTTGTATCCAGTTGTCTAAACTTCATTACCTGTCACACAAATTTCAAATGAAGTAATCTAGAAAATAAAATATAACTCGAACTAAAAATAATATGTCTTTTTATATTGTTGCCTCGGGTATTTGGGTTGTTCGTCATCATTTTATAATTCTATAGTATATGTTCTTATCATTCTTGACCAAGTGTAGTATCTGTCTAATTAGCTAATATCTAGTGCAATACCTGCTTATATCAGTGTTCTCATGGACATGAGGATCACATGAACAAAATGCAGTGTGCATAAGCAATGGACTAGAGCAAGCTTGAGTGTCAAAGCAGTGCATAGTTCGTGGCAGCATTGTACATATGCTAACGACCTATATATACACGTACTAGATTGTATATGTATACACACGTAGGTGCAGCAAAATAGTACATATACAAAGTGCATCAGCAGCTGGACAAATGTACGTGGTGCCATAAATAATAGTGTAGCCTTTCAGAAGTGCCTCAGTTTAATCAAACCGAGGCTTGCTTTGTTTAATTCAAACTAAGGCAACTTGTCTTGGTTTTGACAATTTTCCTTGGTTTTGATTATGCACAACACAGTGTCGGATGCCACCATAAACAGTGCAACTCAAAGAGCACAAGGCAGAAAGCACAACAAAGCATGGAATAAATCAGTGGTCCAAGAAGTGGTACGCATAGTGTAAAGCATATAATTGTGCAAAAACTCAATTTGTAGTATCATAAACTCAAATATATCCATGAAGTGCACAGAGACATAGGATGAACACATACACACACACATGCGCGCGCATGCACACACACACACATATGTATATGTGTGTGTGTGTGTGTATATATATATATATTCAGCAAAAAAGACATGGACTGATAAATTCAAGAAAGGCAGTTCATAAGGATTATGCACACAATTCTGGACAAGCATAAAAACAAGTGTCTGAATGTAAGTACTCAGGTGGAAGTGCACAAACATAGACACTTGTTCAAGAAATAACTAAAATACAGAAACAGTCAAGTGCCAAAGCAAGGAAGTAGCAAAAGCAAAAAATGTGGTGACACATATAAATACATTTCACACACACACACACATACATACATACGTATGCATGTATATACATAGGAACTATGCATGAGTTTAACACATCCATCATGTACAAAACAAGTCATAGTAAATCAGGAAAGGTAAGAGTGCTGTAGGTAGCAGAAATAGCAAAACAAAGTGGAAATAGAGCATGTACAACACAACTATAAGCAAAAAGTGATAGCTACATGCAGAAATAAGGAATAATTTATAGAAGAATAAGGAGAACCAGTTGAATAAAATAGTGGTACAGTAAATGCAGAACAAAGTCAAGTTTATCACAATGCAAATGTCAAAGGACTGGAATCAATCAGTTTACAAATCAAAATCAGACGAATATACTGGGTTTTAAATCCTATATAAAACAGTAGTACAATAACCATTTTCATCATTGGCATAATTGTGATTCGAGTATGAGCATAAACAGTTTGTATTATCTCAAGTTATTCATCAATAAAACTAAAACTTGAATCGCCAATCATTCTTGCAATCAACACATAGTTGATATAGACAGTTATGAGGAAAGAATTGAAGATTACTTACAAAAGGGTAAGCTTTCCTTAGAGGTTTTAAGGAGGCATGAAGCTAATGAGACTGTAGCTAGATGGATTACTCAATCATCAAATTAGTAGGTATTAAAATAGATTGAGTACTCAAAATAACAATATTAACAGAAAATGTTCCATAAATTATAGCTTATTTGTTTATTTGAGTAACATTGTATATACCAATGTTTATTCTGTTATGATGATGCGTTGTCTAGGTTTTTTACCAAGAAAAATGTAATATTATTGTTTTCGTCAATCAGCTAGTTATAAGCTTAAGCTAACAAAGCAGGAAAAAAGGATAGAAAACAGGGAAAATACATTATATGCATTGCTTGTCTCGTTGAACTTGTTCGTTGCTCCAGGATCCTTTTCCACATCAGGATGTACTAAAGGATAACATATACAGTCAGCAATTACTGCGAAAGTAATAGTGCAAGATGAAGAGCTCAAATACCACACAAGAATTTAATTAATGGATCAACAATAAAATGTTACCTAATTGCGCCAATCCACTAACCAACCATCATATATGAAGCCAGTTAGGAAGACGACCTCTAAAGGCTACCTAAGCAAAGAGACTCGGTCTCTGGACTCATGAATTTACCATAGGGAATGTATGTTCTAGAATTGGATGAGGTATTTTCTCTTCTATTCTATTGCATTACAATTGTAGTGTTACCTTCAAATTAATACAAACTTTTCATGATAGGTATTATTAGTCATTAGTCATCCATTTGAAGTTCTCCAAGCAAAAAAATGTTGCATCAAAATCTGTATATTATACATGCATATTCAATATACTAATTTTGTGACATTTAGTAAATAAACAAATGGAAAGAGTGAAGGACAATGACAACGTTTGTATTTATATTTTAAACATCAATACGAAACAAATTACTCAATCATCAAATTAATAGGTATTAATATAGATTAAGTAATCAAAACAACAATATTAACATAAAATGTTCCATAAAATATAGCTTAGCCATTTATTTGAGTGACCTTTTATACATCAATGTTTATTCTGTTATGATAATGCGTTGTTTATAGCTTTTTACCAAGCATAGTACAGTATTTTAGTTTTTATTAGTCAGTTCGTCATAAGTTTAAGCTAACAAAGCAAGGGAAAAGATAGAAAATTGGGAAAATACATCATATGCATTACTTGTCTCCTTGAACTTGTTCGTTGATCCAGGCTCCTTGTCCACATCAGGATGACACTAAAGGATAAAATATATAGTCAGCAATTACTGCAAAAGTAATAGTGCAAGATGCAAAGCTCAATACTACACAAGTATTTAATCAACGACTCAATAATAAAATGTTACCGAATTGCGATAATCCACTAATCAACCATCATATACAAAGCCAGTTATGAAGGCAGTTCCTTTTCCATAGGCTACCTATGAAAAGAGACTCAGTCTCTGGACTCATGAATTTACCATAGGGAATGTATGTGCTAGAATTGGATGGGGTATTCTCTCATCTATTCTATTGCATTGCAATTGCAATGTTACCTTAAAATTAATACTAAATTTTCATGATAGATATTAGCTTTGGTCATCTATTTGAAGTTCTCCAAGCAAATAAAGCTGTGTCAAAATTTGTATATTATATACGTATAGTCAATATACTAATATTTTGACATTTAGTAAATGAACAGATGGAAAGAGTGAAGGGCAATAGCAACATTTGTATTTATATTTTAAAAATCAGTATGAGACGAATTACTCAATCATCAAATTAATAGCTATTAAAACAGCTTAAGTAGTCAAAAAAACAATATTGACACAAAATGTTCCACAAAATATAACTCAGCTATTTTGTAACATCCCGTGTTTTTACGGTATAATAATTAATTTATTTAATTATATAAATAGTGATTTAGAGATTTAAATGGTTGTTTAATTAAATAATATTGAATATTTAGTTAATATAAAACTTAGATGTGTTCGCCTGGACCCATGCTGACATGTGTGGGATATTAAGTTGAATTATTTATAAGGTATAATCGGAATTAAGTTGAATTCACAATATTGTGTGAACTGGATTATTTATAAGGTATGATTCAGTTTCAAATTGAATTATATTAACGAATTTATTTTTAATTTCAGTTGAACGTATAATTTATATTATAATTATAATCGAGCTCGAAATGGAGCGGTAGTCCGTAATTTGGCGATTTGAACTTTAAACGAATATACAGAATCCGTTATAAGTCGGATTTCTGCGAAACAAGAAACGTTCGAAGCTGGTGAAGTATATTTTTCTAATGGAAGAGAAAATTCGAGATTTCGTCATGTAGATTGTGAGTCGTGTCCAAATCAGATTTCCAAAAAGTCGTTATGGAATTCCTTTATAATTTATAAGGATTTATTTATATTATAAAAGGGTTTTTAATTTAAATTGAATATTGATTTAGCCTAGATTTGAAATATCGAGTTATAAATCCGTATATGTATATTTTGGAGCTATATGATATTCTATGTGAATATATACAATAATATTAATTTATTAATGTCAAATTCAATTATTTTTAAATATATTAATATTTAAATGAGTTTATTTTGAGCTTTAAAAATAGTCATTTTTGCGTTTTTGACGAAACTAATTTTGTTGTATTCAGAATATTAAATTATTATTAGAATTCAATTTTCGTGATTTTTGGAGTTAGTATGTGGTCGCACAGGATTTTAATCTGAAAATAGTGAACAATTTGTCTTTTAAAAATACATGTATGGGCAAACGAAGTCGGAATTCGACGAAACCAGTTTTGTTGGGTCCGTAATGTCAAATTGTGGCTGTGTGTCCATTTTCGAGATTTTTGGATATCATATGTGGTCAAATGGATTTTTATAAGACAAATACAAGTAGCACTGACAATATAAATTAATATTAAAATATACAAATCTTCCTTGGTAAGCTATCGTTACCCTACAAATACCCCCAAAACTATCCCTAACCCTAAAACTCTTCATTCAGTAGTCAACATTATTTCGGCGACTACTTTCTACATTCCAAAGGGGAAACCCGATCTTCAAAAATTTCTACAAAATCAAATAAAAAGTTATAAATTGGAAAACGAGTATTTTTAGCTTGACAGTGAGATGCTTGTCATTTTGGCATGGGTTTTGTGGCGACCCGAACTTCCCCGTGAAGGAAAGCATGGATTTCTTTGAGGACAAGCCACATCGGAACACAAACAGAAGAACATTTCATTGTTTATTACAACAATTCCATCAGAATACAAGAATATACAGAGTATGAATAAATATTACAAATTTGACAAATATCAGATATTTAAATTACATTTGAATACATAGCAGCGGAAAAATAATATAACACACAACTGAAAGGAGATATACGGATACAGAGCTTTCCGAGCATCGTTCCAGTTGTAAATCAGGATCCTATGAATATAAATCTGCGAAACCAAAACTACTAGCTGCCCGTGTGGAAAATAGGGGCACCCGAGCTTAGGTTAAAACGATAAACTCTAGGTCAGTCATGTGACTGGTGTGAGAACTAAAACAGTTATTTAAACTTTACTTTAAAAGAGAGTAATTCAAGGGACCACGCCGTATAACACGGAACGGGTTTCCTCCCAAGAACACTAGTGCATATAACAAAACAACGCAATGTTTTTTGGAAAAATGAAGCTATTATAAGACGTAGGTCCCATCACACAATGCAACGCAAGCCGAAGGATAGGGTTTTCCCTTATAATAGCCAAACATGCTTGGTACGTTTAAAACAAATCATTTGATACTATTATAAGTGTATAGTGTCAAAATAATTTCAATCATAAATATCAATCATAGACGGCATGGTACCATATATCATGTCATCATACTAGGCTCTACAAATAAAACTGAAATATCTCGTATTGGAATTTGGATTTCCGTCATGAGTCGAGGCAAGGGGCAAGCTCCTCTCCATTCGAGAAACTCTAGCAAATGTCTCAGGACCACACACAGTGATCCTTGGAACCTCCAAGGCCAGTCCTCTCTTACTTTTGAGGATTAGTATTCCTGAACACACGTTTCCCGGTCCTATAGGACCTATATCTGAGGCGGCTCGCATCCGACGACCACACAGGTAAAAAGTATATAAATGTCAGGACTGGTAGGTCACTGACATCACCCATAGCTAGAAAGAAACGTTGTGCACTCCTTGGGTCCTTATCCCGTTTTTGACTCATACCGAGGTGTGAGGCTCGCGCATTAACGCCATACACAAAGCTATGCTACACAGGCCGTGCTTTGATCATCAATTACAAGACTTTGCTTTTCAAAAGAAGCCTTGATCATTTGCCACTTAGGCATGCCACACTGGCAATTCATGCCATGCGATTGATATCCATCAATATATAACCTCTGAGCTCATACGTCTCAGAGAAGGGCGTTAAGCAAGAGAATAAATTCTCTGCCGCCAAACAGATATATATTTAATAGAAATCAATCACAAAGAATGAAATCCAATGTTAGACATACAACACATTTACAAGTTCGTTCTGGGTTTGAACGAAACCGGAGGAACCTTATTCCTCGCATATCCATCAATCTCCAAGTACGTCAGGACGATCACCAACTGATTCCCTCCTCTTGGGTGTACAGCCCGATCAAGATCATCAATAATCATCCAAACGATGTGAAGACCTCTGGTCTTCAACCACCGTCTTCATCTTCGACTTATCGTCAAATCGGTTATTCAAAATGGGTATAAACCCGGCCTTCCGAATAACCCGCGTATATAATAAACAAGTGCTACACAAACACAACATATGCCTCATTCCAATTCAGAGTATTCTTTATTAAAATATTCACATTCTTAGGGAAAGGTTCCCATTAATTTTATCAAAGAGAAATTCCTTTAAATTTATTCTTTAGTCTTCCTTTGGATATCATTTCAAACCATGTTAAGGTTTTCCAAACTAGTCGGGATTAGCGAACCACACCGAAGTAATTATTTATTTTATTTCCCAATCCCAACCTATTCATCCCATGGAGAAAAACTAGTAATACTCCATATCTAATACCACGGTGTTATCGGTAAATATTAATTACCATTTCACGTTCAAATCTAATTAAAGATTTAACTATCGCTTGGAGCAAAACTGGTGATACTCCATTCTCGATCACTTTAATCTAATTAAAGATTCATTAAAACTCCAATTAGTTTTAATCTTTCCAAAAATCAATATTCTATCTTTAACTGGGTTAAAGAACCAATGTCATCTAAAACACGGTTCACGACAAACCCAAAATCACATTGCATTGTTAATCGGGTTAAAGAACAGGTGTTATTCAAAACACCGCTCACGATAAAACCCAAAAACCCAATTTAAATTCAATTCCAATTAAATACTAATTAACTGGACAATTTCACTAAATCTTAATTAAAAGATTTATTCTTTTCTAAACTGGGTCCAAGAACAGTGTTATTTAAGACACCATTCACGACGAACCCAAAATCCCATTTGATATTAAATATAAGGCTCTGAATAGAAAATATATCGGCTTATATTCAATATCAAATTCTGAAACCAAAAAATATCGTATTGGAAATGACGATATAAATATATCTTTCAAATTTCCACAACCATATCTGTATAATCACGAAATCCAACATTGAAATATTCGGAAGATAATTTCGATTCAAATCCATTCCAATTTGTATATTGGAAATTCTGATTATTTTCAAAACCATTTCAAATCTAGTTCAAAACTAGTTCATTTCGATAATAATATATTTTTATCCTTTCAAATGTGGAATTTTTCATCCCAGTTCTTTCCAATTCATATATTATGATTTTACACAAATTATTAATATTTTTAATAATTTTATCAAGGCCCATACAGTCGATTTCCAATAACGGTCGTCGAACTGCACTTACAGCGACCTTTTCCAAATTTGATTTGAACATAATTCAAATCCAACTGTTAGATTTAAAATTCGAATATTCATTGGAAAGCTCTTTTCGATATGAACCCAATTTTGGTTCTGGTTTTAGGAGAATCCGACGGTCGGATCTCCCGTCATGTCAATTCGAAGTCAATGGTTAAAATTCGCAAACTGCCGCGGCGCGGCGCGCTCTATTCAGGCCATTTAATATATAATATATATATTTCATCGTTTTCAATTCTAAACGTATTTTATAATTTGTTTAAATTCGTTTTCAAAACAATTTCAACTTCATATTCAATTTTAAATAAAAATTGAATATTCCATATCATTAATATATAAATGATAATATTTTCAAAACGTTAGATTTTGAAGTCACTTCCTTTTCTATATTCATTATAAAAACGAAAATAATTGATACAAATATCGTTCACGTCAAAATAGCGCAAATCTAATCAACACGGGTTTATATATTTCAATAACTTCGTTATTCTATTCAACAAATGAATATTTTCTTCAACACATGAATATTTATTTTTCAACACATGAATATTCTCAACACATGAGTATCGTCAACACATGATTATTTTTGTTATTTAATATATTTTATAAAATTATGATTTCTATCATTTAATTCTTAATCAAACTCCAACCGTAAATTAGTAAGAGAACGATTCCCTAAGTATTAACCCCGAAGGCCGAAACCAACATCAGATCAATACCCAGGAAACCACTCATCTTATCTATTTTCCAGTTAGTTTCTAATTTCAAATATGATAAGGATGTAAATTTTATTGTTAAAATATTTCGTTCAACACATGAATATTCTCAACACATGAGTGTCGTCAACACATGACTATTTTTGTTATTTAATATATTTTATAAAATTATGATTTCTATCGTTTAATTCTTAATCAGACTCCAACCATAAATTAGTAAAAAACGATTCCCTAAGTATTAACCCCGAAGGACGAAACAAACATCAGATCAATACCCAGAAAATCACTCATCTTATCTAGTTTCCAGTTAGTTTCTAATTTTAAATATGATAAGGATGTAAATTTTATTGTTAAAATATTTCGTTCAACACATGAATATTCTCAACACATGAGTATCGTCAACACATGACTATTTTTGTTATTTAATATATTTTATAAAATTATGATTTCTCTCGTTTAATTCTTAATCAGACTCCAACCGTAAATTAGTAAGAGAACGATTCCCTAAGTTTTAACCCCGAAGGCCGAAACCAAAATCAGATCAATACCCAGGAAACCGCCCATCTTATCTAGTTTCCAGTTAGTTTCTAATTTTAAATATGATAAGGATGAAAATTTTATTGTTAAAATATTTCATTCAACACATGAATATTCTCAACACATGAGTATCGTCAATACATGACTATTTTTGTTATTTAATATATTTTATAATATTCTTTATTTTCCAAATTGGAATGAGGCCCAATCAATTACCATATAATGTTAATTATATGGATTCCATACAACACATGTATATAATAGTAATGATAAATAATCAACCATCATCCAAAGTGCACCACACAACTGCATAAGCATTAAATATAAATAATTAACGCTTAGACAGTCTGTCAACCTATCGATTGACATACAACTAAACAATCGGGGTTAGTGTACGTCAAATATCATCCCAATACCCGTGTGGGGTTTCAGTCAACAAACACAGATTTTTATTTGTGCAGTTGGACGATGTGTAAAATTTATCGTCCTAATCAATATCCTTCAAATGGGTGTACATAAACAAATCGTCTGATTTGTAAATGAATATTTATTTATTCACATTCAAGTTAAATTTATATTTTTAACCATATAATATTTATTTCAACACATGAGTATATTTCCATTCATTCCACATCACAATCAATTTTCACCATACAACAAAATCAAACAAGTCGTCCATGGTCTGTGGACAACGGGTGTCGGGTGCTGCTAAGAACCGTCTGCATCCTAGTATTTATTTTTAACTAGAAAACAAGAATTAAAGTGGGAAGTTCTCACCGATTAGCTAAACCAGACACCGCGACTCTTCATATGTAGGAAATCTACGCCGTGCTTCTAACGAGATCTGTTTCACGCGGTATATGTTAAAAATTATATTTTTAACAACGCTACTTACTATATAAAGATTATATTTTTATTATATTGCCATTCAAACGATAAAAATCATATCTTTATAATGTTATTCACATAAATAAAAATCAAATCTTTATATGTAAAGATCACACTTTTATACCACTATTGAATATATAAAAAATATAATCTTTTCTAATTTAAAAATCTCGTCTTTTCTATTTTAAAAATCTAAACTTTCTCATTTAAAAAATCATATCTTTAAACTGCTATCTTTAAAATAAATATCACATTTTTATTTGTTCACTTTCAATTCAGAAATCATATTTTTCCTTAAACAAACAAACAATAAAAATCGTATTTTTATAACTTCATCTTCACGTTAAAATCTACGGTCTTATCCCAATGTCGCACCCTTTTAAAAATCAGACTTTTAAAACATGTTTTCATATATTAAAACTGATTTTTTTAAAAAATAAAATTAAAATAAATAATGAAGGGGAAGACTTACAGCGTTCAACAGAGGCAAATAGGCTTGGGGTGGCGTTGGGTGGCCAGAGGGGGTAGCGCGGTGGGGTTCACTTGTGGGGCAGGCGTCGATACAGGTGGCGGAGGGTAGGGTTGGGTGCTGGCCTGGGTGGCTACGGGTTTTGGGGAAAGAAAAGGGGTGGACTAGGGAGAACGACGGCGGTGGGGTTCACCAAAGGGCGGGGGAGCTGGGGCGTCGGTGGGGAGAAGTGTGATGGCTAGGGTTTCGCGGGTTCAGGGGGGTTTCGGGAGTGGTTTCTCGAAATGGAGATGGGGGGAAGAGAAAGGGGAGGGAGGAAGGGGAGCAACGACGGCATAAGAGGGGTGCGGCACTAGGAACGGTGGCGGGGAGGCTGGTGGCGTGCGGCGAGATCGAGTTCGAGGCTAAGCGGGATTTTGAATTTTTAATTTAGGGTTAGAAAATAAGGAAATGGGGGTTAAGGTAAGGGTGTTAACTAAGTAGGAATATATATATATATATATATATATATATATATATATAATTTTAATATTAAATCCAAAAAGTAACCTTTTGTTTTGAACTCAAAATCAAACCCACCGACTGTCGCCTCTAGCTAATTAACCCCTTTCCGAACACAATGGGATATGTTCCGCAAGCCAATTCGACAATTACGATAAGTTTCCGTTCAAAATAAAATATAAATAAATATATATTTAATTTGAATGCATATTTTAATTTACCGGGGCCACATATTAACTCTAAAAATTCCCAAAAAATATTTCCCAGCTTCGTATTGATGATGCGGTCCTAACAAAACTAATTTCGTCGAATTCTGAGACCGTTTGAAAAGTGTCCATTTTCCAGTCGATTAAATTCAACTGAAATTGGTCAAACACGTTTAAATTTGCCACGCTCACATATTGATTTAGAAATTATGAATTTTGAAACCAAGCAATAATTTGACATCCCGGATCCAACAAAAGTGATTTCGTCGAAAACCGAGGTCGTTCGCAAAATTTCCATTTTTAAGGGCCATAATTCCACAGCGACTATTCTGAAATTTCAACTGGGCATAACTTTTTATTCCCGCTATGAAATTTCAATTTTTCGGATTCGTTGGAAAGATATTCTCAATTATATTCTAATATTTTTGGTTTCGCCAAAATCCGATTTATTTTGTATCCTGTACATTCATTTGAACTTTGAAATCGAAATTTCAAACTACCGCGCCATTTTCAATTCCATTTATATTTAAAATAAAATATTTCTATTCTAACGACGATTCAAATAAATATATACATCTAATTCTATTCAAAATAAATTTCTTGTCGTTATTATTTAAAATAAATCATTTTAAATATTCAAAATTTATCAAAATTGCCAAAATAAAATTTTTAGATTGGTTTGGATTTTCCGGGTTATTACAATCTCCCCCACTTAAAACTTTTCGTCTCCGAAGAGGAATCAAGCTGAAAGTTGTTTAACTAATCAACTCAACTTTCATTATTTTCTTTACGGCTTAAGTTCTTCAACTTTTTAGCTTCTAAAAACTTTTCAATTTTTTCAAAAATTTGGCTAACACCCTAAATTTTCGAAAAATTTCGTCATAACCTCCCCTGCACTGGGAGCTTCGGGATATTTCAAATAGCCTCCCATGGCCCTCACCAATCCAAAAGAAAAAGCCAAGCGGCTAGCCAATCAGCTCATAAAATCATCAAATCCCCAAGAAATACAATAAACATGTACCTATTTGTCGGGCAAACAATTTTATTCCTCTTCTCTAGCCTCCTTGCTATGACCTGTTCAATGGATATACATGTATATGCATGCAATTGTAACCATTTCTCAATACAGTTCAATATTCGGTTCAATTTGGCATAATGGTTCAAAATTTTAATAAATGAAACCAATAATCAAACAACACAATCAACAGTCAATTAGTGGATTATCGTTTCAAATTCATAATTTTGATATATATACTGAAAATCATGTTTTTGATGCCAGATCACAACAATAAACCTATTTAGTTTTGGTTCTCACACCAGTCCAATGGAAATATATAGATATCCTACCTTCGGCACTCGAACATCAACTCTGATGACGATGCATCAATCATCAGAATCATCTCTGGGCGACTAGAGTGTGATTCTATATCTATCCAGTATATTAAAACTTTGAATATACGTTCATGACGTTTATATGCAAAATCTCTATATACTTGATTGTCCAAATTCAATAAAATAAAATATTCAAATACGTATAATTGAATTTAACTTTCAAAACAAAATTTGTTTTCAATTTTATATTTCAAAAAATTTCACTCTTCACACTCATTCTAGGACACTACTGATCCCATCTCTAACGAGTTATTCTTATTGGATATTACTAATCCAATCTCTGAAGAGTTCTTTCGTTCGGTTCTAATGTGTCCTGTTCTCGAGCTCTGTAAACCAAAGCTCTGATACCACTTGTGGTGACCCGAACTACCCCGTGAAGGAAAGCACGGATTGCTTTGAGGACAAGCCACATCGGAACACAAACAGAAGAACATTTCATTGTTTATTACAACAATTCCATCAGAATACAAGAATATACAGAGTATGAATAAATATTACACATTTGATAAATATCAGAGATTTAAATTACATTTAAATACAAAGCAGCGGAAAAATATTATAACATACAACTGAAAGGAGATATATGGATACAGAGCTTTCCGAGCATCGTTCCAGTTGTAAATCAGGATCCTGTGAATATAAATCTGTGAAACCAAAACTACTAGCTGCCCGTGTGGAAAATAGGGGCACCCAGAGTTTAGGTTAAAACAATAAACTCCAGGTCAGCCATGTGATTGGTATGAGAACTAAAACAGTTATTTAAACTTTACTTTAAAAGAGAGTAATTCAAGGGACCATGCCGTATAACACGGAACGGGTTTCCTCCCAAGAACACTAGTGCATATAACAAAACAGCGCAATGCTTTTTGGAAAAATGAAGCTATTATAAGACCCAAGACCCATCACACAATGCAACGCAAGCTGGAGGATAGGGTTTTCCCTTATAATAACCAAACATGCTTGGTAAGTTTAAAACAAATCATTTGATACTATTATAAGTGTATAGTGTCAAAACAATTTCAATCATAAATATCAATCATAGACGGCATGGGTACCATATATTATGTCGCCATACTAGGCTCTACAAATAAACCGAAATATCTTGTATTGGAAATTGGATTTCCGTCATGAGTCGAGGCAAGGGGCAACCTCCTCTCCGTTCGAGACACTCTAGAAAATGTCTCAGGACCACACACAGCGATCCTTGTAACCTCCAAGGCCGGTCCTCTCTTACTTTTGAGGATTAGTATTCCTGAACACACGTTTCCCGGTCCTATAGGACCTATATCCAAGGCGCCTCACATCCAACAATCACACAGGTAAAAAGTATATAAATGTCCAGGCTGGTAGGTCACTGACATCACCCATAGTTAGAAAGAAACATCGTGCACTCCTTGGGTCCATATTCCGTTTTTGACTTATACCGAGGTGTGAGGATCGCGATTTAACGCCATACACAAAGCTATGCCACACAAGCCGTGCTTTGATCATCAACCACGGGACTTTGCTTTTCAACAGAAGCCTTGATCATTTGCCACTTAGGCATGCCACACAAGCAATTCATGCCATGCGATTGATATCCATCAATATATAACCTCTGAGCTGTACGTATCAGAGAAGGGCGTTAAGCAAGAGAATAAATTCTCCGTCGCCAAACAGATATATATTTAATAGAAATCAATCACACATAATAAAATCCAATATTAGACACATAATCCATTTAAATGTTTGTTCTGGGTCTGAACGAAACCGGAGGAACCTTATTCCTCGCATATCCATCGATCTCCAAGTACGTCTAGACGATCACCAACTGATTCCCTCCTCTTGGCTGTACATCCCAATCAAGATCATCAATAATCATCCAAACGATGTGAAGACCTCCGGTCTTCAACCACCGTCTTCATCTTCGACTTATCGTCGAATCGGTTATTCAGAATGGGTATAAACCCGGCCTTTCCGAATAGCCCGCGTATATAATAAACAAGTTCTACACAAACACAACATACACCTCATTCCAATTCAGAGTATTCTTTATTCAAATATTCACATTCTTAGGGAAAGGTTCCCATTAATTTTATCAAAGATAAATTCCTTTAAGTTTATTCTTTAATCTTCCTTTGGATATCATTTCAAACCATGTTAAGGTTTTCCAAACTAGTCGGGATTAACGAACCACACCGAAGTAATTATTTATTTTATTTCTCAATCCCAACCTATTCATCCCATGGAGCAAAACTGGTAATACACCATATCTAACACCACGGTGTTATCGGTAAATATTAATTACCATTTCACGTTCAAATCTAATTAAAGATTTAACTATCGCTTGGAGAAAAACTGGTGATACTCCATTCTCGATCACTTTAATCTAATTAAAGATTCATTAAAACTCCACTTAGTTTTAATCTTCCCAAAAATCAAAATCCTATCTTTAACTGGGTTAAAGAACCAATGTCATCTAAAACACGGTTCACGACAAACCCAAAATCACATTCCATTGTTAATCGGGTTAAAGAGCAGGTGTTATTCAAAACACCGCTCACGATAAACCCCAAAAACCCCATTTAAATTCAATTCCAATTAAATACTAATTAACTGGACAATTTCACTAAATCTTAATTAAAAGATTTATTCTTTTCTAAACTAGGTCCAAGAACAGTGTTATTTAAGACACCACTCACGACGAACCCAAAATCCCATTTGATATTAAATATAAGTCTCTGAATAGAACATATATCGGCTTATACTCAATATCAAATTCTAAAACCAACAAATATCGTATTGGAAATAACGATATAAATATATCTTTCAAATTTACACAACCATATCTGTATAATCACGAAATCAAACATCGAAATATTCCGAAGATAATTTCGATTCAAATCCATTCCAATTTGTATATTGGAAATTCTGATTATTTTTAAAACCATTTCAAATCTAGTTCAAAACTAGTTCATTTCGATAAAAATATATTTTTATCCTTTCGAATGTGGAATTTTTCATTCCAGTTCTTTCCAATTCATATATTATGATTTTACACAAATTATTAATATTTTTAATAATTTTATCAAGGCCCGTACAGTCGATTTCCAATAACGGTCGTCGAACTGCACTTACAACGACCTTTTCCAAATTTGATTTGGACATAATTACAAATCCAACCATTAGATTTCAAATTTCTAATATTCATTGGAAAGCTCTTTTCGATACGAACCCAACGGTTCTGGTTTCAGGAGAATCCGACGGTCGGATCTCTGGTAACGTCAATTAGAAGTCAATGGTCGAAATTCGCGAAATGCCGCAACGTGGCGCGTTCTATTCAGGCCATTTAATATATATAATATATATATTATATATATTTCGTTGATTTCAATTCTAAACGTATTTTATAATTCATTTAAATTCGTTTTCAAAACAATTTCAACTTCATATTCAATTTTAAATCAAAATTGAATATTCCATATAATTAATATATAAATGATAATAATTTCAAAATATTAGATTTTGAAGTCACTTCCTTTTCTATATTCATTATAAAAACGAATATAATCGATATAAATATCGTTCACGTCAAAATAGAGCAAATCTAATCAACACGGCTTTATATATTTCAATAACTTCGTTATTCTATTCAACAAATGAATATTTTCTTCAATACATGAATATATATTTTTCAACACATGAATATTCTCAACACATGAGTTCGTCAACACATGACTATTTTTGTAATTTAATATATTTTATAAAATTATGATTTCTATCGTTTAATTCTTAATCAGACCCCAACCGTAAATTAGTAAGAGAACGATTCCATAAGTATTAACCCCAAAGGACGAAACCAACATCAGATCAATACCCAGGAAACCACTCATCTTATCTAGTTTCCAGTTAGTTTCTAATTTTAAATATGATAAGGATGTAAATTTTATTGTTAAAATATTTCGTTCAAAACATGAATATTTTCAATACGTGAGTATCGTCAACAAATGAATATTTTTATTATTTAATATATTTTATAAAATTATGATTTCTACCGTTTAATTCTTAATCAGACTCCAACCGTAAATTAGTAAGAGAACGATTCCCTAAGTATTAACCCCGAAGGCCGAAACCAACATCAGATCAATACCCAGGAAACCACTCATCTTGTCTAGTTTCCAGTTAGTTTCTAATTTTAAATATGATAAGGATGTAAATTTTATTGTTGAAATATTTCGTTCAACACATGAATATTCTCAACACGTGAGTATCGTCAACACATGACTATTTTTGTTATTTAATATATTTTATAAAATTATGATTTCTATCATTTAATTCTTAATCAGACTCCAACCGTCAATTAGTAAGAGAACGATTCCCTAAGTATTAACCCCGAAGGCCGAAACCAACATCAGATCAATACCTAGGAAACCACTCATCTTATCTAGTTTCCAGTTAGTTTCTAATTTTAAATGTGATAAGGATGTAAATTTTATTGTTAAAATATTTCGTTCAACACATGAATATTCTCAACACATGACTATTTTTGTTATTTAATATATTTTATAATATTCTTTATTTTCCAAATTAGAATGAAGCCCAATCATTACCATATAATGTTAATTATATGGATTCCATACAACACATGTATATAATAACAACATATGTATATAATAGCAATGATAAATAATCAACCATCATCCAAAGTGCACCACACAATTGCATAAGCATTAAATATAAATAACTAACGCTTATACAGTCTGTCAACCTATCGATTGACATACAACTAAACAATCAGGATTAGTGTACGTCAAATATCATCCCAATACCCGTGTGGGGTTTCAGTCAACAAACACAGATTTTTATTTATGCAGTTGGGCGATGTGTAAAATTTATCGTCCTAGTCAGTATCCTTCGAATGGGTGTACATAAACAAATCGTCTGATTTGTAAATGAATATTTATTTATTTACATTCATGTTAAATTTATATTTTTAACCGTATAATATTTATTTCAACACATGAGTATATTTCCATTCATTCCGCATCACAATCAATTTTCACCACACAACAAAATCAAACAAGTCGTCCATGGTCTGTGGACAACGGGTGTCGGGTGCTGCTAAGCACCGTCTGCATCCTAGTATTTATTTTTAACTAGAAAACAAGAATTAAAGTGAGAAGTTCTCACCGATTAGCTAAACCAAACACCGCGACTCTTCATATGTAGGAAATCTTCGTCGTGCTTCTAATGAGATCTGTTTCACGCGGTATATGTTAAAAATTATATTTTTAACAACGCTACTTCTTATATAAAGATTATATTTTTATTATATTGCCATTCAAACGATAAAAATCATATCTTTATAATGTTATTCACATAAATAAAAATCAAATCTTTATATGTAAAGATCACATTTTTATACCGCTATTGAATATATAAAAATATAATCTTTTCTAATTTAAAAATCTCGTCTTTTCTATTTTAAAAATCTAAACTTTCTCATTTCAAAAATCATATCTTTCAACTGTTAACTTTAAAATAAATATCAAATTTTTATTTGTTCACTTTCAATTTAAAAATCAGATTTTTCCTTAACCATTCAAACGATAAAAATCGTATTTTTATAACTTCATCTTCATGTTAAAATCTGCGGTTTTATCCCAATGTCATACCCTTTTAAAAATCAGACTTTTAAAACATGTTTTCATATATTAAAACTGATTTCTTTTAAAATAAAATTAAAATAAATAAAAAAAAGGGGAAGACTTACAGCGTTCGACAGAGGCAAAGGGGCTCGGGGTGGCGCTTGGTGGACAGAGGGGGTCGGCGCGGTGGGATTCACTGGTGGGGCAGGCATCGATACAGGCGGCGGCGGCTAGGGTTAGGTGCTGGCCTTGGTGGTTACGGGTTTTGGGGAAAGAAGAGGGGTGGACTAGGGAGAACGACGACGATGGGGTTCACCAGAGGGCGGCGGAGCTGGGGCGTCGGTGGGGAGAAGGGCGATGGCTAGGGTTTCGCAGGTTCTGAGGGGTTTCGGGAGTGGTTTCTCGAAATGGAGATAGGGGGAAGAGAAAGGGTAGGGAGGAAGGGGAGCGACGACGGCATACAGGGGGTGCGGCGCCAGGAATGGTGGCGGGGAGGCTATTGGCGTGCGGCGAGATCAAGGGCGAGGCTAAGCGGGATTTTGAACTTTGAATTTCGGGTTATAAAATAAGGAAATGGGCTGAGGTAAGGGTGTTAACCAAGTAGGAATATATATATATAATTTTAATACTAAATCCAAAAAGTAACCTTTTGTTTTGAACTGAAATCAAACCCACCGATTGTCGCCTCCAGCTAATTAACCGTATTCCGAACACAATGGGATATGTTTCGCAAGCCAATTCGACCATTACGATCAGTTTTCGTTCAAATTAAAATATATATATATATATATATATATAATTTGAACGCACATTTCAATTTACCGGGGCCACATATTAACTCTAAAAATTCCCAAAAAATATTTCCTAGCTTCGTATTGAGATACGGTCCTAACAAAACTAATTTCATCAAATTCTGAGACCGTTTGAAAAATGGCTATTTTCCAGTCGATTAAATTCAACTAAAACTGGTCAAACGCGTTTAAATTCGCCATGCTCACATATTGATTCAGAAAATTATGAATTTTGAAACATAGAAATAATTTGAAATCCCGGATCCAACAAAAGTGATTTCGTTGAAAACTGAGGTCATTTGCAAAATTTCCATTTTTAAGGTCTAGAATTCCGTAGCGACTATTCTGAAATTTCAATTGGGCATAACTTTTTATTACCGCTATGAAATTTAAAATTTTCGGATTCATTGGAAAGATATTCTCAATTAGATTCTAATATTTTTGGTTTCGCCAAAATCCAATTTTTTTTGAATGAAGTACATTCATTTGAACTTTGAAATCGAAATTTCAAACTACCGCACCATTTTCATTTCCTTTTATATTTAAAATAAAATATTTCTATTCTAACGACAATTCAAATAAATATATACGTCTAATTCTATTCAAAATAAATTTCTTGTCGTTATTATTTAAAATAAATCATTTTAAATATTCAAAATTCATCAAAATTGCCAAAATAAAAATTTTAAATTGGTTTGGATTTTCCGGGTTATTACAGGTTTTATTTGATTCGAATCAAGGCATGTTCAATGTCCTGTAACCCACGTAGGCTAGGGTTACTGATCGATCCACATACAAGCAACTATAGGGGTTTTCGGCATTTGTTTCAAGTTCCGGGAGGTTTTTAGCACCTATGTGCCATCTTTTGTGGATTCCGATGCTTATTGGAGGTCGGTGTTTTTTGTAGCAGCGAATACAACTGCTCGACGCAAACCTGAAGGTAGGTTCGAGTTTCATATGAATAGTATGAGGAGGATGAGGAAGTGAAGAGAAGAAGCATGGTGCTTTTTAATTGAAGTTTAGTGTAGTGATGAGCGAGTTATTGGTGGATGTAAGTGCAGAAATGGCCTTCGTAAGGAGGAGCATCAGCGTTCTTGGATTTGGAAGAGAAGGAGCTGTTGTCAGGGTCGATGTGCATGAATTTGGGCCAAGGTTTTAAACAGTGAGGCCCATTTATAATTAAACTTTGGTTTATTTTAAATTAAAATAGTACGTGAAATTAAAATGTTAATATCTGGTGCATATATTATCAATATTTCTAATATTGTTTGTTTTCATATACTGTGATATATGATCAGTGATTTACTATGATGACACTGGTCAATGATTTGGTATTTTAATACCATAAGCGATACTAGAATATAAAAAGGGAATTTTCATAGTATATATTGAAAATAAAATATTTATATAAAATCAAAGGATTTTATATAAAAAGGAAGTTTTAAAGTGGATATTAGATTTAATAGTTTTATAAAATCAAGGGATTTTATAAAAGGAAATATTTAGAAATTAAATAAGAAACTTCTATATAAAATTATTAACAATTATATAGAAGATTAAAAGCCTGTTTGTGTGGAAATACTTAATGAAAGTAATAAGAAATAAGTAAATGATTATATGGAATAAATATGATATTTGGATAAATTAATAGAATTATAAAAAGGAAATTTCCAGTTATAAAAGAATTATGGGAAAATTGGATATTTAATAAATATCTGTTTTTAACGGATAAATTGGGAAGATTTAATTTATAAACGATGTTTATAAATTAATTAAAATATTTATCATTTGATAAATTGAATATATAAATCTGAATTTATATAGAGAAGTGAAAATTGGTTTTAACACCGATATTTGAAAATGGAATGTAACTTAATGTTTATAAAGGGAATTATAAAGGATGGAAATATGAATTTGAAAAGGGAAAATTTTGTTTTAAAAATAGAAATGGGATTTTGAATGGATAGAAATAAATAACTTGTTTAATAATAAAAACCAGTAGTGTGATTTATAAATAATGTTTATAAATGAAATAGAAATAATTATCAGTGGATAATTTGGATTGTAAATTCAGTAGTGAATGTAAAACAGGAAATTGGGAATTTGTTTTGAAAAAGAAACGATGGAATTTATTTCAACGTTCGAAATATGAATAGGATTAAAATATAATCCATAAAGATTTTAACTAGAATTCGACTAGGCAAATTGTTATAAAATAATTTATTTTAAATAAATTATATATTGAATAAATCAGGATTTGACAACATGATTAATATTCGGCTTGGAACCGATATTTCAAAATCGAATATAAAGGCGATAGAGAATTATAGACTTATTAAATAGAATCAACTAGGAAGCTTGCAAACGAGAATTGATAATAAAATGGAATGTGGATAAGAAGTTATAAAATGACTCGATAATTGGAAGTTGAACCTATGTTAGTAATTAAATTATGAAATCAAGTTTTCATTTCATAAAATAAGTCCAGTTTTCTATAAAGGGATAATATTCACGTTTAAGTGAATAATGATTTAGAAGCAAATGTTTTGCAGTTTTAAAATAGTTATAAAAGGAAACTGGTAAATGTTGGAAAGTACTAAATTCAAAAATGAATTTAGAAATTGAGTTGACCTGAAATGGTAAATTATTCGAATAGAGTTAATCGAATATAAGTTATTCGAATAGAGTTAATCGAATATAAGTTAATCGAAGAGAGTTAATCGAATATAAGTTATTCGAAGAGAGTTAATTGAATATAAGTTATTCGAAGAGAGTTAATCGAATATGAGGTATTCAGAGAGAATTAATCAAATAGAGTTTATTCGAAAGAGAGTTATATGTTGAAATTCAATTAAATCGAATTTGGGAAAGTGCTATTTCCTTTTGATTTTTCAGGCATGATTTATTTATTTATTTAACTGTAATGATTATCTATTCAAATAACTAAAATAAAAGTTGTATTAAAGTTATTATATTTCGGAAGCATGGGATTATAACACAATTGTTATAATCAAATGATTTCGGTAAAAGAAGTGGATTCGTAAATAGAAACAGAGTTTCGTAAGGAAGTTTGTCAAATATTCCAAATGTGAACTTTGTCTATTTCGAGGTTAAAAATGTTGTTCAGTTAAGGTCTGAGAGGTAGTTATACTCCAACTTGATTGATTTCATTTTTAACTAAAGAGTGGTTAAGGTTTGATAGTGAAGGTTGGTTAAGTGAATTTAGTTAATGAGTGTAATTGTTTGAGTTGGCATAACGATGTTTTATTTAAACATATGTTTAAATCCAATGAAGGAGTTTTGGAAATGTTTTCCAGATAAGAATCAGAAATGTTTCTAAAATAGAAAATAAGAAATGGGAGTAAATATGGAAATGTTTTCTGATGTTAATAACGTATAATTTCTAAATATAGAAGCTGTTTGTGTGTATATATATATGAGAATGTTTTCGGTTGGTTAAAAAGAAATATTTTATGGAAATAGAAAATAAATAGTTATAATAGATGGAAACGTTTTCCGAGAATAGTGAAAGGCTAAACGGGTATTAAGCAATATATGGAAAAATGGGAAATGGGGAAATAAATTAATGATAAATTAATCAAAATGGAAAAATGTTGATTGATGATTGATCAATAAAATTTCCATTTGGAAATAAGATCATTGTGTGTGTATGGATGTTTTCCTTTGATAGATAAATAACCAACTATCAAATTTTGACCATTTGTCCGTCGTCAATACGGAGAGACCGGGATCCGATTTATTATCTGAAAACCACTCCATATGGGCATTAACGTTGCGAATCAAATGTGATGAAGAAAATTGAGAAGGAGTTTACGCAAGGGCTGCTCTGGCAAATCCTAGGTAGAAATTACCTAAGATGGGTTTACAGAATAGTGCCTTCGGTTCGTCTAGTCCCAGTACAACCTGTATGGAAGAATGTCTGACAGAGTATATTTAATAGATTGTGTAAGTTGATCTCTTCAAATGTATTTACGTTTGGTGGCGGCGTTTCTCTTAGCTGTATACCTGTGGTATTTTTAGGGAAATCAATTTGTGATTTGGCGGGTATGACAATGTGACATTCAAAGTGAATAAATGTGTTATCTGTCAGAGATAAGCATGGCCTCAAGCCTCACAACCAAGAAAATGGTATAAAATTGGGTAGGTCGCATGGCTAAGTGGTTAGCTACCAATTAGGGTGTATTGTCACCTGATCTAGAGAAATTTCATGTAATAACCCGGAAAATACGAGCCAATTTAAAATTTTTAAATTGGTGATTTCAAAGGAATTTGAACAATTGAAATAGAATATTTCAATAAAATAGTGAATTAGAAATAGTGAGTCAATTTGAAAATTTGAATTCAAACTTTGACTGACTGTGCAGGGTGGAAAATATAACGGATTTTAGCAAAACCAAAAATATTTAAATCTGTTAGTCAAAACCTTTCTAACGAATCTGAAAAATCGAAGTTTCATAACGGGAATCAAAAGTTATAGCCGAATGAATTTTCAGAAAGGTCGCTATATAGAATATATAGCCCTGGAAAATTGATATTTTGCAAACGACCTCGGAATTCGACGAAACCACTTTTGTTGGGTCCGGAATGTCAAACTATTGCTAGGTTTCAAATTTCATAATTTTTGAAGCTAATATGCGAGCGTGGCAAAAGAAAATGCGTTTGGTCAATTTCTGTTAAATTGGATCGACCAGAAAATGGCCATTTTTCAAACGATCTCAGAATTCGACGAAACTAGTTTTGTTGGGACCGTATCGTCAAAACATAGCTAGATTTCTTTTTCTGAAATTTTTCGAATCAGTTTGTGGTCTTGGCAAATTGAAATGTGCGTTCAAAGTTAAAATTAAATGTTCTATACTTTAATTTGAAAAATAACTGACTGTAACAGTCGAAATGGCCAACGAAACATATCCCATTGTGTTCGGAATGGGGGTATTTAGCTAGGGACGACAGTCGTTGGGTTTGGATTGGGGTTCGTATGAGACAAGGGGTATTTTCGGATTTTTGAAATTAAATATACATAAAAATAAACCTAGCCAATCACATTCCCCCAAACCACTTTCTCTCTCCCCGATCATCAAGCGAGCACGTGGGAAATTGCTCCCAAACTTCTCTATTCGATTTCTCTTCCGATTCTCAACGAAATTGAGTGTTCTTGGATCCATTTTGAAGATCGTTCCTTCCTCTACAAATCCATACCTGTATTGGATTTTATCGTTGTGTAAATCGTGCGAACAACCTCCACAAAGGCAGCGCCTTTGGACCGCCGCCGAGCTCGCCTCAGGCCGCCGCAGGGGACCCCACCGCCGGCGCCGAGAAGCCTGCACCTCCCTCTTCGAAGTCGTGTTGCCCGATCCTCGCATCGTTTCACGGTTTGAGTGCAAATCGAAGACCTAGTTTTGAACCATCGTGAAAGGTGAGTCCTTTTTGATGTTTGAACTTTGAAAAATCATATCTTTTTGGTGTGTTGACGAAATTCGATGAAACAGGAAACATCGGGACCGCAAGGAAGCTCTCTACCACATAGAAGAAGCCGCGGATTTTTCTGAGTCATCTACGATTTTTAGCACTCCACAAACCAATGTGAGAAATCTAAATTAATTGAATTTGAATGGAAAATGTCATGTATAAATTATATAAGCGAAATATAAATTACACACGTGTTGTATACCTCATGTACATGCGTAGTGTAAGCTATATAAGCGAAGTATGAATTATACATGCAAAGAATAATTGATATATGTGTTGAAATGCAAGTGAAATATAGCAATAATATATATATATATATATATATATATATATATACTCCCCTCGTCCACAAACCATGGACGATATTTATTGTTGTGAATTGGTGTGAAATATTGGATGAAAAATACGAATGGTTGAATAATTATTTGTGGTTGATATTGTTTGATTGTGGTTGAAAAATACCCATTGGTGATTGAAATGAATTGGAAATATTTGTGGAAATAAAAATAAACATGCCGCCTGCGTGCGAATTAGATGCATGAATCCCCATTGTCAAAAACCGCGAGGTTTTAAGGTAGAGCGAGGATTCGTACTAGGGACGGTGCCGGTTTTAACTACCCTGTCCTTATGCTGCCGAAATTTTGAATAATCTTTATGTGTTAGAATAATTTTCATATGTTGAAATTATTTTCATGCGTTGAAATTAAAGTCATATGTTGAAACTATATCCATGTGTGGAAATGTTCATGTGTTGAAAAGTGATGTGTGAAAATTAAATTCATTTGTGAATGAATGAAGTGTTTAAACAGTAAAAATCACCTTTTTATAATATATATGAAGTATGAAAAATATTCGCCTTATATAAATAGTTTCAACAATAAAAATTCCATCTTTCTAATATGAACAATATAAATAAAATATCCATGTGTGGAAATGCTCACGTGTTGAGAAGTGTGTGTAGTGGAAAAATTCATGTGTTGAATAAAAAGATCGAACAATAAAAATTACATTTTTATTGAAACTATGAAGTGACGAAAACATCCATTTGTCGAATAAATATTTTAAGTGATAAAAATATCATTTTTATCATATATGTGATATGCTAAAAATATGCGGACGTTGAAATAAATATTTGTGAAGAAATATTATTTTTAACATGCAAAATAAAATAGTCATGTGTTGAAATATATTTTAGCTCGCCGAAATTATCATCTTTGAAATGTGAAGTGTTAAAAATAGCCACTTATTCAAATAAAATATGCATGAGTTGAAATATACATTAATTAGCTAATGATATGATTTTAGCCTATGCATGCAACATTAGAATGAATGGTGTTTTTAAACCAAAGTAAATCAAATATGAAGTTGAATGGAAAATGATAAGTGATAAAAATTGTATATATGTACATGCATATTTATTGAACAGGTTATAGCAAAGGGGCTAGAGAAGAGGAATAAAATTTTGTGCCCGACAAATAGGTACACATTTACTGTTTTGTTTGGGTGATGATTTTATGAGCTTGTTGGCTAGCCGCTTGGCTTTTTCTTTTTCTTTTTGACATGAGACGCCCGTGTGGCTATTTGGGAATTTTCCCAGCCCCTCCCGTACAAAGGAGGTTATGGCGAAATTTTCCAAAATTTAAAGGCGTTAGTGAAATAATTGTAGTGGAAACGAAATAGGAATTTTCGAATGAACTATATTTATATAAATATATAAATATAAATAAAATTAAAACGAAACGTGGCCGTGCAGTTCGTGTTTTGAAACCGTGATTTCAGACGACTAGTGCGGGAAATCCAACCATTGGATTTTCCCGAAACCGCAACCGTTGGGTTCGCCTTGGAAATATCTTCCCAACGGCACCAACTTCGTGAAGATCCGACGGTTGGATTGTCTGGAATGTTTAATTCAAATCTGAGGAAAAACAGCGCCAGAAACGATTATATTTATATATAAATATAATTAAATAAAATCGAATAACGACGCTGCAGTTCGTAAATTGAAATCGTAACTTCAAATGGCTAGTGTGGAAGATCCGACCGTCGGATTTTCCCAAAACTGAAACCGTTGGAATCGTTCTGAAATGACCTTCCTAATGATATAAAATTTGTGAAGATCCAACGGTTAGATTTTCAGATATGTGTAAAACAAAATTAGTGAAAAACAGCGCCAGTGCATCGACACGACCTGAAACGTCGTTTAATTAAATATGGTCGTTTTAAATTAAATAAAAATGGCGATATATCGTTATAAAATACTATAGACGATATAGAGTGGAAATAAACCAATTTCATTGTGTTTGCTTGATATGTGATGGTTGAATGTGTTTAACATGAGAATTATAACTAAAGAACTGAAATGTGAATGTTGAATAGTCCAACCATGTGAATAATTGATTTGAAAATCTAAATATACATGGGTTATTTGAAAAGGCCGAGTTCATCTCATTTCAAATAATCGATCGACGTTGAGAAGTCGAAGAGTCGAAGACGGTTGAAGACCGACGATCTTCACATTGGAAGGATGGGCGCTACTGCTGCTCGTGATTGTAGTAGCTACCATGAAGGAACTGAAGTAGTAGCCGTCCAAACATACTGTTGATTGTACGGATATGCGAGGAATTGGTGCCTCCGGTTTCGTTCAGACCCAGAACGGACTTGTAAATGGACTGTGTGTCTGACATTGGATTTTGTTCTGTGCAGATTGATCTCTGTTAAATATATATTTGTTTGGCGGCGGAGAATTTATTCTCTGGCTTAACGCCCTTCTCTGAGACGTACGAGCTCAGAGGTTATGTATTAATAGAAATCAGTCGCATGGAGTGGATTGCCTGTGTGGCACGCCTAAGTGGCATATGATCAATGCTTCTGTTGCAAAGCAAAGTCTTGTGGTTGATGATCAAAGCATGGTCTGTGTGACGTAGCTTTGTGTATAACGTGAATTCGCGAGCCTCACACCCCGGTATGAGTCAAAAACGGGAGAGTGACTGCAGGGAGAGCACGACGTTTCTTTCTAGCTAAGGTGGTGTCAGTGACCTACCAGCCCTGACATTATATATACTTTTCACCTATGTGGTTGTTGGAATGCGAGGCGCCTCGATATAGGTCTGTAAGGACCGGGAAACGTGTGTTCAGGAATTGCCAATCCTCAAAAGTAAGAGAGGACCGGCCCTGAAGATCCAAGGATCATAGTGGGGTCCTGGGACATTTGCTAGAGTGTCTCGAATCAGAGAGGAGCTTTCCCCTTGCCTCGACTCATGAAGGAATCCAATTTCCAATACGAAATATGCGGACGTGATTGTATTACTAGTACGGCGACATAGTGGTATGGGTCATTTATGCCGCCTATGATTGATATTTATGATTGAAATCGCTTTTGAAATATATATGCACTAGTAATAATATCAAACACTTTTGTTTAATTCGTATGAAGCATTTTTGGCCATTATAAGGTAAAAACTCTATCCTCCGGCTTGCGTTGCATTGTGTGATGGGACCTGAGTCTTATAATGGCTTCATTTTATAAAAAGCATTGCGATGATTTAATCATTTACTTTATTTCATGCACTAGCACTCATTGGAGTAAACCTGTTCCGCGAAAGTGGCGTGGTCCTTTGATTTGCCTTATTATTGTTGTTAATAAGTTATGTAGATTTCTCATACCAGTCCCATGACTGACTCGTAGTTTGTTTCACCTTGCAAACTCGGGTGCCCTCATTTTCACACGGGCAGCCTAGTTACAGGTTTCTGACGCACCTTTTGGCTCATGGCGAGGCTTGACTACACCGTGCTGGCTTGGATTTTCTCCGCCATTATTGTATCTATATTATGATTCCTCCATTGGCGATGTAGACTAATATTTATTTTGTGTACTCTTTATGTATGATTCCGCCTCAGGCGATGGTGACTGATTATGTATCATTATGCACTAAGTTATATCCTGTACTGTGCTTCTCTGATGTGATGATATCTATATGATTTCGCTGTCATATGTGTGTAAATTGTTCTATTTTCTGTTTATGCTATTATCTGTGATCTGCTAATGATGATTAATGTGTTATATTCCAATGATTATCCTTAACATCGTGTCACAGGGTTTTGGGATCGTCACAGCTGGTATCATAGCTTTGGTTAACCTTAGTTCTGGAGTCTAACTCATTAAACACTTCGTCAAAATAGAATCAGTAGTATTCTAAGGCGAGTCGCTCATTAGAGATAGGACTAGTAAAGTCCTAGAATGAGCCGAGCAGAATAGCGAAAACAATTTGATCAGTCCATCGTTATCTTTCCGTAAATTTTCTGCTTAATCATACAATAAACTATCGTTTCTGTTAGCTGACTCTTTTCTTTCTTATACAGAATTTGAAAAATGGCAACCAGTGCAGCCGCCGCTAGAGGAGGCCGTGCCGGCCGAGGCCGAGGACGGGGAGAAGCCCCAGTTCAAGAAGGACCTTTGATACAACCTCCGGCCGCTCAATACTTCGAGCTAGACCATGTAGCTAAGAGATATAAAAACCTAGGAGGCAAGACCTTCTCGGGAACTGGCACAGTAATAGAGGCCCTTGCATGGCTCAAAACATGCGAGAAAATTCTTGAAGGCCTAAGGCTAGGAGACCAAGACAAAGCTATTATGGGCGCCTGGCTTATGCAGGAACAAGCTGAACTATGGTGGGAATCTCTCAGCGCCGGGAATAGAGAAGCTGGAAGAACCTGGGATGGATTCAAAGAACTCTTCAAGGAGAAATATGTCTCGGAACAAGCAGTAAAACGAATGCACGATGACTTCGCCAACCTCCAGCTGGGGGATCTTTCCGTGCAGGATTATCTGAATAAATTTACACTGTTGTCGCCCTATGCTCCGGAGCTCGTCGCCACTGCAAAGTCCAAAAATAAGAGGTTTATCCTTGGGCTAAGGCGACAGTATCATGATAGAGCCATGGCCCATGTCAAGCTGGAATTTAACGAACTGGTGGAAATGACATGCAACTACGAAGACCTTGACCATAGGCATCTGGAGCAGTATCGCGCTAGAAGCCAAGCCGGGAACAAACGCAAGCCTGCCGGGAATCAAGCTGAGTCAAGCCAAGCAGCATCTTCCAAACCTCAGACTGGCAAGCCGCCAAGAGGAAGTTGCTTTAACTGTGGCAAAGTGGGGCACTACTCTAATGTGTGCACAGCCCCGAAGAGGCAGAAGACAAATTCACAAGGTTCAAGCCAGGGTTCTCAGAACCCTCGCTCCTGCTTTAATTGCCGCAAGACCGATCATCTAGTCAAAGACTGTCCTCTGCTGAAGAAGGCCACAGTAGCTCACGTGTATGACGGGTCGAGCCCGCCAGCTGCTTCCGACGGAGCAGGTAAACCCGATGTGTTAGGAGGTACCCTTACAATTAAAAATATTCCTGTTTCTGTATTGTTTGACACGGGTGCGTCGCGTAGTTTTATTGCTAATAACACAATGCACAAATTAAAGTTAAAACAGAGAAAGCTTAAAGAATCGGTGGAAGTTCATAACCCGATAGGGGGTCCTATTACTCTCGGTTCATATTGTAGAGTGCCAGTCTCTTATTCTTCCTACAAGTTTCCCTTTGATTTAATCGTTATGGATTTTCCCGAATTCGATATCATTCTCGGGCTAGATTGGTTAACGAAGTATGAAGCTGAGGTAAAGTGTGCGGAAAGAATCGTTAAAATTTGAACGAAGCTTGGATATATTACGGTACCATGTCATGGTTCGAATCCAAATAGAGAACAATTTTGGTCGGCATTAGAACTTATCCCCACTTCCATAGAAAAGATTCCTATTGTCAGAAACTATGCGGATGTGTCTGAAGAAGTTGAAAACCTACCTCCGCAAAGAGAAATAGAATTCCGAATCGATCTAATTCCCAATGCCAGACCAGTGGTACATCCAATTCGTAGAATGACTCCGAATGAAAAAAGAAGAATTAGGCGATCAAACTCGTCAACTGTTGTGAAAGGGTCTAATCAGACCTAGCTTTTCTAATTGGGGTGCAGCTGTTGTGTTTGTCCCAAAGTCAGACGGTACTCTTCGATTATGCGTTGATTACCGAGACCTCAACAAACAGACGCTCAAAAACAAGTATCCATTACCCCGCATCGATGATTTGCTAGACCAATTGAATGGGGCGAAAGTATTTTCCCGAATGGACCTCGCTACAGGTTTTCATCAATTGAAAATAGCAGAAGAGTGTGTTTCTTTGACAGCTTTCAGAGGTCCAGACATATTTTATGAATGGTTAGTAATGCCGTTCGGCCTGTGCAACACTCCAGCATACTTTGTCGATCTAATGAATAGAGTGTTCAGGGGAGTTCTGAATAAATTTGTCCTCGTATTCATCGATGATATTTTAATCTACTCCAAATCAAAACCCGAGCATGAAAAACACTTAGAACAAGGATTGGAGATTCTAAGAAAGAACGTCTTCAAAGCCAAATTCTCTAAATGTGTCTTCTGGCAAGAAGAAGTCAAGTTTCTTGGCCATGTCGTGTCAGAGAAAGGGATTTCTGTAGACCCAATCAAAATAACAGCGATTCAAGACTGGAAACAACCCACTACTCCCATAGAAGTTAGAAGTTTTATGGGGTTGGCTAGCTATTATCGAAAGTTCGTTAAGGATTTTTCGAAGATATCCAGTCCGTTAACGAAGCTCACGAAGAAATATGAGAAATTTAAGTGGACTTCCGACTGTGAAGAAGCTTTCCAGGAATTGAAATCGAAACTGACCACTGCTCCAGTGTTAACCATTATTGATGGCAATCAGGATTTAACGGTTTGGACATATGCTTCTATTAGAGGTCTTGGAGCAGTGTTAATGCAAAGAGGCCAAGTAGTCGCTTATGCAAGACGCCAACTGAAACTGCATGAGAAGAATTATGTAACTCATGATCTTGAGTTGCTAGCTATCGTTTTTGCATTGAAAATCTGGAGGCATTATTTATTGGGCGAGAAATTTATACTGTACACAGATCATCAATCATTGAAGTATTTATACACCCAAAAAGATCTGAATTTGAGACAGCAGCGTTGGCTAGAATTTCTTGCAGCGTATGATCTTGATATCCTGTATACGCCGGGAAAGGCTAACGTTGTAGCGGATGCGCTTAGTAGAAAAACCGCAATCATTGCCAATCTTATAATTACGCCAGGATTGATTGATAGAATATCTGTTTTTCAGAAAAGTGACAATTTTGTGAAAGAGATGATAAAAAGGATTCAAAGGGGCGAAGGCTCCAGTTTCCAAGTGGATAGTGAGGGAGTTCTGAGACTGAATAGAAGAATATGTGTTCCCGACATTCCTGAGCTCAAAAGAGAGGTGCTAGATGAATGCCATAAATCCAAATTTTGCATTCATCCTGGGGTGAGTAAAATGTACAACGATATCAAACGCACTTTCTGGTGGAAGGCAATGAAAAGGGATATTTCTTTGTATGTTAGCAGATGCCCTACTTGTCAATTGGTCAAGAGCGCCCAACAGAAGCTAGCTGGACTGTTGCAACCGTTGGAAGTCCCAGGTTGGAAATGGGAACAGATTTCCATGGATTTCATAGATGGCTTGCCGCGAACCAGGAAAGGTAATGAAAGCATTTGGGTAATCGTAGATCGCTTCACGAAGACTGCCCATTTTATACCTGTCAGATCCAATAGAACCGCTCAAAGTCTAGCACAGATATATTTCAAAGAAATCGTTAAGCTGCATGGAATTCCCATCAGCATAGTCAGTGATAGAGACCCGATATTTGCTAGCAAATTCTGGGAGGCTTTCCAGACAGAATTGGGAACGAAACTGAATATGAGCACCGCTTATCACCCTCAAACCGATGGCCAAACTGAGCGGGTGAATAGAATTCTAGAAGATTTATTGCGAGCTTGTATAATTGATTTTGGTGGGTCGTGGGAAGATCACTTGCATTTGGCAGAATTCTCATATAACAATAGCTATCAGGCAAGTTTGGGTATGTCGCCATTTGAAGCATTATATGGCAGACCGTGCAGATCTCCGGCATGTTGGGTAGAACCTGGCAACAGACTTGTGTTAGGACCCGATATGATTAGAGAAGCATATGATAAAGTCGACTTAATCAAAAAGCAATTGAGAACCGCGCAAAGCCCACAGAAAAGTTATGCAGATTCTAGAAGAAAAGATTTGACATTTGCTGTTGGTGATCAGGTTTATTTGAAAGTTTCTCTGATGAGAGGAGTAATCAGATTTGGCAAAACTGGGAAGTTGGCACCGAGATTTATTGGTCCCTATCCTATACTTGAACGAATTGGAACTCTTGCTTATAGGGTTCAATTACCAGATTGGTTACCTGGAGTGCATGATGTATTTCACATATCTCAACTTAGAAGACATGTGCACGATCCAGATCTTATTGTAGAAGAAGCAGCGCAACAGGATATAGACATAACTCCAGAATTAGACCTCAGAAGAGAGCCATTAAAGATTGTTGGCAAAGAAACTAGAGAACTAAGAAGCAAAAAGGTTCATTTAGTTAAAGTGCAGTGGAGCAGTGATCCTAGAGACTGTACTTGGGAGACTGAGGAAAGCATCAAGCAAGCTTACCCCAAATGCAGAGTAGATATCTCTGACTAACTCCGGTGCAAGGTACCTTTACAATACTTTGCATTTACATTTTGTTTCCTACTTTACTGTTGTTTCCTTTTCGAGGACGAAAAGTTTTAAGTGGGGGAGATTGTAATAACCCAGAAAATACGAGCCAATTAAAAAATTTTAAATTGGTGATTTCAAAGGAATTTGAACAATTGAAATAGAATATTTCAATAAAATAGTGAATTAGAAATAGTGAGTCAGTTTGAAAATTTGAATTCAAACTTTGACAGACTGTGCAGGGTGGAAAATATAACGGATTTTAGCAAAACCAAAAATATTTAAATCTGTTAGTCAATACCTTTCTAACGAATCTGAAAAATCGAAGTTTCATAACGGGAATCAAAAGTTATGGCCGAATGAATTTTCAGAAAGGCCGCTATATAGAATATATAGCCCTGGAAAATTGATATTTTGCAAACGACCTCGGAATTCGACGAAACCACTTTTGTTGGGTCCGGGAAGTCAAACTATTGCTAGGTTTCATATTTCATAATTTTTGAAGCTAATATGTGAGCGTGGCAAAAGAAAATGCGTTTGGTCAATTTCTGTTAAATTGGATCGACCAGAAAATGGCCATTTTTCAAACGATCTCAGAATTCGACGAAACTAGTTTTGTTGGGACCGTATCGTTAAAACATAGCTAGATTTATTTTTTTGAAATTTTTCGAATCAGTTTGTGGCCCTGGCAAATTGAAATGTGCGTTCAAAGTTTAAATTAAATGTTCTATACTTTAATTTGAAAAATAACTGACTGTAACAGTCGAAATGGCCAACGAAACATATCCCATTGTGTTCGAAACGGGGGTATTTAGCTAGGGACGACAGTCGTTGTGTTTGGATTGGGGTTCGTATGAGACAAGGGGTATTTTCGAATTTTTGAAATTAAATATATATAAAAATAAACCTGGCCAATCACATTCCCCCCAACCACTTTCTCTCTCCCCGATCATCAGGCGAGCACGGCGGAAATTGCTCCTAAACTTCTCTATTCGATTTCTCTTCCGATTCTCAACGAAATCGAGCATTCTTGGATCCATTTCGATGATCGTTCCTTCCTCTACAAATCCATACCTGTATTGGATTTTATCATTGTGTAAATCGTGCGAACCACCTCCACAAACGCAGCGCCTTTGGACCGCCGCCGAGCTCGCCTCAGGCCGCCGCAGGGGACCCCACCGCCGGCGCCGAGAAGCCTGCACCTCCCTCTTCGAAGTCATGTAGCCCGATCCTCGCATCGCTTCACGGTTTGAGTGCAAATCGAAGACCTAGTTTTGAACCATCGTGAAAGGTGAGTCCTTTTTGATGTTTGAACTTTGAAAAATCATATCTTTTTGGTGTGTTGACGAAATTCGATGAAACAGGAAACATCGGGACCGCAAGGAAGCTCTCTACCACATAGAAGAAGCCGCGGATTTTTCTGTGTGATCTACGATTTTTAGCACTCCGCAAACCAATGTGAGAAATATAAATTAATTGAATTTGAATGGAAAATGTCGTGTATAAATTATATAAGCGAAATATAAATTACACATGTGTTGTATACCCCATGTACATGCGTAGTGTAAGCTATATAAGTGAAGTATGAATTATACATGCAAAGAATAATTGATATATGTGTTGAAATGCAAGTGAAATATAGCAATAATATATATATATACTCCCCTCGTCCACAAACCATGGACGATATTTATTGTTGTGAATTGGTGTGAAATATTGGATGAAAAATACGAATGGTTGAATAATTGTTTGTGGTTGATATTGTTTGGTTGTGGTTGAAAAATACCCATTGGTGATTGAAATGAATTGGAAATATTTGTGGAAATAAAAATAAACATGTCGCCTACGTGCGAATTAGATGCATGAATCCCCATTGTCAAAAACCGCGAGGTTTTAAGGTAGAGCGAGGAGCCGTACTAGGGACGGTGCCGGTTTTAACTACCCTGTCGTTATGCTGCCGAAATTTTGAATAATCTTTATGTGTTAGAATAATTTTCATATGTTGAAATTATTTTCATGCGTTGAAATTAAAGTCATATGTTGAAACTATATCCATGTGTGGAAATGTTCATGTGTTGAAAAGTGATGTGTGAAAATTAAATTCATTTGTGAATGAATGAAGTGTTTAAACAGTAAAAATTACCTTTTTATAATATATATGAAGTATGAAAAATATTCGCCTTATATAAATAGTTTCAACAATAAAAATTCCATCTTTCTAATATGAACAATATAAATAAAATATCCATGTGTGGAAATGCTCATGTGTTGAGAAGTGTGTGTAGTGGAAAAATTCATGTGTTGAATAAAAAGATCGAACAATAAAAATTACATTTTTATTGAAACTATGAAGTGTTGAAAACATCCATTTGTCGAATAAATATTTTAAGTGATAAAAATATCGTTTTTATCATATATGTGATATGCTAAAGATATGCGGACGTTGAAATAAATATTTGTGAAGAAATATTATTTTTAACATGCATAAGAACTAAATAAAATAGTCATGTGTTGAAATCTATTTTAGTTCGCCGAAATTATCATCTTTGAAATGTGAAGTGTTAAAAATAGCCACTTGTTCAAATAAAATATGCATGAGTTGAAATATACATTAATTAGCTAATGATATGATTTTAGCCTATGCATGCAACATTAGAATGAATGGTGTTTTTAAACCAAAGTAAATCAAATATGAAGTTGAATGGAAAATAATAAGTGATAAAAATTGTATATATGTACATGCATATTTATTGAACAGGTTATAGCAAAGGGCTAGAGAAGAGGAATAAAATTTTGTGCCCGACAAATAGGTACACATTTACTGTTTTGTTTGGGTGATGATTTTATGAGCCTGTTGGCTAGCCGCTTGGCTTTTTCTTTTTCTTTTTGACATGAGACGCCCGTGTGGCTATTTGGGAATTTTCCCAGCCCCTCCCGTACAAAGGAGGTTATGGCGAAATTTTCCAAAATTTAAAGGCGTTAGTGAAATAATTGAAGTGGAAACGAAATAGGAATTTTCGAATGAACTATATTTATATAAATATAAATAAAATTAAAACGAAACGTGGCCGTGCAGTTCGTGTTTTGAAACCGTGATTTCAAACGACTAGTGCGGGAAATCCGACCATTGGATTTTCCAGAAACCGCAACCGTTCTGTTCGCCTTGGAAATATCTTCCCAACGGCACCAACTTCGTGAAGATCCGACGGTTGAATTGTCTGGAATGTTTAATTCAAATCTGAGGAAAAACAGCGTCAGAAACGATTATATTTATATATAAATATAAATATAATTAAATAAAATCGAATAACGACGCTGCAGTTCGTAAATTGAAATCGTAACTTCAAATGGCTAGTGTGGAAGATCTGACCGTCGGATTTTCCCAAAACTGAAACCGTTGGATTCGTTTTGAAATGACCTTCCTAATGATATAAAATTTGTGAAGATCCAACGGTTAGATTTTCAGATATGTGTAAAACAAAATTAGTGAAAAACAGCGCCAGTGCATCGACACGACCTGAAACGTCGTTTAATTAAATATGGCCATTTTAAATTAAATAAAAATGGCGATATATCATTATAAAATACTATAGACGATATAGAGTGGAAAAAAACCAATTTCATTGTGTTTGCTTGATATGTGATGGTTGAATGTGTTTAACATGAGAATTATAACTAAAGAACTGAAATGTGAATGTTGAATAGTCCAACCATGTGAATAATTGATTTGAAAATCTAAATATACGTGGGTTATTTGAAAAGGCCGATTTCATCTCATTTCAAATAATCGATCGACGTTGAGAAGTCGAAGAGTCGAAGACGGTTGAAGATCGACGATCTTCACATTGGATGGATGGGCGCTACTGATGCTCGTGATTGGAGTAGCTACCATGAAGGAACTGAAGTAGTAGCCGTCCAAACATACCGTTGATTGTACGGATATGCGAGAAATTGGTGCCTTCGGTTTCGTTCAGACCCAGAACGGACTTGTAAATGGACTGTGTGTCTGACATTGGATTTTGTTCTGTGCTGATTGATCTCTGTTAAATATATATCTGTTTGGCGGCGGAGAATTTATTCTCTGTCTTAACGCCCTTCTCTGAGACGTACGAGCTTAGAGGTTATGTATTGATAGAAATCAGTCGCATGGAGTGGATTGCTTGTGTGGCACGCCTAAGTGGCATATGATCAAGGCTTCTGTTGCAAAGCAAAGTCTTGTGGTTGATGATCAAAGCATGGTCTGTGTGACGTAGCTTTGTGTATAACGTGAATTCGTGAGCCACACACCCCGGTATGAGTCAAAAACGGGAGAGTGACTGCAGGGAGAGCACGATGTTTCTTTCTAGCTAAGGTGGTGTCAGTGACCTACCAGCCCTGACATTATATATACTTTTCACCTGTGTGGTTGTTGGAATGCGAGGCGCCTCGATATAGGTCTGTAAGGACCGGGGAACGTGTGTTCAGGAATTGCCAATCCTCAAAAGTAAGAGAGGACCGGCCCTGAAGATCCAAGGATCATAGTGGGGTCCTGGGTCATTTGCTAGAGTGTCTCTAATCGGAGAGGAGCTTGCCCCTTGCCTCGACTCATGAAGGAATCCAATTTCCAATACGAAATATGCGGACGTGATTATATTACTAGTACATCGACACAGTGGTATGGGTCATTTATGCCGCCTATGATTGATATTTATGATTGAAATCGCTTTTGAAATATATATGCACTAGTAATAATATCAAACACTTTTGTTTAATTCGTATGAAGCATTTTTGGCCATTATAAGGTAAAAACTCTATCCT
This sequence comes from Allium sativum, assembly GCA_030737875.1. Classification (NCBI taxonomy): domain Eukaryota; kingdom Viridiplantae; phylum Streptophyta; class Magnoliopsida; order Asparagales; family Amaryllidaceae; genus Allium; species Allium sativum. Next base: position 464,897,880 of record CM060922.1, read on the forward strand.
CCAGCTTGCGTTGCATTGTGTGATGGGACCTGAGTCTTATAATGGCTTCATTTTATAAAAAAGCATTGCGATGATTTAATCATTTACTTTATTTCATGCACTAGCACTCATTGGAGTAAACCCGTTCCGCGAAAGTGGCGTGGTCCTTTGATTTTCCTTATTATTGTTGTTAATAAGTTATGTAGATTTCTCATACCAGTCCCATGACTGACTCATAGTTTGTTTCACCTTGCAAACTCGGGTGCCCTCATTTTCACACGGGCAGCCTAGTTACAGGTTTCTGACGCACCTTTTGGCTCATGGCGAGGCTTGACTACACCGTGCTGACTTGGATTTTCTCCACCATTATTGTATCTATATTATGATTCTGCCATTGGCGATGTAGACTGATATTTATTTTGTGTACTCTTTATGTATGATTTCGCCTCAGGTGATGGTGACTAATTATGTATCATTATGCACTAAGTTGTATCCTGTACTGTGCTTCTCTGATGTGATGATATCTATATGATTCCGCTGTCATATGTTTGTAAATTATTCTATTTTCTGTTTATGCTATTATCTGTGATCTGCTAATGATGATTAATGTGTTATATTCCATTGATTATCCTTGACACCGTGTCACGGGTTTTGGGATCGTCACATTTCATTTACTTCTTTAATCTATTTCGATGCTACCCCTTTCGGGAAACAATTGTTGATCCCAACCGTTGGTGATAATACATTCGGTACACTCAAGCGAAATGAGTGACCGGTCATGTTTAGCCTAGTTTACAAGATGTTCTTGTTAAACCCGGTGTACTCCTCTCTAGAGATACACTGTCGGAAGGTGGTCCCATACCTTGCCAGTTGGAATCCATTACCAAATAAGCGCCCACGGTTTTTGATTATATGTTATATATGTGGAACGTGAGATGAAAGCGTTCCACTAGACTGATATTTTTTTGATTTAGACATTATTATAACATCAGAAGGGTATTGATTTTAAAGAACTTTTTGGGTTATCATTAGGTAAAACCATCCATTTTTATGTGTGGGTTGGTCTCATGATTATTTTTCTTTAAAAGGATTTTAAGAGTTAAAGAAATGGTTGGAGTTTACTCACACCAGTCACATGATTGACCCAGAGTTTATTTTGTTTTGTTTTCCCTAAACTCTTGGGTGCACAATTTTGTATGGGCAGTCAAGTAGTTAGGATTTGACAGATATACTAGAAGGAGCTTGGAGCAGGAGGCTTCAGCAACATTTTATAGCTATTGTTTATTTCCGCTGTGATGTAAGTGTTGTACTATAATGCACAAATACAGTTTTGTGGTTCAAAATTATGTTGTATACTATATTTTATTCGTTCCGCTGTGAGGTTCGTGTTACTCTGATTTTATTGTGGTGATCTTCTTCTTTTTATATTCTAACTTTCTATCTTATCTATTTCTCACCCTCTATCTTCTTTCTATTAATGTTCCGGTATTTCCAATTCTTGAATAGTCGACATGGTGTTGTGTGTCAATTTTCCAAGTCGAAAATTTTCTGGGCCATTACAGTGGTATCAGAGCGAGGTTAGGTAATTACCTTTGCTCTGTGTCGTAACTCAATAGAGATAGGGTTAGTAATACCCCAGATTGAGTTTGAGTGTATATATATGAGCGCGTATTTGTTATTGAATATAAAATGGTTTTATATTATGGAGATTCATTGGTTGAGTGATTTATGAGTTCTGGTTGATTAGTTTGATCCACTGTATCGGTAGGGATTTCTAAACACTCAAGTACGATGAACCAACACGATATGTTTTGAAAAGAGGGTAAATGAAATAATTTTACCCCAAATTATATTTTGATATAAAAAATTGATAATGAAATGATTATAATATATTATATATATTGGTTGTTATTATAATCGAATGAGATTATAAGAAGTGAAAGGTTAGATATAACCAATCAGAATTCGAATTAATGTAAGATATATAAAGCAAGATGAATGAAATCTAAATTTAAATCAGAATTGGAATTAAAATTCTTAAAAGTAAGAGAAGCGTTTGTAAATAGATTTGGATTAAAGATATGAGAATTTAAAAATCCTGGGAGATTTTAAATATTTTTACAAACATTGGAAGGATATTTTGAAACAACTTCAAAATGGAAATGTTTAATAATGGATTTTGAAGGCGATATAGTATTGAACTTACTTCGGTCACTGGAAAATAATTCTGATGATGACTACATAGCATCGTCGGTGTTCATTTTCGGGTTTCTAAGTGACGGATTACTACCAAAGAGATTTTTCTTTTTTGAACTATTTTGAGAAACAAGTGGCTTTGATTTCCGAAAAGGAATATTTGATGTTTGAAAAGGGTAAGTTGTTTAAAACTCCCAAGAAGATTGTTTTGAATTAAAAACAAATTTAAAGAAAATTAGAGAAAGAAAATTGAAATTGAATTAAAGCCAAAAGGGGAAATTAAATAGAAATTTGTGAAAGCAAATATGAATTGGATTGAAACCAATTAACTGGAAATTGAATTGGAATATAATATATCAAGTAGAATCAGATTTTGAATTATGAGATAGGAATCTGAAATGGTATTGGATTGGTGAGTTAGATTTTGAAATCGATAATGGAACTTGAATTTGAAATGGAATTTGACTTGGGTATAAGTGAATGATTAGGTTTGGGGATAAAAACTGATCTGAAGTTTGACTGGGAAGACATTGGTATATGCAGAATTGATAACAGATGGAAAGGATATAATGATATACCCGACAAAAAGGTACAAGTTTATTTTTATATCAGTTTGGTGATTTTATGAGCCCGTTTGGCAAGCCTCTTGGCTGTTTGATTTTCTTTTGGACTGGATAAGGCCAAGAGAAGCGAGTTGTAGTTGTAGCTATTGAGCCATACAAAGGAGGTGCTGACAAAATTTTCCGAAAATTTAAGGTATTAGAAAATTTTCAGAATTTTTGAAAATTTTAGTTAGTTGGAATGACTTAATATTTAATTGAAATTAATTAGTACAGTGAAACTGAAATTAAGAAGTAAACAAATAATTTTTAACCCAGTTAATAGATTTTGTTTTCTATCTTAGTAATTTCGAGAACGAAATTATTTTAAGGCGAAAGAATGCAACGTCCCATATTTTTACGGTATAATAATTAATTTATTTAATTATATAAATAGTGATTTAGAGATTGAAATGGTTGTTTAATTAAATAATGTTGAATATTTGATCAATATAAATAATATATTTAATTCTGAAATAATCCGAATTAAGTTGAATTCACAATATTGTGTGAATTGGATTATTTATAAGGTATAATTCAGTTTATAATTGAATTATATTAACGAATTTATTTTTAATGTCAGTTGAACATATAATTTATATTATAATTATAATCAAGCTTGAAATGGCGCGGCAGTTCGTAATTTGGTGATTCGAACTTTAAACACAAAATCCGTTTTAAGTCGGATTTCTGTGAAATAAGAAACGTTCGGAGCTGGAGAAGTATATTATTCTAATGGAAGAGAAAAATCGAGATTACGTCATGTAGATTGTGAGTTGTGTCCAAATCGAATTTCTGAAAAGTCGCTATGGAATTCCTTTATAATTTATAACGATTTATTTATATTATAAAAGGGTTTTTAATATAAATTGAATATTGATTTAGCCTGGATTTGAAATATCGAGTTATAAATCCATATATGTATATTTCAGAGCTAGATGATATTCTAAGTGAATATATTCGATAATATTAATTTATTAATATTAAATTTAATTATTTTTAAATATATTAATATTTAAATGAGTTTATTTAGAGCTTTAAAAATAGTCATTTTTGCGAACGAACTCTGTTTTCGACGAAACTAATTTTGTTGGATCCGTAATATTAAATTATTATTAGATTTCAATTTTCGTGATTTTTGGAGTCAGTATGTGGCTATACGGGATTTTAATCTGACAAATAGTCAATAATTTGACTTTAAAAATACAATGTGTGAGCAAACGAAGTCGGAATTCAACGAAACCAGTTTCGTTGGATCCGTAATATTGAACTGTAGTTGTGTGTCCATTTTCGTGATTTTTGGATATCATATGTGGTTATACGGATTTTTAGAAGACGAATACAAGTAGCACTGACAATATAAATTAATATTAAAATATACAAAGCTTCCTTGCTAAGCTATCGTTACCCTATAAATACCCCCAAAACTATCCCTAACCCCAAAATTCTTCATTCAGTAGTCAACTTATTTCGGCCGCTACTTTCTACATTCCAAAGGGGAAACCCGAGCTTCAAAAATTTCTGAAAAATCTAACAAAAAGTTATAAATTGGAAAACGAATATTTTAGCTTGCTGGTGAGATGCTTGTCATTTTGGCATGGGTTTTATTTGATTCGAATCAAGGCGTGTTCAATGTCATGTAACCCGCGCAGGCTAGGTTTACTGATCGATCCACATACAAGCAACTATAGGGGTTTTTGACATTTGTTTCGAGTTCCGGGAGGGTTTTAGCACCTGTGTGCCATCTTTTGTGGATTCTGATGCTTATTGGAGGTCGGTGTTTTTTTTTGTAGCAGTAAATATAGCTGCTTGACGCAAACCTGAAGGGAGGTTCGAGTTTTCATATAAATGGTATGAGGAGGACGAGGAAGTGAAGAGAAGAAGCATGGTGCTTTTAATTGAAGTGTAATGTAGTGATGAGCGAGTTATGGGTGGATGTAAATGCGGAAATGGCGATCGTAAGGAGGAGCATCAGCGCTCTTGGATTTGGAAGAGAAGGAGATGTTGTCATGGTCGATGCGCATGAATTTGGACCAAGGTTTTAAATTGTGAGGTCCATTTATAATTAAACTTAGGTTTGTTTTAAATTAAAATAGTATGTGAAATTAAAATCTTAATATCCGGTACATATATTATCAGAATTAAGCAAATTTAGATCTGTTGGGATCGTATGGACGGTGGCTTCACAATGGAACTGACTGAGAGTGAATTGGAGCTCGTTAGAATTTATAGCGAAATAAATTGTCTGATTTGAATCAATGACGGTTATCGTTATTTAAAGATAAACCGACCAATGTGAGTAAAACTCACTAATTCTGCCAGTTTATATTTTTATAACGTATTTTTAGAATTGATAAATGATGGTTGATTGCTGTGTGTTGATTGTTTGGATGAGTTGCTAATTGATTGGTTTAAATTATAGATCCAGTAATATATATATATATATATATATATCGTTAATCAAATATTGATTCTGTTTATCAGAATGTTTCATATTGAAATAAAATTGATGTTATTTATATTGTTTAACATATGTGATACAGGGAAACAGGTTGGAGGATCCAAAAGGATTTCTCAATATTTCTAAGACTGTTTATTTTCATATATTGTGATATATGTTGTGATATATAATCGGCGATTGATTATGATGACACTGGTCTTTTGATTTGGTATTTTAATATCGTAGGTAATACTAGAATGTTAAAAGGGAATTTTCGAAGTGTATATTGAAAATAAAACATTTATATAAAATCATAGGATTTTATATAAAAAGGAATTTTTAAAATGGTTACTAGATTTAAGAATTTTTTAAAATCAAGGGATTTTATAAAGGAATTATTTAGAAATTAAATAAGAAACTTATGTATAAAATTATTAACAATTATATGGAAGATTAATTAAAAGCCCGTTTGTGTGGAAATACTTAAAGAAAGTAATAAGAAATAAATAAATGATTATATGGAATAAGTATGATATTTGGATAAATTAATAGAATTATAAAAAGGAAATTTCCAATTATAAAAGAATTATAGGAAAATTGGATATTTAATAAAAAAAATATGTTTTTAACAGATAAATTGGGATGATTTAATTTATAGACGATGTTTATAAATTAATTAAAATATTTATCATTTGATAAATTGAATATATAAATCTGAATTTATATAGAGAAGTGAAAATTGGTTTTAACACCGATATTTGAAATTGGAATGTAACTTAATGTTTATAAAGGGAATTATAAAGGATGGAAATATGAAATTGAAAAGGGAAAAATCCATTTTTTAAAATAGAAATGGGATTTCGAATGGCTAGAAATAAATAACTTGTTTAATAATAAAACCAATAGTATGATTTATAAATAATTTTTATAAATGAAATAGAAATAATTATCAGTAGATAATTTGGATTGTAAATTCAGCAGTGAATGTAAAACAGGAAATTGAGAATTTGTTATGAATAAGAAACGATGGAATTTATTTCAATGTTCGAAATATGAATAGGATTAAAATATATTCCATAAAGATTTGTAACTAGAATTCGACTAGGAAAATTGTTATAAAATAGTTTATTTTAAATAAATTATATATTTAATAAATCGGGATTTGATAACATAATTAATATTCGGCTTGGAACCGATATTTTAAAATCGAATATAAAGGCGATAGAGAATTATAGACTCATTAAATAGAATCAGCTATGAAGTTGACATGTAAACGAGAATTGATAATAAAATGAAATGTGGATAAGAAGTTATAAAATGACTCGATAATTGGAAGTTGAACCTGTGTTAGTAATTAAATTATGAAATCAGGTTTTGATTTGATAAAATAAGTCCAGTTTTCTATAAAGGAATAATATTCACGTTTAAGTGAATAATGATTTAGAAGCAAATGTTTTGCAGTTTTAAAATAGTTATAAAAGGAAACTAATAAATGTTGGGAAGTACTAAATTCAAAAATGAATTTAGAAATTGAGTTGACTTGAAATGGTAAATTATTCAAATAAAGTTAATCGAATATAAGTTATTCAAATAGAGTTAATCGAATATAAGTTATTCGAATAAAGTTAATCGAATATAAGTTATTTAAATAGAGTTAATCGAATATAAGTTACTCGAAGAGAGTTAATCGGATATAAGTTATTCGAAGAGAGTTAATCGAATATAAGTTATTCGAAGAGAGTTAATTGAATATAAGGTATTCGAAGAGAGTTAATCGAATAGAGTTTATTCGAAAGAGAGTTATACGTTGAAATTCGATTATATCGAATTCGGGAAAGTACTATTTAGTTTCCGATTTTTCAAGCATGATTTATTTATTTATTTACGTATAATGATTATCTATTCAAATAAATAAAATTTATATTAAAGTTATTATTTTTCAGAAGCATGGGATTATAACACTATTGTTATAATCGAATGATTTCTGTAAAAGAAGTGGATTCGTAAATAGAACCTGAGAGTTATGTAAGGAAGTTTGTTAAAGATTCAAAAGGTTAACTTTATCTATTTCGAGGTTAAAAATGTTGTTCAGTTAAGGTCTGAGAGGTAGTTATACCCCAACTTGATTGATTTCAGTTTTAACTAAGGAATTGTTAAGGTTTGATGGTGAAGGTTGGTTAAGTGAATTTAGTTAATGAGTGTAATGGTTTGAGTTAGCATAGCGATTTTTATTTAAACATTTGTTTAAATCCAATGAAAGAGTTTTGGAAATGTTTCCCAAATAAGAACCAGAAATGTTTTCTAAAATCGAAAATAAGAAATGGGAGTAAATACGGAAATGTTTTCCGATGTTATTAACGTATAATTTCTAAATATAGAAGTTGTGTGTGTATATATATATGAGAATGTTTTCCGTGGGTTAAAAAGAAATATTTTATAGAATATTAAAAATAAATAGTTATAATAGATGGAAACGTTTTCCGAGAATAGTGAGAGGCTAAACGGGTTTTAAGAAATATATGGAAAAACAGGAAATGGGGAAATAGATTAATGATAAATTAATTAAAAAGGAAAAATGTTGATTGATGATTGATCAATAAAATTTCCATTTGGAAATAAGATTGTTGTGTGTGCATGGATGTTTTCCTTTGATAGTTAAATAACCGACTACCAAAGTTTTGACCATTTTTCCGTCGTCAATACGGAGAGACCAAGATCAAATTTATTATCTGAAAACCACTCCATATGGGCATTAACGTTGCAAATCAAATGTGATGAAGAAAACTGAAACGGAGTTTATGCATGGGCTGTTCGGGAAATCCTAGGTAGAAATTGCCTAAGATGGGTTTACAGAATAGTGCCTTCGGTTTGTCCAGTCCCAGGACACCCTGTATGGAAGAATGTCTGACGGAGTATATTTAATAGATCGCATAAGTTAATCTCTTCAAACGTATTTACATTTGGTGGCGGAGTAATTCCTTTCTCTTAGCTATACACCCATGGTATTTTTGGGGAAATCAATTTGTGATTTGGCGGGTATGACGATGTGACATTCAATGTGAATAAATGTGTGATCTGTCAGAGATAAGCGTGGCCTCAAGCCTCACAACCAAGAAAATGGTATAAAATCGGGTAGGTCGTATGGCTAAGTGGTTAGTTGCCAATTAGGGTGTATTTTTACCTAAGCTAGAGAAATTTCATTTACTTCATTAACCTATTTTGATGCTGTCCCTTTCGGAAAATAGTTGTTGATCCCAACTGTTGTTGATAATACATTCGGCACACTCAAGCGAAATGAGTGACCGGTCATGTTTAGCCTGGGTTACAAGATGTTCTTGTTGAACCTGGTGTACTCCTTTAGAGATACACTGTCAGAAGGTGATCCCATACCTTGCCAGTTGGAATCCATTACCAAATAAGCGCCCGCGGTTTTTGATTATATATTATATATATGGAATGTGAGATGAAAGCGTTCCACTAGACTGATATTTATTTGATTTAGACATTATTATAATATCAGAAGAGTATTGATTTTAAAGAACTGTTTTGGGTTATCGTAAGGTAAAATCATCCGTGTTTATGTGTGGATTGATCTTATGATTATTTTTCTTTTAAAAGGATTTTCAAAATTAAACAAATGGTTGGAGTTTACTCACACCGGTCACACGACTGACCCAGAGTTTATTTTGTTTTGTTTTCCCTAAACTCTTGGGTGCCTAATTTTGTAAAGGCAGTCATATAGTCGAGATTTTACAGATATACTAGAAGGAGCTTGGAGCAGGAGGCTTCAACAGCATTTTGTAGCTATTATTTATTTCCGTTGTGATGTAAGTGTTGTACTATAATGTACAAATGCAGATTTGTGGTTTAAAATTAAGTTTTATATTATACTTTATTCGTTCATCTGTCAGATTCGTGTTACTCTGATTTTATTGTGATGATCTTCTTCTTCTTCTATTCTAACTTTCTATCTTATCTATTTCTCACCCTCTAACTTCTTTCTATTAACGTTCTGGTATTTCTGATTCTTGAATAGCCGACATGGTGTCGTGTGTCGATTTTCAAAGTCGAAAATTTTTTGGGCCATTACATGTTTATTTGAGTAATCTTTTATATATCAATGTTTATTCTATTATGATAATGCATTGTCTATAGCATTTTACCAAGAAGAATGTAGTATTTTTGTTTTCATCAATCAGCTAGTTATAAGTTTAAGCTAACAAAGCAAGCCGGACACAAATGATAGAAAATAAGGAAAATACATCATATGCATTGCTTATCTCCTTGAAATTGTTCATTGCTCCAGCATCCTGGTCCACGTCTACTAAAGGATAAAATATACAGTAAGAAATTACAGCAAAAGCTATAGTGCAAGATACAGAGCTCAAATATTACACAAGTATTTAATTAATGACTCAATAATAAACTGTTACCTAATTGTGCCAATCCACTAATCAACCTTCATATACAAAGCCGGTTACGAAGACAGTTCCTTCTCCATATGCTACCTAAGTAAAGAGACTCAGTCTCCGGACTCATGAATTTACTATTGGGAATGTATGTACTAGAATTGGATGGGGTATTCTCTCATTTATTCTATTGCATTACAATTGCAATGTTACCTTAAAATTAATTCTAACTTTTCACGATAGTTATTATTGGTCTTTGGTCATCTATTTGAATTTGTCTATGCTAATGAAGTTGCATCAAATTTTGTATATTATATATGTGTAGTCAATATACTAATTTTGTGACATTTAGTAAATAAACAGATGGAAAGAGTGAAGGACAATGATAACATTTGTATTTATATTTTAAAAATCAAAATGAAACAAATTATTCAGTAATCAAATTAATAGGTACTAAAACAGATTAAGTACTCAAAACAACAATATTCATAGAAAATATTCCATAGAATATAGCTTAGCTGTTTATTTAAGTAACCTCTTATATATCAATGTTTATTCTATTATGATAATGCATTGCTTACAGCTTTTTACCAAGCAAAATGTAATATTATTTTTTTCATCAATCAACAAGTCATAAGTTTAAGCTAACAAAGTAGGCAAAAAGGATAGAAAATAGGGAAGATACATCATATGCATGCATATCTCCTTGAACTTGTTCATTGCTTTAGGCTCCTTGTCCAGATCAGGATGATACTACTGGATAAAATATAGAATCATCAATTACTGCAAAAGCAATAGTGCAAGATGTAGAGCTCAAATACTACACAAATATTTGATCAACGACTCAACAATAAACTGTTACCTAATTGTGCCAATCCACTATTCAACGACTCAATAATAAACTGTTGTAGAATAAAGATGTCAAATTATTGGAAACGAAGAAAATAGTGAGCTGGAACTCACCTTTAACAACCATGTTTTCCTAAGGCGTATTACTGACAGAGGAAGGTTGATGGTGGTGATTTGCGGTAGGGGTTGCTCGGTTGTAACCGAAAATAGCAGATTGGATGAAGGGGCAGTGGCGAAGCGGGGATATTCTCAGAGGCGATGGCAATTTTTGAGAAGAGTCGATCGATTTTAGGAGGAACGATTTAATTTAGTGGAGGCCGTTAAAGAAGAATTTGGGAAAGTTGAGTTTATTCTCGGATGAAGTGCAAAATTAGGAAGGGAATTTTTTTTTGGTTAATTAAGGGGTACTGGTTATGCTTAGCCAAAAAAGAATAATGGTAATAGTTATTTTCAATTTTTTTAAAAAGAGTAATAGACAACGGCTATTTTAATAAGTAATGTCCGTGAAAACTTTTAACATTGATAAAAAAATATTGATGTTAAAAATTCCTTTAACATAAGTGGTTTTAGAAACCTATGTAGCCTACTTTTCTAGTAATGAGTGGATGCCATCGTTGAGTTTATCATTATCAAGCTTGCTCCATAAGACCATCATACCTAGCATATTTTGTTAAAGGGGGGGGCTGATGAATAAAAAAATTATGTTTAAGAATCTTTTACCTACACTTGGGCAGTATAAAAACTATCAAAGGTATGTCTAGGAAACCATACATGTGTACACGAATATTTATCTACATATATCTATGAAAAAGGGCGAACCATTCGATACCTTAAGACCAAAGAAAATAAGGACGGATTCTCTCGATCACTTAATACCCCATGGCGGACCCTAGTCACTTAAGATTTCATTCCTTGTAGACATCGTAACTATATAAATACTCTCAAGATAGTGCGAGAGATGGTAAGAAGCCACTTAATACTAAGGACTAGGTAGATGCTTTCATCAATTAATTTAATACCCTCATGGCGGACCCTTATGTTACTATCTAGCTGTCACTAAAGATAAACTCCTAACCATTTAATACTTCTCTTAGACATGCGTGTTTCTTACATGTCTGGCGAAACTCTTAATAGCTCAACCCCCGGCAAGACCTTCACCATAATCACCTAGCTAGAGGAAGCATACAACTTTCAAAGAACCACCTAACTCGATCCGAGACCATTAATACCTCAGTTGCAAACAATTTGAGAAAGACAGATCCATATATTACTTAATATTAAATGAAGTCTGACCCTATGATTATAGTCCGTACTCTTAAGGATAAATCCATTATGAATGGGATCGGTTCAACCACATAATATCCTAAAGAGGTGGATCAACCACTTAATACCTTCCTCAGGGCAGGCCTGCCCAATTTCTAAATGGCCAATGACACTAGACGTTTAACATTAACTCATCTTCTTATAGCTGATGGTAGTCGGGTTGTTCTGACAGACTTTTACTACAGTAAGGAGTAACCATGCATTCTCATGTCCTTTAATACTAAGTATATGCCATTTACGCACACACAAACATATAAATTCCTGGTAGGCATACTCAATTTGGAAATCTTAATTTAAAACGATAAATACGTATCTAAAATACATAGACTGCGCTACAATAAATATAAGTAAATACACAATAAATGAACGTGCATGGAAAACACAATAGTCGTATGAATGTAAACATGCATATAAGACTATAAATTTACAAGTCATATTACATACAATTCATATCATGCCACAAAAGATCCAAATTAAGATTTACATATTAAGCAGAGAAACAATAATAATACATACCGAAAACAAACTTATAATCTTAGGTTTTTAGACTACTTCAGCAAATAAAGGGATTTAATTATAAATACAATTTTATATGTTCATTTTAGTACAATTTCACCTCCTTCTATTTATATGTAAACATTACACAAGAATAGAGATCTAGGTTCCATGTAGTTTATAGCATGCTGATCTACTATTTTATGGATAAAGCAGCCATTTAACTGCATATGATTTACTATACCTTAATGCATTATTGTTTTGTATAAGTCTAGGTTTTGAAATAAAAGAGGAAAGAACGTAAAATATATTATTTTTTATTTAGATGAAAAAATTAAAACAAAATCCCCTTTCTATTGACATTCGCAATCCAAACTCATATGAACAACATATATTGACACTTTCGTTTATTTAGAGAATTAAGGGGCTTTATGTTTTGTTTTCGTAATCCGTAGATCTTTTAGGCATACTTAATTCAAAATTTTAAACAAAACAAGATGTGGAGAAAAGATAAACTGCAAAGATCTCGCTCACAACCTAGGAAGGAGAAAACTGTTTTTAATCCTATTTGGAATCCTCTACTTGATTGCTACCACGCAAAACAGTTGAAATCTTTCTCCCTTTATATTTACATATGTATAAAAATCAAGAAAAATTTGTACATACACATAGAAGTTCAATGCAGAATTTCTAAAATAAAATAGAAGAAGAGGGAAGAGAGAAACTAGTCTTTCCCTAAAAGCTCGGTCTAAATAGCGACAAGAACATAAAAGAATGGAGGATGGTAAGCATGGAAGAATGTGAGGTTGTGAGTGTTGATCTAGGGCTCTATATAGATGCCGAAGTGTACAGGAACTCTTCAGATTTAAATAATAAAATTTAAGTTGTTCACAACATCAAATCTAAAAAATATTGCCTAGAAACCATAGTTGTCGCCCATATGTTGACAAAGCGGTCGACCTCCTATCTATAGGGCTGTCGACTTGTCAATCGACTTTTATAGGGGTAGGGCGGTGACCGCCCTCCTATTTCTGGGCGTTATTGAATTTAATTCACATGTTTTTGGTTTAAAGTTATTTAAGGTTGTGTTTATCTATTTTAGAGTATCCCATTATATATATATATGTACAAAATTTTGAATTCGAATCTAGAATATTTTTTAGGCTTATCCGTTTATTCCATCTCAAATCTTGTTCACTCTAAATTTAAATTTAAATTCAAAATCCAAATTTAATTATTTTAAATTCAAAACTTGTTTTTTCGAATCTTTTTCATATGGACTTCGTTTTTGGTAAATTAAATATAAAATTAGATTAGAATCTCACCATGGATGCAATAGTATAGCTTTCATGATTAAATTTTCTAAGTATTAAATATATATCTTTAGATTATTATCATTATTATTTCATTATTATTATTTTAGTTTTTCTATGTCTATTAAGGATATACTTTATGGGGTGCTACTGCATACATGACTCACTTTTATAAAACAATCTGCAAATAAACTTTTAATCCAATAAAAATTAACTCTAACAGAGAGTGCATACTATCCCCAACCTTCTTAACGTTCAACGAATTTCGCTACATTTCCCGGCTTGAAAGCCAGTCAAAACACACAAAATAATTTAATTTGAGAAATTCAACGGGGGTAAAAATGTATATTATAGTGGGTCCTCTGAAATTATAGTTTTTGACCATAGTTTTTTACAAAATGAAAACTAGACAAAGTAGCATTTTCGATGTTCCACTGACAAGGTTGTAGATGCTATTTTAATCTCATGTTGGTCTCTTCAACTCTAAAAATAATATATGGTTCAGTATATCTTACATTAAATTAAGTACATAAATGAAGAAATAAGATTGAATAAAATATATCCACGTGACTAGTAGTTGCAAAGATGCATAATATTATGGATGCATACATGAATATAGGCAATCATTCTATTGGTTTAACCAAGATTCCTAAACAAATTTCAACATTGTAAAAAATCAGCTTAGTTTGTATGCAATTCTTCCAAAATTTTAATGAACATATCGATAGTCTCTAAATATATCAGCGTATTTCAATCATTAAGTAATTGCTTCTCCATCAATTTATCCAAGTTTAACATATTTGTATGTAAGTTAGAATATTCTTATCAATCTTCTGTTTGCAAAGGAAAAAAGGGCGAGTTAGACAATTTTTTTGTCAATCGCATTTATCAAACAGAGACACAGATCTCTACCGTTATAACGACAGATGACAATTTTATTTTGCAAGCAATCGTAACAGACTTTAACCTTAACAAAGCCCAAGTGTAATTTCACTCTGGCTAAAAAATAGCGTACGCAACAGTTGTGAATAATGTACAGTATGTGGATTGAGTCTGACAATTACCTATGAGGATTTTTTTCATTCAGCCATTGTTTTGAAATTTTATTATAAAAGTAGTTTAGTTTCGAAAAAATTTACAGATTTATTTCAGTTCTGATCAACTCAATGCTGAGTTGGCCAAAACATACTAATTTAATTCAAAATTGCGCTAGTAAAGTGTAAAATGGTGCAATCCTTAGATTGCGCCAGTTTGAAAGAACAGAAAAAATAGTTTTCTTGCGTTCGAGTGCTGTTTGGGATTGTGTCGGACGCAAAGAAATTATTTTTACTTGTGTTTGGGTGCTATCCTAGATAGGCCAATGCGGTGCAATCGCAGATAACGCCTAGGCGCAAGCAAACTAAAAAAATTTGCTCGCGCCTAGGCGCAATCCAAGTGTACGTCCGGTTACTATAAAATTGTCAGTAATCTTTCTTCCTTCATTATTTTCTAACCTCCCAATCAAAAAATTCAAATCGTCATACTTCGTAAAAGACAAAACTCGTTGATAATTTCTCAATTTTTACATATAAATTGAACAACGACAAGCTCTTCCGCCCCTAAAGCTTCTACAGGTCAATTACTCTACTTAAAGTCATTTTATTCAAAAATTTGGAGAAGATGGATTTAGTAAAATTAAACTTTGGATTTGAGTTTGTTTGTTGAGAGGTGGTGAAAGTGAGAGGAAGAAAGAAGGTGTCTACATTTGTTCGCGCCTATGCACAATCTGAAATTGCGATAGTTAGGCGCAATCTATGATTGCGCCTACGCATAGAGATGACTGTGGTTTTGTACGTTAGCGCCATCTGTATTGCACCAGTTTACACATGTATTACACGGTCCGAGATTGCGCTAATGTGTTTTGATCAACTCAGCGCAGAGTTAACCAAAACCAGACTAAATGTGTAAATTGTTTCAAAAGATGGTTATTTTATAATTTTTCCGTATAGTTGCTACTATATCTATAATTTTACTAGAAGTGATATGTTTTTCAATTGTACGAGATGTACAAAAAAATTTGATGATTTTTTTTGCAATAATGTGTGTTAAAATAAGTTTAGGCATTGAATTTGAAAATTTGAAGCAATCAAAAAATAACATAAAAGCATGTAATTTTTAATATAATAACCGTGATGTCTGCAATTTTCTGAAAAATTACAGTTTTTCCCGTATTTTCGTTGAAGTGTAATTTTTTTAAAACAATTATTTTCGTACTTTTCTTACATAAATACAAAGGCAATCATATACTGAATTAAGTTTTAAAGTTAGAACGTTTTTTTACGTTGATTTTTTTTTTCAAAAAATAGAGACCTAATTTACAAAGTTTTAGGAAAGAATTTTTTTTGTGTATTTTGAAATTTAAAATTGTGACGCTCGCCCCACACCAGCCGACATTTCCCTGAAATGCGCTGTACAGATGTCCAACTAGCACGGGACGGTTGCTAAAGAAAAGAAAAGTAAGGAATTTGAACTTACAAGGAACCTGTAGAATGTCTCACAGCGCATGGGATAAAATATAATAATAACATAACTTTGACATAAAACAGGTGAGATAGTGCATAAGCTGAAAACTAAACCATCATAGCAGCGGAAAATACAAATACAGCTTATGTTCCACATCATCGTTATTACAACTTTTAAAAACTGTTTCTAAAGAAAAATAAGGAAGGTACACTACTAATGCCCAAAGTAGTGACCATCAGCGACACAGGGAGAATACATATATATCATACGTGGGAGCCTCGTGCTTGTTTCCGAATCAGCTACTCGTGCATAACCAGCTAACCTGTCTCTAGTCTGCTCGTGTAAGAGCACCTAGAGTAGTAGGAAGATACATAAAACTCTAGGTCAGATAAAAGTCTGGAATGAGCGATAAGCAGTAAAACAGAACAATAACAGGTATACTAAACCATACCTGAACCTGGACCTGCAACCAAAGAGTTAGCACAACAGGATGTACAATACTCTAAGATGACCTAACATATTGTGTAAAGATACGGGGGTGGGGGTGTGCATGTCATAATGATGGCAAACAATCAAGCATAGCAACCATCCTCACATCTCTCACTCAGTGTGTAAAGCATACGATATCCACCGCTTTGATCACCCAAATCCTTGCTATGATCACTCAGCCCCATGGAGTCATGGCGACTCCACTGCACTGATCCATAGCCATTAGTCCTTGCTATGTCCACTCTGCCCCATGAAGTCGTGACGACTTCACTGCACTGGCTCATAGCCATGCTACGATCACTCTGCCCCATGGAGTAATAACTACCCCACTGCACTGATCCAATTCGTCTCTCGGTGGTGAGTCAAAGCTATGGACGTCGACAACTCCTTAGCACACGTCCCGCAGCAAAGCCCAACCGTGAAGTTGACTCGTTGATTCCCATCTGGATCCTGAGTACAAACTTCTCATTTGGACTACCTTTGCATCTCGAGTTTTGGTCGTCATCTCCATTCATGACTCTTCAGTTCAAGATCTTCTTCATCAGCTCATGGTCATCCTCCTTGTCTCGTAAGGTCGGCTCGTGATCCTCATGTGGACCTGGCTCGTGGGTCCAATCAGCTCGTGACGCTCCTCTAGCATCGGTTCGCGACTCGTGGATCGCCCCATGGCGTCGGATAGTGGCTCCAACTCTGAGTCGTGGTCCTCCTTCCCTACACTGGCTCGTGACAATGCTCCAGGCTCGTGAGTCTTCAGTTGGCTCGTGACATCTCGCCAGGATTGTGGTCCTCCTCTATCCGATCGTGACCATGGTAGCTCCTGAGGAAGCGGTTCACGGCTCATGGTCGGCTCGTGGTGGGGGGTGTACCACGAGTGGGTTGGGTCGCATAGGTGCTCCACGAACGGGATTTGATCGATTTCCTGCAACTCTTCCAGCAAGCAATTTACGCCATACGACGACATTTTCGACCAATCTAACTTTGGTAAGCAATCACAAAACATTCCAAACAGTCATAGAAACATGTATAATCAACCATAAACACCAAAATAACAATTTAACAAGTTTATATGGATCAAACATACCCAAAACCCATGTTTTTCCCCTAATCCCCTTAATCATGATTTAACCATATGATTAGCAAAACTTGTCCAAATTTTTATCAGAGCCCTAAAATAATATCTTAGAATTTTACAAATTTTTCCAGATTTTTCTAAGCCATAATTTCGCTAATTACCACTAATCACCCCTAATTAGCCGTAATTAGTGAAAAACAATGCAAATCACTCACCTTGGCCACAAATTAAGATATAAGATCTGAAACGCTACTGTATGGATCGAATTCCTAAGCAACACAGCAGGTCCAACTTTGATTTGGTGTTGATTTGCCTTGATTTGATGTAGTTTAGCCTAATCCTTGATTAAACGGTGATTAAAGATGATTCTAGAAGGTGGAGGCCATTGCTAGGGTTGAGATGATGTTAGTGGCGGCTGAAAAATGACAAAGAAAAGGTGTCTCTAACCCTAATCAGCCCTCATATAGCTCTAATCCCGAAATCCCCCAATGGACCTAGTTGTTAATCACTCAGTTGAGCCCAATTAAGTTGTTTTTCACCTTCTAAACCTTAATTCAGCCATATCTCCCAAATAGAAAATCTGTTTGATCAATGTGACTGTAAACCATCATCCAGATCTAATGGAAGTGGTTTTAGGTCAAAACTCCTTACCAATCAAAAGTTATGGGCAAAACAAGATTCGCCAAGGGCAAAATGGTCACTTAAAAATGGGAAAAAATCGTGACATGGAAAATGACCCCAATAGTCGCTCCCCAAAGTTACACGACCATACGTCTTCGTATGAGAAAGAAATAAATATTCTACAATCCTTCGTTACATAGAATGCGGGTCGTTACACTCTCCCCTCTTAAGAAATTTTGCCCTCGAAATTCCTCAACTAAGGAACAACCAATGGGTCCCGCATGCGTACCAACCATATCTCGCAATAAAACATACAAAGCAAACAAAACAAACCTACCCTAGCATGCGGAAATACTAAATCGAAATGAAAACCTTACCAGGCAAAGAGTTCTGGATACGTCTCCTTAATGCTCTCCTCTATCTCCCAAGTATAGTCAGTCTCATCCCCGCCCCACTGAACCTTGACTATATTCACCGCTTTCCTTCGAAGTCTCTTCATATCGTGCTTGACAATATGAATCGGCTTGCTGTTCCCAACCACCTCAGGTTCTACTTCGATGTCATCCAACTGATCAGGTGAAATAGTCACATCGGGATCGTGCACGAATTTCCTTAACTGGGAAACATGAAATACGTTATGAACTCCCGCCATCTTATCCGGCAACTCAACTTTATATGCCAAATTACCAACTTGCTCGAGAACTGGGAATGGACCAACAAATCTTGGTGTTAATTTGCCTCTCCTACCAAATCGTATCATGTTCTTTAACGGAGAAATCTTGACAAACACCAAGTCGGCAATGGAGAATTTTAAATCTCTTCTCCTCTTGTCAGCATAACTCTTCTGCCTATCTTGGGCAGCCTTCATTCATTGTCGGATAACCTTGAACTTATCTGAGGTTTCTCTTATCACATCTGGCCCAAGCACAAATTTCTCATAGGTTTCTAACCAACATAACGGTGAGTTGCACGGTCTTCCGTACAAAGCTTCATATGGAGCCATACCAATACTGGACTGAAAATTATTATTATATGCGAACTCCACTAGATTCAAATGGTCATCCCACGATCCACCAAAATCTAATATGCAAGCTCTCAAGAGATCTTCTAATACATGATTCACCCTCTCTGTCTGACCGTCGGTTTGAGGATGGTACGCGTACTGAGATATAATTCTGATCCTAACGCCTCTTGTAAGCTCCTCCAAAATCCACTAGTAAACAACAGATCTCGATCGCTCACAATGCCTTTGGGTATTCCATGAAATCTCACTACCCACATTATATACAGTTCTGCTAACTTAGTTGTTGTTCTATTCGACTTGACGGGTGTAAACCTTGCACTCTTGGCCAATCGGTCCGCAATCACCCAAATGCTATCATGGCCCGGTCTAGTCCTTGGTAACCCATCAATGAAATCCATTGAGACTTGTTCTCATTGGATTTTTGGAATTTCTAATGGTTGCAACAATCCACTAGGTTTTCTTTTGCTCGACTTTAACTAGCTGGCAATTCATGCATTTGGGTATAAACTCCCCAGCATCTCTTTTCATCCCTTCCCAGTAGTAGGTCTGCTTCATGTCTCGATACATTTTATTACCATCGGGATGTATTGTCAGTTTCTAGTGATGAAATTCTCTCAGTACTTCATCTCTCAATCCATTGACATTGGGTACAACTAGTCTTCCATTCTTTCTAAGCTGTTCTTCTCGATCAAGCCCATATTTGTCCATCTCCTCGTCGATACCTATCTCTAACTTGGAGATGATTTCCAATAGGTTAAGATCGCCCCTCTGACTGGAACCAGTCTGCTCAATCAAAGTGGGTATGACTGTCAAACTTGCTAACATCTCTGGATCCAATTCGCACTTTGGTCTGAAATCATACCCAACAATGTACTCTAGTTGATTCCATTCAAGAAACATAGCCCATAAACTAGCATGTCTCCTACTCAATGCATCGTCTACTGCATTGCCCTTTCCTGGTGTGTATGCGATATCGAAATCACAGGAAGCTAAGGATTCTAACCATCTCTGCTTACAAAGATTTAGATCCTTTTAGGAGAAAAGATACTTTAATGACTTATGATCGGTAAACAACTTGAAACTTTCTCCCAAGAGATAATGTCTCCACATCTTCAATGCGAGTACGATCGCTGCCAATTCCAAATCATGGGTAGGATATCTTTTCTCATGTGGTTTCAGTTGCCGACTAGCATAAGCTACAACCCTACCTCCTTCCATCAATACAACACCTAGTCCAGTACCACATGCATCTTTATATATTGTCATCTCTTCATTCCCCTAAGGAACGACTAACACTGGCGCACATGTCAACTTTTCCTTTAGACTCTTGAATGCATTTTCACAACTTTCTTCCCAAACGAAAGCTTGATTCTTCTTGGTCAACTGAGTTAACGGTGCCGCTATCTTGGAGAAGTCTTGGATGAACTTACGATAATATCCAGCTAATCCCAAGAAACTTCTTACATTTGTTGCATTCTTGGGCGTAGACCAATCTTGTACTGTAGCCACCTTTACAGGATCTATGGTAATACCATTCTCTGAAACAACATGGCCCAAGAATCTCACTTCCCTCCTTTAGAAGTGACACTTAGAAAACTTCGCTTTCAATTGGTGTGTTCTCAATACCTCCATCACTATCCTCAAATGTTCCTTGTGTTCTTCCTCTGTCCTCGAATAAACCAAGATATCATCTATGAACATAAGAACAAACTTATTCAATTGATCTCGGAATACTCTATTCATAAGATCCACAAAATAAGTTGGTGCATTGGTCAACCCAAATGGCATGACCAACCACTCATAGAATCCAGACGGCGTCCGAAAGGTCGTTTTAGGAATACTCTCAGCTGCTACTCGGAGCTGATGAAACCCTGTCGCGAGGTCCAATTGGGAGAACACTCTCGCGCCACTTAACTGATCAAACAAATCATCTATCTGCGGTAGAGGATACTGATTCTTCCTCGTCATCTTATTCAACTCGCGGTAGTCCACACATAAACGAAGGGAACCATCTGTCGTGGTAGCAAATACAACTGGTACTCCCTACTCAGAGACACTTCTTCTGATAAATCCCTTCTTCAAAAGATCGCTCACTTGCACCCCGAGCTCTCTCTGCTCCCTTTGGTGCCATACGATGAAGTGGCATCACCATAGGTCTGGCATCTTTCTCTAAATCAATCCGAAACTCAATTTCTTGGTGTGGTGGAAGTCCGGTCACTTCCTCGAAGACGTCCGGATATTGGCCAACAATGGGAATTCCTGCTAACTCGTCCTGCAGGATGTCGAGGGAATTTAGAAAACTAGCCATCACCTCATCACTAGTTAGGCCACCAAACACTACCCTCCGCCCATCATCCGCCCTAATAGTCACCGAAAATCCCTCACGGACTTCCACCACCTCGTATCTTTGGAGCCAATCGACTCCCAAAATAATGCCAACCCTAGTAAAGCCCAAAACAAAGCAATCACAAACAAACATACATCCATGACTCGATATGACCACATTACGATAAATCATACTAAGGCTAGTCGAACCACCAATCGGGTTCGTCACCGCTAAAAGTCTATCGACTATCTCGGGTTCCAGTCCCAACCTATCTACCAGGTCACTAGATATGAAGGAATGGGAAGCTCCAGTATCAAACAATACTCGAACAGGAACATCATAAACAGAAAGCATACCTTGGATAACAACATTCTTTCCTTTCTCCGTCGCGGTTGGGGCATTCGATGAAGAAGGAACAACATTAATAGCATATACTTTCACAATCTGCTTCTCTTTCGGGGGTTGCGGACATTTATCCTTGTGATGTCCCACTTGGCCACAATTGAAGCACTTCCTGTCTGCTGGCTTTGCTTGACATTCTTTATCATAATGGCCCTTCTTGCCACAGCTAAAGCACTCAATATCTTTCTTTCTCTTTTTCTGACCATCCTTAGTCTGGTTCTGTTTCCTCTTATTCTGAGAATTATTCTTGCCTCCACCGCATGCTTGCGGCTTTGGCCCCTCTGCAGATGCAACATCGACTTCAGTCTTGGGCTTAGGATAAAGGCTCTCTGACCTCAATGCTTTCCCAATAATCGATTCAAAAGTCTCATCAATATGATTTATAAGCCTTTCTCCTAAGTACTGATCTAAACCAGTTATGAACTTCTCATTCTTCTTCTCGGGAGTGTCGATGAGGGATAATCCATTCTTTGATAAAGTATCGAACTCAGCAATATACTCCGAGACTGCCCTACCATTCTGTTTAAGCTCCAAGAAATTCCTAAACAACTCTGATTTCTGAGAAGCCGGGATAAACTTATCACTGAATCGAGCCTTAAATTGATTCCAAGTAACTTGATCCTCAGAGTTAGCTACCTTAATAGCATTAAACCAATTCATAGCCCGTCCTTGCAGCTGACGGGATGTTGGATTCCTTTTCATCACATTATCGATCCCTAAGTCCTCGAATATGCGCTTATAAATATCAAGCCAATCCTGAACTTCCGTAGCCGATTCCGTTCCGTGGAACGGCTTCCCACCAAGACTAGTGTAGTCTTTACAGAACTTGGCGAAATCGGCCCTAGGAGCCTGCACCGCTGCACCACCACCATTTGCAGCATTAGGAACTGCCCTCCAAACATCCCTAAGGATCTCTCTCATGAAGTCAGTGAACACCGTCCTCATATCATGGGCATTCCCATTATTGGGTCCTCTACCAGTATTCCTCGTATATCGGCTCATTGTTCAATTTGTTAGGAGAAAACGATTAACCATCCCTTCAATGGTGCCAGTGCAGTGCAACACCATCCCTAGATATACTAATAGTGTGTATATATATCTTTTGAAAACCAAAATATCATAAATACACGCTCTCATATACGTACTATCTCTCCCTGGTGTCTTCCCCTAAGTTAACTACGCAACCTAGAGCTCTGATACAAAGTATGACGGCTCGCTCCACACCAGCCGACATTTCCCTGAAATGCAATGTATAGATGTCCAACTAGCATGGGACGGTCGCCAAAGAAAAGAAAAGTAAGGAATTTGAACTAACAAAGAAATTGTAGAATGTCTCACAACGAATGGGATAAAATATAATAATAGCATAACTTTGACATAAAACAGGCGAGACAGTGCATAAGCTGAAAACTAAACCATCATAGCAACGAAAAATTCAAATACAGCTTATGTTCCACATCATCATTATTACAACTTTTAAAAACTGTCTCTAAAGCAAAATAAGGAAGGTACACTACTAATGCCCAAAGTAGTGACCATCAGCAACACAGGGAGAATAAATATATATCATATGTGGGAGCCTCCTGCTCGTCTCCATCTCAGCTACTCGTGCATAAACAGCTAACATGTCTCTAGTATGCTCGTTTAGGAGCACCTAGAGTAGTAAGAAGAGACATAAAACTCCGGGTCAGACAAAAGTCTGGTATGAGCGATAAGAAGCAAAACAGAAAAATAACAGGTATACTAAACCATACATGAACCTGGACCTGCAACCAAAGAGTTAGCATAACAGGATGTATAATACTCTGAGGTGACATTAACATACTGTGTAAAGATACGGGGGTGGGGGCGGGGGTGTCACAATGATGGCAAATAATCAAGCATAGCAACCATCCTCACATCTCTCTCTCAGTGCGTAAAGCATACGATATCCACCGCTTTGATCACCCAAATCCTTGCTATGATTACTCTGCCCCATGGAGTCACGAGACTCCACCCCATGGAGTCATGAGACTCCACTGCACTGATCCATAGCCACTAGTCCTTGCTATGTCCACTCTGCCCCCATGAAGTTGTGACAACTTCACTGCACTGGCTCATAGCCATGCTACGATCACTCTGCCCCATGGAGTAATAACTACCCCACTGCACTGATCCGTAGCCTAACATTCGTCTCTCGGTGGTGAATCAAATCTATGGACGTCGACAACTCCTTAGCACACGTCCCGCAGCAAAGCCCAACCATGAGGTTGACTCATTGGTTCCCATCTGGATCCTGAGTACAAACTTCCCATTTGGACTACCTTTGCATCTCGGGTTTTGGTCATCATCTCTATTCGTGACTCTCCAGTTTGAGATCTTCTTCATCAGCTCATGGTCATCCTCCTTGGCTCGTGAGGTCGGCTCGTGATCCTCCTGTGGACCTGGCACGTGGGTCCAATCAGCTCGTGACGCTCCTCCTAGCATCGATTCACGACTCGTGGATCGCCCCATGGCGTCGGCTCATGGCTCCAACTCTGGCTCGTGGTCCTCCTTCCCTGCACTGGCTCATGATAATGCTCCAGGCTCGTGAGTCTTCAGTTGGCTCATGACATCTCGCCAGGATCGCGGTCCTCCTCTATCTGATCGTGACCATGGTGGCTCGTGAGGAAGTGGTTTGCGGCTCGTGGTCAGCTTGTGATGAGGGTGTGTACCCTGAGTGGATCGGGTCGCATAGGTGCTCCACGAAGGGGATTTGACCGATTTCCTACAACTCTTCCAGCAAGCAATTTACGCCATACGACGGCATTTTCGACCAATCTAACTTTGCTAAGAAATCGCAAAACATTCCAAACAGTCATAGCAACATGTATAATCAACCATAAACACCAAAACAACAATTTAACAAGTTTTGTATGGATCAATCATACCCAAAACCCATGTTTTTCCCCTACTCCCCTTAATCATGATTTAACCATATGATTAGCAAAACATTTTTAAATTAACCCAAATTATTATCAGAGCCCTAAAATAATATTTCAGAATTTATCAAAATTTTTACGGATTTTTCTAAGCCATAATTTCGCTAATTATCACTAATCACCCCTAATTAGCCGTAATTAGTGAAAAACAATGCAAATCACTCACCTTGGCCACAAATTTAGATATAAGATCTGAAACTCTACTATTTGGGACGAATTCCTAAGCAACACAGCAGCTCAACCTCTGATTTGGCGTTGATTTGCCTTGATTTGATGTAGTTTAGCCTAATCCTTGATTAAACGGTGATTAAAGATGATTCTAGAAGGTTGAGGCCATTGCTAAGGTTGAGAGGATGTTAGTGGCGGCTTTAAAATGACAAAGAAAAGGTTTCTCAAACCCTAATCAACCCTCATATAGCTCTAATCCCGAAATTTCGCAATGGGCCTAGCTGCTAATCACCCAGTTGAGCCCAATTAAGTTGTTTTTCACCTTTAAAACCTTAATTCAGCCATATCTCCCAAACAGTAAGTCAGTTTGATCAATGTGACCACTCTACGGAAAGGTAAACCATCATACGGATCTAATGGAAGTAGTTTCAGGTCAAAACTCCTTACCAATCAAAACTTATGGGCAAAACAAGATTCGCCAGGGGTAAAGTTGTCATTTAAAAATCGGCAAAAATCATGAACATGGAAAATGACCCCAATAGTCGTTCCCCAAAGTTATACAACCATACGACTTCGTATGAGAAATAAATAAATATTCTACGATCTTTCGATACGTAGAATGCGGGTCGTTACAAACATGGTCCTTAGTTAAACTGGCTCTTAAATAAACTTCATGTATCAGACGTCTTAAAAAAAGTAAAACTACAGGATTGTTAACAGGACTCTAGTTTTGGTGAAGATTGGAAGAATTTTAAGGGGACCCCTTCTTATTTATTATTTGTTAAGTGGGGATTGGATATCAAAAAATCAAAATAGAAAAAGACCAAACTACCGTTCCTCGCGTATCACGTGTTGGCACTCCTAACTTTTTAATTCTACAAAAATCGACCAATAGAAAACCACACTGCTTTAAAAATCAAATTAAATCGTATGCCTAATCCTAGTTCCTTCACCATGGTTTTAACAAAGATGATTAAAAGAAAGCAACCAGATCCTAATGTAATGGCACAAATTTGGGAAAGGGTAGTCCAATCGTTTTATTTTTTTTGAAATCGACTGTTTTGGTGAAGAAGAGGAAAACGGTGAAGGTTTGCAGTGTATATTGATGAAAAAACATTGGGATTATCATGTTACTTTTGGAATTTTTATTTATTGTTTTAAGGGGAGATTAATTTATTTTGTCCAACCATAATAATTTTAAAATAAATCAAAATTGTAACCCCCTTTAATTAAAAATTGGAGTCCCATTAACAACTCCTTAAAACTAATGCTTATATCATATACATGAGTTTTGTGACACCCCACGTCCGTTAATGTCACTCATAAGAGAATGCATTAAGTTTCGTGAAGCGTAATAGGTAAACAGTCTAGAAATTCACAAGACAGGTATAAAGCAAGCAACAGAAAATTCAACTTTATTATTGAAAATAAAACATTGTTTTAAATCAGGTTACATCATCAGATCAGTTACATCGAAAACTAAGAACATCAAATCTGTCTCATAATGCAAAATAATATAGTGCGGTAATATAAAACCATATCCCTCATAGCAAGCCATAACAGAGTAGAAAGTAAGTCAAAGTGGTATATCTTAGAAAGTCCAGATCCAAGCTCAAAGAGAAAGTCCTAATCACTGAGGAGTGCTACCACTCTGAGGACCTTAAGGGGGAAAGGAAGAGAAAGAAAAGAAAACAAAAAGGTCAGACATAAGGTCTGGCGAGCTCTAGTGATTTTCAAATATGCATAAAATAGAGATATCAAGATAGATAAACAAGGCTGGATAGGAAAGTGTAGTATCATATAAGAAAACATGTAAACAAGATAAACAGGAACATCAGGAATAAAACAGGGTAAATAATGATCTAGTAAAGCTTCTCGTTTATATCCTAAAAATAGGTTTTCTGCACCAATGCTAGTATAATAGGATTAGGCGTTACTTAAAAGGAACAACGGGATTAAATAGTAGGATTAGGTATATCCTAATTACTCAACAGTATAACAACAAGATTAGGTGTACCCTAATTACTACCTATGTGATCCTCTCCCTAATGCATACCATGTGTCATCCCCGGTAGTAGGGTGTATTACTCCCTAACCCAACAATTTATATAACATAAACCTATTTACTGGTGTTACAGCGGCTTAGTTTCCCTAATCGGACCCATGCACGCTCATGACTCCGTCCGAACGCGCCTATACCCACCTTTCTTGTTTGAACCTCTTACTATCCAGTTGAGTAAAACGTGGCGTGGCCTCTATCTAGTGCTAGGCCCTCTAACAAAATACCAACAGGGATACTGGCCGATATGGGTTCCACACAACAAGATTGACACAAGACAAATTCCCTAAGCTTTTGCCCCAAGTAAATAGGATTTAAGAGTTCCCAAAACCCGATACAACACCAGAACGAGGGACCTCTTAGCTTATTAATAATCAGGTTTAACCTTGCAGATTTAGGTTTATTAAAAAGCGTGGTTTTAATATTACAAATTATTATGTGTGTACAACCTTTTCCAAAAACCAACACCTACCCAGATGTATATAATTACTATAGCAATTCAATTTACCTAACCTACATCTGATACTTACATTATTTTAACATATCATTTACTTAATGTATGTATTAAGTCAATTCTAACATGTTTATACTTATGCATACTATTCCTTTTAATTATATCCCCAAATTGCATCATGTACATGTTTATGCATGTTATCCTTTTTTAATATATACCCAAGTTACAACAAGTACAAGTATATGCATATTACGCCTTTTCCTAAATTACGGTCAAAATGTTCTCAATTTAACAATATGTCCAGATTCCCCTTTTCATGTCATTTCTTATTATCCCAATATTAACTATACACCATCTTAAATGGGACATAGCCTAGGCTTTCAATAGCCTAGACTTGACGTAAATAAAAGGAAAAATAAAATCAAATCAACTGTATAGGCATATAGGCAAGATTGGAAATAAACTAAAACAGTAGAAATAGGGAAAAGGAAGATAGATAAGCGTAATTAATTAATCAACTAACAGTAAAAGCACAAATATTACTTATAACAATGGCACAGATGAATAACAAGTATAACTTATCCAATTTTATTTGCTGCCATGATATAGTTCTAGGTGTCAGATCTTAAAATAACAGAGAACTCATAGCAGGTCTTGGTGAAGAAGAGATTATATCTATTTATATATATATATATATATATATGCCATTGTAGAAAAGTCCACTTCTATCTCTTTTATTTTTTTATGCAGATCGTGAATTTTGAATTATCTCTGTAGATCTAGGCTTCAACAGCATCTCCCCATATTACACACACACACACACACACACACACACACACACATATATATATATATATAGAATAGATCCATGGAGGAAGAGAATATGAACAATAATTATGTGTATTGAAATGGGAGAGAGCCACCATATTTATAGATTTACAGAGCCAGTTCTTGGCCTCTAGATCTTAGGCCTTCAATCTAAGCCATACACGTAGCGCTGAGTCAGCTAACAAACCTAGCAAACAAAGCAATCCAAGTCCGGAATCAGGAATCTGCCCTGCATCTTAGTGGGACGACCCATAGGTCGATCCCACTTGACTTGGGTTGACCCATAGGTCGATCCAGGCTATTGTGGGTCATCCCTGTATGTTTATTTCTGCGCATTTATCTCGGTTTGAATTATTTTGAATATATATATAACCCCTTTATATGTATACAAACTTCTTATGCTCATAATTTCATCATACGCTATCCGATTTACACAAAATTAGGGTCCATCTAAACTAGAATTCCGAGACGAACACAATGTTAAAGTCGGTTTTACTTAATCCTGAATATTTAATTAAGTAATTCCCGATTTATTATCTTTATTGTATGGTTATAGTGTATTAAATATTAGGGTGTTACAAGTTTAGTAGAATGTAATTTATCTTCGAATTTTTCAAGTGTTTTTTTGTAAGATCTAACATAAAAATGTTTACTGTATAACCGTATAACTGTAGGAAAATCGACTATTAAGTTGTGTGATGTTGGGGTTTAGTGCGTAGCGAAAAAGGAAAAAAAACCATAAAAAGGGATCTTTTTTACCCAATCACTTGAAGATGAATTTGATTGAAAATAACAACATAACAGATTTAAAATAATAGCAATGCACAAATATTCCACCTAACCACCCTCTTTACTGATTCACCAAAATTTTGTTTATACTCAATGGAATAAAGCCAAAATAAACAAACCACAATTGAATCAATAACCTTATTGAGAAAGAAAAAGAATATCTAGATGACTACAAATATTGTTGGAGAAGAAGAGCAATAAAGAACGACGACAAATCCTTGAACCAACATGGAGGCACAAACTGCGTCTCTTAGCAGTAAATATTTATAGTGCAAGCTCCGGAGGCACACGACCTCTACTGATATCTTGCATGGTTTCGGTTTATCCTTGATCTAACCAAGAATGTTTCATATATAGGAGAATGGAAGACCTAGGCAAATATCCAAATTGCTCATTCGAAATATCTCCAGAGTATAATCATTTATTTCTTTCCTTCTATGATAAAATTAGCCAAGCAAATCAATCAAATTAATTAATTGATTACTTTTCTCATCAAAAAATGTTTGAGTAACCAAGTTCAACACTCCACCTTGACTCAAATATCACATATCTCCAATAATCACCAAACAAGTCATCACTGGCTCTTCCTCATTTCCAAATTTACAATTCTCTATTTCAAGGCCACAAGGTACACACGCCGCCTGTTTCTGAAGTATAGTGAGACACGGTTGATTTCCCAGCTATAATTACACCCATTCGTTCGCGAGCTACGACCACACCTTATCAAATTAAATCATTACAAACACAGCCCACCATTTACAAAAGATACATCTACCACCCGAGGTGCACCACGCAAAATAAGTGGTCCCCAAAGCGTTTATAACACCATAAAGATATCCATCTTATGGATTTTCTAAATTGACACCCATTTGTCACTTGACCTGAGATCCTTTCTTGATCACCCTAAATCCTTAAAGCATCATCAACGTGAAGACCCATGTCTGAAACATGAACCGAAACATCAAGGTATTGGCGAACTAAAACAATCACCTTCTTCGTTTTCTTCCATCTTCCATCATCCATATCACAAGGTTCTTCTCATATCCATCAATCAGAACATTTAGGCATGGAGCATCCACCATATAGGCTTCTAAATTCCCCAATATCTACCATAAAAATAGCCATATACGAAAACAACATCATCTCTGAAATCTACAGTCATCAATCCAAAATCACTCCAAGCTATGCGACGAACCATATACGAAAACAACATCATCTCTGAAATCTACAATCATCAATCCAAAATCACTCCAAGCTATGCGACGAAATAAGCTCTGATATTGATCTATTATGTAAAAATTGCACAAAATGCTCTTATACCAATCTGTTGGGGTATTGTGCGCAGCTGGAAAAGAGAAAACACCAAAAAAGGATTTTTTTTCACTCAATTACTTCAAGATGAATTTGATTGAAAATAACAACACAATAGATCAAAAATAATAGCAATAAACAAATATTCCACCCAACCACCCTCTTTATTGATTCACCAAAATTTTGCTTACACTTAACGGATTAGAGCCAAAATAAACAAACCACAGTTGAATCAATAACCTTATTGAGAATGAGAAAGAATATCTAGATGACAACAAATATTGTTGGAGAAGAAGAGAAATGAAGAACGATGACAAACCCTTGAATCAACCTGGAGGCACCAACTGCGCCTATCAGCAGTAAATAGGAATAGCTACTCACAGCCCTAATTCTCCCATTTTCCTCTTTAGGGCGCAAGCCTTGGAGGCACACAACCTCTCCAGATATCTCACATGGTTTTGGGTTATCCTTGATCTACTCAAGAATGATGCATATATAGGAGAATATAAGACCTAGGCAAATATCCAAATTTCCTATCCAAAATATCCCTAGAATATAATCATTTATTTCTTTCCTTCTATGATAAAATCAATCAGTCAATCAAGTCAATTAATTGATCAATCAGTCAAATCAATTGATTATCAATCAATCAAATTAATTAATTGATTGCTTTCCTTTTCAAAAAGTATTTAAATCAACAAATTCCACATGTGATACCAAAAAAAATTCTACTAACTATTTTCTTAAATAAGAAATTAATGAAAAATTCACTAAGTTACATTTAAAATAAATAAATAAGTACAAATATGTAAATTTAGTTAATTAATGTATTTCATATCATTGAGCTTTTCATATCTTTAAATCATTATTTAATTTATAAAATGAAATGAAAAATTAAACAAATAGTGGGTTTAATAAATAAATCACATATTAACGAACTATGTTATTTAAATAAATTCGTAGAAGTATTGTTGTTATTTAAAAAAAAACTAAAATTGCTGAGATGGTTGAACTAATACTGTTAAATGAATAAATAAATAAACTAAAGTATCCGTCATTATTGATATTTCTTTCAACAAACAATTTGATTCAGCTGAATAATCAATAATTGGGTGAGACATAGTAGTTTGTGATCTTTTGCTCTTCTAGTTCATGTAGTCAATTTAGACAACATCAACCTTGAAAAGATGAGGTATCAATAATAACTCCTTAGGATTTTGTGCATATACATTATAATCTTCTTCATTATTAATCTTGCAAAGCAATGTTAAATACTATTTGTTAAAATTCATTTTATGTAACATCGGTTTATGAATTGAAGTTACAAAAAGTGCACTTGACCCGATCTGACATTCATTCCCATTTCTTGTATAAGGTAGACTATCAAATACAGGTTTTTATATAATACTTAAAAAAAATGATTTTAGTCACCATACCTACAAATGTCTATTGCAGACTTTCTAATTTGTATACAATCGTGAGTGATCAGTCTATCAACATGCATTCGCACAGTAGTTTCCTGAATAACAATACAAGAGAATATGGTTATTCCAACGGTTGGGAGTCGTAAGCGGCCGTTTGAAGCCATTGGAATAGTCATTGGAATAAATACAACGAAGTCTAATGGTTTCCAACGGATCCAACAGATTATTTCCAATGGCTATTCCAACGGCTTTCAACGATGGCTAGCTATTGGAAACTGTTTCATACGAATGACCAATACGCCGTTGGTAACTGTTTGAAGCCATTGAAAAAACTAGGTGATTTTTTTAGTAGGGTCAATTTGGCACAGGTCCCTATTAAGTTTCAAAATTAGGCTCACATCCGGTCCTAAACTCATTGTAAATTAGGTCCTTATTTTTCGAAAATTCATAAAAAAAAAAGTAAATTCATATTTAAATTAAACATGTAGTAGACAAAAAATTCCGATCAAATAACGCATCAAAAGAAAAAAATAACAGAAAACAGCGAAATTGCAGTTAATTGCATACTAGTATGCACGTATTTTGAATTTCATATATACATCCGTGCAAGTATTTCAGTTATGCATTTGCGTTGGTTTTTCTTGCATACAGGCATGCAAGTGTTATAGAAATCTTACATATAAGTGTGAAAAAAATTCACATGCATACAAGTCAGTTCATATTTATTTGCATGCATGCATGTAGGTATTTCAGAATACTTGCACATATGTGTGCAACAATACGCAGGCATATTTTTTAATGTGAAATCTTCATGCAATAGTTGCGCACATGTATGCAAGAATTCCTGAAGATTTTCAACATAAACTGCTTCATGAATACTTGCATTCATGTGTGCAACTATTATGAATACTTGCACACATGTATGCAAGTTTTTTTGTTTCCGTGGTCTTCTGGGAATACTTGCCGAATTTAGATTTTTTTTTTTACTTGACAGCGCTTTTTTTGTGAAAAACACGTAAGTATAAAAATAGGGATCGGATTTAAAAAGAAACTTGGGAAGGGAGGTCGTTTATATTTTAAAACATAACAGGGATGCTATAGTAATTTTCACTTTTTTATAACAGGAAGCCTATTACCTTCCAGACACCCTATTTCCAATTCATTCCATTTCCAATCAATTCCCCATATATACCAATAACAATATAAACAACCAACATGAATCAAATAAATATCAATATAAACAAAATAAACCATCCAAACATCTCAGAAACCAACTCATCAATGTCACCTGTCTACAAAACCTGATTCAAACTATCAAAATATATCCAAAGTATCATCCTCACCCACTCTGTACCAATATATACAACATCCAATAAAAAACCTCGCCATCTCTAAGTCAATATATTCATAGTGCAATCACAAACATAGGAAAAAAAACATACCTCAAGCGTCATCTTCATTCCCTGAAGCATTAGATGATGAAGTAAAAGTCCTATGATTGTGCACATACTCCGCAAGCTTCTAATTTAGTTGCTCCATCTATATAGCCTGCAGACAATTCTGCTCCTACAGCTGCTCAATCATGGTTCTACAACAACAAAGTCATGTATCCCAAACAAGTTGGGGTTGGCTAGATATGGTACCCAAAATTAAAATATAATATAATAAATAATAGTAATATATATAAGGGTTTAAAATAACCAAACAGATAAAACCGATAGTGATAAAGGTTTTTTAAAATAATAATAATAATAATAAAGTAAAAAAGGTTCAATAAAAGTGAAATAAAGTATAAAATAATAATAATAATAATAATAAGTAGAAAGGTTCAATAAAAGTGAAATAAAGTCTGAAATATTAATTAAAAAATTAAAAAAAACCTAAGGTTCCGGTACATGGATTGCCAACTTCCATGCATTCCTATCCACTAACAACTCTTCAGCTATACTCCAATTTCTTAAATCTCTCTTTATTATCTCCTCCCATGTCGTTTTAGGTCGACCTCTACCTCTTTTTGGGCCTTCGGCATGGCCTATAATTCCAACGTGCACAGGTGCATCGTACGGTCTACGTTGGATATGTCCAAACCATCTCAAGCAGTGTTGGACTAACTTCTCTTCAATAGGTGAAACTCCTAGTTTTTCCCGAATATCCTCATTTCTAATACGTTCTCGTCTGGTATGCCCACAGCTCCAGCGCATCATCCGCATCTCTGCCACACTTTTCTTCTGGATGAGTTTCCTCTTAGTAGGCCAACATTCTGCACCATATAACATTGCAGGCCTGATTGCTGTCCTATAGAACTTTCCTTTAAGCTTCTGAGGAATATTCCTATCACATAGAATGTCAGATGCTAGTCGCCATTTCACCCATCCTCCTTGAATTCTAAAACTAACATCCTTATCAATCTCCTCATCAAACTGCAACATAGATCCTAAGTATCGAAACGATTCCTTCTTGGGTACTACTCTATCGGCCAGGGTGACCTCTCCATCGTCTGACCCAACACTGCTAAACTCACACTTCATATACTATGTCTTAGTTCTACTAAGCCTGAAACCCTTTGATTCCAAGTCTCCCTCCACAACTCCAGTTGTCTATTAACCCATATTCTACTTTCATCAATCAATACAACATCATCGGCAAAGAGCATACACCAAGGAATCTCCCTTTGTATATCTTTTGTGATTTCATCCATCGCTAATGCAAAAATATAGGGGCTCAATCATGGTTCTAAGCTCCTTAATTTCTACTTTGTCTTGAGCTTTCTGTGCTTGTCGAGCTTGCAAATAGAATGAACAGAAAAAGGGTTATGTCAGCATATAAAACATTATAATACTATATATCTAAACGCTAATTTGTTGTATCTATGCAAAAAGGATTAATCGCCGTTAGGTTACCGAAGCCATAACGTCTACTCCTTTGCGTCGGATACATTACAACATCAAATATGTTATCTTCCTCCTCCATTGTCAACTCATCATGACCAAACTCCTCAAGCTCATGAGCTCGTGCCTCCTGAAACCTTGCCTGTAATGCAAGAAACAATTTCAGTTGAAAAAAAAAACAGAATGTTGTTTTTATTTTACATTAGCTAGTAATTAATAAACTTATCGATGTGAGTAATGATATTTAAAATATGCACACATATGCAGTTGTCGTCCTATCCTGATCTCCCTATTTATATGTGATGGTGCCAACCTCGTCTACTTGCCTGGATGTGTGGGTGTGAGCAAATATGTCCATGTAGGACATGGGATGTCGACGAGCTCGTTCCGACAATTGATAATTTGCATAAATCAATTCCACATAGTTAATTACTGAGCTGATCAATATACAAATGTAATAATTGTTCAATTTACCAAGTCCTGGCGATGATGGCGGAAAGACTTGGATCCTCTACGATGAGTTACTGGATTCGTGCTCCTGTTTACTAAGTTCCCTGCTCACTTCGCTTGCAAATTTACATTGAATAATTATTTAATAATCGACATAAAAATTTATAAGATTCGTTATAGATTTACCTTGAATTCATCATTGTTCCACCAGTCAACCCACTTTTCCCAGACCGCCTTGCTTATCCACCTTGGTTTCTTCCCCAATTTTTTAATCTCTGACATTTTCTCCATGTAGTTTCTAGCAACCATTGAATTCCAGTGTCGCTGAACTAGGATAATGTCAGACTCATGCAAATCTACCACCCCATGTACAATGAGAAAATATTACTAATTATTTATTTGTATTTAATCATTTTGTAAAGCGGTATAAACTTGCCACAAAACCTTGGCATATGGCCTTTCTCACGGTGTCGGAGATCTTTCTCCACATTGGCCGGAAACCGCTCATCCTAGCCATATACGCATCCTTAGAAATGTTCAGAACCACTCGAGATGGCTCCAACTCAAAACCGTTGCGTTAAATATAAAATAGAACATTAGACAATTATAGGTATATCATGTACAAAAAATAAAATTGCTATGCTCTTAATTTTGATGCATATGCATGATCAACCTTGCGCTTCAAGTAAATGACTGGACGAACTGGTGGCTTGCCACTACTCTCACCGATCTGCTGGGAAGTGCTACGTTGCCGAGAGCCAGATCCAGAGCCAGACATGATATGCTAGTCACATACATATACAACTCATAATAATTATGATATAATGAACTGTTAAAAAAATGTAATACAAGCTACACATGTTTCATGTTGTGTGTGAGTATACACTTGTTCTCGTTAAAATTGTATAACTTGGATAAATGCAATATTAAACATAGATAAATGTAATGTGAATAATTGTGAAAGCTACGAGATATTACTTAGTCCTCATCATTTTCTGATTTAGACGTGGTTTTGTGTTCTATGGCGTTTTCCTCTATACTCTCAAATGCTTCGACTAGAACGGCGGTCTGAATCCAACGAGAACTTGTAGACGTTCAATCCACACATATATAATGATCTATCCAAAATTTGAGATCGTTCCGACAATCGTATAAAAATATATTTATGTTTAAATTTAACGGATAGGGGGTGCAAAGGGGGTGCTGCAAAACAGGGGTGTCCCCGATTGCTATATATATATATATGTGTGTGTGTGTGTGTGTGTGTGTGTGTGTGTGTGTGTGTGTGTATACATACATACATATATATAAGACACCCATAACCAGGACAATCTCTACAAGCTCATATCTGACTCTAAGCACTACTAAAGGTTGACATCTAAGATTTTGCATTGCCATAGAAAGTGTTGGACGAATCATGAACATTCACTGCTTCATTTCACCGATATAATTTTCAGTAACAAGAAAGGAATTACAGTAATTACCTCAGTTGGATAAGCAATGAATAATGGTAAGAACCTTTTTCTACAGTAATCACACTACAAGAAAAACCGCATTTAGCAGCGGAAAAATCTGCTTCTAATCCATCGCTAAATTGGAATTAGCGACGGATTTCCTTCATAACACAGTGGTCGGTAAAAACCATGACGGTAATTGTGTCAGATTTTGGGACGGAATTTAGCATGAGTTTTCCGACAGTTTTCCGTCATTTTACTAATTATATAATAAAAATAAAATTTTATTTATTATTTTAATTTTAGTTTATTTACCGACGGATAAGTAATTTATAATAAATTATTATTTATGAAAAGCGTTGGTAAAACCCTTACTAATTGCCAAGGAATTAGCGACGGAAATTAAATTGAAATAAACTTAACCTCACTTTTTTTGTTGGTAATCCGCCGTTATTCCTCTTCTGATCTACCGATATATATATATATATATATATATATATAAACACACACACACACACATATATACATAATTATCGAACTAATATCAATCAACTATGAATACAGAAATAAATTGCATATCCAAAATAAACAAAGATAAGTTTGCAATTATGATTTATTTCTTCGCTCGGTACATTCAACTTCGATAACTACATATTATCTTGAACTTTTTAATACATCCAAGCATACACTGATAATATACATTTAAGCAAAAGTAGTTTGATCGCTAATCACCTAACATTACACTTAACATTATAAGAAACTGCTCTATTACCATTCAAAGAAGTTGTTCTTTAACTCGGGGTCATGCTTCTAAAAAAACAACAAGTGCAACAGCTCTTTCATTTTGTGCTTTTGTGCCCCCATCATCATGTAAACAACCCAAGTTCTTGATGCATTTTCTTTATATCACCTATAAATAGGCAATATCATGTCGACTAAAGCTAAATTCACAATGAATTCACATAGCTGAATTCAGAATATATATAGTACAAGTAAAAACCAGACCATGCATTCCTGCTTCATCTTTATTGTTTGACATGACTAAAAGAAAATACATACTCCTTAAATTTGTTCAATTCACACTTCAGTGGTAGCTCTGTGCCATAAGCATGGTTTAAGCATATGCTTTCCCTACCTCATGTTTTTAGCTCAGACTATACAAGGTTCAACAATGTAGCCATCGTTATCACTTCAATGGATTGCATCTTTACTGAAATGGGATGTAAAAGCTTATGTTTGACACTAACATATCCAAACAGGCATGTTTCACAC
Organism: Allium sativum; assembly: GCA_030737875.1. Lineage (NCBI taxonomy): Eukaryota > Viridiplantae > Streptophyta > Magnoliopsida > Asparagales > Amaryllidaceae > Allium > Allium sativum. Next base: position 464,935,976 of record CM060922.1, read on the forward strand.
AATGGTTCGGATGTCAACCCCCTTTTTAGGTATTATATGCATGTATGTAAATTCGTAAATAAATACATATAGGGTAAGGATCGGCTACACTATTTGCATTACAGATCACTATATTTTTTTAGTTATATGGTCGAAAGTATAAACAAATTCTGTAGATATGTTCCTTATACTGTTCAAGATCACCCTTGCAAATTGAGATCATTTCAAAGTTTCTAATATATTTAAAATGCCAAATTAATTAATAGTTACTGAATGTAACCATCAATTCGAAATGTAATCATGGGAATATTCAAACAAATTTTTATTTTCAAGACGATCTCCAATACTATAAGAGCATGTCTACAGAGTTTGGTACTTTTTTGAGTTGTATAACTTTGAAAATGATTGAAATATAGCATATGTGTGTAGATGATCCATCCACACACAATCAGTGTGTATAAGCTTCTCAAAGTTAATGCGGAAATATAATATAGAAAACTGTTACATAGGTAGATAAGTTTCTCAAAGTTAACAGGTAAAATGTAATATTAATATTGTCACGTCTATGCATACAAATTCAGTTTTAGTACAACAAGCATGCAAGAATAATTGTTTATATAAAAGGGAAAAGAGATTGCTTTTGAATTTTTGTAACCATTTACTAAATCAGTTGGCAATACTTTGAAAAGAAAAAAGTGCTAAATTGCTGCTATGGTGACAGAATTACCTCAGCAAATAACTGTTGGGTGACAGTTCTTGTCAATGAAAGCTTCCGCAACATGAAGCATCTCTCCAGCTTAAAAGAAAAATTACTCAACATGTCAGTATTAGACAAATTGTTTTAATAACTGCTCTCAACAATATAAACCACTCAAATCAGTAAACAATAGAAAAATAAAACAAGTGCTGAAAATATGTGTTCGAACATTGTTCACCCATATAAACCTGAAGTCAATCAAAACTTCGCAACAAATCATCCATGAGCAAGTCAAGCATTCAAACATTGTTCACCCATTAATTTGGTGCATCCATTACACTCAACATACATTAAAGGTAGCAAACTCACCCTTCAATTTCTTAGCACTGAAAATATGCGTCCAGACAAATGTATAATGGATGACTGGGTCAAGCATCTATTCATTTAAACTAGCATGCTATTCATATTTATGTGTATATTACTCAGAAATACTTTACTATTTTTTTTAACAATAGTATTTAAGTATTTTATCACTGTGTATGTATGATTAGAGATAAGTATAGACATAAGCATGTATCTACTTTCCCAATCAGCCTATACTCACTCTTCCAACCCTATTTACACAGCAAACTGTGCCTAAATTTGTTTAACACTTTAATTCTAAACTGTATACCAAACACACAGCCAAACAAACATACAAAATCACTCAATAAACATGTATACTTGTTTATAACAATCCTACAATAAACATATAAGTAAATCGGCTGCCTGTAAAAGGGCTTATTGCCAAATAAGAACAGTACACTCACGTAGGGTTTAATCTCGATTTCTATTTCTCAAATCTCGATTTTAGGGTTCAGGTTTCTCCTAGACTCGTTGCTCTCTCTCGATTCCGTCTCCATCTCGAATCCCAGCTTTATCTTTGAATTGAGACGTCGTATCTTGATTTTCCCCCAATTCGTTTTCCTAGGGTTCGGCCATTCTTAGTTCTATTTTGTGAACGAGAGAAAAATGAATGAAACCGATGGCTTAGTTTTCTTTTTACTACATTATACCAGGGTACGAGTAGGGTTTCTAATGCTAATTCCCTTTCTGCCCTTAGGGTTTTTATGCGGACCTTATTCAACACTTTGGCCCATTTGTATTAACACTTGAACCAATTTCAAGTTACCCAATATACAAACAAACATTTATATGTTCATATAAATTTTTATACATCAATTTTATCCATATACAAAGAATTATAATCTATTTATTCTTCATATAAACGAAGTTACTGATAAAATAGGATTATTATAATTATCAAATCAATTCAAGATTGTTTCAAATTTCAAAATATAAAAAATAATTATCAACTATAATTGTAAAATATAAGTATCAATTATAATTATCAATTGTAATTATTAAATACAATTATTTAAAATTAATTATTGAATACTAAATATCATTTCATAAGTATTAAATTATAATATTAATTATTAAATAATTATTATAATAAACTGATATTTTCATTATTTAGGGGAATAATTATAAAAGAACAATTTAAAATTTTTGGATTTAGCATAAAATATACTGGCATATTGACTGATATTTGTGATGAAAGCAGAGGACTTAATTAAGAATTTAGTAATTACATTGGTTATGAGCAAAGATTATTTTGTTAATTTTAAATAAGCAATGGTTATAAGTTATTTATTATAGAACGTAAATTAATATTTATTATTACTTATAAATCATTAATTAGAACAAATTAATTATTAATTATTGGACATGTTAATAATTATTAAAAAATAACACTAAAGTACATCTTAGAAAAATAATATAAACATCTCTTGCAAATTTGTTGGAATTCTGCTGCAAAATAGCTTCGAAAAATATTCGTCGGTATTCTGCCTGAATTTGCAGCGGAAAATAGCGGCAGAAATTTTCTATCGGTAATTTGACGCTTTTTCCAACGGCTTAGTGAGGGATGGCAGAAAACGACGGTAATAAATAAAAGAAAAAAAAAGTTGAAAATTTAAAAAAATATCCCTTGCAGATCACATGGAAATCCGCCGCTAATTAGCGACGAAATTTTCCGCTGCTAAAAATCTGTCGCTAATCTCGGTTTTTCTTGTAGTGTCATTGAATAGAAGAGTAGCCACTGGTAATGGTAAAATTAGTCCAGATGCAAGGGGCAGCTTCTTAAGTCCAAATATCCTAATTGCTATTATTTGCATAAGCACAAGAGAAAATATCGTTACATTTGTCTCATCATTTAAAGGTCCAAAATCAGTCTGATAGTCTATAATTTCTGTTTCAACATTTTCCTTCAAATCTTCTTGATAGGCTTGTTCATAAGGAATATTCTTTCCATCGAATGTAAATCTTGCCTTGGTTTTAAAAACTGCGGACTAATCTTCTTTATCCCTTTTTAGAGATGGATAAAAGCCATAATAAGCTTGTAGGCCTTGTTTGGCTAGTACAAAAGCGTCGTACTTTTGATAACGCGAGGTATGTTTAATTTCTATAAGATTATAATTTGGATGCATGTTAATACTAGAACCTGGAACAATGCTGAACCAGTTGAATCTAAACAAATAAACATCCTCCACGGGACTTGTAAAATATGTCTATTACAAAATCTGAGTTGGCACGCCATAAAAATCATCTATATGATTATTAGGATCATCACTGCCTTTAACGAATACACTAGAATTATTTGTTAATTTTTCAGCACCGTATTCTTTGGTGTTGAATTATATCCATTAACAAATAGTATTAGATACGTTTTTTGGATCCAAAAGCCAAATGTTTCAGTCCTTCATCGAGCACATGATTTCTGGGATCAGAAACGTAATAACTACTGGAATCTTTGCTTAAATTGTCGTAGAGTCTCATGTTTATTAGCCGTGAAGTTTTTTTGTCTCTTCTAAAAGGATGATTAATATAAAGAAAACATCGACGATAATCAAACCATGAAATTTTCTTCCTATGCAGTAACAAAAATGCTTGTGTTTCTTCCAAGCAATAAGGACAAGCAAAATGACCAACCGTACTCCAATCCGAAAGCATTGCATATGCAGGGAAATCGCTAATTATCCATAACAAAAAGGTGAACATCTGTATTTTTTTTCTTTTTGATATGTCATATGTTTTAACTCCTTCATACCGTATTTTTTCAACTCTTCGATTAATGGTTGTAATTAAACATCAATGTCCTGTGTCGGATCATCAGGACCAAGGACGACAATTATAAGAAACTTATATGGAGTTTTTACACACATCCACGGGGGTAAATTGTAAGGTGTGATTATTATAAGCCAAGATGAATAGTTAGAACAAAACTGAGAAAATGATAGGAAGCCATCTATAAATAAACTTAGTCTAACGTTGCAGCTCTCCACTGTGGGATATTTCTTGTCAAATATTTCCATGCTTCTCCATCGAATAGGTGTTTCAACGTACCATCTTGAGGTGTTCTCACACTATGCCATCTCATATGGTGCGTTATTACAGATGATGCATATAACCGTTAAAGTCTAGGGTTGATGGGTAAATAATGCATATGCTTGTATGAAACTTCTTTCCCCTTCTTTTTTCTTTGTTTGTATTATTCTCGATTACATATTTTACAATTTATAAGATTGATGTCTTCTTTCTAATACAATATGCAACCATTTAAACATGTATTTATTTTTGATAAGACAAACCGAAAGATGACATACTTTTTTCACTTCATAATAATTTTCGTGCACTAAATTATTGGATGGCATATGTCGTTTAGCAGCTTGAACAACAGTCGTGAACCCAACTTCCGTAAGATTGTATTTTGATTTCATTGCAGTGTGTTATGCACTTAACGATAATTGAATGCCGCTTTTACATCCATTCCAAAGAGAATTTTTAGCATGATCTAATAAATTGTATATTTTTTAGCTCCAACATTTGGTTCCACTTCGACGTTAACTTCGTCGTTATCAATTTTAACAGTAGGGAACATTGATCGTATTGCATCTTCGTGTAACAACCCATATTTTGAATGACATGTTATAACATAAAACAAGGCAGAATTAAATATTAAAATCTGAATCAAGGGAAACGGGCTGTGCCATTGCGTTCGTCTCGGAAAAATACGCGAAATAGAGTCCGAGTTTTCCAAAAACGGAGTCCGTATGACCAAGTTATGGCCCAATGAAGTTTTCAGAAAATGCCAAGCCCGAAAACAGTTCAAATTCAAATTCAGATTCGAGCTTCAGCCAAAACAGGATAGGCGGGAATTTTCCCGCCCCAGGCAGGGTCGACACAGGGGTCGACACCCCTGTCGACCCCCCCTATGGGTCGACACCCGTGTCGACCCAGGGGTCGACCCCCCCGGTCGGACCAGTTTTTCTGGTGCACCATTTGTGACGTGTTGAGTCTGCTCTAGAAGCTTCTGACGAGATTTGACGGACCTGATGTGTTTTAGGGTTAATCCTATGGTCTAAACTAACCTAATCACCAATAAAAAGGCCCCTAGACCTAGCCTAAACCCTCATTAATCATTCCTACAACTAAACTATGTCAAAATGTTTCTCAATCATGGCCTCCACCTTCTTCATGAAAGCATGAGTGTCTCAAATCAATCTATGTCATAAAAGAACCATCTTTCTTAAGTAAAAGAGCCTCCTTTCTTTGTCGTTGGAGTTATTACTTCTTGTTTCAAGGCGTTTAAGTGGAGTTTATTATTTTCTTTGCGGATTTTGCTTGTGGCTACGTCTCAATCTTTATATATATTGATCTAGATCGCATAACCGCTCATTGTAAGCCCTATACTACTCTTAGATTCTAACTATGAAGTTAAATGTGATATGTTGCAAGTTGAGTTTGGGCCTAAGTATGATATATGCTTTGATCTTATCATGTTATGCATGAATATATTCTATGCATGTTTGAAAACCTATCACCTTGACCTTGTGGGCTAAAAGCTATAAGCTTTATGTTGAAATGTTGCATTATACAACATGAGAACTCTTATAACCTTCATGATAACTTGCATATAATGTTATATGCGAGCTTCTAGCCATCATCCTATGTCATTCATAATCATGTTTCACCTATTTGCTTAAGTTGATATTATGCATGCTTTGAGGCCTATGAAGTAATATGCAAGCTTATGAACCTATTTATGCCTCATATGCCACCATGTTTAACTTGTGGTCAACCTTATTACCTTATGCCCTTTTGTCATGCGTTTGTCAAGTTCCCTCTTTTGATCTATGTTATGATATGCAAAACGTACATGCGATGGGAATGCGTTGGGTTTGGGTAATATTAATGACATGAAAACATGATTTTAAAATATGACATAAACATTGACTTGTGATTATGTTTGTAAACATAATGATGGACATGACACTTAGAAAATATGAGTGTGGCCAACTCGAGGTTGGGTTGAGCTTGTAGCATAAATCTACCCGGAACCGACCGGCTTAACTAGTGGCTACAAGCAATAGGACCCAATGTGAGTAGTTGGTCATGTTGAACTAGAAACCCGAGGTTAGACCAAGTTGTGGTGTAAAGCTACCCGGACCCTCCCGGCTTAACTAGTAACCACAACAAGGTCTAATGTGAGAGGTTGGGTGCATTAAACTAATTAATGCCACATGGTAGGGTTAAGTCATGGACCACTTGAATACTTAACCAATTAGACATGATGGGTTGACGCGGTTAAGTCATGAACCTTGGGTACACTTAACCAACTTGATACTTGATTGGATGGGGTTAACCACACTTAACCCACTAGAAAACCCTAGTTGTGTGGTCCTTCTCAGCAGTAACCCACTAGGGAGTATCGGATACCCTAGGGACTAGGCTAGGGTGGGGCACGATTACTGGGCTGGAGTGTAAGTGACCAAAAAGACGGCAAAAGTAGGTGCGCCATAGTAGATTCCGACGGACCATGGTCGTGCACATTGTCCGGGGATGAAAGACAGACTTGGGCACCAGTAGGTTTGGACTGTGCGTGCTTGTTTCGTGTCAGTGGTTGACACCCTAGGGCCGGATACACCCTAGGGTGGACCTAGCACAGTCGACTACATTTCATGTTTGGACCGTATGACACCGATACACGACGAGTTAGGCTGATAGGGAGCCGATCGACTAGACCGAGTAGTTGGACCTTGATTTAGGTCTTCTCATGGGTTTGGGCCAGCTTTGGGCCAAGGGATCATTTCTTGTTTATACTTGACATGGATTGGGATACTAGTACACACCTGGTGCAACTTAACCTTGTATATGCGATGCCACACTTGATCTATCTTGTTAACTTTTCACCATGCCAGTTATCACCCTACATCTCATCTCTGTTCTACATGTTCAGTTAACTTTATTAGTTTTTATACTAATAGTAGATAGGACTTACCAGTCTTTTTGACTGACCCGTTTTCTTTTGCCTCTTTTCTTCCGTTCCCCCCCCCCCCTAGGTTTGCAGGGTGGGAACACTGTTACTTAGCTGGATCTTTTGCTGCTTTTCTGGATAGCTCACGTATGGTTTGAGCATGTTATGGCCTTATGCTACTTTGGGGATAGTTACTTTATGTTTCTTTTTCAGTTTTCAGTTTATGTTCTAGACTTTGTTTTATGGGAAAATAATGAACAAGTACTTTGATGTAACTTGAGTATGGTTTTGAAATGTTAGTTTTATCCGCTGCTATATTTACTCTGTTATATGTTCTGTCTTGTGATATCTGCATGCATGTTTACCTCGTTTAACGCCCCTCCAAAGCTAGTGTCCTTGCAAGAGTGGCACTGGCGGAGGTGGGGTGTTACATTTGGTATCAGAGCCAGGTTTACAAGATTTGAGCAAAAGATTTTTAAAACTTACCTTTTGAAAGACTATTTTCAAAACCAATTAAGTATTTTCTAAGAAAAGTCTAGTTATTTTAAAAGGCTATTCCCCAAAAGCCATTAGCACTATCCTTCGTTTCCTTGTTCTAAATCTATCTTTTCCTTTTTCAGTATGTCCGATCTTAACCTTCCCGAGGGAGTGACCATTCCCGGATGGTTCTGGAGGTACTTGGAAGCTAGGGCCAACAATGTGGGCCCAGCAACCACCCCCACCGTAACTGAGGTTCCTCCTCCTCCTCCTCAGAATCCACAAGCAGATTTCGCTAAGATTTGCAAAGACTTTAAGGTGATGGGTGGCAAGAATTTCATTGGGACGGAGACTTTTGTGGAGGCACGAAATTGGTTGAAAGAAACTGAGGATCTCTTCGCTATCTTTGACGTGGAAGACCATAGAAAGGTTTTATTGGCAGCATGGCTATTAAAAGAAGAGGCTGCTTATTGGTGGGAGGTCACCAATGCTACTAGACCTATAGAGACTTGGGCCGACTTTAGGACGAGGTTTGGGCTTAAGTTTCTATCATCAGCTGAGGCGAATCTGCAATTGGAGAATTTTATATCTTTGAAGCAAGGGGACATGACAGTGAGGGAGTATGTGAATAAGTTTAACCAGCTTGCTCGATTCGGTTTGGACATGGTTAATACTCCCTAGAAGAAGGCTTTACGCTTTGCACGAGGGTTGAATGAGCCATTACAAGGTTTAGCCCTATCTCATATACTCATGGGGGCCACTTTCGAAGGTCTAGTAGACATGGCATTGCTTCAAGGAGACGATAAGAATGGCAAAAAGGAAGTCAAGGCTAATGAGACTCAAGCCAAGAAGACAGACTCCAAGTGGGGAGGAAATCAGAGCAATCAAAACAACAAGAACAACAAGGGCAACAAGGCCAAGGCAAAGGACCCAAGAAAATGCAACTTCTGTGGGATTGTTGGGCACATAGCCAAGGATTGCAGAAAGAAGAAGAGGAAGCGGGGCGAATGCTTTCATTGTGGAGAGACTGGACACTTTAGCAAGGATTGCCCCAAGAAGCAAGGACAAGGGCAAGGGCAGAATCAGCGTGCAGGACCTTCTGGAGGGCAAGTGCATGCTCTCAACGCTGCTCCAGTTCAGGACCGAGGTAGTATTTCTGTAGAAAGTCTTGTTTATATTTCTGATTATCCTGTTCGCACCTTATTTGATTCTGGCGCATCGCATAGTTTTATTTCTTCTGACATTGTTGAAAGTTTGCACCTAAGTACTAGTCTAGTTGAGGATCCCGTCAGTGTTTCAAATCCAATTGGGGGTTCCGCCCATCCATCTATGATTTGTGTGGATTTGAAGATTTCTATCTTGACTGTAGAATTCACGTGTAATGCTTATGTTCTCGGGTTCACGGGATACGGGTTGATCTTGGGCATGGATTGGTTGTCCAGTTATGGAGCCATTCTCGATTGTGAACATAGGGTGGTGAGGCTCATGACTCGCCTCGGTAATACCCTAGAAATTTCTTGTAACCCTAGAAATCCCGTCATGTTATGTTATCTTGAATCTCTTGACTCGTCCATCGATGATCTGCAATCTGTAAGGGTGGTCCGAGACTATCCTGATGTCTTTGAAGAAGTTAAGGGGTTACCCTCTAAACGAGAGATAGATTTCCGCATTTATCTAGTCGATAATGCCAAGCCAGTATCATTGCCCGTTAGGCACATGGCCCAACGTGAAAGAAGGGAGCTCAGTAAGCAAATCAAGGAGCTGCTTGAGAAAAATTTTATTAGGCGAAGCATTTCTGAATGGGGTGCTCCTGTGGTATTCGCTACTAAGGCGGATGGTTCGCTTCGTCTATGTGTTGATTATCGAGAATTGAACAAGCTGACAAAGAAGAATAGGCACCCGTTACCGAGGATTGATGATCTCTTTGACCAGCTTGTTGGTGCTTCTGTTTTCTCTCAGCTTGATCTAGCCACCGGATTCCATCAGCTTAGAGTGGCTGAGGATAGAATTGATAAGACTGCGTTTAGGACTCCAAATGGATTCTTTGAATGGCTTGTCATGCCATTTGGTTTGACTAATGCACCCGCCTACTTCTTAGATTTGATGAGTAGGGTGTTCAGGGAGTTCCTTAACAAGTTCGTGGTTGTCTTCATTGATGATATTCTGATCTTCTCAAAGGATGAGGAAGAACATGTCAGACATCTCAAGGAAGTGATGGATACGCTTAGGGCGCATCAGTTGAAAGCCAAGTTCTCCAAATGTCATTTTTGGAGAAGGGAAGTTCGGTTTCTTGGACATATAGTTTCTAAACAAGGCATAGCGGTGGATCCCGCGAAAGTGGTTGTGGTTCAAGACTAGAAGACTCCTAGGAATGCAACCGAAGTAAGAAGCTTTCTCGGTCTGGCGGGCTACTATAGGAAGTTCATTAGGGACTTCGCTAAGATTTCGGCCCCTCTTACTAAGTTGACAAAGAAGAACTTAGTCTTTGCATGGGACTTGGAGTGTGAGCTTGCTTTTCAAAGGTTCAAGAAAGCCCTTACCACAGCTCCAGTTTTGGCATTACCCGATGGTGGTAAGATGTTTACCGTGTACACCGATGCATGTGGTACGGGGTTAGGTGATGTTATAATGCAAGAGGGAAGAGTGATATGTTATGGGGGTAGGCAACTTAAGGTTCATGAGAAGAACTATCCCACTCATGATTTGGAGTTGGCGGCGATCGTCTTTGCACTCAAATCCTGGCGCCACTATCTTCTAGGCGAAAGGTTTGAGTTGTATACTGATCACAAGTCACTCAAGTACCTCTTCTCGCAGAAAGATCTGAATTTAAGGCAGAAAAGGTGGATGGAATTCTTGGCATCATATGACTTTGAGATAGCTTATACCCCTGGCAAGGGTAATGTTGTGGCAGACGCACTAAGCAGAAGGAGGTTGACTTTGAGTCCCTTGTTTATTGAGATGAAGAACTTAGAGTTCTTGGCAACCTTTGATTTCACGACGGCTGTTGAGTCGATGACGGGTTCATTAGCATCCCTTGAGCTTAGACCCACACTTCTTGATCAAGTTGGGGCTTCGCAGACGGAAGATCCACAGATAGCCGAGGTCATGGACAAGTTGATTCGTGGTGAGACGTCTAGTCACCTTGCTAGATATACTATTGATGATAAAGGTTGGCTAAGGCGTGATGGAAGGCTATGCGTTCCACAAGTAGGAGACTTGGTGCATAGAGTTCTCGAAGAATCACATCACTCGAAGATGACTATACATCCTGGTGGAGATAAGATGTATAGAGATATGAAGCGCATTTTCTTTTGGGCCGGAATGAAGAAAGATGTGGCAGAGTATGTTTCAAAGTGCATGGTGTGCCAACAAGTGAAAGCCGAGTCAAAGAAACCAGGTGGGCTATTACATCCGTTGGAGGTCCCGCAATGGAAGTGGGAGAGTATTTCTATGGATTTTGTGGATGGATTGCCTAGGTCAAGGAAAGGGAATACAAGCATATGGGTCATAGTTGATAGACTTACGAAGAGTGCTCATTTCATTCCTATAAAGAGCAAGAGAACCGCATCATGGCTAGCATCTATTTATCTTCAAGAGATAGTGCGGTTGCATGGAGTTCCTTCTAGCATAGTTAGCGATCATGACCCAATTTTCACTAGCCAGTTCTGGAATAGTTTGCAAGAAGCGATGGGTACGCGATTGAATCTGAGTACAGCCTATCAGCCCCAGACGGATGGCCAAACCGAGAGGGTGAATAGAGTGCTAGAAGATCTTTTGAGGCTTTGTGTTCTTGACTTTGGTGGTACTTGGGAAGACCACCTTCCTCTTGTAGAGTTTGCTTATAATAATAGCTATCAACCCAGCATAGGGATGGCACCATTTGAAGCTTTGTATGGGAGGCCGTGTAGGGCACCATCTTGTTGGTGGGAGACAACAGATAAACTTATACTTGGGCCTGATATGATACGGGACACATCCGAAAAAGTTGAATTGGTGAGAAGACGGATGAAAGCGACCCAAGATAGACAGAAATCCTATGCTGACAAGCGAAGGGCAGATTTGGAATTCGAAGTGGGAGACATGGTTTTCGTGAAGGTTTCTCCTTTGCGTAATGTGGTGCGTTTTGGAGCAATTGGGAAGCTGGCACCAAGGTTCGTAGGACCCTTCCCTATCATAGAGAGAATTGGAAAGATGGCCTATAAGGTGGAATTGCCCGAGAAGCTAGCCGGAGTGCATAATGTCTTTCATGTCTCGCATCTCCGAAAGTGCCTTCATGAGTCCGCTGAAGTAGTTGAACCAAGCATTCTTGAAGACGTAGAAGTAGAGAAAGAGGCAACCTTGAGGAGAGCTCCAATTCGTATTTTGGGAACAGAGATCAAGAAGTTAAAGAATCGAGAAGTCAAATTGGTGAAAGTTCAATGGAGTGAAGCCGATGAAGATGCAACTTGGAAAACCGAGGAGAAGATGCGTGGGCTTTATCCATTCCTTTTTGAGGGTACATTCTCAATCTCCTTTCCTAAGTAGCATATCTTCCTTTTTGATATCCATGTTTATCCTGCTTATCTTGTTATCTCGTTAACCTTGTCATGAGAACCTTAGGTAGAAACCCTTTGGATGAAACATGTATTTGAAACATGTTATGCTTGATGGTTGCAAGTGGTTGCAAGTGTTTGCAAGTGGAAACTCGTGGATGCATGATACACATTAGGCACTAAGATCGGCTCACACACTTTCATGTTGCATATGCATGAGTGCTTATACTTATTCATGGATGAAACTTGTTATGCTATCACGTGGATGTTGCATATGAATGAATGTTATGTGCACTCATGTAGAGATTATAAATTATGTTAGGAATTTGCATACATATGGACTCATTTCACTAACATACTTTGCATTAAGGAGGTTTACTGAATCAGTAACCGCCTGATTTTTTGCATTAGATAAGTACATATACACACACCTTTCGCATATGATCATACAGCATTTAGAATCTTTTAAGGACAATGAATGCTCGTGGATGATGTGTTGAGTAGATGGATGATGGATGGTAGGATACGTTCTTCCTATCTTGAAGATTTCAGGGACGAAATCCTTTAAGGTGGGGAGAATGTAACAACCCATATTTTGAATGACATGTTATAACATAAAACAAGGCAGAATTAAATATTAAATTCTGAATCAAGGGAAATGGGCTGTGCCATTGCGTTCGTCTCGGAAAAATACGCGAAATAGAGTCCGAGTTTTCGAAAAACCGAGTCCGTATGACCAAGTTATGGCCCAATGAAGTTTTCAGAAAATGCCAAGCCCGAAAACAGTTCAAATTCAAATTCAGATTCGAGCTTCAGCCAAAACAGGATAGGCGGGAATTTTCCTGCCCCAGGCAGGGTCGACATAGGGGTCGACACCCCTGTCGACCCCCCCTATGGGTCGACACCCGTGTCGACCCATGGGTCGACACCCATGTCGACCCAGGGGTCGACCCCCCCGGTCGGACCAGTTTTTCTGGTGCACCATTTGTGACGTGTTGAGTCTGCTCTAGAAGCTTCTGACGAGATTTGACGGACCTGATGTGTTTTAGGGTTAATCCTATGGTCTAAACTAACCTAATCACCTATAAAAAGGCCCCTAGACCTAGCCTAAACCCTCATTAATCATTCCTACAACTAAACTATGTCAAAATGTTTCTCAATCATGGCCTCCGCCTTCTTCATGAAAGCATGAGTGTCTCAAATCAATCTATGTCATAAAAGAACCATCTTTCTTAAGTAAAAGAGCCTCCTTTCTTTGTCGTTGGAGTTATTACTTCTTGTTTCAAGGCGTTTAAGTGGAGCTTATTATTTTCTTTGTGGATTTTGCTTGTGGCTTCGTCTCAATCTTTATATATCAATCTAGATCGCATAACCGCTCATTGTAAGCCCTATACTACTCTTAGATTCTAACTATGAAGTTAAATGTGATATGTTGCAAGTTGAGTTTGGGCCTAAGTATGATATACGCTTTGATCTTATCATGTTATGCATGAATATATTCTATGCATGTTTGAAAACCTATCACCTTGACCTTGTGGGCTAAAAGCTATAAGCTTTATGTTGAAATGTTGCATTATACAACATGAGAACTCTTATAACCTTCATGATAACTTGCATATAATGTTATATGCGAGCTTCTAGCCATCATCCTATGTCATTCATAATCATGTTTCACCTATTTGCTTAAGTTGATATTATGCATGCTTTGAGGCCTATGAAGTAATATGCAAGCTTATGAACCTATTTATGCCTCATACGCCACCATGTTTAACTTGTGGTCAACCTTATTACCTTATGCCCTTTTGTCATGCGTTTGCCAAGTTCCCTCTTTTGATCTATGTTATGATATGCGAAACGTACATGCGATGGGAATGCGTTGGGTTTGGGTAATATTAATGACATGAAAACATGATTTTAAAATATGACATAAACATTGACTTGTGATTATGTTTGTAAACATAATGATGGACATGACACTTATAAAATATGAGTGTGGCCAACTCGAAGTTGGGTTGAGCTTGTAGCATAAATCTACCCGGAACCGACCGGCTTAACTAGTGGCTACAAGCAATAGGACCCAATGTGAGTAGTTGGTCATGTTGCACTAGAAACCCGAGGTTAGACCAAGTTGTGGTGTAAAGCTACCCGGACCCGCCCGGCTTAACTAGTAACAACAACAAGGTCTAATGTGATAGGTTGGGTGCATTAAACTAATTAATGCCACATGGTAGGGTTAAGTCATGGACCACTTGAATACTTAACCAATTAGACATGATGGGTTGACGCGGTTAAGTCATGAACCTTGGGTACACTTAACCAACTTGATACTTGATTGGATGGGGTTAACCACACTTAACCCACTAGAAAACCCTAGTTGCGTGGTCCTTCTCAGCAGTAACCCACTAGGGAGTATCGGATACCCTAGGGACTAGGCTAGGGTGGGGCACGATTACTGGGCTGGAGTGTAAGTGACCAAAAAGACGGCAAAAGTAGGTGCGCCATAGTAGATTCCGACGGACCATGGTCGTGCACATTGTCCGGGGATGAAAGACAGACTTGGGCACCAGTAGGTTTGGACTGTGCGTGCATGTTTCGTGTCAGTGGTTGACACCCTAGGGCCGGATACACCCTAGGGTGGACCTAGCACAGTCGACTACATTTCATGTTTGGACCGTATGACACCGATACACGACGAGTTAGGCTGATAGGGAGCCGATCGACTAGACCGAGTAGTTGGACCTTGATTTAGGTCATCTCATGGGTTTGGGCCAGCTTTGGGCCAAGGGATCATTTCTTGTTTATACTTGACATGGATTGGGATACTAGTACACACCTGGTGCAACTTAACCTTGTATATGCGATGCCACACTTGATCTATCTTGTTAACTTTTCACCATGCCAGTTATCACCCTATATCTCATCTCTGTTCTACATGTTCAGTTAACTTTATTAGTTTTTATACTAATAGTAGATAGGACTTACCAGTCTTTTTGACTGACCCGTTTTCTTTTGCCTCTTTTCTTCCGTTTCCCCCCCCCCCCCCCCTCCCCAGGTTTGCAGGGTGGGAACACTGTTACTTAGCTGGATCTTTTGCTGCTTTTCTGGATAGCTCACGTATGGTTTGAGCATGCTATGGCCTTATGCTACTTTGGGGATAGTTACTTTATGTTTCCTTTTCAGTTTTCAGTTTATGTTCTAGACTTTGTTTTATGGGAAAATAATGAACAAGTACTTTGATGTAACTTGACTATGGTTTTGAAATGCTAGTTTTATCCGCTGCTTTATTTACTCTGTTATATGTTCTGTCTTGTGATATCTGCATGCATGTTTACCTCGTTTAACGCCCCTCCAAAGCTAGTGTCCTTGCAAGAGTGGCACTGGCGGAGGTGGGGTGTTACACTTCGACTATATGTTCTATGAGATTCGTACTAACTTCATCACTAATGAACTCCCACACTGTTTTTGATTATCAAAGGCTACAATTTCTCCATGACGAACCCACAACAAATAACTGGGTATGAAACCGTATTAGCGCAAGTGAACCTTAACCTTATTTGGTATTAAATAATTCAACAATTTGCACCTACTACATGGACAACGAATTTCTTCATCATTTCCAATATTACTTAAAGAAAATTCGATGAACACTTATACCCCATTTAGAAAATGGTCACTTATTGCGCCACTAATTTCCTTTATTTGATACATCCGTCTCCGATCAATAAGGTAATTGACCATTTTTCCTACTTCAAAACCTGTAATGAAGTAAATTTTTTTACTAATCATTCATTTTATATTTTGTTAAAATTTTATTGACTGATTTAGTAAACATATACTAAATTTTATATTAATTTTATAAACTTTATTTTAAATAAACAAGTATTGGTTCATTGATACTTATGTGTATTCTTTGATGGTCAGTCATCCTACTTCCCATTACAAACACAATAGTAATTACAATTACATTCCGTAAATCATATCATTTTAAATGATTTTGCAAAATTTCGGTAGCATTTCCCCCATCTCCCTTGTATCGTACACAAATGCGTGTACACACGGAACGTAAAGGAAATACCATCGAAATTTTGTGAACTATTTGAAGTGATATGATTTACAAAATATAATTACTTTATAGTGTTTGTAACTTGTCTAATACAGGGTTAAATCTGACAAATGATGTATCAGATGAATAGAGATGTTCGTTTTGTAGAAAAAACAAATATCCATATAACAATCATATACAACACTTGTTAGAAGAGGCAAAATAATATCTAAGGGTTTAAATATTTGTTTATATTAAATTTAAATATATAATTTGTTTACATTTTACTTCTTTATTACATATGTACTAAATTATATATTTTTACAATTTATTGGATTCTAACTACGACGATTCTTATCAAAATCATTTATACATCAAATCAATTTGCGTGTTCGCATAAGCACAAAACTCATGTTCGCACAAATTATTCAAAGCTACGATCACTCCTAACATCAGATATACTTCATGTTTGCATAAATTATACTATTTGCAAATTATATCACATACATACATTCAATACTAACCAAATCCACCTAAACAAACACTATAGACTAAATTAGAAAATTTTGCAATTCCTAATAATTTGATCATTATGGTGATAATAATAGCAATTAGAGGGTAATATGATGTAATATATGTACATTAACAAGTAGGAATCAATCATAATTTAAATTAAGTCTTAAATAAAAAACTTAAATATTAGGTTTAGGGAAATTACCCAATTTGGATAGCTAGGAGGGTGGAGATGGGCAATTTGGATAGCTAGGAGGGTGGAGATGGGCTGGAGCTACTCGTAGGTGGCGTCGGAGGTGGTTGGGTCGGTGGTTAGGGTGTGGCAGCAAATTGTAGGTGGAGAAATGGTGACTTAGGGGAGAAAAACGTTTGGGGAAGTTGGGGAAGATGAATGAAACTTCATGCCATGGGTGCTGGAAATTATCCAGGAAATTTCCGATGACTTCCAACGGCCGCAAACGACAGTTGTTCCATCAGTTTCCAATGACTTGTTTAAAAAGATGGAAGCTATTAGCGACCGTTGAAATATGGGCATTGGAATACACCATAGTTCGAGTAGTGTAACAACCATTGAAATACTCAAAAATTCCATAAAAACATGTTGCTTGCCTGAAAATTTCTAATTGAGTTTCTAGTATGATATCATAGTGTAGTCCATACAAATGCGATAGTTTATTCATGTTTTTGTACTTCAGGATTCAAAAGAAAACAATATTAGAACATTCATGTTTACACGATCAAAGACAAAAATTACTTAGAACTAATTATCGCAAATCTTAGATAATTCTAGTTTGAGATGACATGACAATTGGTTAGAAGAGCATCTCATTGTTTTAGGACGTCTTTCCCAAATTTTGATATGAAAAAGAGTGTAATTAGTTATTAGAGTGTGTCAAAATGTTTATTAGTTAGACATTTAACTTCTTCAACTTGTTAGCTAGAGAGTGCATTAGAGGGTAATGATAGATAATAGACCCTGTTGCCGAAATTTATATAGTAAGCAACACAGTCCTCACAAGATCCAAGCATGACAATCAACACCGCCTGCACCAACCCCTTAGAGCATTCCCAACCACAACTAGCTGAGTAACATCATGTCTGTCAAGTCAACGGGGTCAACTGAATAACTCGCACCCAACCATATATGTATTAGCCGGCTGATTTTTAGCCAGTTAAGATACTGCACAATTTCCCCCTTTGATCGCGATCCATTTGACTGAAAGAAGTAAATATAACGGTGGTTGTTTAACCGACTTTTAAAACGTCGGCTAAGCAATCAATCCCATGGTTGCTTTGGCAACCTCCCGGATTGCTTAAGTAACCCTGAAACAGCAAACTGACCCCCCCTGTTGGGTGTCAGTTGGTTCCCAACCCGACCCTGGGTTGGGAATGCTCTTACGTGATTGGGGGTGGCAAGCCAAAAATTAAATAGGATGCTATATTAGGTAAACTAATAAGAGGCACGTACAAATATTTACGATCCAAAACAAAGGCCCATTGTATCAAAACTAAAATTATAACGCGGCCCAACAAATACAGAATTGCCCAAAGGAATGAAAGTTCCAGAAGATAGCAATGAAATAAACAATATCGTCGTCTTCTGCTTTGTTCATTAATTCACCCCGACTTATTCAGAAAGCTCATGTAATTACCAGAGTTGCTGATTCATTTGTCTCTCGCTTTGCTGACGAAAATTTGACTTACTTACGTCGATCACAACAGGCAAAGATAATTCCTTTCTCTCTGAATATAGCAGATCTGCAATAACAATCGATTTGGCTTCCAATTTGAAATTGATTTCACAATCAGATGCTCCACACACATACTTTTCTGGCTCCTTTGATCGCTTTCAAGGATGAATCTAAATGAGGTAGGTTATAACTGCAGTTCATTCTCCTTCTTACTCACTGATAACTAAAACAAATTGCTCTGACGTCCTTATCTTGTGTAAGATTAGCTGAAATCCCATATCGAATGTTAATCTTTCAAATTTATGTAATACCTATTGCCATGTTTAACTCATCGAATCTTCCAATACCCCACTTCTCCTTTGATTTTTTATTTTTTTTATTTTGACTATTCTTTTCAAAGGAAAGATGAACGAACGTGTTTGATTTTATTTACTGTTGCTATCAGCAGTTTGAAACATTGCACCCAATAATTCAGAAGGGGTAGGTAGAACAGTCTCCTTGCGACGCTCAGTGAAAAGGGCTCCCATCCCTCCATATTTTTCTTGACTCCATCTACCAAAATATCACAGTCCTTATCTTTCAGATTTGCGCTAAGCAGTGGAATTTCTCAAATATTTAATGCGTCGTCTGTACGCTCTCCATCTTGGGCATCCCACTTGATTTGTTTCAACAGATCATTTGATAATGATTTATACTGAAATTGAATTAGGAACAGTGAAGGGGTTGGGTTTAGGAGTGAAAACATGATTGAAAAAATGAAAGGAAGCCGTGAAGGGGGTAGGTGTATTGTGGGGACGTGCACTCCAAAATTGTTTAAAGGATGATCAATTTTAAGGGCTTTACGATCATATTTAGAAGGCAAATTCTATTCAGACCCGAAAAATAGCTTAGTAGCCCCTTTTTTAAAAAAACTTTCATATGACCAAAATACCTTTTACCTCGTAGAGTCATTACTAGGTTATGTAGATTACCTCGTAAAGTCTCTACGAGGTAATGCTACTAACCTCGTAGGGGTCCTACGAGGTAATACTACCAACCTCGTAGGCCAGCTGCGTGGTTGAACCACAATCCCCACACCCGCACTGCGTGGTTGACGAAAACGTGTAAAAAAATATATTCAACGAAGGGTATTCCTGTCCAACGAAATTTTAAACTAAAAAGGGGGTGCTACTCAGTTATTTTTCGGGTCTGAATAGAATTTGCCTATTTAGAATTGTTATAAGGCATATTGAACGCAAAAATTAATATATAAAAATACCTTTACTTTGCATTTTGGGTTTTGTTATTGACATTCCAGCTTTGGTTAACGGGCGTCACGTCCATAAACGAAAATTCTATATATCCTTGCCTTTTTTTTCATTTTAATCATTTTCGGCAGCTCTTCTCCGATTTTCAAATCTAAACTCGACATATCCTTGTCGACTTCCATCGATAAATTCGTCAACATCTTACCGAATTTTTACTAAGTCCGTACTTAACCAAAAGTGCAGTGTTAGTAACAATGATAAACACATGCCTCAATTATCAAGGTAAGGGTAGTTTGCTCATATTATAATTTAGTTCTAGGGTTGGCCGGGGGGTCACTTTCTAACGTCCTCCCCTTAGTAAATTTGAAAAACATAAGAAATGGGTCACTCCTTAACCAATTTTGGGGTGCGAATAACAATGTCCATGTTAAACTATGAAACAATTCAAAGGAAATGAGGGGATGCTCACAAATGAACTGCATCTATGTGAAAACATCGATTCATATCATCATGCATCGAAAATGAATGTAAGCCATTATCACTCAATACAAATAGACACATCGGTTTCTTTAATTTAGAACGGAGCTTGCTAGGCCGGTGAAAAAACACTATGTAGTGGAAAAAGAAGGAATTCAGGGGACAAAACGGTAATTATACAATAAATGTTATGGGGATTTTTTACAATCGTGCGGTTCAGGTTTCATCCGCAATATCCCGGTTAACATGCAGCGGTTGGAGCAGCAAAAGCGATTTATAACCCTTGCTCAAAATTCAACCGTCATGACTTTAATATTGGCTCTCTCTTTAAATTTCATCCCATTCCGATCTTAAATCCTTGGTTTCATCTCGCCTCTTCACCTCATCTGCATTTGAAGAGTGTGGCTCCTTGCCATGTAGGAAAATGAACTAGCTTTGCTAATCATGTGTCTAGATCTAAACATTGAGATGGTCGTTGACAGATCTATGACCAGATTGTCTAGTGTTTCACTGTCATGTCAAGTTATTGAATAAGAAGATATTTATCATAAGAATAAATTAGGATCGGAAATTTTATATAAATGTTTGATGCTCGTTTATGTCCATGATCGAAATACGTCCTTTCGAGTCCGTCGGAATTTTATTTAGGACGCGAGTTAAAACAATAAAATTTGTATAAGAAAAAAAAAATCACATTTGATGTGTGTTCGTACGATTTCATGCGAATTTCTTATAATTTGGTATATAGTTAAGAGAAAATCTAAAATAAAGTATAAAAATTGATACAAATAGTTATGTCCGGCAGAGTCCAGTCGTGTCTTGTTCGAAAAAACATATGTCCATGTTTGGTCGATTTTATATAAAACACGAGTTAGGACAACAAAATTTGTGTAAGAAAAATTTTCGTTTGACTGGTGTTTGATCCGATTTTATTTAGGATGGATCTAAAAAGCCTTCATCCTATCCGGTCCGACCAATTACACATCTAAATAAAAGCTATTTCTTGATAAATCGATTTCGAAATAACAATATTTACATATTGCATACTGAATCATACTTTTGTGATTAAATCAAAATTCGTTTTACCAATACAACTTTGTAGCAAACTTCTATTGTAGCATCCACAACACAGAAAGCCAAAAATAAAAGCTGATAATGTTGTGGTGTACACTAGAATTATTTTCAAGCGATAAACGTGGGTTCAAAACATCTGAATCATGCCTTTCGAACTTAACCCAAAGTCGTTTTTAAAGGCTTCAAGATTTAAGTTCTAGAATTCTTAATTTAAATCCCATTCATTTATAAATCATGTTTTCTTGGCTATACTTTTATTAAATAATTTTCTTATGTGAAGTATTTTTATAAATTTATTACGGAATACATTATCTTTCTTTTGATTATAGTAAACATCTTTTACTCAATTTAACTTCTAAACAAATGTTATCATTGAATGTCTTGTGTTTAAACTATGAAATTCAATTTACAGGGTGCATGTTTTAATGCTCCTGCCATTCCTGTCTACTCAACCCATGAAATATACAGTGAATTGCGCTTAAATTAATTGAGCATAATTCAATAATCAATAACAATAATAAATGCTCGTAAGCTGATCAAGCGCAACTATTTAATTAATAAAGTTGCGAAATATAAAACTATGTAAGACACTAGCAATAAACCAAGCATGAACAGAAAATCCATAAATAGGTAATATTCCCTTAAGAATTTACTCCACTTTGCACCAGTAAAATTTGCAGAGACTCTAAGTTGCTTCCCTTTTTTGAACATAAGGACAATCTTTGCAATATGGGCAGGCTAGTGACACTTGTAATAGTCCGTTGGTGCAAGATGTGCACCAAGCTTCGACCCCTTCGAATTTGATGCCTTCATCGTGTCCTCTTCCTGTAGACCTGCACTTATTAGTAAAGTGACACTTATTTCTACACTTGTAGAAAAAAGGTACACCTAAAAAATAAATAAGAGCTTGAGATAATAAACTCCAAGATAAGAAGGACGAAAAATCGGCGAGTATAGTAAGCTACTCAATCTGACTCGGGTACTATTATAAAATAAAATGGGTCAGTCTCGTACTATTTACAATAGTTAGATGGTGTAATGTAAGATATAGTGTTTAAATTAGGCAAGATGACATATAAGTACAGTGATCATGTATCTCACTATGGTAACTTTTGAGATAGTATCATAAAGCAATAAATTTTCTATAATAAAATACCCTAATTAAACATCAAATCTGAAATCATGAAACCCAATTCACTAAATCTGTGTAAATGGGTGAACGGTATCCTCAATTTATATTTCTCAAATTTCGAAATTTGAAAATTGCCACATAGCCAAAAACCGAAGATATAGTAAAATATCAAATTTGCAAATCAAAGCTCAAAATCTGAAACTAGTAACAAAGTGACACCGTCTAAATGGCATGCATAAGGCAATACCTAACAGTCGATCGTGTAACAACCCGGAAAATCAGAACCAACTTAAAATTTTTATTTTAGCTATTTTATTGAATTTTGAGTATTTAAAATGATTTATTTTAAATAATAATGATCTAAAATTTATTTAAATCGAAGTTAGAACATATATATTTATTTTGATTATAAACCGAGCCTGAAATGGCGCGGTAGTTTGAAAATTCGATTTCAAATTTCAAATGAATGTACAGGATTCAAAATAAATCGGATTTGAGTAAAACCAGAAATATTTGAATCTGTTCAATTATATCTTTCTAACGAATGTGAAAAATCCAGATTTCATAACGGGAATAAAAAGTTATGTCCAGTTTAAAATTTGAAATAGTCACTATGGAATTTAATATAAAATATAGCCCTTATAAATTGCCGTTTTGCGAACGATCTCTGTTTCCGACGAAACCACTTTGGTTGGATCCGGAATGTCAATTTATTGCTAGGCTTAAAATTCCATAATTTTTGGAATTAATATGTGAGCATGGCAAAAGAAAACATGTTTTATCAATTTCAGTCAAATTGGATCGACCAGAAAAAGGCCATTTTTCAAACGGTTTCCAAATTCGATAGAATTAAATTTTGTTAGGATCGTATCGTCAAAACATAGCTAAATTTATTTTTTTGGGAATTTTTGGAGTCAGTATGTGGCTCTGGTAAATTAAAATGTACGATCAAATTAAATAATCAAATGTTTTATATTTTAATTTAAAGAAAAATGGGCTGAAACGATCAAATGGGCTAATGAGACCTGGTCCATTGTGTCCGGAATAGGGGTATTTGGCTAAGGGAGACATTCGCTGGGCTGGATCTGGAGTTAGTAGGAATTAACGGGCCTTTTTGTGAATAAAGAATTAAAATATTATAAATAAGGTCAAATAAAAATCAAAAACCCTAAATTCTTTTCAAACCCGCCACCATCAAAAATTGAATGACGGAAATAGTCGATTCCTTCTCCCCTCCATAACTCATTATTCTTGCAAAGAAATACGTCGATCCTTTTGAGGATTGTGTAGAGTTTTTCTTCCAGCTTCAAATCCATACCGACTTTGCCACATATCGTCGTGTATTCGTCGAGTTCTGACCCCTCAAACTCGCACTGTCGTGCCTTAGATCGTCGTCGAGTTCATCGTGATCGGGGTCCCCAGGCGCGCCGCTCGAAGCCCTCTGACGTGGTATATTCCGATCATCACCAAGCGCAACGGATTGGAAGTAAAATTGATCCCTAGTTTTGAACAGATTTGCTGAGGTATCGGCTGATAATATTTAAATAGTTTATAACACTTTAAAGCGTTGCAAGTCTAATTATATTTATAAAAATCGTATCTTTTCCATACGATAACGAAATTCGATGAAATATGAGACATTGGGACTGTGGCATCGTACACGACATTCCAGAGGAGACCGGAGAATTTTGGAGCTTTCTACAATTTTAGAAGGAATAAAAAGCAATGTGAGATTTATGAATTCAAAAATATTGAATAAATTATATTAGGTAGCAGACGGCGTTTAGTAGCTCCCGACACCGTCGTCCACAAACCATGGACGACTTGTTTGTATTGTGGTGTGAAATTGATTGCTATTGTGTGTGATTGATTGTGGTTGAAACAAAGTTGGTTGTGATTGTGGAAAATTCACGGTGTTGTGAAAATAAATTGTATTATAAAAACAAAACCCTTGTATCGCCGCGAGGCCTAGGATAGCAGAGGAGTCGTACTAGGGACGGTGCCGGTTTTAACTACCCTACCGTTATAATGCCGAAATTTTCTAAAACATTAATGTGTTGGAAATGATCATTCTTTGAAATAAAAATATATTAACAATAAAAATCACATTTTTATTGTATATATAGAAAATATGTAAAATGTTCATGTTTTGAAATAGAAGTGTTTTAAGTAATAAAAATCACTTTTTTATTGTATATATAGAAAATATGTGAAATGTTCATGTTTTAAAATAGAATTGTTTTGAACAGTAAAAATCACATTTTTATTGTGTATATATAAAATATGTAATATGATCATAGTTGAAGATAAGAACATGTTAAAAATAAAAATTACATTTTTTATTTTGTATGTAGGAAGATTAAATATGATCATAGTTGAAAATAAAAACATGTTAAAAATAAAAATTACCTTTTTATTGTGTATGTAATATGATCATAGTTGAAGATAAGAACATGTTAAAAATAAAAATTACATTTTTTATTTTGTATGTAGGAACATTAAAAATGATCATATTTTGAAAAGAAAAAAAAATATGTTAACAATAAAATTTTCATTTTTATTGTATATGTAGAAATATTTAAAATGATCATTATTTTAAATGAAAATATGTTAACATTAAAAATTACATTTTTAATGTATAAAAGATTCATTAAAAAGAATTCAACTTTGATAAAAATGTGTTAACATTAAAAATTACATTTTTAATGTATAAAGGATTCATTAAAAGAATTCAACTTTGATAAAAATGTGTTAACATTAAAAATTACATTTTTAATGCATAAAGGATTTATTAAAAGAATGCAACTTTGATAAAAATGTGTTAACATCAGAAATTTCATTTTTAATCTATAAAGGATTCATTAAAAAAGAATTCAACTTTGATAAAAATGTGTTAACATAAGAAATTATTAATGTATAAAGGATTCATTAAAAAGATTCATTGTTTGAAAAAAATGTTTTTACATTAAAATTTACATTGTTAATGTAAAAATGAATCATTTAAAAAAAATCATTGTTTGAAAAATGTTTTTACTTTAAAATTTACATTGTTAATGTAAAAATGTATCATTTAAAATGATTCATTGTTTGAAAAATGTTTTTACATTAGAAATTATGTTGTTAATGTAAAAATGAGTCATTAAAAAGATTCTGGTTTGATAAAAATATTTCAACATAAAAAATTACATTTTTAATGTAAGAATGATTCTTAAAAGAAGATTCAAGTTTGATAAAAATATTGTAACATTAAAAATTACATTTTTTATGCAAGAATGATTCATTAAAAAGAATCATTGGTTAAATATGTTTTGGTAGATTAAACATTATTTATTGTGTGGTGCTAAGGGCACCCCAATATGTTCTTCCTACTAATACGACTAAAAAATACCACAAGAATTAGTATTACACTCATATTAATACCACGCACTTAAAAAATAGGGGTTACTACACAGTTTTACCCTATTTCCATTTTACCTGATATTCGTTCGTCCTCATCTGTAAAACCGATCAAAGAGCTAAACCCTAGATCTATAACCGATCAATGAATTCGACGCCGCAATATACAAAAGCCGTGAATAATGTTTGAATTAATAAAACTAGAAGAGGAAGTGAGAGATTAGGGTTTTTAGATCACCAAACAATTGAGAGATTACCGTATGAATTTGAATTTTCCTGCGAGAGATGCGAAGAAGACAATTATTACGAGAGATTATGGTTTTTAGATTAGCTTAATACATGATTAGTTCGGTAAATAATGATTGAGTGAGAGATTAGAATAGAGCGGTAATATGGTATTAGGAAGCAAAAAATTTAATGAGTTTTATTTTTTTAATTGCGGTATTAGAAAGAACATATTGGGGTGCCCTTAGCATCACACTATTTATTAACATGTTAGCAAAGTGAAAAAAGAATCATTTGTTAAACATTATTCATTGATATGTTAGCAAAATTAGAAAATGTTCATTTGTTAAAAATGTAATGATTCATTAAAATAATGTTAATTACATGTTAGAGAATAAATGGGGTTGAAATCGTCGAACGAATTATATAAATATATATATATATATATATATATATATATATATAAATTAAAATAAAACGAATCACGTGCGTAACTTTAAATGATTATACCGAGAGATCCGACCGTCAGATTTCCCCAAAACTGGAAGCGTTGGGTTCGCTTTGGAAAGATCTTTTCAACGATATAAAATTTGCTAAGATCCAACGGTTAGATTTTGAGAAATGTGTAATTCAAATTTTAATAAAAACAACGCCAGGGTCGTGTAATGACCTGAAGCGTCGTTTAATTAAAAGCGGCTATTTTTGTATAAATAAAAATAGCGATAAATCGCTATAAAATATTATAAACGATATGGAATGAAAATAATCGATTTGAATTATATATATTCGCGAATCATTTGAAAATGCCGAGTTAATTCTCATTTCAAATAATTGATCGACGATTAGAAGTTGAAGATTAGAAGACGGTGGTTGAAAACTGACCATCTTCATATCGAATGGACGACAACTGATGCCTTTGATTAGAGTTGTTGCCTTGAAAGGGTTACAGTGGTAGCTGTCCGGACGTACTTGTTGATTGTCCGGATATACGAGAGCCTCTCTTCCGTATTGGACATATGGAACGAGGAATAAGGTGTCTCCAGTTTCGTTCAGGCCCAGAACAAACTAGTAAATGGATGATTGTCTGATATTGGATTTTATTCTGTGTTGATTGATTTCTATTAAATATATATCTGCTTGGTGGCGGAGAATTTATTCTCTTGCTTAACATCTTTCTCTGAGACGTACGAGCTCAGAGGTTATATATTGATAGACATAAGTCGCATGGCGTGAATTATCAGTGTGGCAAGCCAAGATGCAAATGATCAAGGCTTTTAGTTGAAAAGCAGAGCCTTGTGGTTGATGATCAAAGCACAGCTTTAATTAGCATAACTTTGTATATATCGTTACTTCGCTAGCCTCACACCCCAGTATGAATCAGAAACGGGAGAAAGACCCCAGAGAGAACATGCGTTTCTTTCTAGCTAGAAGTGATGTCATGGTATGGAGCCCAGACATTTTTACTTATGAGGATGATGGAAAGCAAGGTACCTCAGATTTGAGTCCCTAGTGGCTCTTGATTTACGCCCCATCGGGCGGGAAAATGAATTGTTCAGGAATAACCAATCCATTAAAGTATTTGTGGACCGGTCCTGGCGCTCCTAGGTGCAGCTGCGGCTGTATCTTGAGATATGGGCTAGACTAACTCGAATTCGGTAAGGACGATTGTGACGGCCCGCCCCGTACCAGCCTGCATTTCTTCCGAAGGTGCGCTGTACGCATACCCGACTAGCACGGAACGGTCGTCAAAGAAAGGAAAGAAGAGAATTAACTAATGAGGAACCTGTAGAATGTCTCACAGCGCATGGAACAAAATATAATAATAACTTACTTGACATAAAACAGGTGAGACAGTGCATAAGCTGATAACTAAAATCAACATCAACATCATCATCAGAGCAGCGGAAATCCAAATACAGCTTATGATCCAATATGATTATTACAACTTTAAACTGTCTCTAAAGCAAAAGAAAGCTAAAGTAGAAGATGCACTACTAATGTCCAAGCAGTGATCTTCAACAACACAGGGAGAATACTATATGTATCATACGTGGAAGCTTCCTGCTCGCCTCCGAATCAGCTACTCGCGCATCACCAGCTAACCTGTCTCTAGTCTGCTCGTGTGAGAACCCAGAGTAATAAGAAAAGACATAAAACTCTGGGTCAGACAAAAAGTCTGGTATGAACGATAAGCATCTAAACAGAACAATAACAGGTATACTAAACCATACCTGAACCTGGACCTGCAACCAAAGAGTTAGCACTACATACCATATAATACTCTAAGGTGCCACTAAACAGATGGTGTAAACAGTACGGGGGTGGGGGTGTGCATGTCATAATGATGGAAAACATATCAACCATAGCAACCATCCTCACATCTCTCACTCAGTGCGTAAAGCATACGATGTCCAGCACTGTCAATCACTAGACCCATCGAAGTAGTGACGGAGTTCGACTTGTACAACTACTGCTACTACCAAGCTTACCACATGGAGTCATAACCAAATCTTTACAAATGACCCCACTTCATTGGTCTATAGACCCTTTAGTCGTACCTAGGCCACTGTGGCCCTAAATCCGTTCACGTACTCCCTACACATAGTGATTCAAAGCTACAAACATCGACAACCCCTTTGCACACGTTCCGCAGCAAAGCCCAATCATGAAGCTCACTCATTGGTTCCCAACTGGATCCTGAGTCAAAGCTCCTCATTTGGACTTCCTTTGCATCTTGGGTTCTGGTCATCACCTTCTTCTCCGGACCGGTCTTCATTTCTTCACCTTACTTTACTTCAGGTCGTGGTCATAAGCTCCTCGGTTCGGATCGGAATACTCCTCCCTAAGCAATCAGATCGGTTCGGAATCTCCAGCTCAAACTTCCTCTCTGCTTCAGGTCGGATCGGGGTGATCTTCCTCCAGCGGTTCGGGTCGGAGTGCACACCTCCTGGCTTCATGGAAAACTCCTTTGGTTCGGTCCTTCTTCCCAAGCAATCGGATCGGGTCTCTCAAGCTTCTCCATCGGGTCGGCTCGGGATTCTAGCTCCATAGCACCAGGTCAGTTCGGTTCGGATATGCTCCTTCAGTTCAGCTCGCGAGGCTACCTAGCTCCAGAACATCGGTTCGTGGGGAGGTCTCCTGGTCGGTTCGGTTCGGGCTCCTCCCTCCGATCCAGTCCGGAGCGGCCAAATTCCTGCAACTCATTCCAGCGACTGTTTACGCCATTCGATGGCGTTTTCGACCAATCTAACATTTCTAGACAATCACGAATCATGTCATACAGTCATAGCAACATGTAACATCAACCACAACATCAAAACAATAACTATAGCATGTAAAATGGATCAAACATACCCAAAATCTCATATTTCCCTTAAGCATGTTTAAGCAAAACTAATCATAGGGTTAACAAAACTTAACCAAATCAAACCAAATTTCTACCAGAGACATAAAATATTATTTTCGAATTTATAGATATTTTTCCAGAATTTATTAGTATATAAATTCGCTAATCTTCACTAATTACCCCTAATTAACCGTAATTAGTGCAAAACTATGCAAATCACTCACCTTGGCCACAAATAAAATTTTCAGAATTGAAACCTCGCTGATTTGGGTGAATACTGATGTCTAACAGCAGCTCTAATACTAATTTGGTGCTATTTCTCCTTGATTTGATGTTGCTAGGCTTAATCCTTGATTAGAAAGTGATTTAGGGATGTTTCTAGATGTTGGCGGCCATTGTTAAGATTCAAGAATGAAAGTGGCGGCTGAAAAATGAAGATAAGATCGTTCTCTAACTGATTTCAGCCTCCTCATAACCCTAATCCCGAAATTTCCCATTGGGTCCAGCTGTTAATCACCGGTTAAGCCCAATTAAGGTGTTTTTCACTATCTGAAACTTATTTCAGCCATATCTCCCAAACGGTGAGTCCGTTTAGCTAATGTGACCACTCTACGGAATTGTAAACCATCATCCGGAGCCAATAGAAGTGGTTCAGGTCAAAATTCCTTTCCAGTCAAAAGTTATGGCCAAAACAGTACCAACTGGGGGTAAAATGGTCATTTAAAAATCGGGAAAAATCATGAACATGGGAAATGACCCCAATAGTCGTCTCCCAAAGTTACATGACCATACGACTTCACATGTGAAAGAAATAAATATTCTACGATCCTATGATGCGTAGAATACGGGTCGTTACACTCTCCCCCCTTAAGAAATTTCGTCCCCGAAATTCCTTAACCCAAAACATACAAAGGATCCTGCATGCCTAACAGCCACATACAACAATCAAACATGCAAAACAAGCAAACAAGCCTACCCTAGCATGCGGAAAAACTAAATCGAAATTAAAATCTTACCAGGCGAAGAGTTCTGGATACGTCTTCCTAGTGCTCTCCTCTGTCTCCCAAGAACATTCATTCTCATTCTCACCCCACTGAACTTTGGCTAGATTCACCGCTTTCCTTCGAAGTTGCTTCGTATCATTCCCAACAATACACATAGGCTTGCGGTTCCCAATCGCCTTGGGTTCAACTTCGACATCATCCAACTGATCAGGTGAAATAGTCACATCTGGGTTATGCACGAATTTCCTTAACTGGGAAACATGAATTACGTTGTGAAATCCTGCCATCTTCTCTGGTAATTCAACTTTATATGCCAAATTTCCAATTTTCTCGAGAACTGGGAATGGACCAACGAATCTTGGTGCTAACTTGCCTTTCCTGCCAAATCGTATCACGCTCTTCAACGTGGAAATCTTGACAAACACCAAGTCGCCAATGGAGAACTTTAAATCTCTTCTCCTCTTATCGGCATAACTCTTCTACCTATCTTGGGCAGCCTTCATTCGCTGTTGGATAACCTTAATCTTGTCTGATGTTTCTCTTATCACATCCGGTCCAAGCACAAACTTCTCACCAGTTTCTAACCCACATGACGGTGAGTTGCACGGTCTTCCGTACAAAGCTTCAAACGGAGCCATACCAATACTGGACTGATAGCTATTATTATATGCAAACTCTACTAGATGCAAATGGTCATCCCATGATCCATCAAAATCCAATACACAGGCTCTCAAGAGATCCTCTAATACTCGATTCACCCTCTCTGTTTGTCCGTTGGTCTGAGGATGGTATGCGGTACTGAGATGTAATTCTGATCCTAACGCCTCTTGTAAGCTCTTCCAAAATCCACTAGTGAACAACGGATCTCGGTCACTCACAATGCCTTTGGGTATTCCATGAAATCTAACTACCCACTTTATATACAGTTCCGCTAACTTAGCTGCCGTCCTGTTTGACTTGACGGGTATAAACTTTGCACTTTTGGTCAATCAGTCCACAATCACCCAAATGCTATAATGGCCCGATCTAGTCCTTGGTAACCCATCAATGAAATCCATTGACACTTGTTCCCATTTCCATTCTGGAATTTCTAATGGTTGTAACAAACCACTAGGTTTCTTTTGCTCAGCTTTAACTAGCTGGTAGTTCATGCATTTGGATATAAACCTTCCCACGTCTTTTTTCATCCCCTCCCAGTAGTATGTCCGCTTCATGTCTCGATACATCTTGTTACCACCGGGGTGTATAGTCAGTTTTGAGTGATGACATTCTCTAAGCACTTCATCTCTCAATCCATTGACATTGGGTACAACTAGCTTTCCATTCTTTCTAAGCCATCCATCTCGATCAAGCCCATACTTGTTCATCTCCTCATCGATACCCATCTCTAACTTGGAGATGATTTCCAATAGGTTAGGATCGTCCCTCTGACTAGAGCCGATCCGCTCAATCAAAGTGGGTCTGATCGTCAAACTTGCTAACATTTCTGGATCCAATTCGCACTTTGGTTTGAAATCATACCCAGCGATGTACTCCAGTTGCTTCCATTCTAGAAACATAGCCCCTAAACTGGCATGTCTCCTACTGAATGCATCAGCCACTGCATTGCCCTTTCCCGGTGTATATGCGATGTCGAAATCAT
Source organism: Allium sativum (assembly GCA_030737875.1). NCBI lineage: Eukaryota > Viridiplantae > Streptophyta > Magnoliopsida > Asparagales > Amaryllidaceae > Allium > Allium sativum. Next base: position 464,967,808 of record CM060922.1, read on the forward strand.
AGGAAGCTAAGAATTCTAACCACCTTTGCTGTCGAAGAATTAGATCCTTCTGAGAGAAAAGATACTTCAACGACTTATGATATGTAAACAACTCAAATCTTTCTCCCAAGAGATAGTGTCTCCACATCTTCAACGCGAACACGATCGCTGCCAATTCCAAATCATGGGTAGGGTATCTTCTCTCGTGCGGTTTCAATTGCCGACTTACATAAGCTACAACCCTACCGTCTTGCATCAATACAGCACCTAGTTCGGTACCACAGGCATCCGTATATACCGTCATCTCTTCATTCCCCTTAGGAATGACTAACACTGGTGCACACGTCAACTTGTCCTTTAGACTCTTGAATGCATTCTCGCACCTTTCATCCCAGACAAAAGCTTGGTTCTTCTTGGTCAACTGGGTCAACAGTGCTATCTTGGAGAAGTCTTGGATAAACTTACGATAATATCCAGCTAATCCCAAAAAACTTCTTATGTCCGTTGCATTCTTAGGCGTAGACCAATCTTGTACCGTAGCCACCTTCACATGATCCACGGCGATACCATTCTCTGAAACAACATGGCTCAAGAACCTCACTTCCCTCCTCCAGAAGTGACACTTAGAAAACTTTGCTTTCAATTGGAGTTTTTTCAACACCTCCATCACTATTTTTAAATGTTCCTTGTGTTCTTCCTCCGTTCTCGAGTAGACCAAAATATCATCCACGAACACAAGGACAAACTTATTCAATTGATCTCTGAATACTCTATTCATAAGATCCACAAAATAGTTGGGGCATTGGTCAGCCCGAATGGCATGACCAACCACTCATAAAATCCTGACGGCGTCCGAAATGCCGTTTTAGCTATACTCTCAGCTTCCACTCTAAGCTGATGAAAACCTGTCGCGAGATCCAACTGAGAAAATACTCTCGCGCCACTCAACTGATCGAACAAATCATCTATCCATGGTAGAGGATACTTGTTCTTCCTCGTCACTTTATTCAACTCGCGGTAGTCTACACACAAACGAAGGGAACCATCCGCCTTGGTAGCAAACACAACTGGTGCTCCCCATTCAGAAACACTCCTTCTGATAAATCCCTTCTTCAAAAGATCGCTGATTTGCACCTTGAGCTCTCGCTGCTCCCTTGGTGTCATACGACGAAGTGGCATCACTATAGGTCTGACATCTTTCACCAAATCAATACGGAACTCAATCTCTCGATGTGGTGGAAGCCCGATCACTTCTTCGAAGACATCCGAATACTGGCCAACCACGGGCAAACCTGACAACTCACTGTGCGGGATGTCGAGGGAATTTAGAAAACTAGCCATTACCCCCTCACTGGGTAGACCGCCACACACTACCCTCCGCCCATCGTCCGCTCTAGCTGTCATTAAAAAGCCCTCACAGTCTACCACCACCCCGTATCTTTGGAGCCAATCTACTCCCAAAATAATGCCAAACCCAGTAAAGCCCAAAACAAAGCAATCGCAAACAAACATGCATCCATGACTCGATAAGACCACATTGCGATAAATCATGTTAAGGTTAGTTGAACCACCAATTGGGTTCGTCACTACTAAAGGTCTATCGACAATCTCGGGCTCCAATCCCAACCTATCTACCAGGTCATTAGATATGAAAGAACTGGAAGCTCCGGTATCAAACAAAACTCTAACAGGAACATCATAAAAAGAAAGCATACCTTGAATGACGACATTCTTTCCCTTCTCCGCCGCGGTTGGGGCATTCGACGAAGAAGGAATAGCATTAAGGGCATATGCTTTCACCATATGCTTTTCTTTAGGGGGTTGCGGACACTTGTCCTTGTGATGTCCCATTTGGCCACAGTTGAAGCATTTCCTATCCGCTGGCTTGGCCCGACAATTACTAGCATAATGGCCCTTCTTACCACAGCTGAATCACTCAACATCTTGCTTATTATTTTTCTTCTGACCATCATTAGTCTGATTCTGCTTTCTATTATTCTGGGAACCACCCTTGCCTCCACCACTTGCTTGTGGCTTTGGCTCCTCTACAGATGCAACCTCAGTCTTCGGCTTAGGGTAGAGATTTTCTGATCTCAATGCTTTCCCCACAATCGATTCAAACGTCTCATCGATGTGGTTAATAAGCCTTTCCCCCAAGTACTGATCCAAACCAGTTATGAATTTCTCATTTTTCTTCTCGGCAGTATCAATAAGAGATAACCCATACTTCGACAAAGTGTCGAATTCAGCAATATACTCCGAGACAGCTCTGCCATTCTGCTTGAGCTCCAAGAATTTCTTAAACAGTACTGACTTCTGAGCAGCTGGAATGAACTTCTCGCTAAAGCGAACCTTAAACTGATCCCAAGTAATATGATCCTCGGGAGTAGCTGCCTTTATAGCATTCCACCAATTCATTGCCCGCCCTTGCAGCTGACGGGACGCTAGCTTTCTCTTCATCGCATCCTCGATACCCAAATCCTCGAAGATACGTTCGCAACTATCCAACCAATCCTGAACATCCGTAGCCGACTCCGTTCCGTGGAATGGCTTCCCACCAAGACTAGTATAATCCTTATTCAGCTTGGCGAAGTCGGCCCTCGGCGCCTACACTATTGGACCACCACCATTTCCACCATTAGGAGCTGCCCTTTGCACATCCCTAAGCATCTCTCTCATGAGGTCAGTAAACATCGTCCTCATGTCAGCAGCATTCCCATTATTGGCTCCTCTACCGGCACCTCTGGCGTACCGGCTCATCGTTCAATCTGTAAAGAGAAACGATTAACCATTTCTATGGTGGTGCTAATGCAGTGCGACTTCATCTTTAGCTATACTAATAGTATATATATAGCTTTTGAAAACTAAAGTAATCACAAATACGCGCTCTCATATACGTATACTATCTCTCCCTGATAATTTCCCTAGGTTAACTACACAACCTCGCTCTGATACCAAGTGTGCCGGCCCGCCCCGTACCAGCCTGCATTTCTTCCAAAGGTGCGCTGTACACATACCCGACTAGCACGGAACGGTCGTCAAAGAAAGGAAAGAAGAGAACTAACAAACGAGAAACCTGTAGAATGTCTCACAGCGCATGTAACAAAATACAATAATAACATAATTGACATAAAACAGGTGAGACAGTGCATAAGCTGATAACTAAAATCAACATCAACATCATCATCATCATCATCAGAGCAGCGGAAATCCAAATACAGCTTATGATCCAATATGATTATTACAACTTTAAACTATCTCTAAAGCAAAAGAAAGCTAAAGTAGAAGATGTACTACTAATGCCCAAGCAGTGATCTTCAACAACACAGGGAGAATACTATATGTATCATACGTGGAAGCCTCATGCTCGCCTCCGAATCAGCTACTCGCGCATCACCGGCTAACCTGTCTCTAGTCTGCTCATGTGAGAACCCAGAGTAATAAGAAGAGACATAAAACTCTGGGTCAGACAAAAAGTCTGGTATGAGCGATAAGCATCTAAACAGAACAATAACAGGTATACTAAACCATACCTGAACCTGGACCTGCAACCAAAGAGTTAGCACTACATACCGTACAATACTCTAAGGTGCCACTAAACAGATGGTGTAAAGAGTACGGGGGTGGGGGTGTGCATGTCATAATGATGGAAAACATATCAACCATAGCAACCATCCTCACATCTCTCACTCAGTGCGTAAAGCATACGATGTCCAGCACTGTCAATCACTAGACCCATCGAAGTAGTGACGGAGTTCGACTTGTACAACTACTGCTACTACCAAGCTTACCACATGGAGTCATGACCAAATCTTTACAAATAACCCCACTTCATTGGTCTATAGCCCCTTTAGTTGTACCTTGGCCACTGTTGCCCTGAATCCGTTCACGTACTCCCTACACATAGTGATTCAAAGCTACAGACATCGACAACCCCTTTGCACACGTCCCGCAGCAAAGCCCAATCATGAAGCTCACTCATTGGTTCCCAATGGGATCCTGAGTCAAAGCTCCTCATTTGGACTTCCTTTGCATCTCAGGTTCTGGTCATCACCTTCTTCTCCGGACCGGTCTTCATTTCATTACCTTACTTTACTTCAGGTCGTGGTCATAAGCTCCTCGGTTCGGATCGGAATACTCCTCCCTAAGCAATCGGATCGGTTCGGAATCTCCAGCTCAACCTTCCTCTCTGTTTCGGGTCGGATCGGGGTGAACTTCTCCCAGCGGTTCGGGTCGGAGTCCACACCTCCTGGCTTCATGGAAAACTCCTCTGGTTCGGTCCTTCTTCCCAAGCAATCAGATCGGGTCGGGTCTCTCAAGCTTCTCCATCGGGTCGGCTCGGGATTCTAGCTCCATAGCACCAGGTCGGTTCGGTTCGGATATGCTCCTTCAGTTCAGCTCGCGAGGCTACCTGGCTCCAGAACATCGGTTCGTGGGGAGGTCTCCTGGTCGGTTCGGGCTCCTCCCTCCGATCCGGTCCGGATCGGCCAAATTCCTATAACTCATTTCAGCGACTGTTTACGCCATTCGACGGCATTTTCGACCAATCTAACACTTCTAGACAATCACGAATCATGTCATACAGTCTTAGCAACATGTAACATCAACCACAACATCAAAACAATAACTATAGCATGTAAAATGGATCAAACATACCCAAAATCTCATATTTCCCTTTAGCATGTTTAAGCAAAACTAATCATAGGGTTAACAAAACTTAACCAAATCAAACCAAATTTCTACCAGAGGCATAAAATATTATTTTCGAATTTATAGATATTTTTCCAAAATTTATTAGTGTATAAATTCGCTAATCTTCACTAATTACCCCTAATTAACCGTAATTAGTGCAAAACTATACAAATCACTCGCCTTGGCCACAAATAAAATTTTCAGAACTGAAACCTCGCTGATTTAGGTGAATACTGATGTCTAACAGCAGCTCTAATACTGATCTGGTGCTATTTCTCCTTGATTTGATGTTGCTAGGCTTAATCCTTGATTAGAAAGTGATTTGGGGATGTTTCTAGATGTTGGCGGCCATTGTTAGGGTTCAAGAATGAAAGTGGCGGCTGAAAAATGAAGATAAGATCGTTCTCTAACTGATTTCAGCCTCCTCATAACCCTAATTCCGAAATTCCCCATTGGGCCTAGCTGTTAATCACCTGGTTAAGCCCAGCTAAGCTGTTTTCACTATCTGAAACTTGTTTCAGCCATTTCTCCCAAACGGTGAGTCCGTTTGGCTATTGTGACCACTCTACGGAATTGTAAACCATCATCCGGAGCCAACGGAAGTGGTTTTAGGTCAAAATTCCTTTCTAGTCAAAAATTATGGCCAAAACAGTACCAACTAGGGGTAAAATGGTCATTTAAAAATCGGGAAAAATCATGAACATGGGAAATGACCCCAATAGTCGTCTCCCAAAGTTACATGACCATACGACTTCACATGTGAAAGAAATAAATATTCTACGATCCTATGATGCGTAGAATACGGGTCGTTACAACGATCCCTTGCCTTGGTTCATGATGGAAATCCAACTTCCAATACGACATCATGCGGTTTAGATTGTAATCCTATATATGGCGACATAGTAGGATGGAGTACTATGTCATCCATTATTGATACATTTTGATTGAAATTGTTTTTGAAACATATATGCACTAATAATAATATCAAATTTATTTTATACGTATCAAGCATATTTTAGCCATTATAAGGTAAAACTCTATCCTCCGGTTTGCGTTGCTTTGTGTGATGAGACTTGAGTCTTATAATGGTTTTATTTTTCTAAAAAGCATTGCGTTATTTGAATGATTTAATTAATTATTGCATAGGCAATCCAATAGAGTAAACCCGTTCCGTGTTAGCAGCGTGGTCCTATTATTAGCCTTATTATTAAATAGGTTAAGTTAGATTTCTCATACCAGTCACATGACTGACTCGTAGTTTGTTTCACTTTGCAAACTCGGGTGCCCTTTTTCCACATGGGCAGCCTTGTATTCAGGTTTTAGCAGACTCATTCTGGATAGCTATTGTAACAGCCCGCATTTTACGTATCGGAAGGTCGTAAAATATTTTTATTTTATTCCCTGAGGGTTGGATCATTCTCATCTTTTGATATGTTGCTTATGGGGATGTGTGACATGTCCATAAATTTTACCGATTTTGTTTGTGACCATTTTGCCCCTGTCAGTCTTGTACTGGGCATAACTTTTGACTCAGGTCGATTCAGAGGGTGAGACCTGTGCCATAGGAAAGGAATTGATGATTCCCTTTCCGTAAAGTGGTTACATTAAGGATTTGGTTCAGCGGTTTGGGAGAAATCGCTGTTTTAAGGTTTTTCAGTTGGCTGTTCAGGTTTTGGAAGGCTAATGGGCTGGTTTGGAGAAAGCCCATTAGAGGGTAGGTGGAGACTATAAATAGGGGGTAAGGGGTATGGAGAAAGGTTGGCATTTTCCATTCTCTTATGGGGAGGTTTTGATCTCCTTCTTCCTCTAACATCTTTCCACCATTAAAATTCCAAAATCCAAGGAGGGAAATCGAAGATCTACACCATAAGAGGCTAGATCTACATCGTTTCAAGGGCGAATTCATTGGATTGAGGAGTTTGATTTGAAGTGTTCGCTGTCCGGATTGCTTTTTCATTGTTTTTACATCGATTTGGAGAATTGGTGAGTGATTTACATCTCTCATTCGGATTCATGCAAGTATATGGGTTTTAGGATGTTAATTTCATCATTTCCATGTTATTTTCCTTAGATCCACACCATGCTAAGTCCATTTTATATATGAATCACTTTAGGATCTGATCTAGATAATTTAAATGGTAAGTTTCATGTATTTCATGAGTTTATGCAAGTTAGATCTATATTTGTGTTCATATGTTCAATTATTATGATTTTGGGAAATTTATGTGTTTTGATGGAAATTGTTAGATTGATGATATTGTTGGTTGCATAACATGTTTGTGGTTGCATTTGGATGAATCGGATAAGCCGGTTTCGTCGGATTCGTCGTTTGGCGAAGTTTTGGTCGAAATCGAAGTCGAAATGGAGCTGTGCAGGTTTTTGGTCGGTTTTTCCCTGATCGGGTCGGTCTGATGGCTCTGGTCGGTCCAGAAGGATCTAGGCTGAGGCGGTCGGTCGTTTTATAGCTTGGGAAGCAAGACGGGGAGCTGGTCGGTTTTGGATGGTGGCATCCTGGTCGGTTTTAGATAATGGCATTGTGGTCGCTTTGGAGGAGCTGGTCGCTCTGGAGGAGTTGGTTGTTCTGGAGCAATTCTGGTAGGTTTTGACTGGTCGTTCTGGAGCAGGCTGGTCGGTTTTAGCTGGTCGATCTGATTGTTACCTGGTCGGTCAAGTGAGGCTGGTTGGTCGAGAAGGGCTGGTCGGTTTTAACAGGGTCTTGGAGCTGGTCGGTCCAGAAGGTTGAGAAGAGAGTATGGTCGACTCAGGAGGGTTCTGATCGGTCCAGAAGGAGCAGAGGGAGGTCTGGTCGGTCCGGGGGGGGGGGGTCTGATCGGTCCAGAAGTACCAGTGGGGGTCTGGTCGGTTTGGAATGGGTCTGGTCGGCATTTCTAGTGGAAATTTCTGATCGGGCACTTCTAGTGATGACGTAACTTCGAGGTGGTTCAAGTAGGAAGGCTCGAAGTGGTGAATGTGTTCGTTGATCAAGGTGGAACAACGAATGCGGTGACAACTCAAAGGTCGTGAGTTGGTGGATAATGGCTGCTCGAGAAGGTTGCTTGAGCTGTGAAACATCGTCAAGGTGGGACGATTAGAGTTGCGAAGGCCGAGAAGTCATCGTTGTCGTAAGTTCTAGCAGGCTCAAAGCAGGGGTACGATGGGTATCGTTGAAAGGCCCAAAAGACCAGTTGTTGGTCGAGTACCCTGGGTCTTTCTGGTTGGGGAAAGGCCTAGTGTCAAGGTTGGACATTGCCAAGGTTGGGCATATGGAGTTCATGCTAGAACTGGGGTTATTATTAGCCCTTGACATATGGCAAGGTTGGCCGTCATACGATAATGATGGTTTCGAAGCAGGATTGGCGGTGATAGCCAGAGTCGGTTATGGATGATTGTTTGTTTCTATTTGTACTATCTCACATAGATTATCCAAAGTCGAGGGAGATGTTCCTTGAGTGCTTAAGTGATATTGGTTTAGGCCTCTGGCGAGGGTACTTGAGGAATGTTAAACTCGATTAGGGTTGTCTGTGTGAGACTTATATAATCTGGATGTTATGTGTGTTCTCTATGTTTGAATGGGTGTTCTGGTTTCTATGGATGAATGGTTGAAATGCTTGGTGTAAAGGCTATCACTGTCCGATGTGGGGAAGATAAGGTTGAATTCTTCTCTGGTGATGTGGGTAGATAAGTTGTTCATTTACCCATTCTCATATGCTTTCTTGTTGAAGTTTGTTAGCTGTATTATCGCTCACTAAGACTATTGTTTGACTCAAGGTTTTATGTCTCCTCTTATTACCTTGGGCTGTTCATCCGGTTGTGGATGGGCAGACTAAGTAGCAGGTTACAGGTAATGGAGCTTAGTGATACGAGGAAGCTGAGCGATGACGAGCAGGAGGCTGGCGTACCAGTTTTATTCTGTCTAGTATTTCTGTTTCCGCTGTTTGAGTTGCTGGAGAGTTGTAGTGAGGCCTTATGTACAAACTTGGATATCAGTTGGATAGTCTTTTTGGATGTTGAAAGAGTTTCAAAAGTTTGCTATATGATACCTCATTACTATCACCTGTTGTATATGTTCTATTATATTTTATCCTTGCGCTGTGAGTTCTACGACAGGTTTCGATGTGTTCACTCACTATGATGATCGTCCATAGCAGCCTGGCACGCCTTTCAGCGCATTATTCCTCTTGTTTAGTGCAGGGGTTATGGGCGGTCGTCACATTTGGTATCAGAGCTCTGGTCAACGATTTTGGCCAAAGTTCGAAGACGTAATTACGTATGAGAGACGTATTTGTAGATTTCAGTTGGATGTTTACTATATATATTAGTATATATAGTAGTAGCGGTTGTATCTCTTTAGCAGTTTTCTTGGAAGTGGCTAATTATTCTAAATTGCAGATTTAGAATGAGTAGACGACCATCAAGACACGCTGCTAGGGAAGCTAATACTGGAGGGGGAAATGGTGGTGAACCAGATTACCCGGCCATGTTTGAAGCCATGGCAGAAGCAATTATGCGAAGGGTACCCGCTCCAGTGGCGGCTACGGTAGATGTAGGTGTGCGAGTTCCTAGGGTAGATTTTGCAAAGATGTGCAAGGACTTTACATCTCTAGGAGGGAAACCATTCAAGGGAACTGAGCCAGCTGAAGAGGTTCAGAGGTGGATGGATTCATGTATTCGAATCTTTGGAGACTTGGGTATTGAGGATGCAATGAAGAGAAAGCTTGCATCAAGGCAGCAACATAGCAGGGCCATGGAATGGTGGAATTCTGTTATACTCGAGACTCCGGAAGAGGAGATTTCATGGGAGCAATTCCAAGTCAAGTTTGAAGCAAAGTTTATCTCCACTGCTCAAAAGTCCGTTCTCTTCAAGAAGTTCGTAGAGTTGAAGCAGAATGGCAGATCAGTTCTTGACTACATTTCTGATTTTGAGGCTTTGTCTAGATATGCTCGTTCATACATTGATACACCCTATCAGAAGAACGAGAAGTTTGTCTTGGGTTTGGATGCACATATTGGGAAGCCACTTGTGGACCACCTTGATGATTCATTTGAAAAGATTGTGGAAAAGGCTATTCGTCATGAGAGCTTGTTTCCCAAGGAAGCAAATGTTGTTGCTGCAACCAAGGAGGTTCAGAAACCACAGCAGGGTGGTAATAATAAAAAGAGAAAGCAGCAACAACAGAAAGGAAAGGATGGCCATAAGAAACCCAGGAGTGAGATGGTTTGCTTTAACTGCCAACAGAAGGGTCATTATTCAAATGAGTGCAAGAATCCCAAAGCTGAGAAGAAGTGCTTCAAGTGTGGAAAGCCTGGGCATGAGAGGAAAGATTGTCCAGAATCAGCTAAGGGCAAGCAAATTGTGAAGGCATATGCTTTGGACGCTGTGCCATCTTCTTCAAGAGCTCCTACTGCGGAAGAGAAGGGAAAGGGTGTCGTGGTGCAAGGTACTTTTTCCGTTAATGGTGTTTCAGTTCGAGTTTTGCTTGATACTGGAGCATCACATTCATTCATCTGCAATGAGCTTGTTGGTCGCTTGGGTTTGGAACCCGAGATTTGTGATAGGCCATTGATCGTGACAAATCCGGTTGGGGGTTCGTCCAGTTTGTGCATGATTTGCCGTGGTCTAGTATTATCGAGTCATGGTTGCTCTTTTATGTGTGATTGCTTTGTTCTTAACTTCGCTGGGTATGGGATCATCTTGGGCATGGATTGGCTCAAGAGATATGCGGCAAGGGTGAATTGCGAGAAGCTAGAGGTGAGGGTCGAGGATGTGGAAGGGCGAAAGGTGTTGATTAGATGCAAGCGCGAAGACGGGGTCTTCGTGAGTTATCTATATTCGCTTGGGATTCCACAGGAAGACCTATCATCAGTGCTGATCGCTAATGAGTATGTAGATGTCTTTGACGAGGTCAAAGGGTTGTCGCCGCATCGCGAGATCGAGTTTAGGATCGATTTGGTCGAGGGTGCGAGACCAATTGTTATGCCCCTTAGGCGGATGGCGCCTAGGGAACAGCGAGAGTTAGAGGTGCAAGTTCGTGACCTTTTGGGTAAAGGATTCATTCGGAGGAGTGTTTCCGAGTGGGGTGCACCAGTCGTGTTTGCAACTAAGGCAGATGGCTCGTTAAGGTTGTGTGTGGACTATCGTGAGCTGAACAAGGTGACTAAGAAGAACAAGTATCCGTTGCCAAGGATTGATGACTTGTTCGATCAGCTTCACGAAGCCAAAGTGTTTTCTCAGATGGATCTGGCAACGGGATTTCACCAGTTGAGAGTAGCTAAGGATAGTGTGCCAAAGACTGCTTTTAGGACACCGTCCGGATTTTTCGAGTGGTTGGTGATGCCATTCGGGTTGACTAATGCGCCAGCGTATTTTGTGGATCTTATGAATAGAGTGTTCAGAGATCAGTTGAATAAGTTCGTGCTTGTGTTCGTGGATGATATACTGGTTTACTCCAGAAATGTGGAAGAACATAAGACGCACTTGAGAGTTGTGTTAGAGATCTTGCGAAAGCATCAACTTAAAGCTAAGTTCTCAAAGTGTCGCTTCTGGATGGATGAAGTGAGGTTCTTAGGTCATGTTGTTTCTGGAAAAGGTATAGCGGTTGACCCCGCTAAAGTGGCAGCAATCCAGGACTGGGATAGACCTAAGAATGCGACGGATGTTCGGAGTTTCCTTGGGTTGGCCGGTTATTACCGAAGGTTTATCAAGGATTTCTCCAAGATAGCTGCACCATTAACAGGATTGACGAAGAAGAACCAAGTGTTCACATGGGATGCAAAGTGTGAACAAGCGTTCGAAATCTTGAAGGAGAGATTGACGAGTGCACCTGTGTTGACCATTCCAGGTGGGAATGAAGAGATGGTGGTGTATACTGATGCATGTGGTACTGGACTTGGAGCAGTGCTCATGCAGAAGGATAAAGTTGTGGCCTACGCGAGTCGACAGCTAAAGCCGCATGAGAAGAACTATCCAACTCATGATTTGGAGTTGGCAGCGATTGTGTTTGCTCTGAAGATGTGGAGACATTACCTGTTGGGAGTACGATTCGAGTTGTTTACGGATCACAAGTCGTTGAAGTATCTTTTCTCCCAAAAGGATTTGAATCTTCGGCAGCAACGATGGTTAGAGTTTCTGGCATCGTATGATTTTGGGATAGCCTATACTCCTGGCAAAGGCAATGCAGTTGCAGATGCATTGAGTCGAAGACACGCAAGTTTGGGAGCGATGTTTTCGGAATGGAAGGGCCTCGAGTATTTGGCAAGGTTCGATTTCAGGCCAAGGTGTGAGTTGGAACCTGAAATATTGGCAAGCTTGTCGATAAGACCTACTCTTATCGAAAGGATTGGCGAGAGCCAAAAGAAAGATGTGAAGCTTGTCGAGTTCATTCAAAAGCTGGAACCAGAGAATAAAGAATTCGAGGTCGATCGAGAAGGTTGGCTTCGAAAGCAAGGGCGATTAGTTGTTCCTGATATCGATGGATTGAGAGATAAGGTTTTGAGAGAATGTCATCACTCAAAGTTGACAATTCATCCCGGTGGTAATAAGATGTATCAGGACATGAAGAGAATCTACTATTGGGAAGGCATGAAGCGAGATATTGGAGAGTTCATTTCCAAGTGTATGAACTGTCAGTTGGTGAAAGCTGAACAGAAAAAGCTGAGTGGTTTGCTTCAGCCATTAGAAGTTCCTACGTGGAAGTGGGAGCAAATATCGATGGATTTTATCGATGGACTACCTAGAACTAGGGCAGGAAATGAAGGGATTTGGGTCATTGTGGATCGTTTGACCAAAAGTGCGAGATTTATTCCTGTCAAGATGACTAGGACAGCGTCAAATTGGCTGAGCTTTATGTGAAATGGATAGTTCGATTCCATGGTGTCCCAAAGAGTATAGTAAGTGACCGGGATCCATTGTTCACGAGTGGATTTTGGAAAAGTTTGCAAGAAGCTTTGGGAATCGAATTGTGCTTAAGTACGGCATACCATCCCCAAACTGATGGTCAGACCGAGAGAGTCAACCGAGTTTTAGAAGATCTCCTGAGGGCTTGTGTGTTAGACTTCGGAGGATCATGGGAGGACCATCTACATTTAGTCGAATTTGCATATAATTATAGCTACCAGTCGAGTATTGGGATGGCACCATATGAGGCGTTGTATGGAAGGCCGTGCAATTCTCCAGCTTGTTGGTTAGAAACTGGAGATAAGTTGATACTTGGGCCTGAGATGATAAGAGAAACCTTGAATTGTATCGAGATAATTCGGCAACGAATGAAGGCGGCCCAAGATCGTCAGAAAAGTTACGCCGATAAGCGTCGTAAGGATTTGGAGTTCGACGTAGGTGATATGGTTTTCATAAAGATTTCACCGTTGAAGCAAGTGGTTCGATTCGGAAGTAAAGGAAAGTTGGCTCCTAGGTTTGTTGGACCATTTCCGATAGTCGAGCGAATAGGAAAGCTCGCATATAGGTTGGAGTTACCCGAGAAGATGTCGAGTGTGCATAATGTTTTCCATGTGTCGTTTCTACGAAAGTTTGTGCACAACTCGAATGTGGTGGTATCTCCAGAACAATATGAAGACTTGGAAGTAGAGACCGCAGTTGCGAAACCTCGTAAGCCACTTCGTGTTGTGGGGAATGACACGAAACAGCTTAGGAGGAAGAAGGTTAAGCTAGTCAAGGTACAATGGAGTGAAGATGGCGATGATTGTACATGGGATACGGAAGAGAGCATGAAGGCGACTCATCCAGAACTTTTCATCGGTAGGACCCTATGATTGTATCATCGTTATATCGCTGTATCTTGTTGTTGTTTGATAGAATTCCGCGTGCTAGGATAAGGCTATGGATGTATGGCTTGATGGTTGCTAGTTTGGATGATAGGATTGGCTTCTCATGGATGATAGGCATGCGGAATTGTTGTGGTTGCTTGTGTTTGCTTGGAATTTCGGGGGCAAAATTCTTAAGGAGGGGAGAATGTAACAGCCCGCATTTTACGTATCGGAAGGTCGTAAAATATTTTTATTTTATTCCCTGAGGGTTGGATCATTCTCATCTTTTGATATGTTGCTTATGGGGATGTGTGACATGTCCATAAATTTTACCGATTTTGTTTGTTACCATTTTGCCCCTGTCAGTCTTGTACTGGGCATAACTTTTGACTCAGGTCGATTCAGAGGGTGAGACCTGTGCCATAGGAAAGGAATTGATGATTCCCTTTCCGTAGAGTGGTTACATTAAGGATTTGGTTCAGCGGTTTGGGAGAAATCGCTGTTTTAATGTTTTTCAGTTGGTTGTTCAGGTTTTGGAAGGCTAATGGGCTGGTTTGGAGAAAGCCCATTAGAGGGTAGGTGGAGACTATAAATAGGGGGTAAGGGGTATGGAGAAAGGTTGGCATTTTCCATTCTCTTATGAGGAGGTTTTGATCTCCTTCTTCCTCTAACATCTTTCCACCATTAAAATTCCAAAATCCAAGGAGGGAAATCGAAGATCTACACCATAAGAGGCTAGATCTACATCGTTTCAAGGGCGAATTCATCGGATTGAGGAGTTTGATTCGAAGTGTTCGCTGTCCGGATTGCTTTTTCATTGTTTTTACATCGATTTGGAGAATTGGTGAGTGATTTACATCTCTCATTCGGATTCATGCAAGTATATGGGTTTTAGGATGTTAATTTCATCATTTTCATGTTATTTTCCTTAGATCCACACCATGCTAAGTCCATTTTATATATGAATCACTTTACGATCTGATCTAGATAATTTAAATGGTAAGTTTCATGTATTTCATGAGTTTATGCAAGTTAGATCTATATTTGTGTTCATATGTTCAGTTATTATGATTTTGGGAAATTTATGTGTTTTGATGGAAATTGTTAGATTGATGATATTTTTGGTTGCATAACATGTTTGTGGTTGCATTTGGATGAATCGGATAAGCCGGTTTCGTCGGATTCGTCGTTTGGCGAAGTTTTGGTCGAAATCGATGTCGAAATGGAGCTGTGCAGGTTTCTAGTCGGTTTTTCCCTTATCGGGTCGGTCTGATGGCTCTGATCGGTCCAGAAGGATCTGGGCTGAGGCGGTCGGTCGTTTTATAGCTTGGGAAGCAAGACGGGGAGCTGGTCGGTTTTGGATGGTGGCATCCTGGTCGGTTTTAGATAATGGCATTGTGGTCGCTTTGGAGGAGCTGGTCGCTCTGGAGGAGTTGGTTGTTCTGGAGCAATTCTGGTAGGTTTTGACTGGTCGTTCTGGAGCAGGCTGGTCGGTTTTAGCTGGTCGATCTGGTTGTTACCTGGTCGGTCAAGTGAGGCTGGTTGGTCGAGAAGGGCTGGTCGGTTTTAACAGGGTCTTGGAGCTGGTCGGTCTGATCGGTCCAGAAGGTTGAGAAGAGAGTATGGTCGACTCAGGAGGGTTCTGATCGGTCCAGAAGGAGAAGAGGGAGGTCTGGTCGATCCAGGGGGGGTCTGATCGGTCCAGAAGTACCAGTGGGGGTCTAGTCGGTTTGGAATGGGTCTGGTCGGCATTTCTAGTGGAAATTTTTGATCGGGCACTTCTAGTGATGACGTAACTTCGAGGTGGTTCAAGTAGGAAGGCTCGAAGTGGTGAATGTGTTCGTTGATCAAGGTGGAACAACGAATGCGGTGACAACTCAAAGGTCGTGAGTTGGTGGATAATGGCTGCTCGAGAAGGTTGCTTGAGCTGTGAAACATCGTCAAGGTTGGACGATTAGAGATGCGAAGGCCGAGAAGTCATCATTGTCGTAAGTTCTAGCAGGCTCAAAGCAGGGGTACGATGGGTATCGTTGAAAGGCCCAAAAGACCGGTTGTTGGTCGAGTACCCTGGGTCTTTTTGGTTGGGGAAAGGCCTAGTGTCAAGGTTGGACATTGCTAAGGTTGGGCATATGGAGTTCATGCTAGAACTGGGGTTATCATTAGCCCTTGACATATGGCAAGGTTGGCCGTCATACGATAATGATGGTTTCGAAGCAGGATTGGCGGTGATAGCCAGAGTCGGTTATGGATGATTGTTTGCTTCTGTTTGTACTATCTCACATAGATTATCCAAAGTCGAGGGAGATGTTCCTTGAGTGCTTAAGTGATATTGGTTTAGGCCTCTGGCGAGGGTACTTGAGGAATGTTAAACTCGATTAGGGTTGTCTGTGTGAGACTTATATAATCTGGATGTTATGTGTGTTCTCTATGATTGAATGGGTGTTCTGGTTTCTATGGATGAATGGTTGAAATGCTTGGTGTAAAGGCTATCACTGTCTGATGTGGGGAAGATAAGGTTGAATTCTTCTCTGGTGATGTGGGTAGATAAGTTGTTCATTTACCCATTCTCATATGCTTTCTTGTTGAAGTTTGTTAGCTGTATTATCGCTCACTAAGACTATTGTCTGACTCAAGGTTTTATGTCTCCTCTTATTACCTTGGGTTGTTCATCCGGTTGTGGATAGGCAGACTAAGTAGCAGGTTACAGGTAATGGAGCTTAGTGATACGAGGAAGCTGAGCGATGACGAGCAGGAGGCTGGCGTACCAGTTTTATTCTATCTAGTATTTCTGTTTCCACTGTATGAGTTGCTGGAGAGTTGTAGTGAGGCCTTATGTACAAACTTGGATATCAGTTGGATAGTCTTTCTGGATGTTGAAAGAGTTTCAAAAGTTTGCTATATGATACCTCATTACTATCACCTGTTGTATATGTTCTATTATATTTTATCCTTGCGCTGTGAGTTCTACGACAGGTTTCGATGTGTTCACTCACTATGATGATCGTCCATAGCAGCCTGGCACGCCTTTCAGCGCATTATTCCTCTTGTTTAGTGCAGGGGTTATGGGCGGTCGTCACAGCTATTGACTGAAGATGGATCTTATCATTTCTATTATACTGTTCAGATTTCATTTAGTATATTATGTTTAATTCCGTTGTAGACATTTTATATTAAGCTGAAATTGTATTATGTACTAAGTATAATCCTGTTATGATGTGTAACTCTGATGTTAATATTATTTCCAGTGTAACTTTGATGTACTTTATCTGGTGTAATTCTATGATTCTGTTCTGCTGTTATTGTTTATGTGTTATATTCCAATGATTATCCTTACTTCCATGGCATGGGGGTTTCGGGTCATCACAGATCGTATCTGAAAGTGATGAAGACTAAGGATCTTAAGGCTAAAATAACGCTACGGAGATGTGGGTAAATTGTCTTTACTTAAATTTTTGAATGTTTTATAAATTTTCTCGATTATGATTATGAGAGTATGTGTAGAATGATCACAGAACCAACTAAGTAAGTAAAAATGCAATAAAAGTAAAAATATGTAAATAAAAAACATATCTTGAATTTTTATACTTGTTCGGAGTTACGCTATATCAAGTTCTACACTATGTGCGATCTTTATTAGTATGAACAATTACACTATAACAACCCGCATTTTACATATCGGAGGATTGAAAAATATTTTTATTTTATTCCCTAAGGGTTGTATCATTCTCATATTTTAATATGTTGGTTACGGGGATGTGGGACATGTCCACAATTTTTACCAATTTTATTTGTGAACATTTTGCCCCTATCTGTCTTATACAGTGAATATATTTTGACTTGGATCGAATCAGGTGACAGTCTTATTGGAAAG
Source organism: Allium sativum (assembly GCA_030737875.1). Classification (NCBI taxonomy): domain Eukaryota; kingdom Viridiplantae; phylum Streptophyta; class Magnoliopsida; order Asparagales; family Amaryllidaceae; genus Allium; species Allium sativum. The sequence continues at coordinate 464,985,110 of CM060922.1, forward strand.
GAAATGATGTTTTCCATTCCGTAGATTGATCACATTAAAGATTTGGCTCAACGGTTTGGGAGGAATCACTGCTTTTGTGTTTCACAGTTGGTTTTTCTGGTTTTTAAGCCATAATTGGATTATATGGAGAGGCCCATTAGTGGGCTAGTGGGAGGCTATAAATAGGGGTTAAAGGCATGGAGAATAGTTTACTTTCTCTATTCTCTCATTCGGTTGAGCTTGTGATCTTCCTTTCTCTGTAATAGCCCGGAAATTCTAAGCCAATTTAAAAAATTTTATTTTGGCAATTTTAGCGAATTTTGAATATTTAAAAAGAATTATTTTAAATAATAACGACGAGAAATTTATTTTGAATATAATTCGAACGTATATATTTTTATACGTCGTCGTTAGAATATAGATATTTTATTTATAATTATAAAAGGAATTGAAAATGGCGCGGTAGTTCGATAATTCGACTTCAAAGTTCAAATGAATATACCGGTTGCAAAATAAACCGGATTTTAGTGAAACCAAAAATATTAGAATCTAATCGAGAATATCTTTCCAATGAATCCGAAAAATTGAAATTTCATAGCGGGAATCAAAAGTTATGTCCAGTTGAAAATTCAGAATAGTCGCTATGGAATTCTAGCCCCTAAAAATGGAAATTTTGCAAACGACCTCGGATTTCGACGAAACCACTTTTGTTGGATCCGTGATTTCAAGTTATTGCTAGGTTCCAAAATTCGTAATTTTCTGGTTCAATATGTGAGCGTGGCAAAGGAAAACGCGTTTGACCAGTTTTAGTTGATTTTAATCGAGTGGAAAATGGCCATTTTTCAAACGGTCTCAGAATTCGATGAAACTGGTATTGTTAGGACTGTATCGCCAATACGAAGCTAGAAAATATTTTTATGGAATTTTTCGAGCTCGTGTGTGGCCCCGGTAAATTGAAATGCGCGTTCAAATTCAATATATAGAGTTATATTTTGATTTTGACGAAAACTGATCGAAACGTTCGAATCAACTTACGGTACATATCCCATTATGTTCGGAATTGGGGTAATTAGCTGTGGACGATAGGCGATGGGCCTCGTTTAGAGGTCGAATGAAAAAGTACTTTTTGAAATTAAATTAAAAATATAACAATAAATAAATATATAATGTCTCTTTCCCTCTATACCCTCTCTGCCCCCCCCCCCCCCCCCCGGTATACTTTTCCAATCGAAAAAAAAAAAGAAAAAAAAGGGAAGAGGAAATCGATGCCGCCCCTCGCCCCACCACCCATTGCGCCACCTACCCCATCGCCGGCCACGCCTCCGACCGCCAGAACCCCCCTCACGCGCGCTTCCCTCTCCTCTACCCCACGCTTGCCTCGATAGCCCAAACCCCCTCCACAGCCCCAAATAGAGACCACCGCGGGCAGCGCTCCTCCGTCATCCACCTGACTCCCCCACCGCGGCCTGTCAGCTCGAGTTCGACTGGAGCGTGAAAAGAACTGCATTGGAATTTCAAACGAATCTAGACAGTTCAGCAGTTCAAAAGCAAAGCATGGTGGAGTGGAACCCTCGGTGAGAACTTCTCACCTTTAATTTAAATTTCTAGTTTGAAATATATGCTAGGATGCAGACGATGTTTAGTAGCACCCGACACCCGTCATCCACAGACCATGGACGGCTTGTATGCTTGTTTGTTTGATTTTGATGTGTAGTTGATTGTGTGATGTGATGTGAAATGAAATAAAATATTTATATAGTTAAAAATATTTTATAGTTGAAAATAGAATTTTTAACGTGTATATGAAATGAAATAAATTAATATAAACAAATTGAATGATTTGTTTATATACACACATTTGACTGATATTGATTGGGACGATAAAGTTTACACATCGCCCAACTGCACAAATAAAATCTGTGTTTGATTGTTTGAAACCCCACACAGGTATTGGGATGATATTTGACGTACACTAATCCCGATTGTTTAGTTGTATGTCAATCGATGGGTTGACAGACTGTGTAAGCGTTAGTTATTTACATTTAATGCTTATGCAGTTGTGTAGTGCACTCTGGATGATGGTTGATTATTTATCGTTGTTACTTTATACATGTGTTGTAGAAAATCCATATAATTAACATTAAATGGTAATTGATTGGGCCTCATTCCAGTTTTGAAAAAGAAATATTTGAAAAAGAAATATTTGTAATAGAAATGCGAAGCCGTGTTGAGTAGTTACACGCCATTTTAACACGATCGGGAATTATGTCGATTTTATAATGAATGTTGAAAGTGATTTCATAATCGAATATTTAGAATTGAATTCGAAATGAAATTGAATAGAATTGAATTCGAATTGAAAATGAATAGAAATGAATTCGAATTGAAATTGAATAGAATTGAATTCGAATTGAAATTGAATAGAATTGAATTCGAATTGAAATTGAATAGAAATGAATACGAATTGAAATTGAATTAATTTGAAATTCAAATTGAATTGAAAATGAACTGAAATTGAATTAAAAATCGATTTGAATTGAAATTGAGTTGAAACGAATTTAAAACGAATTTGTAAGGGAAAATTCAATTTTGATTTGAATTTGAAAAGGAAGTTGAAATCGTTTCGAAAACGAATTTAAAACGAATTATAAAATACGTTTTAAAAGGAAATGGACGAAATATATATTATATATATTATATAATATAATGGCCTGAATAGAACGCGACGTGCCGCGGCAGTTCGTGAATTTCGACCATTGACTTCGAATGGAAATTGCGGGAGATCCGACCGTCGGATTCTCCTAAAACCAGAACCATTGGGTTCGTATCGAAAAGAGCTTTCTAACGAATATTGAAAATTTGAAATCTAACGATTGCATTTGGAATTATGTCCAAAACAAATTTGGAAAAGGTCGTTGTAAGTGCAGTTCGATGGCCATTGATGGAAATCAACTTTACGGGCCTTGATAAAATTATTAAAAATAGTAATAATTGGTGTAAAATCATAAGAAATGATTTGTGAAGAATTGAGATGAAAAACTCCATATTTGAAAAGATAAAAATAGATTTTTATCGAAATGAACTAGTTTTGAACTAGAATAATAATTTATTTATTTTTAAAATAAATAAAGTGGATTTGAAATAGTTTTGAAAATAACCAGAATTTCCAATAATTGAATTGGAATGGATTTGAATCGTAATTGTCTTTGAAATATTTCGATGTTGGATTTCGTGATGATACAGATATTGTTATGGGAATTTGAAAGATATATTTATATCGTTATTTCCAATACGATATTTGTTGATTTCAGAATTTGATATTGAATATAAGACGATATATTTTCTATTCAGAGCCTTGTATTTAATATCAAATGTGATTTGGGTTTGTCGTGAATGGTGTCTTCATTAACACTGTTCTTAAGCCCAGTTGAGAAAAAGATTAAATCTTTTTATTTAGATTTAATGAAGTGTACCAATTTAATAATATTTAACTGGAATTGAATTGGTATTGATTTTTGGTTTTATCATGAACAGTGTTTTAAATAACAGTTGTTCTTTAACCCGATAATTAATGGAATGTAATTTTGGGTTGTCGTGAATGGTATCTTCAATAATACTATTCTTATACCCAAAGGAGTATTGGTCTGATGTTGGTTAAGTTGAATGGTATCTTCAATAATCAGAAACTAACTGGAGATTAGTTAAGTTGAATGGTTTCTGGGGTATTGGACTAATGTTGGTTTCGGCCTTCGGGGTTAATACTTAGGGAATTGCTCACTTGCTAATTTACGGTTAGGGACTGATTGAAATGTGATGTAACACCCCGTATTTCTGTTAACACTAAAGTTACTAATTTAATAATAAATGTGTAAAGGGGGAGATGTATCTAATGTGCATTCAAATTTAATAATAAATGTGTAAAGGGGAGATGTATCTAATGTGCGTACAAATTTAATAATAAATGTGTAAAGGGGAGTTGTATCTAATGTGAATACAAATTTAATAATAAATGTGTAAAGGGGGATGTATCTAATGTGCATACAAATTTAATAATAAATGTTAATAATGTACATTAAGAAAGTAATTGTGAACATAATTGGGTTCTCTTTAGAACGGATGGCTTTGATTAACCTTGGCTTCATCGACGACTCAAATTAACTTGCAATCCTATATAAACAGCCCCCTAGTCTCCTTTTCTTTGCACCATTCTTCTCTAACCTTATGCTGCACAAATTCTTGATGGACATTGCTTCTTCTTCTTCCTCTAAATCTAAATAAATAGATTAAAATAAAATATAAATCAAGACGAGGATATCCTGCTCAAGTCTTTCAAGAGAAGATTCAAAACAAGTTAGGATTCAAGTAAAGATTCAACAGCTTCAAGCAACGCTATCTTTCTATTCTTTTCTAGATCCAATCAATGTAAGTCAGATACTTTTTAGATTTGAACGCCTTTTCTATTTGTGACATGAAATTAAAAGAATATAAGAAATATACCTTATCATTTCATTGAATCTGTGCTTGTTGACTTTGGATCTGATTCTTGATTATGGCCTAGAACACATTGTGACTAAATTGCCAATGCTTAAGATTATGACTATGGAACTGTGGCCTTTGAAACCATAAGCCTTTGACTATGAACATAAGCCTTTGACTATGAACATAAGCCTTTGACTAGGAGCATAAACCAATGCCTATGATTATGACAAGGACAATAGTGGATAATTACCTATGATTCATGAACATGATATTATTGCCTAGGATTATGACTGTGAGACTGGATCTAAACTTGATTATCAATTCAGTTTATTCTTAATTATCCTTGGATCTTGATTATGGGAATTTATCTATTAAGTTAGATCTATCCATATACTTGAACCTATGTTATTTGTTCAACCCTTTTTATGTCATAATATTATCAGATCTATAGGCCTTCGATGCTTTAATCAATTCATTCAGTGTAATTTGTTAGATCTGTGATTAGTGAATTGTCATCTTCTGCCAGTCATTATGTCTATCTTTTCATGGCATTTTGGTTCATTCCCTTTTTATCCACGAATCTAGGATGAAATCACGATTACACAAACGATGGGAATACGATTTGGGCAAATCATAAATTTGACTTAAACATGGTTGTAAACTTGGAAATTGGCATAATGTGGAACATTAACATAATTATGATTGACATAATTTAGAACATGTATTATGGCATGTTTATTAGAACGCAAATTTGAAAATTTGACATGAATTATGGAATATGTAATTTGACATATTAAATTTAGTATTGGCAAGTAAGCTAAGTTTTAGGCGTAAACGGTAAACTAGAATAATAATTCTAGTCTTGCCATAAACTGTAAATTAGGATGTTAAATCAGAATTGGGTCAATTAAAGTTAATTTGGCATAATAAATATATTAGCACAAATTTTGAATTTAGTCATAATTGTGAGTAATTGTCATTTTTAGAATAATCATGGTTAGTGACACTTAATTTGGTATAATTTACATACCAAAAACTATAAATATGATATATAGGGAAAATGGGCCATAATAATAAATGTTGACAATAAACATTAAAAAAGTAATAAAGGAATAAGTAAATTAGGGAAAATTTACTTATAAAATTTATCCAAAATGAGAAAAGTAAATTTAGACAATACGAACATGCTTAACCCGAGGTTGGATTGAGTTGTGATGTAAACCGGCCCAGACCCGCCCGGCTGTCCAGTGATCACAACAATACCTATCCAATGTGGGAGGTTAAGGCATTGAGCCCGATAAAGGCCCGAGGTTAGACTGAGTTGTGGCGTAAGACTGTCCGGAACCAACCGGCATACCGGCAGCAACAACAATACCTGTCTAATGTGAGTGGCTGGCGCTTTAATAAGACAAGTAAAGTTAAGCTAGAATGGGAGGGTTAAGTCCATAAGAACACTTAACCAACTTAACACAGTTAAGCTAGATTGGGGGGGTTAAATCCATAGGAACACTTAACCAACTTAACACAGTTAAATTAGAATGATAGGGTTAAGTTAACTAGAACACTTAACCAACTTAACATGGTAACAAGACAAGATTTGTAGGGGTTAAGTAACTAAGAAAAACACTTAGCCAATTTAATATGTTAACCAGACTAGAAAGTGGGGGTTAAGTAAATTCAATACACTTAGCCAATTTAACATGTTAACTAGACTAGAGGATGGGGATAAGTAAAGTTAATACACTTAGCCAATTTATCATGCTAACTAGACTAGAGGTTGGGGTTGAGTAAATTTAATACACTTATCCAATTTAATATGTTAGCTGGACTAGACCGTAGGGTTAAGTAAGCTTGAACACTTAACCATCAGAGTGTGATAAATGAATAGGGTTAAGTTAAAATCATGAAGGGACAATACTTAACCATTAGAACATGTTAATCAAACCAATGTTAGGGTTAAGTTAACTAAGGGAACACTTAACCGTTATAACATGTTAGTTAAAACAGATAGGCAATATTAAGTTAAAAAGGAACACTTAACCAATACAAGATGAATGGGTAGGGTTAAGTAAATACTTAACCAATATAACTTGATGCTGGTAGGGTTAAGTCAACATGAATTACTGGTAACACTTAACCTGTTTAACATGACAAATGAATAGGTTAAGTTAACTTGTATCGACTAATGACATTTAACCAATCCAACTTGACGAGAAAGAGAACTAAGTAGTAAACCTTAGTTAAAAGGACTAAGTGGTAAACCTTAGTTAAGAAAATGATGATTCAGGAAACTAAGTGGTAACCTTAGTTAGGAAAACTAAGTAGTAATTCTTAGTATAACACGAGGAGGAGCGAACGTCTATCTGATCTTAAAGAAGCCTCCAACGAATTGGATTACGAAGCCCGAGGCTTCGAGGGGACGTGAGTGTACTCTTGGTATCCCTCTGTGAGGCTGCAGATGATCCTCCTAGGCTCACAGAGGTTAAGGTCTGCGTTAGGAGAACCAAGGGTATGCCTTGGTTGCAATTTAAGGCAACCTAAAGACTAAGGTGGACCAGCGTGATTCGGCGAGACCAGTAGCCCTGTTATAGCAACTCCTCGTCTACCTACCATCTTGAGTCAGTCGAGATACGTAAATCGGAAAGGCGGAGAACTCCAAAAGACCATATACTTGCTATCTAGTTATGGGTGAGGATGGCTATAAGACAGTGGGGCATAGGGGGTCTGCGTATAGTTCTCAATTTTTCAAGGGTGGCCTCTCATTAGTTGAGGGAGGGGTCAGGTGGGACCATAGCCACTGGAAAAACAGACCTTAGCATCTGCATCGGCAGATATCTGAAAGCTCCCGACCGAGTTCCGTGTTTCTAGAATAGCGCTGCCACGGGACTCGGGTCACACATTTCAGGACATGTGCATATAGACAGTGATAAACGATTCGTGACACATACGTGGGGAAAGTCTATGAACATATACCACTCTAGGTAGTGCGCCCTAGACTAGGGGCATCGTTCGATAGGTAGCGTAATCCCTAGTTGGACCTAGGTGGCATAAACCCTGAATCTGTGAAGCATTAGATAAGCCGCGTAAACCCGAGTGGAATTTAGGAAGAACTTTGATATAAAACCCTAGATTAGATCTAGGTAATAAATAATAAATGTACGCCTAAAGGCAACCACAATTACTGGGATTGGGATCGCGTTATCATTTTAGACAGATTACTAGTTGGGACACTAGATAGGTGGTGTTGAGACATAGAAACCATAATAACAGGTTAATAGCGAAGCGGAGAAAGTATTAAAGCATATCCAGTTTATCTTGTCTTAGCATATCTTGTGTTAATCTTATCCTATCTTGTTGGCCCTATCATCATGGTATTGTCTTGTATTCAGTTAATTCATGTCGTTTTGTTTTTCCTTGTTCACATGCTAGAAGTAACTGAACTTACCAGACTTTATGTATGACCCAGTTTTCTTTCGTCTTCTTTTCTTCCGTTCCCCCCCTCCCAGGTAGTTAAGGAGGGAATAGTATAGCTTAGGTTAGATTGGACCGTCACTCTTCCCAAGCTCGAAGATTCTTTGACAAAGTGCTTTGGACTCTCTTTTTCTGCTGCTATGGCTGGCTTGTGCTACATTGGGGAATATAAATGTTATTTTATGCTTCTTTATTTTGTTAGACAGATGATACTCTGATATTGGAAAACAATTGTTGTACAAACTAATTTATCAATAAAGTAAAGTTTTATTTTCCGCTGTTTTAATTTTGTCTGTCTTGTAATTTATCTGCATCTTTAACCCTAAATGCTCCATAGAACTTAGTGCATTCCCTTTGTGAGTGACACTAAAGGATGTGGGGTGTTACATGTGATGTGATTTTGGGGTTTATCGTGAACTGTGTTTTAAATGACACTGATTCTTTAACCCAGTCAAAGATTAAAACTAAGTGGAGTTTTAATGAATCTTTAGTTAGATTGAAATGATCGAGAATGGAGTATCACCAGTTTTGCTCCAGGCGATAGTTAAATCTTTAATTAGATTTGAATGTGAAATGGTAATTGAATTTACCGATAACACCGTGGGGTTAGATATGAAGTATTACCAGTTTTACTTCATGGGATGAATAGGTTGGGGTTGGGAAATTTAACAATTGATTACTTCGTTAAGGTTCATTAATCCCGACAAGTTTGGGTAAACCAAAATTTGGTTTGAATTGATTTTCAAAGGATGATTATAGAATAAATTTAAAGGAATTTATCTTTGATAAAATTAATGGGGACCTTTCCCTAAGAATGTGAAATTTAGAAACTAATTGTAGGTTAGCTAAGCAGAACGGTTTCCTGGGTATTGACCTGATGTTGGTTTCGGCCTTCGGGGTTAATATTTGGGGAATTATTCTCTTGTTAATTTATGTTTAGTGAATGATGAATTGGAATGAGGCGTATGTTGTGTTTGTGTAACACATGTTTATTATATACGCGAGTTATTCAGAAAGACCGGGTTTAACCCATTCTGAATAACTGAGTCGACGTGGTGTCGAGGATGAAGACGGTGGTCGAAGACCGGAAGTCTTCACGTCGTTTGGGTGATTACTGATGATCTTGATTGGGCCGTACACCCAAGAGGAGGGAATCAGTTAGTGGTCGTCCAGACGTACTTGGAGATCGATGGATATGCGGGGTACTAGGTGCCTCCGGTTTCGTTCAGACCTAGAACGGACTTGTAAATGGATTGTGTGTCTGACATTGGATATCATTTTGTATGATTGATGGATATCAGTTGCATGGAGTGGTTTGCCTGTGTAGCATGTTAAGATGCAAATGATCAAGGCTACTATTGAAAAGCAGAGTCTTGTGGTTAATGATCAAAGCACAGCATGTGTGGCATAGCTTTGTGTAGCGTTAATTCGCGAGCCTCACACCCCGGTTGTGAACCAAAAACGGGAGAGGACCTCAAGGAGGACATGCGTTACTTTCTATCTAGAAGTGGCGTCAGTGGTTTTACATGCCCTAACGAGTTTGACTTATGTGGTTGTTGCTGTTGCGAGGCGCCTCAGATATATCGGTGACTATGTGAAGCCGATGGAGTCATTCGTTGGCTCATTTACGCCCCAAAGGGCGGGGAAACGCAGTGTTCAGGCATTTTAATCCACATCGGTGGACTGGCCCTGACGATCCAAGGGTTGATGCGTTCTGATCCTGAGGCTCGGGTTAGACAGTCTCGAATCGGTAGAGGACTATCTTTTGCCTCGGTTCACAGATGGAAATCCAATTTCCAAATACGTGATTTTGCAGTTTTAATTGTAGAACTAGTATGGCGACATGATATATGGTAATCATGCCGTCTATGACTGATACTTATGATTTGAAGTTGTTTCATACACTGTGCACTTATAGTAGTATCAAATGATTTGTTTTAAACGTACTAAGCATGTTTGGCTATTATAAGGGAAAACCCTATCCCCCGGCTTGCGTTGCATTGTGTGATAGGACCTGGGTCTTATAATAGCTTCATTTTTCCAAAAAAACATTACGCTGTTTTGTTATATGCACTGGTATTCTTGGGAGGAAACCCGTTCCGGGTTATACGGTGTGGTCCCTTGATATATCCGATTTAAAGTAAAGTTTTAAATAACTGTTTTAGTTCTCACACCAGTCTCATGACTGACCTGGAGTTTATTGTTTTAACCTAAACTCTGGGTTCCCCTATTTTGACACGGGCAGCTAGTAGTTTTGGTTTTGCAGATTTATACTCACAAGATCCTGATTTACAGCTGGAATTATACTCGAAAATCTCTGTATCTGCGTATTCCTTTCAGTTGTGTATTGTATTGTTTTTCCGCTGCGATGTATTTAAATGTAATTTAAATCTCTGATATTTTCTATGTAATATTTATTCTTACTCTGTATATTCTTGTATTCTGATGGAATTGATGTAATTAACAATGAAATGTTCTTCTGTCTGCGTTCTATTTTGTCGTGTTCTTAAAACAATCAGGCGTTTCGAACGGTCTTGATCGGTTTAGCGACTGATTCGGATCGAGCGGAATTCCCAGTCGTTACAGTTTGGTATCAGAGCTTTGGTTTACAAAGCTCAGAAACAAGACACATTAGAACCATACGAAAGAATTCATCAGAAATTGGATTAGTAATATCCAATGGGAATGACTCGTTAGAGATGGGATCAGTAGTATCCTAGAACGAGTGTGAAGAGAGTTGTTTTGAAAAATAAAAGTGAAAACAAATTTTTTTTGAAAATTTAAATCAATTATTCGTATTTGATTATTTATTTGTATTGAATTTGGACAATCCAATATATAAAGATTTTGCATATACGCCTTGCAAACGTGTATTTGAAGTTTTAATATACTGGATAGATATAGAATCACACTCTAGTCGCCCGGGGATGGTACTGATGATTGTCATGACATCATCAGTATTTATGTTCGAGTTTCGAAGGTGTGATATTTATATATTTCCTATTGATTGGTGTGAGAACCAAAATTAGATAAGGCTTACTGTTGTGATTTGGCATCAAAAATGTGATTTTTGACTATATATCAAGGTTATGAATTTGAAACGTTAACCAACTAATTGATTGCTGGTTGTGTATTTTGATTATTGGTTGATTAATTAAAATTTGAACCCTTTAGCCAAATTGATCAAATAGTGAATTGTATTGAAAATTAGTCGCATTAGCATGCATATACATGTACTTACATTGAACAGGTCATAGCAAGGAGGCTAGAGCAGAAGAATAAAATTGTTTGCCCGACAAATAGGTACATGTTTACCATAATTTACTGTTTTGTTTGGGTGATGATGATTTTATGAGCCGATTGGCTAGCCGCTTGGCTTTTTCCTTTTTTTTTGGATTGAAGAAGGCCATGGGAGGCTATATGAAATATCCCGAAGTCCCCGGTGCAGGGGAGGTTATGGCGAAATTTTTCGAAAATTTAGGGTGTTAGCCAAATTTTTTGAAAAATTTGAAAAGTTCTTAGAAACTGAAAAGTTGAAGAACTTAAGCCATAATGATAATAGTGAAAGTTGAGTTGATTAGTTAAACAACTTTCGGCTTCGTTCCTTTTCGGGGATAAAAAGTTTTAAGTCGGGGAGATTGTAATAGCCCGGAAATTCTGAGCCAATTAAAAATTTTTATTTTGGCAATTTTAGCGAATTTTGAATATTTAAAAATAATTATTTTAAATGATAACGACGAGAAATTTATTTTGAATAGAATTCGAACGTATATATTTTTATATGTCGTCGTTAGAATATAAATATTTTATTTATAATTATAAAAGGAATTGAAAATGGCGCAGTAGTTCGATAATTCGACTTCAAAGTTCAAATGAACATACCGGTTGCAAAATAAACGGGATTTTAGTGAAACCAAAAATATTAGAATCTAATCGAGAATATCTTTCCAACTAATCCGAAAAATTGAAATTTCATAGCTGGAATCAAAAGTTACGTCCAGTTGAAAATTCAGAATAGTCGCTATGGAATTCTGGCCCTTAAAAATGGAAATTTTGCAAACGACCTCGGATTTCAACGAAACCCCTTTTGTTGGATCCATGATGTCAATTTATTGCTAGGTTCCAAAATTCGTAATTTTCTGATTCAATATGTGAGCGTGGCAAAGGAAAACGCGTTTGACCACTTTTAGTTGATTTTTATCGACTGGAAAATGGCCATTTTTCAAACGGTCTCAGAATTCGACGAAACTGGTTTTGTTAGGACCGTATCGCCAATACGAAGCTAGAAAATATTTTTCTGGAATTTTTCAAGCTCGTGAGCGGCCCCGGTAAATTGAAATGCGCGTTCAAATTCAATATGTAGAGTTATATTTTGATTTTGACGAAAACTGATCGAAACGGTCGAATCATCTTACGGTACATATCTCATTGTGTTTGGAATGGGGGTAATTAGCTATGGATGACAGTTGGTGGGCCTCGTTTAGAGGTCGAATGAAAAAGTACTTTTTGAAATTAAATTAATATATATACACATATAATGTCTCTTTCCCTCTATACCCTCTCAGCCCCCCTGTATACTTTTACAATTGAAAAAAAAAAGAAAAAAAAGGGGGAAGAGGAAATCGATGCCATCCCTCGCCCCATCACCCATCGCGCCACCTACCCCATCGCCGGCAACGCCTCAGACCGCCAGAACACCCCCCCCCCCCCTCACGCGCGCTTCCCTCTCCTCTACCCCACGCTTGCCTCGATAGCCCAAACCCCCTCCACAGCCCCAAATCGAGACCACCGCGGGCAGCGCTCCTACGCCGGCCACCTGACTCCCCCACCGCGGCCTTTCAGCTCGAGTTCGACTGGAGCGTGAAAAGAACTACATTGGAATTTCAAACAAATCCAGACGGTTCAGCAGTTCAGAAGCAAAGCACGGCAGAGTGGAACCCTCGGTGAGATCTTCTCACCTTTAATTTGAAATATACGCTAGGATGCAGACGATGTTTAGTAGCACCCGACACCCGTCGTCCACAGACCATGGACGGCTTGTATGCTTGTTTGTTTGATTTTGATGTGTAGTGTATTGTGTGATGTAATGTGAAATGAAATAAAATATTTATATAGTTAAAAATATTTTATAGTTGAAAATAGAATTTTTAACGTGTATATGAAATGAAATAAATTAATATAAACAAATCGAACGATTTGTTTATATACACACATTTGACTGATATTGATTGGGACGATAAATTTTACACATCGCCCAACTGCACAAATAAAATCTGTGTTTGATTATTTGAAACTCCACACGGGTATTGGGATGATATTTGACGTACATTAATCCCGATTGTTTAGTTGTATGTCAATCGATGGGTTGACAGATTGTGTAAGCATTAATTATTTACATTTAATGCTTATGCAGTTGTGTGGTGCACTCTGGATGATGGTTGATTATTTGTCGTTGTTATTTTATACATGTGTTGTAAAAAATCCATATAATTAACATTATATGGTAATTGATTGGGCCTCATTCCAGTTTTGAAAAAGAAATATTTGAAAAAGAAATATTTGAAATAGAAATGTGAAGCCGTGTTGAGTAGTTACACACCATTTTAACACGAACGGGAATTTTGTCGATTTTATAATGAATATTGAAAGTGATTTCAAAATCGAATGTTTAGAATTGAATTTGAATTGAAATTGAATAGAATTGAATTCGAATTGAAAATGAATAGAAATGAATTCGAATTGAAATTGAATAGAATTGAATTTGAATTGAAATGGAAGAGAATTGAATTCGAATTGAAATTGAATAGAATTGAATTCGAATTGAAATTGAATAGAAATGAATATGAATTGAAATTGAATTAATTTGAAATTCAAATTGAATTGAAAACGAACTGAAATTGAATTAAAAATCTATTTGAATTGAAATCGAGTTAAAACGAATTTAAAACGAATTTGTAAGGGAAAATTCAATTTTGATTTGAATTTGAAAAGGAAGTTGAAATCGTTTCGAAAACGAATTTAAAACGATTTATAAAATACGTTTTAAAAGGAAACCGGTGAAATATATATTATATATATAATATATATATAATATAATGGCCTGAATAGAACGCCCCGCGCCGCGGCAGTTTGTGAATTTCGACCATTGAGTTCGAATGGACATTGCGGGAGATCAGACCGTCGGATTCTCCTAAAACCAGAACCGTTGGGTTCGTATCGAAAAGATCTTTCTAACCAATATTGTAAATTTGAAATCTAACGGTTGGATTTAGAATTATAGCCAAATCAAATTTGGAAATGGTCGTTGTAAGTGCAGTTCGATGGCCATTGATGGAAATCGACTTTACAGGCCTTGATAAAATTATTAAAAATAGTAATAATTGGTGTAAAATCATAAGAAATGATTTGTGAAAAATTGAGATGAAAAACTCCATATTTGAAAAGATAAAAATGTATTTTTATCGAAATGAACTAGTTTTGAACTAGAATAATAATTTATTTATTTTTGAAATAAATAAAGTGGATTTGAAATGGTTTTGACAATAACCAGAATTTCCAATAATTGAATTGGAATGAATTTGAATCGAAATTGTCTTTGGAATATTTCTATGTTGGATTTCGTGATGATACAGATATTGTTATGGGAATTTGAAAGATATATTTATATCATTATTTCCATTACGATATTTGTTGATTTCAGAATTTGATATTGAATATAAGTCGATATATTTTCTATTCAGAGCCTTGTATTTAATATCAAATGTGATTTGGGTTTGTCGTGAATGGTGTCTTCATTAACACTGTTCTTAAGCCCAGTTGAGAAAAAGATTAAATCTTTTTATTTAGATTTAATGAAGTGTACCAATTAAATAATATTTAATTGGAATTGAATTGGTATTGATTTTTGGGTTTATCGTGAACAGTTGTTCTTTAACCCGATAATTAATGGAATGTGGTTTTGGGTTGTCGTGAATGGTATCTTCAATAATACTGTTCTTATACCCGAAGGAGTTAAGAAAACCGGAAACTAACTGAAGATTAGTTAAGTTGAATGGTTTCTGGGGTATTGGTCTGATGTTGGTTTCGGCCTTCGGGGTTAATACTTAGGGAATTGCTCACTAGCTAATTTACGGTTAGGGAATGATTGAAATGTGATGTGATATTGGGGTTTATCGTGAACTGTGTTTTAAATGACACTGATTCTTTAACCCAGTCAAAGATTAAAACTAAGTGGAGTTTTAATGAATCTTTAGTTAGATTGAAATGATCGAGAATGGAGTATCACCAGTTTTGCTCCAGGCGATAGTTAAATCTTTAATTAGATTTGAACGTGAAATGGTAATTGAATTTACCAATAACACCGTG
Source organism: Allium sativum (assembly GCA_030737875.1). NCBI lineage: Eukaryota > Viridiplantae > Streptophyta > Magnoliopsida > Asparagales > Amaryllidaceae > Allium > Allium sativum. Next base: position 465,000,404 of record CM060922.1, read on the forward strand.
GTGTTAGATATGAAGTATTACCAGTTTTACTTCATGGGATGAATAGGTTGGGGTTGGGAAATTTAACAATTGATTACTTCGGTAAGGTTCGTTAATCCCGACTAGTTTGGATAAACCAAAATTTGGTTTGAATTGATTTTCAAAGGATGATTAAAGAATAAATTTAAAGGAATTTATCTTTGATAAAATTAATGGGAACCTTTCCCTAAGAATGTGAAATTTAGAAACTAACTGTAGGTTAGCTAAGCAGAACGGTTTCCTGGGTATTGATCTGATGTTGGTTTCAGCCTTCGGGGTTAATATTTGGGGAATTATTCTCTTGTTAATTTACGGTTAGTGACTGATGAATTGGAATGAGGCGTATGTTGTGTTTGTGTAACACATGTTTATTATACACGCGAGTTATTCAGAAAGATCGGTTTATCCCATTCTGAATAACTGATTCGACGTGGTGTCGAGGATGAAGACGGTGGTCGAAGACCGGAAGTCTTCACATCGTTTGGGTGATTACTAATGATCTTTATTGGGTCGTACACCCAAGAGGAGGGAATCAGTTAGTGGTCGTCCAGACGTTCTTGGAGATCGATGGATATGCGGGTTACTAGGTGCCTCCGGTTTCGTTCAGACCCAGAACGGACTTATAAATGGACTGTGTGTCTGACATTTGATATCATTCTGTGTGATTGATGGATATCGGTTGCATGGAGTGGTTTGCCTGTGTGGCATGCTAAGATGCAAATGATCAAGGCTTCTGTTGAAAAGCAGAGTCTTGTGGTTGATGATCAAAGCACAGCCTGTATGGCACAGCTTTGTGTAGCGTTAATTCGCGAGCCTCACACCCCGGTTGTGAACCAAAAACGGGAGAGGACCTCAGGGAGGACATGCATTTCTTTCTAGCTAGAAGTGGCGTCAGTGGTTTTACACGCCCTGACGAGTTTGACTTATGTGGTTGTTGCTGTTGCGAGGCGCCTCGGATATATCGGTGACTATGTGAAGCCGATGGAGTCATTCGTTGGCACATTTACACCCCAAAGGGTGGGCAAATGCAGTGTTAAGGCATTTTAATCCACATCTGTGGACCGGCCCTGACGATCCAAGGGTTGATGCGTTCTGATCCTGAGGCTCGGGCTAGACAGTCTCGAATCGGTAGAGGACTATCTTTTGCCTCAGTTCACAGATGGAGATCCAATTTCCGAATGCGTGATTTCGCGGTTTTAATTGTAGAACTAGTATGGCGACATGATATATGGTACCCATGCTGTCTATGATTGATACTTATGATTTGAAGTTGTTTTATACACTATGCACTTATAGTAGTATCAAATGATTTGTTTTAAACGTACTAAGCATGTTTGACTATTATAAGGGAAAACCTTATCCCCTGGCTTGCACTGCATTGTGTGATAGGACCTGGGTCTTATAATAGCTTCATTTTTTCAAAAAGCATTGTGCTGTTTTGTTATATGCACTGGTATTCTTGGGAGGAAACCCGTTCCGGGTCATACGGCGTGGTCCCTTGATAAATCTGATTTAAAGTAAAGTTTTAATTAACTGTTTTAGTTCTCACATCATTCCCATGACTGACCTGGAGTTTATTGTTTTAACCTAAACTATGGGTGCCCCTATTTTGACACGGGCAGCTAGTAGTTTTTGTTTTGCAGATTTATATTCATAGGATCCTGATTTACAGCTGGAATTATACTCGGAAAGCTCTATATCTACGTATTCCTTTCAGTTGTGTGTTGTATTGTTTTTCCGTTGCGATGTATTTAAATGTAATTTAAATCTCTGATAATTTCTGTGTAATATTTATTCTTACTCTGTATATTCTTGTATTCTGATGGAATTGTTGTAATTAACAAGGAAATGTTCTTCTCTCTGCGTTCTATTTTGTCGTATTCTCAAAACAGTCAGGCGTTTCGAACGGTCTTGATCGGTTTAGCGACTGATTCGGATCGAGCGGAATTCCCGGTCGTTACATTCTCAATCCAAAACACCCTTCCACCACTAAAATCTAGATCTAAGGAAGAGAATTGAAAACTTACATCGTTTGAAGCTAGATCTACATCAATCGAAGAGAGAGTTCATCGAATCTAAGAGTTTAGAAGAAATTCTTCGCTCTCCGGAATTGTGATTCATCATTTGTAGACTTGTTTGAAGATTTGGTGAGTGATATGCATCTCTTACACGGATTCAATCAAGTATAGGGGTTGTATGATCATAATTTCATCACCTAGATCTACATCATGGTAAATGTTATTTCATATGAATCGCTTTAGGATCTAATCTAACAACTTAAAATCGGTAAATATGTTTATGCAGGTTAGATCCACTATTTTGGTCATTTATTCATTTATCATGATTTTGGTGAATTCTATGTGAATATTGATAATAATTGTCATTTTCATGTTGTTATATAACATGTTTTTGGTGAATTAGATGAGTTAGTTTCGTCAGTATTGTTGTTCGGCGAAGATTTAGTTAAAGCTTGTCCATTTCAGTGTATGGATCGCACGAAATCTAGGGAGATGGATCGCACGGAATCCATGGGAATGGATCACACGGAATCCGTAGGGATGGATCACACGGTATCCGTAGGGATGGATCACACGGAATTCAGGGGGATGTATCATAAGGAATCCATAGGGATGGATGACACGGAATCTATAGGGATGGATCAGATAGAATCCACAGGGATGGATCACACGGAATTCCGGGGGATGGATCACTTGTAATTCGGGGGGTGGATCACACGGAATCCGTAGGGATGGATCACACAAAATCCGTAGGGATGGATCGCACGGAATCCATGGGGATGGATCACATGGAATCCAGGGGAATGGATCGCACAAAACCGCAATAGCATGGATCACACATAATCGCAATAGCATGGATCGCACAAAATGCTGTGAATGCAGTATCGACCAAACGAAGCTTGTTTTTGAGTCGACGATGGTTCTAGATTCAACGCAAATTCTAGGAGGAATGTCTAAAGCATTGGGAAGTGTTTATTGACCATCGTAATGCAATGAATGTGAAGACAATTCAAGGGTGTTGAGTTGTGGATAATGATTTCTCGAGGGGGACTTGAGCTTGTGGATAGCCTCCGGTGATGACGACTAGAGATATGAATGCCGAGAGATTATCGTTGTCGCAAGTTCTAGTGGACTCAAAGCAGGGGTACAATAAAAGACCAGGTGTATGGTTGAGTACCTTGGGCAATTTTAAAGGACCTAGTTGTTTTGAGAAGGAAAACATTTGAGTCGCGAAGGCATATGGAGTTTTTGCTAGAACTGGGGTTTACCATTAGCCTTTGACATATGGCAGGTGACCATTATATGATTAACGATGGTTTCGAAGCAATGAAGAGCAGTGATAGCCAGGTCTTAGATGTTTGATTGTTTATTTGTACCATCTCACGTAGATCGTCTGAAATCGAAGGAGATGTTTCTTGGGTGCCTTTCTGATATTGGTTTAGGCCTCTAGGGCTTGTGCTTGAGGAGTGTTGAGTTCTATTAGGATGGTTTGCATGAGATATGACTATATGCAATGTTTGCTATTGAGTGATAGTTGTTTGACATTGTTTGGTTACTTCTGGTTATCATGGTTGAACTGTTGTTTCTTGATTGTTTGGATTGTAACGGCTACCACTGTCAGGTGTGGAAAGGCATTTGTGGGTTCTTCTCTGGTATTGGGTAGTGATTTATAAATCTACCTATCCTCGTATACTTTGTTGATGATGTTAGACAGTTGTTTTATCGCTCATTAAGACTGTTTTCTGACTCAAGGTTTTATGTTTCCCCCTTATTACCTTGGGTTGTTCATCCGGTTGTGGATGGGCAAATTGAGCAGTAGGTGGCAGGTGATACCTTAGTGAGGACGATGATGCTGATCAATGGCGAGCTAGAGGCTTACGTACTAGTTTTATTACTATCTAGTATTTCTGTTATTTCCGTTGTTTGAAGATTTACTTTGAGTGTTGTAGTGAGGCTTTATGTAGAAACATTTATGTTGTATCCAGTTGATGTATGGATAATCTTTCAGAATGTTATGAAAGTTTAAAATTTTGATATATGATGCTTCACAATATTTTCCTCTTGTATATATTCTATTATATTTCATCCTTACACTGTGAGATATGTGACAGGTTCAGTTTGTATTTAACTACTCTGATGATTGTCCATAGCTGCCTGACACATCTTTCAGCGCACTTTTCCTCTTATTAAGTGCATGAGTTATGGGTGGTCATCACAGTTGGTATCAGAGCTCTGGTTAATCGATTTTAGCCAAAGTATGAAGTCGTAATTACGTATGAGCACTATGTCGTAGATGGCCTACCGCAACGAAAGTCCAAGGTGTTGCTAGATACAATGTAACGATAGGTATGCTGATTTTTGTCTATTGCAACACACGCGCGTTACCATAGAAAATCTAAGGTGTTGCAGTAGCCACATGAATAAATTTATTACTCTAGGTGATTACGATCCAACGGTCCACTTTAGCAATCCGCATGAAATAATCTTTAATGTGGGAAGCAAAAACAAAAAACAAAGCGACAAAAAACTTAGCAAAATTTTCAAGGGTTTCAATCGAAAACTTAACAAAATACACCGCCGCTCAATCTGTCAAAGACTCTCACTCGCAATTTCAGTTAGGGCTAAAAGTTCAAGTTTACAAGCTTAATTGGGGTTCGATTACGGCAAGTTCGAGTTCAAGTTCAATCAGGGCTTTGGTGCTTCAATTGGGGTTCGTTTGAGTCTCAAATTTCAGCTAGGGCTTCGATTTAATCTGCTGGTTAAGGTATCACTCAATATATATTTCAAGTATTTACTCATTTGATTATTGCGTTGCCTAATTTACGGATTTACTTGTGTATTCAGATGTAACCATATTCTTGATTTTATTGTTATGTTTATTTTATTAACAAACTTATGTTGAGTAGTGCTTATATGATGTTATTGTGTTTCTTTGTCTTATAGTCATGGCTAAATAATATTTGTGTGTAAATTAGTAGTGAATGAGGAAAAAATATGGGCAGAACTTCCTAGGTTCAGATGATTGCATGCTATTTGTATGTAAATTTAGGCCTCGATTACCAAAGAATACATGCATGTCCAAATGACAGCATGCTATATTGGGCAAAAAATGAAAAGGAAAATAACTGCAAAACTTGTGGTGTTTCAAGGAAAATAACTGCACGCTATTTAAGTAAGAAAATGCTGTTTATGCCTTAGTTAAATGTTGTAATTGATGTATCATATTTGTGGCTTCTTTTTGTATCTTTTTTACTATTTCTGCCTATATTACATGTTAGTGAACTGGTTGTTTTATTTTATAATGTGCTTGGTTTATTTTATTTTGTAATTATTTCAATCTAATGTTAATTTCTCCATTTTGTGTAGGATGGAGGCAAATCTTAGGTTCCACCATAAGTGAAAATTTGGGATGAATGGATATGCTGGTGGAGAAGAGGCTATTATCAAGGGAGATGATCTGGATAGGTTTTGGTACACAATACTGATGGTGTTTGTCAAGGAAGAGCTACAACACACCGAAATCGGAGGAGTGTATGCATGGAAAGGTCCAATGAGTGGGTGGAAATTGGTAGTCGATAATGTAGAGCTGTTGTTTATGATGTAAATAAAAATAACGGTGATTACATTGATTTCTCTGTCGATACTGTCGTCGATGATAATACTGAGCCAATGAAACAAATGCAGCCACATGTCATCGTACGCCCAAGGAAGAATATGTTTTCAGGTATAAACATGTCTTCTCATTTGTATTATTTTGATGAATTTGGTCAATTTGCAGAATATGTTTTTCATTTAGACTTGTTTGATTTTTAATGCGCTTAGTAGAATAATAAAGAACTTGTATGTTGAAGCTGCGAAATCACATAAATGGCAGTTTGTCACCGCTCACCATCTATAACAGGTAACAAAAAAGAAGCAGCAGACTGATCAAGTATATACTCCTAAAAAGTCGATATGGATAAACAATCCATAAGTGATCAGCGAAGCTGCTGTGAGTCCACCTATCGACAACAAGCAGACTGAAGTCTTTACTCGTAGGAAGTCGGCACGTCTAAATAATCCAGTTACGAACAATCCAGAAGTGATTGGAAAAACTGCTGCGAGTCCACGTATGAACAAGAAAAGGTGGTCAGCATGTAGTCAACTAAAGTCAGTAGTTCGACGGAGTTACCATAGAAGGAAAATCCAACTGAAGTCAGCGATGCAACTTTGAATATCAACTCAGCAGGTGTCAGGAGTAAATTCGATTTCAATAATTCTCTACATGAAGAGAAAAATACAAATGAAAATGAGTTTCTGATAAGAAGATTACAATCTGATCTTCTAATATATGATCTGCAAATTTTGCTAATATTTACAATAATGTCTTGTTTAATTACTTTTAGAATGATGATCTATCACCTTCGCCACCTCCACCGCTTATAGAATACAAAAGGGAGAGAAACAAAAATGTCTCACAGAAGAATAGTATTTTTGAAAAACTTGGGATGCCTAAATTAGTTTCTGGAATGAGAAATAAATTTGGAAAAAATAAAGCAAAATCAAAAATGCTTGATGAGGAAAGCGAAGATTATGTTCCAGAATTTGAAGATGATACTTCAAAAAATCAGGTAAAGGTGTGTTATAGCCGAAGATTTAATTTTATGTTGGTAATTATAGACTACCATCGTTATTTTTTTTATTTTATTATTTTTGTGTGCGTATTTTAGAGAACCAAAAAAGTTAGGGTTACAAAGACTTAGTCTGGACCAACAAATTGTTCACGAGCCAATGTTGAATCTGCAGCTGATATGAATGCAACTCCGAAGGCAGGGGAAGAACCAGTTTGTATGCAATCTGATGGTCCGCCATGTAGCGTTGAGTTACCACAGTGAAGGAATAGGAACAATGGCGGCTTATTTGGCTATATGAGAATGCAAGAATATTAATAGTAGTGGAAGTGCAAGGAATAAGGCTGTTGTCAGAAATATCTCAACAAATATTGAAACCGAAGAAGATGAAGTAGAAGAAGATGAAGGTAGCATCTAATTGAGTTCTTATTTTAATAGTTTAAGTTCTCATTTATGTTATGCCTAGCCTTCTCATTACTATTGTGCGTACTTTGTAATGGTAGTCGGAGCTCCCAAAAGGCTCAGGGGAAAAACAAAGATGGATAAAGTTCATTCAAGGCCATATGACAAAAGAGTTGTAATCCAAATGAATAATTGGGGTCAACCTATTTCACACAATGACCAAGTAATGACTGAACTGAGTTATTTTTTAGGAGCACTGAATAGGAGTGTTCAACTTACTTGCAGGTCTTGGTTTGATGTTCCTGCAAGTTTGAAAGACACGTTGTGGAACTATGTTAAGGTAATTTGCAAACTTAGCTGAATTTTACTTAAATATATAAAACTTGTCACAAAAGTAGCATGGCTGTTCTTTTTAATTTTTGATTTGTATTTAAGCAACAATATATTATTCCAAATGAATGTGAATATTGAGCTTTGAGGCCAATTCATGATGCTTGGAGGGGGTACAAGAATCGTATTAAAAAGACACATTATACGCCGTATGAAACTGATGAAGAGAGGCTTGAAAATAGGCCGGACGAAATTCCACTTCAGGATTTCAAAGTACTCTTGCAGTTTTGGGGAGGTGAAAAAGTTCAGGCATAATTTTAAGTTTTATCACAGAATTTTTTCCCTTTTTATTCATTTAAATTAGTCAGATAAACATATTTATTTCATGTTGTTTTGTAGTCTGAGGCCCTTACAAATTCTACAAATTGGAAGTCGTATACTGACACACACACACAGATAGTCCAATTTTTTTTTCCAAAATTCGGCATAAGATGGTATGTATTTTGCTTATTTTTATGGCTGACTAGTTTAACTATATAGGTCATATGAAGGTATGCTTGTTTAACTCGAATGCAACATCCTTGTTTAACTTGTGAATAAACTGCATATCCTTGTTTAACTTGTTTAGCAATGGTGATATATGTTCCGGAACAATTGGTTTGATATCCTTTTACCATGTTTTTTGTATCACTCCAAGGAATCAGATGGAGAAATTTATGTTAAAACTCGTAAGCGGAAAGAAGGAAAGATGTACAAGACTGATGCTTCAATAATGAACAGCAGAATTGTAAGAATTTTATTTTCTCTTCAATCAGGTGTCAAAAAAATGCTTCATTTTGCACCTGATCATCATTATTGTAGATTTAGATCCTGTTTTGTTGAAATTGATAGCAGGATCATAGCAATGGTTGATCTTTTACTTTGGGTTTCAGTGTGCTATATGCCGCAATTTTTGTTTAAGAAACTTGTTTAAAAATTGTTAATTTTATTTAATGTCACATTTTGAAACCGCTTTATTTTGTAGGAAAATATTGAAAAAGTAATTGGTGAAGGAGGCAGTGATGGAGTTGTTCAAGAACTTGTTTCTAATGGAAAGTCGCATGATCCATCATGGCTTATAGGACGACACACAAAGTCTCCAAAAGTTTCAAAAGCTGCTCCAACAGCAGGCACATAAATACAGGAGTTGGCAATGAAGATAAGGGAAGATATAACCAACAAAGTCATAGCAAAGGTGAACAAGATAGTCCAAAATGAATTTGATGCAAAGGTGAACAAAAAATTTCAGGAGAACTTGACAAGGACGCTTAAGAAATTAGGTGAAGCAAACTTTGACATGCATATTGATATTGGGGATCTTTGTGCGACAGTTCGCAGTGAAGGCGCTGAAACTAAAAGCAGTGAACACAGTGGAGGCTCGTGCTCTTGGTCTTTGATATTGAGGATCTTTGTGCAACAATTTGCAATGAACATGAAATGATATTTAGTACGTACTAGCTGTGTTTGTAAGTATGGTCTGCAAACATGATTTTTCTGGCTATGTTTGTAAGTATGTTTGCAAGTACTATTTGTGTTGCTTGTGAATCCGAGATAAGATGTTGTTTAATTCAGTGTGATGTTAAATTCTGTAATGTTGCAGTATGTGATTTAATGTTGTCATGGCTCTTATATAATGTTGCAATATGTGATGTTAAATGTTGTCATTGCTATGATATGACGTTGGCATTGAATGGTAAAAGTGTTGCCATAGCTTAATGTATGTGGGCCCCACAATAGGATTCCGTGAACCCGGGTTACAGATTTTAGTGGGCCCTAGATTTTTGTAAATTTAGTACCTGTGGCAACACCTGTGCTGATGTTTCCTTAGGGTCGCGAAGATGTTGCCTTTGACTCTAAGGCTATGCGGCAAAAGGCAACCCCGAAAAAGTGTTGCCGCATATCATTTTTGGCCTGTACCAGCATTTTTGGCACCTTTTGCATCACTTCTCTGGTGTTGCAGTATGCAATCTATGGCGTAGTGGAGAGACGTATTGTAGATTTTGATGGATATTATATATATATCATATAATACTATATTGTATAGTAGCATTTGAACTCCATTAGCAATTCTCTTGTAAGTGGCTAATCATTCTACATTGCAGATTTAGAATGAGTCAACGAACTTCAAGAAATACTGTTAGGGAGGAAATTGTGCCTGGAGGGGGAAATGGCGGTACATCATATTACCCAGTCATGTTTGAATCCATGATTGAGGCATTCATGAGACGGGTACCCGCTCCATTAGCAGCCATGATAGACGTTGGTGTGCAGGTGCCTAGAGTTGTGGATTTTGCGAAGTTGTGTAAAGACTTCATATCGCTAGGGAAAACTATTAAAAGGAACAGAGTTGACCGAAGAGGTTCAAAGATTGTTAGATGCTTGTATTCGCATTTGTAGAGACTTGGGTCTAGATGATGCAACTAAGACAAAGCTTGCATCGAGGCAGTTGTAGGGTAGGGCCGTGGAGTGGTGTAATCCTGCTACGCTTGAGACTCCAGAAGAAGAAATAACTTGGGAACAATTCCAAGTTATGTTCGAGACGAAGTTTATTTCTATCTCTCAGGAGTCTGTTGTGTTCAAAAAGTTTGTGGAACTGAAACAGAATGGTCAACCAGTGCTTGATTATGTTTCTGACTTCGAGGCTTTGTCGATGTATGCTTGGTCGTACATTGATTCTCCTTTTCAGAAGAACAAGAAGTCTGTGATGGGTAAGGATACCTATATTGGGAGACGATTGGTGGATCATCTTCACGATTCGTATGACAAGATAGTGGAAAGAGCAGTCAGACATGAAAGCTTATTTCCAAAGGAAGGAACTGTTGTTGTTGTAACCAAGGAAGCATAGAAACCACACTCGGGTGGTAGTAACAATAAAAAGAGGAAACAACAATAGAAAAAAGTAAAGGATGGCAAGAAGAAGCAAAGAGTGAGGTGGTTTGCTTTAACTGCCAATAGAAGGGTCATTTTGCTAATGAGTGCAAGAATCTAAAGGTTGAAAGGAAGTATCGCAACTATGGCAAGACCGAGCATCTCAAGAAGGACTGTCCGGAACCGGCTAAGGGAAAGCAGATAGTGAAGGCTTATGCTTTGGAAGTTGTGTCGCCTTCTTCAAGAGCTCCTACGGCAGAGGAAAAGGGTGTCATCGTCCAAGGTACTCTTTCAGTTAATGGTGTTTCGGTTCATGTGTAGTTTGATACTGGAGCATTACATTCTTTCATCTATAATGAGCTTGTGTGTCGCTTGGGTTTAGAACCCGAGATTCATGATAGACTATTGATTGTGACTAATCCAGTTGGAGGTTCATCCATTTTGTGTATGCTTTGTCATGGTCTACTGTTGTCGAGTCATGGTTGCTCCTTTATGTGTAATTGCTTTGTGTTGAACTTCGATGGTTTTGGGATCATCTTGGGCATGGATTGGCTCAAGAGGTGTGCAGCAAGAGTGAATTGTGAGAAGCTGGAGGTGAGAGTCGGGATGTGGAAGGGCAAAAGGTGTTGATTAAATGTAATCCAGAAGACGTGGTCTTCGTACGCTATCTATATTCGCTTGTGATTCTACAGGAAGACTTGTCATCAGTGCTGATCACAAATGAGTTTGAAGATATATTTGACGAGGTCAAAGATTTGCTGCCGCATCATGAGATCGAGTTTAGGATCGATTTAGTCAAGGGTACCGGACCAATCTTTATGGCTCTTGGAAGGATGGCTTCTAAGGAACAATGAGAGTTAGAGGTGCAAGTTCATGACCTTTGGGGAAGAGGATTCATTCGGAGGAGTGTTTCCAAATGAGATGCACCAGTTGTGTTTGCAACCAAGGCAGATGGCTCGTTGAGGTTTTGTGTGGACTATCGTGAGCTGCACATGGTGACCAAGAAGAACAAGTATCCGTTGCCGAGGATAGATGACTTGTTCGATCAGCTTCACGAAGGCAAAGTGTTATCTCAGATGGACTTGGCAATGGGATTCCACCAGTTGAGGGTGGCAAAGGATAGTGTGTCGAAGACTGCTTTTACGACACCATCCGGTTTCTTTGAATGAGTGGTAATTCCATTCGGGTTGACTAACACGCCATCGTATTTTGTGGATCTTATGAATAGAGTTTTCGGAGATCAGTTGAACAAGCTCGTGCTTATGTTCATGGATGATATTCTGGTTTACTCTTGGAACGAGGAAGAACATAAGATGCACTTGCTAGTTGTTTTGGAAATCTTGCGAAAGCATCAGCTGAAGGCTAAGTTTTCGAAGTGTCACTTCTAGAAGAGAGAAGAGAGAAGTGAGATTCTTAGGCCATGTAGTTTCTGGAAATAGAATAACGGTTGGTCCCGCTTAGATTACAGCAATCCAGGACCGGGATAGACCTAAGAATGCAACGGACGTGAGAAGTTTCCTTGGATTAACAGGTTATTACCGATGGTTTATCAAGGATTTCTCCAAGATAATTGCATCATTAACAAGATTGACGAAGAAGAATCAGGTGTTCACATGGGATGCAAAGTGTAAGCAAGCTTTTGGAATCATGAAAGAAAATCCGAAGAGTGCTCCTATTTTGATGATTCCAAGTGGAAATGGGGAAATGGTGGTATACACTGATGCATGTGGTACTGAACTTGGAGTAGTGCAGATGCAGAAGGATAAGGTTGTGGCATACGCGAGTCGACAGCTGAAGCCGCACGAAAAGAATTATCCAACTCAAGATTTGGAGTTGGCAGCAATCATGTTTGCTCTGAAGATGTGGAGACATTACCTGTTGAGAGTTTGATTCGAGTTGTTTATGGATCACAAATCGTTGAAGTATCTTTTCTCCCAAAAGGATTTGAATCTTCGACATCAAAGGTGGTTAGAGTTTCTGGCGTCGTATGATTTTGGTATAGCCTATACTCCTGGTATGCAGATGCGTTGGGTCGAAGACATGCAGGATTGAGAGCAATGTTTTCAGAATGGAAGAGCCTCGAGTACTTGGCAGGGTTTGATTTCAGGCTAAGGTGTGACTTGGAACCTGGAATGTTGGCAAGCTTATCGGTAAGGCCTACTCTTATCGAAAGGACTGGCAAAAGCCAAAAGCGAGATTCAACGCTTGTCGAGTTTATCTAGAAGCTGGAACCAAATAATAAAGAGTTCGAGGTCGATCAAGAGGAATGGCTTCGAAAGCAAGGAGGACTAATTGTTCCTGATATCGACGGATTGAGTGATGAGGTTCCGAGGGAATATCATCACTCGAAATTGATTATTCATCCTGGTGTTAATAAGATGTATCAAGACATGAAGCGAGTCTACTACTGGAAAGAGATGAAAAGAGATATTGGAAAGTTCATTTTCAAGAATATGAACTGTCAGTTGGTGAAAGCTGAACAGAAGAAGCTGAGTGGGTTGCTTCAGCCATTGGAGGTTCCTACATGAAAGTGGGAGCATACATCGATGGACTACCTAGAACCAAGATAAGAAACGAAGGGATTTGGGTCATCGTGGAACATTTGACCAAAAGTGCAAGGTTCATTCTTGTCAGATTGACTAAGAGAACATCGAAGTTGGTTGAGCTTTATATTAAATGGATAGTCCGATTCAGTGGTATCCTGAAGTGCATAATGAGTGAATGAGACCCATTATTTACGAGTGGATTTTGGAAGTTTGCAAGAAGCTTTGGGAACCGAGTTGTGCTTGAGTACGACTTATCATCCCCAGATGATGGTCAAATTGAGAGGGTTAACCGAGCTTTGGAAGATCTCCTAAGAGTGTGTGTATTAGACTTTGGGGCATCGGATTAGGACAAGTTCATTCGACCCGATGAAATCGATCCGATTGTCAATCATTCCATTCGACCCCCTAGCCTTGTTTCCTGTTTGATCGGTGAATGAGGATGCCTCCACTCTATTGTACATGTTTATCCTTGGATCGTGCTTCCATTCCTTGAGTAGGCATGATTCCTTATCTTCTAAATCATGCTATCGCAGTTGCTTGGACTTTGGATGGCCTAGTCACAAAGTAAGCCAACACATAGCATATAATTTTATATTCATAACATTACATACAACATCAACAACTCTAAACACAATAAATATAATTCAAACATGAGCATATATTACTCACATTCGCATGTAAATAACTAACCAATGTCAACAACTCGCATTCAAACTCCAATCACGTACAACATTAAGCCACATAGCTTGTAATTACTTGCATTTCAAACACATAACACCAATAAGCATATATATATATATATATATATATATATATAAGTATATTAATTCAAACGTCAGCATATAATACTCACCATCGATTTTTATTCCGTCTCCGGCAGCATTCCGGCATCACCATGGTTTTGCTGAAAATAATCGGGCAGAGATTTGACGCGTTTTGGTTTTATGAAATGATGGTGTATGTAAGGACATTCAATTTTGGTTCGAGGAGAAAACAGAGAGGGTTTTAAGGCGAACGGAGCTTCAATTTGAGGGGTAGGGCCCGAGGACTAGTGCGCACGCTGGTAGGGTCCGGGGAAGGTTGACGTGGCAATGGTGGGGCCAGGGGTGGCAGTGTGGAGTGTAGGAGGTGGAAGGAGGTGAAAGATTGGTGTCTTTTGGGTAATGTTGGGGCCACAGGGAGGACAAGGCCGACGTGGGCTGCTGTGGGGGAGGGGAGGTGGCGAGTGGTTGTTGTGGAGGGGGGTTGGCGTGTAGAGAGAGGAGGGAGAGAAAGAGAAGGAGAAGGAGGAAGAAGGTGAAGTGGTAGAAAGGAAGTGAAATGTAAGGGGTATGCACCTTCTTTTATTGGAAAGGGTTAGATGTGGATCATGGAGGTGTCGCTGTTAGGGAGGAGGAGAGAAAACACGCATTGATGGCATAGATGGGTGACAACTCCAAACAAGAACGACTTGTTCCTAAATGAATAGTTATAGGCAAATGAAGATATATGCTAACTAGTTTACAACTTTCATACAACTTGTCGACATACCTACGCATATAATATCGAATATATTTTCCAGTCATATTAACCGGTTTTTCGTGCCCTTCAATAATATGCAAACATAATTTAAATATATTTTATCTATTATTTTTGTTAATTAAAACGAGCTTTAATTGACTACTAATTTTTTTTAAAACTTATTACACTACTGAACGTTGTATAATGACCTATCAATGCTTATGGAAATTAATTTATATTCTAAAAACATTTTCACAACGTTAGGCAACTGTATTTTATTTTTATTAACTTTTAAACCTTATTTATTGGCTCAATACTAATAAATTAAATCGTTAAAAATCTTTTTTCTTTGAAATTTACCTATGCGTTTAATACTCGCATAACCACTTACTAATCCCAGGAAATTTGAAACTCTTCTATATTTTTCATATACGGTTCTAACGGTCCTGGTCTCGTCAAATTCGGAGACGGTTTGCAAAATAGCCTTATTTTCAGTTTTTATTTGATTTAACTAGTTTTTCGACCTGCGTTTATATTACGCACGCTCACACACTAATTCCGATTGACTTGAAATTTGGAACCTTATAATATTTTACTATAACGGATTCGATAAAAAAAAATCATCGAATTTCAAGATCATACGCAAAATTTCTATTTTTCTAGCTTTTAAACTAGTACTGAATTTATCAATTTTCAAAATATTCATGTTAATTATTATTTTAAAACTCCATTAACCTTATTCTAACTATTTTATAAGTTGTATTCAAATATTATGTCTCAAAATTTACAATTTCGGTGAATAGTACCAAAATCTCGTTTCTGCTGAAAATTGTTTGAACTGAAAAGTTGATAAAACTGATTTAAATAACTTATATGACCATTATACTTTTTGAAATCGTATTTAAAAATGAGGTACGTACCCAGAACCGAGCGCATTTATTTTAAATTATTTAAAACTCGTATTTTCAAAAAAAAAAAAATTGGTTTCAAAATTTCGGTCATTACATTAATATTGTATAACGTTCATAATATTGTACAATGCAACAGATACATATTTATAGCATTATGTAATGATAATGGGCCTTAGCCCGATAAGGTTAGAAACCTGAATATAAATAGTGTAAGAAAAACAAGTTCAGCCAAACTCTTATGTCATTTAACTCTAGTATCTGAGGATTCACATTTACACATCGATTGATAAACAAAAATTAAATTTCTAGATCCATGTAATAGTTTGTTTTAAAATAACAAACTCAAATGAAAGAGAATATGCAAATCTATTATATATGTAATACGTAGATGTACATATATGTGAATTTTAACTAACAATCCGACGATTATTTGACTATTGATATGATTATTTGTCTATTGATATGAGCTTATTTTACCGACTATGCATAGATATAATTCGGTGATTTAAAAATCAATTAACTTAAATATTGAAAGACCCGAGGTCATGTGTGTATTCAAATGATCTATATAATAAGAAAGTTAGATAAATGAATGAGAATAAGTCGTATTATATAAAGGCATCATATTAATTAACAAGAAGGCTATCCTACTATAATTGATAATGATGTAATATCTTTGTTGGCAGCAACGTAATAATGAATCAAAATGAGAATCCATAAAGATTTTTATCAGTGTGGCAATGTTTAGAACCATCGAAGGGGAGAATAAAAGGGATACAAGTTCATTTTTATTATCATTATTCAATATTTATTAACATGCATAATGATGCAAATAATTAGCAATATAAATTACATATCATACCCTTGATAAAATAGCCCTAATATAAGTTGAAATCCATGAAATATGGTGGAGAAGTCAATTCAAAATATTTTTGGAGTAAGCAATAAAGAAGCCAAATAAAGAAGGTTGGTTCCCTTGAAGAATCATTCAATGGTGCTTTGGAAGAAACTCACGACATGATTGTCAAATGACTCTAAAGTGGTTAGATATCTAAAAGATGATAAATATTATTATCTCGTTGAATCATGTATATAACTGACAACAAATAATAGTCAATGATAAATTCATAAATAATACAACACTTATGTTTATAAATAGATTAAAAATATTAAAATAAAGGAAAACATGATTGGCCATCGTGAAATCTTCCCTAAACAATAAATTTGCACCTATTGTTCAAAATCTATAATTCGAAATATAAAAAAAGGATAGAAGCACAATGGATAGTGTAGAACACAACCTTCTTTTAAGTGTTATTATAACGAAAATCTTATAATTCATGGTGAATAAATTATTACGTTCTTTTAAAGTATTGTTGTAATGAAACTCTTAATATCCATCGAGTGTATAATTACAACAATAAAAATCGATATGAAGCACCAGAATGAAAGAATAAGGTGTTTTCCATAAGAACAACATAGTACATAAAATGCAAATAGCACTTAGAAAGAAAAAATCTTGGAAATTTTGATTTAATTAAGGAAGTTGTTTATAAGTAATGAACATATAAAGAAGGAAAATTTTGATTGCTATGTTTTGACTTTAATTTTCTCAATGTTTTTAAGCTATATGGACGATAAATATTAGTAGCTGATTTGAGTTATCAAGACATGTTGCCAAACTTAAATGACAAATTATAAAATTAAGGGGATAATATATAGATGTATCATAATTTAATTTTTTTGTCTTCATTCGATTTTTCTCATAAAATTTTTCTAAGCAAGATTTTAACGAGGCGTTACATTGATCTCGAAGTATCAAATTTTATTTGATATAATAAATTATTGAAATATAATATATTATATTGTACTCTTTTGTCTTCCCAAAGATTTTCCCATTCGGTTTTTCTTAGTAAAGTCCTAACGATGCAGTATCTTGATCCATAAGTATAAAACATGTTTTGATGCAATAAACTATTGAAATATGTCATATTATATTTACACTTTTTTATTCATTAAGATTCTTTCCACGAGGTTTTTTTAGTAAGGTTTGGACTAAACGTTATCTTGATTTAAAAGAATGAAACTTTTTTTTTTTTTTTGATGAAATAAAATACTAGAATATATCATTGTACTTTTTTGCTTCATTAAGATTTTTCTCATCTAGTTTTCCATAGAAGGTTTTAATGAGACATTATTTTTATCGTATAAAATCAAACATTTTATGGAATATAATTTTATATGATATTTATGATTTTACAAGTTGCATTCTTTTCCTTGTTCAAAGTTTTTTCCATTGGTTTTTCCTAAGAAAGATTTTTGATGAGGCAATTGTTAATATCTATATTGACTGAATATGTAAACAAAATAATAATGAAGGAGTACAATCACCATTTATGTTTCAAAGATGATAACTTTAAGTTAGCACATGATTCAAGATTTTGAAAACGCATATGTAAGGTGGTGTTATAATATATATGAACGAATATGTTTTTTCTTTTTAACTTTTACACGTTAATTTCACATCATGAAATAAGTCATATCTTAAGCTCCAAAATTTATATACGTTCGAGTTTATATAATAGAAATGTACAAATTTAAAGTGAATAAAATTAGTTAACCTCTTTTTTTCTTTGATAAATATTTCGAATTATCCAACTTTAACAAATACAAAGTAGAATTACCCTTTCAAGTGCTTAGAATCATTACAAATTTGCTGTATGCTTGACCTTTTCCATTTGAGATATCTTTCACCTTATTTTTCAGCCTAGATCCCAATTGTTGTTGAGCTGGACCTAATGAATGTGCAAAAATTCGTTCAATTCTGGTGATTTAAAATGAATAATGAATTAATAAATACAAAGCAAATATATGATACAGTAAGGTGAAATCCAAAGCACACGTTCTATGAAAGCATGGTCTTATCTGTAACTATTACGATGATTCTGTCTAAATAAAACAAGTTGTATTATACTACTACACTTGATCAAAATTTAGTGTCAGCTGGCTGGATTTCGGTGCATCAATCGAGCAGTGGTTAATATCTTCAACTGTTTGTTTAGAAATTTATTTCTCACATGCTCCCTTGGAGTATTATTATGTTTTTGTGTACATTTTATTTCACATCTGTGTTTTAAGGCAATATCATTAAGTTTTACTACTTCAGTTTGTGCAAGGAAATGAGTTCGTGTTACTTACAACACACAGGAAAATAGTGATAACATGTAGGGAGCTTTTCACTGCATTTTATTCTACCATTGATTGAAGGCAGAGAAAAATGTACTTTGTTTATCAGTAGTGATAACAATGAACTCTGAATCCATGTTATTTTTCCATGTGAACCCACCTAGGAGCTTAGCTCTTTAAAATAAACATATTGAAAAGTGTGACATGCGTGCAAGAGCCTTCAAGGCAATGAATTGATTTTCTGCAGTTTTTTGGTGGAAATCAAAGCATCATTCATTGTTGAAGAGATAGGTACAAAGTTTGCAAAACATAGTGGCCATTCTCAGCTGTTGCTATAACTGTGTAACAGTGTTTGAATCTACAACTCTTTCCTCTGAAAATTCAGTTGCATTGTTTTTTGTGTGTGTTTGTGTAGATATAGCTGACACCGACACAAGGAGTACGATTCATGTGCATTTTAATCATTGACTAATTAGCTCTATCTATACCGTTTATATGATAAGCTATTAAGCTTTATGCTGCTACATACCTTAAGTGGTATATATTATACATACAATGGAAAGTTTTATCTCTTAATTAAAAATAAAATAAAAAAATCTATGCCTATAAGTTACTATTATTGATTTATTGACATGGTTAAGAAGTAGATGAAGTATAAAATTAAGGGGAGAATGAAAAGGATTAGATCAGACATAGAGGAACGAGCTCAGAAATGAATGGAGGACACAAACCAAAGAATGGGTGAGTGATTAATGGCAGCATTAATTCGTGTGTCGCTATTTTCCTTATAAATATTGGTCCCATTCAGCCAGCTGCATCTCCTTTATTTTGAATAAATATTTGACCTGGACTACAGCTCCTCGGTTTACGTTAGCCGCCCCGGGGCCGGGCGACCTCTTCTAGAGGTCTGCTTTCGTCTAAATGAGCATGCAGTTATCACATACTTTAAATTTTGTATGAATGTTCGGTGTTCGTCCGTGTCTGTAATCGACAAAATCATTAGTTTGAGATTGATTGATTCATTTGGGACATAAATTAAAATTAAAACAACATAATTTACCCGGAAAATAATATTGTTTGTTTCGTAGTGATTCGAATTTCTTTTAATTCGGTATATTAATTAACTACGCTTATGAACGTTAATAAGTTTGGTTGGTTGAGTAAAGATTCATCCCTAATCCACTCGTGTGATCAACGTGGTTCCAGCTGTACACAAACGTTATGAATCTTTGTAATTAATGGTACCTATGTGTTTATATAGCAAGGTAGTTAAAAAGGCAAAGCATGTGAGCTTTGGATTTACCTTCCCTTCCAGACAATAAAATAAAGGAAAAAAGAAGTGAATCTCCAGGAAAATTCCGAAATTAGAGGAGTCAAAAAAGGAATAAAGCTCGGGTATATTTGTACAATAATGATTAAAGTCGTTCCTGTTATTCTCCATAGCAAATCATCCGCGTTGTTGACCTAAATAACCCCCACATGAAATTATTCAACGTTTCTTTTTCTGCCATTCTCTCTACTTTTTTTTATATTTATGCTTTTACAGTAGAACATGGTTTTGAATTCGATTTTGCTTTCATGCATTCATATCTTAAACTAGTATAACCGCACAACGTGAGAAAACCGACCGTTTGATTATATAATTAAAAAAAAAAATCTGTTGTATTTTTAGATTAATCTACAAAAACATGATTGATTTATAAAAAAAATATGTTTTTTTAAAATTTTGTTCAGATTTAGATATATCAAAAGATATTGTAGTAAAAAGTGGATCTGAAGTACATTTGAAATATAATGGATATTTTAGAGAAATTTTAGGAATTAGAATTTGAACTGTTAAATACATTAGAGAAAACAATTTCGAGAAAGAAGGCAATATTTATGTGTCGGACAACGCTGCTATATTTGAGGCTATATTCATTGGGACGGACAAATTGATTTAGCCTCTCTTACAGTAGAGAAACCCCCCTAACGGTCGATTTGAAAATTGATTTAGTCTTTCTTACAGTAGAGAAACCTCCCTAACGGTCGGTTTGATAAGTAAACCATACTATCTGAATTCATATCTTAAATAAATGAAACATAACTGAAAATAAACGCTAAGCTTTAATTGCAAGAGCCGTTTCACTTGAGTGCAACACAAAATTTATTTTATATCCTTAAAAAGTGTTATAATATATAGAAGTGAATATGCTTTTATTTTTAATTTTAGTCCCCACAACATGGTGTATATACACAGGCTCTACAAGAACAACTTTGATTAGCGATGAACTGTAGTCAACGATCATCAACTGTACCAGGCATGAAAGCATAATCCAACGCTAGCTGTCGCCAAGCAACACCCTGCGTAGTCAATAAAACATCGCTAGTCGTCGCAAACCTGAAACTGATTCTGTGCATTTCAACTTTCTTCTTGCCCTCCAACCACACGTACTCGCAATACTCATGTTCAATAATTTCACTAACTCATAAACAACCAATTACACAATACATTTCTGTATCCAATATACCATATACACTCAATTTCACAACACACGTCCATATAAATCTAAAAAAATGAACAAATATACCACAAAATAAGATATATACCACATTCACATACCAAACCAAAATATCTGCAGCAACTCATATCTACCAAAGCATACACACACACACACATACATACATATATATATGTATGTGTGTGTGTGTGTGTGTGTGTATATATATATATATATATATATATATAAGATGACTATTTGGACACAGAATTAAACACAAAAAGAAAGACACAAAACCTCGACCATTGGATCTTTTTGTCTTTATATGGAGGAGTGAAATTTATGGGGTGATCCAACGGAGCAAATCAATTGTGTCACCAATTGTGTCAAAGTTTTGTGTCTAAATAAACTTTCCCATAATTCATAGGGGTGATCCAACGATGCAAATCAATTATGTCACCAATTGTGTCTAAAGAGACTTTCCTATATATATATATATATATATATATATATATATATTCCAACATCATATTGTTATATTTACAAAAAACAAGACGACAAAAAGGATAAGTGCTTACTCCTTTCCATCTTCATCCACATCATCATCTTCATCTCCCAACTCATCATGATCCTCAAGCATCCTCTCATGCTCAAATAGATATGCGACGATCCGCTCATCAAGCATGGCAGTTAGTCCACTCTTCCATCAGTCCTAAAACTCAATCACATATTGATGGAACATAACAATCTCCTTCTCCTACTAGAATCTCTTATATGTAGTCTAGGTCGTCGCTACCTCTAATTTATTTTATTAGGAGTTTTAATTTAGAATCATGATTAAATATAGTTTATAATTTAGTTAATAAAACACTTTTCCTATAAATTATTGAAGCCATACCACCTACTTTGAGTAGACAAGTTAATGATGTTGCACTCATCTAAGGTCGGGTCACAACCTGAGGATTGCGCCACTTTAGCGACCTCGGCCTGGTTTCTGTCCTTCATCAGTGAACGGTAAATCACACATTAAATATTCAATTTTAAATTTATTGATTGTGAAATAGAAAAAAATAGAAATGTTTACCATTAATCGCTCGGACTTAGCATCCGTCAAGGTATAAGATTTATTACTCTCCTCGTTAGTCTGCTTTACGTCGTGAGTCTAGGTAAATACCTCAGCAAGTATAGGCTCTTGTTATAGAGTCGACATTTGAAATTATACAAATGAACAATATTATCAATATGATAAAATTTGAATAAACAATGTTACAAGTACTAATTTATGATATGTACTAGTTCCCGTTGATGATGTTGGAAGGAATTAGAGTCACCAGGGTGCGAAGCAAGATTTTTATTCTTGATTGTCTGATTCCGCTCTGAAACCTCCATTAGATTTAAATATATGAGTAAATCAATCGATATATGAAATTGAAACAAAATAGAAATTAAAAATGAGTTTATATAGCTTATCCCCTCCCCGGGAGTCTCCCACAGCTGAAGAAATCTTGCCATTCCCCCCGCTCATCCAAACTGGCTTCTTTCCTTTGTATAAGGTGACGTTATAGTTATTTCACATCTTCTTATTTCAAAATCATCCATATCTTGAGGCTCAACACAAACAAAAGACTTTGTATTGAGGAAAAAAAAATTGTTACATACATCATATTAATTTTCAAATGAAATATAAATTTATACTTACTAGCACTTCAGCGAGAATGACTTTCCTAACTTGAGCAATAATCTCGTCCCAGTGGTCCCAATAGCTTATTAGCCTACTGATATAAACCTGTCTAGAAATAGATAAAGCAAACTTTGTATGCTGGATCTCAAAGTCTCCGTAGAAAATATGATGTAAGCACTCACTAAATTTTAAATAATAAGCATTTACTTATTTAGATACTTACTCTACACTCTTGGGTACGAGCTCTGTGACCAGACGTAAGTCCGATGATGTGTCGCTTGTACCTGTATAAGAAGAGGGAGCACGATGTCGTCTAGGATACATATCTGTCACAAACATATCATTTCGTATAAGGGTAACTTTGAAAAACTTAGAACATGCTCATAAACATACTCATAAGCATATTCATTTTCACATAAGACTAATATCATACAGTATATCAGTTCACAAATTCAGGACATACATTATATAGGTTCATTATATATATATTCATAAACTCAGTACATAATACCAGTTCGTTATTAGAAAACTTATCATTATGCAGCATGGCTCACAACACAGTAGAATTCAGAATATATTTGTACAACAAATGATACAAATATGACCAATTTTCATCATTTTCTAATTCAGTCTCAGCCTCTTACTCTATATCATTTTCTTATGTACTCTCAAATGCTCCTTAAAACATTTGATTCATCAGTCAATGACCTAAATCAGCATTATAAGTTATTATTATTTCATCATTTTGCTCTACATCCATCTGATATGTTGCATCTTCTGGAATAGTAATTCCATCAAACATAAATCTTGCATTTGTTTTAAATACAGTAGACCAATCTGCTTTATCTCTTTTAAAGATGGATATAGAGCAAAATAAACTTGTAATGTTTACTTAGCTAATACGAAAGAATCATACTTATGGTAATGTGATGTGTTCTTTCTATAAGTTTATAATCTTTGTGCACGTTGATTTCAAAACCAAGAACATTGTTGAACCGATTGTACTTGAATAAAGTAACTATTTAAGCAGGTTGTACATAACATGTCAACTTTAAAACCTATGTTAATTAAGACGTAATATAAGCCATTTATATCCTCATTTGAATCGTACCTTTGGAAAATACACCACTATTATATGTTAATTTTTCAATGCCATAATCATCAGTGTTGGAATTTAAATCCGTTGGCAAATAATAATGGGTAAATCTTGGCATTTCTTTATGGTTCGAGCGCAAGATGTTGCAATCCTTCATCATTGACATGGTTTACTGGATTGTTCGAAAACCATTTAGAAAAATATTTACTAAAATACTAGATGGATGTTGTGATTTGTAAATACAGCAAACGTATTTGAGTTTATTACTACCTAACAACTGATGTAAGCATAATTGAAATAAATATGAATTTATTATTTACCTAACAAATGGTGCAACTTTAATACAATTTAGAAGAGCATATGTGTGCGCTAATATACATGCACACAAATATCAAAAGTTTTCAGCATAATATTCATTAACATATACATACACATACACAAAAACATCAAAATTTAACAAAATTAGGGTTAAAACTTATACCTAGAACTTCAAATTGGAAGATAACAAAGGACGGAGGAAGCAGAGACGAGGCAGTGGAGGCGGTCGACAATGCTGGATGGTATGGTGTGATGACGGCGTGGATGGTGCTTTTTTCCCTTTCATGGGAGAAAAAATAATTAAGGGAGTAGAAAGTGAATTTTGCTTTTAGGGTCACGGGGTTAATTTGGGTTTGGATGATGACTAGCGACAACCTCTTATTTTAACCATCGTCGGCCATCGTAAGCATGGGTCGCTATTTCAAGTATTCCTAGTAATGATATAGTAACCTGTGTATGCAGAAAACCACCGATGTTCAAGGAATAATTAACATCGATATTTTTTTTATTGATGTTAAAAGTTTTCACGGATATCACTTATTAAAATAGCCATTGTCTATTTCTCTGTTCAGAAAACCCAAAATTAACCCACCGGAAAATTTTCTTATGCTTTTACCAAAATTTTCATTCCCTCCTTAACCAAATAGTATTTCCCCCGTTTTCTCCACCTTCTCTCTCGACCCTATCTCTCTCTATCGATCTATGTCTCTCTCTCTCTCTCAAACTTTGTCTCTCTCTCTCTCTCGTCTATCACTCATCAGATCATCATCTCACACACACAAACCTTCATTGTATCTCACCATCTCACCCTCACAAAATTACAAATCCAATTTTCGATTAAGCCGAACCCCGCTTTAAATTGGTATTGTTAGTGTTAATTAGTCAACACCTAGCTTAAAATTGGTTTGGTTAGGTGTTTCTTAGGCAAACCCTGCTTGAATTAGTAAGTATATTTCAAATTTGTTTTTAAATTTTATTTTTGTTTTTAACTTTTACGTTCTTCAACAAATTTGGAGGTTGTTAGATCTTGAAAGAGCTTACTAGAGATGGTGAGTTAATAACAACCCTCTCTGTTCAAAACCCTAATTTTATTTGCTTGTAATTGGTTTGCATGCTATCTGAAGGTAATTTTGATTTGTTTATTGTAATTTAAGTCAACTTATATAAAACTTAGATACATTAAACTAATTAAAGTAGTTACTGTAATTTATATACATTAAACTAGTTACAAATGTCCTACTCAAGGCCCTTGACCGATTATGGTGATTATTTCCTTAGTTTTGTCTGGCCAATTCTATTTATTTGGGCGATTTGAACGATCCACCCGAAATTTCTTATTCAGCCGAATCTCAAAGTCAACCCATTTAGGGTCCACGAGAGAATGGAGTTGAGTTTAGGAGGACATTTGGAATTATTAAGTGTTCAGAATGCTAGGACGACAACACCAATAAGATCGTCACTCT
The DNA here is from genome assembly GCA_030737875.1 of Allium sativum. Classification (NCBI taxonomy): domain Eukaryota; kingdom Viridiplantae; phylum Streptophyta; class Magnoliopsida; order Asparagales; family Amaryllidaceae; genus Allium; species Allium sativum. The sequence goes on from CM060922.1 coordinate 465,025,870, forward strand.
CGCCAACACTGTATGATAGAGAATTACAGTCTCCAAGGCTGCTATGTTGTTGTAACATTGAACTAATGTTTAGAACATGCTATATGAATAAAAACTTTGGTCGTCATTATTTTATTTGTGCAAACTCTGGAACTCTTCAAAATTATGAATTCATCCTCTGGCTTGACGAACCGTTATGTGATCGTAGGGGTGGAAATCACATTTGAGGTTCTTGAAGAAAACAAAAGGCTAAAAAAGGAGATTTCAAAACTTCATTCAGTTCAATAAAAAAATGTGTATCGAAATTAGATCCATGTATCACGTAAACAAGGATCACTAGTTATGGATTTTGGCTAATTTTGTTTTAAAATTTTGACTTTGGAGGTTAGTCTGCTCCACAACAACTTTAATGTTTATATTAAATTTATACTTGTTTATGTACAATCTTCTTATGTTATTTTATGTTTAAAATGAAAATCAGGTAGGTTTCTCCTCGTCATACGAAAATATGGACAAGTCATGAATTTTCAAAGATAGGGATTCTTTAGAATACGAAATTGGGATTGAAAAGTTCTTGATTCATGCAGAAGAAAATTCGAGTAATTCGAAGAAAATTCCTTTCCTATGTGCACGTTGTGTGTTAACTTCAGAAAATTCTCTATCAAAACAATCATGGTTCATTTATATGAAAATGGGTTTAGTTTGGGGTATATTGATTGGATTTTACATGGAGAAGATTGTTCTAAGAGTATTAGGTCTTTTATTAGTAGTATATGTCCACCAACCGAAACTGTTGACGTTTGTGAAGCAACATTTAATTCAAGGGGTTACGATGATGATGATTCGTATGACTTTAAGAGATTTGTTGCTGATGCTGAACAATCATTATATGAGGGTAGTGAGTGCATTAAGTTAGAGCCAGTGTTAAAGTTGTATAATTGGAAAGTTAAGTTTGGTACCAGCGATAACTCCTTTGCTGATCTACTCTTTTCTGCTGCCTCTTTCCTTCCTAAGGATCTTATGTTGCCGGCTAACGCATATGAGGCTAAGAAAACCCTATCCTATTTAGGCCTTGAGTAAATTTCATGCATGTTCGAATGACCGCATACTGTACAAGGGTATAAATTTTAATGCTTCTGAGTGTTCTAAGTGCCATCTATCTCGCTGGAAAGTAGAGAAGGATGGTAAAATTAGGGTCAATATTGCATCTAAAGTTATGTGGTATTTCCCAATTATTCCTATATTTAAACAAATATTTGAATCTCCGGGTATTGCTGAACAAATGACTTGGCATGCAAAACAACGAATAGATGATGGTCACATGCGGCATCCGGCAGACTCTCCTTCCTGGAAGAATATCAATTATCGGTGGCCTACCTTTGCTAATGAGCTAAGAAACATTCAGTTAGCTTTGGCAGCAGGCGACGTAAACCCGCATAATAATGGCCTAAATAATAGGTACAGTTGTTGGCTAGGAGTATTGGTAACTTATAATCTTCTTTCATGCTTATGCATGAAGAGGAAGTTAATGATGTTATCGATATTAATTTCTGGTTCTCATGAGCTAGGTAATAATATTAACGTTTATTTAGAGCCGACGATCGATGATTTGAAGAAGCTTTGGGAAAATGGTGAACCAAAGGTATATGATGCTTATAGTAAATATTTTTTCTATTGACCAAGTCAAGCAATTTTTTTATTTTGAAGATCCGGTTTATTCTACTTGGCTCATAAAATTAATCTTCATGACTCGAGACTATCATGAGATTTATAGTGAGGATGATTTAGGAGACACGACCATGGAACATCCCCCATTTTTCTCTGAAATCCCTACATGTGATATTGCCGATGATGTTAAACATAGAGTTAGAGATAATGTTCAGGGAATTTTGGTCAAAAAATGACCTAGATAACGTAGCTTTATATACCGCGTCATCTCTTGTTTAGTTTGCACGTTTAGTTGCATATTTTAACTTCGTATATATATGTATGTATATGTATATGTATATATATATATATATATATGTGTGTGTGTGTGTGTGTGTGTGCAGTTGCTTTCTAAATAATTTTTGTAAATGCGAATATGAAATTGCCTATAGCATTTATATACCAATGACTAATGAGTTTATGTTGTTTTTCTATAGATTGAAGGATAGAAATGACAATAAAAAAAAATAGAAATTCACTAAATTACAATTCGAAGAAGGTAATAACAGCATCAAAGAAGTCAATCAATCGTTGCTGGAGGTCAAAGCATCGGATGCTGCTAATCAATCTAATGGTCCACAAGAAACAGTTACTCAACCTTTAGAGTTTGTACCAACAGTTACCAATATTGAATCTACAAAAAAGAGGTATGGAGCTGCACAAGGTGTTTCAAGAATGTAGAGGGTAGTGATGAAGAAGGCTCAGGGAAAGAAAGTCAAAGTAAGATGCAATGAATTTGGAGTTCCCATTGGAGATACTAGGCACACCTTATCATCCTGCTTAGGGATGCTGGCTAGGACTACCATTCCAATCGACATATCAAGTTGGCCAAATGTTGATCCAGAATTAAAATCAAAGTTATGGCGGGATATTCTGGTAAAATATAATAAAATAATCAACTATACATTTGACACAGACAATAATAACATAATTTGTTGTTAAAAAGTATTATATAAATTATGTTGTTGCTATCTAACCGTATGCTTTCATATTTCTCTTTAGCTACATTCAAACTCTCTCCTGAAAGTGAATCAGTGGTGTTAAAGTATGCAGGGACGAAGTGGAGACAATTTAAAACAAAGTTAACTATGTGGTGTCGTACCTTGGACAGAGGAAGAAATTGAATAAACCTCCAAAAAAAGTATGCATTTGTGAGTAAGGAGGCTTGGAAGAATTTTATTGCACAGAGGACCTCATAGAAATGGCCGGTATGCAATATAACTTAGCTACTGTTTATTAATTTACTGCTAATCTTTATTTTGTGTAAATAATCTCTTTAGGTGTTTGCAATATTATTTACAAATACTTTTAAACTTGTAAATTTAATTATTTCAATTTTTACTGCCGTCATTACATAAGGAACAAAGTGAGAGAGTGGGTAAGTGGAAATATCTTCACCACTTGTCAAGGAAGGGGTATATTTGATTGCAAGAAGGAGAAGTAAGAACCTATCAGTTTTATTATAATTTTTGTTTTTGATGGGTTTTAAATGTTTATACATTTTAAACACCTGGAGAACTACGTGATCGAGAAATTTTGTGGAAAAAGTGAGTTGCTAAGACCGGAGACCACGTTCACTAAAACAAAGCCAAGTAAGAACGTGCCTTGCTATTTCATGATGTTGTATAAACATGTGAAAATATTTATGCTAGTTTCTGGGACCTCAATTTATATTCCTTGTAAAGCCGAAGTCTTTGGAGTTGAGAATACGATATACATTTTACCTGAGAATCAATTGCCTTGTCAGAGTTTGACATGATTGGACAAGCTGCAATATCTGCGTATATGGCATAAGTATAATTTTAATATTAATTTCTCGTCATTATGGACACATGGATATGTTAATAAATTATTTCATATTTATATAAGGTACTTGTATACTTCGGTTCATGAGAGTAACGATTTAAAGTTGTTTGCCTCTGTTGATCCTGGAGCGACATTTACTCTCAACGATGAATTTGAAACTTACGTTGTTAATCAGTTGAGAGAGGGTAATCCCAATCATTCATTCTTAATGCCACATAATGAAAAGTAAGTGTTGATACAATATGTATTATGATTTCTAGGCAATTTTTTTCAAACTTCGATTTTTGTATATTTTTCTAATAAAAACAACCTGCACTGGATTTTAGTCATAATATGGGATGGTGACATTTATATTCTCAATCTTTTGTCTCATCAGGCGAACTTTTCTACATTAGAAAAAGCATTATCAAGGTAATATATTTGTTGTAGCTGCAATTGGCTAGATTTTCAACCTTCCTTTTTTTGCTTTAGCATAGGTTCTTGCTCTTATGCTTACTCTTGTGCTTGCTTGTCTCTTTTTTTGGGAGCATTTTGTTTGCTATAGTGTTTGTAAGTTTGATGTTGCAGTTTCTTTACACATGGTCTATCTGTATTCGTTTTTGCTTTTTGTGTTCCTGTTTTTCCCATGAGGCTGCTATTGGATTGAGTATTCTTCTTGATGTGTGTTCCTATTTGTTCATTTCAGGTATTGTTTTTATTATGGAACATAAGACTAATGTGTTACTGACATCGTTACATTCTCTTATATAGGGCGATCAAATATTTCAGTGCTCAAACCAGAATAAAAAAAGAGTTCCTAAAATTAAGAACCTTGCAGTACGTATTTTGCACTTTAACTATTTTTTCCTACTTACTAGCTAGTCCATCTTCTTTTTGGTGTTGATTGAAACAACCTACCCTTTCATTATTTGAATAGGGATCTCCTAAACAAGCAGGTGATAGTGAATGCAGCTATGTTGTGATGCACTACATGAAAGAAATCATTTCCGACAAGGAAATTTCTTTTATTACCAAGGTAACCAATTTTATATTTTAATTGAAAAATAGTAAGATATTTGGATGAATATATATAGCATTGTGCTAATTTATGTGTTACACTTTTTAGTGAGCATCAAGATAAGGAAATCCTACATGTTGCAAGAGCTTGATGATGTGCGCCATGAGGTTCTCGAATTCATCCAAGGAAAAATGTAATGTGGCTGTGTAACGACCCAGGGATTTTCGGCCTTGAAAATCGACATAAATACCTTTACCGTAACTCATGCCGACCTTCCAAACACCGAAAACACTGGACGTTATTAGAAAGAAATTAGAGGGTGAGATATGAAAGAAAGAAATATTAGAATAGAAGAAGAAGAAGATCCAACACATCACAGAGTCTCACATTGCAGCGGAACAAAATATAATACAGAAAACAAATCTTAATTGAGAGCTTTTTTAAAAATACTTACAATCTCAGAGTACATCAGCATCACTGGACAGTTATAATAATCTGTCCCATACACAGCGGAATAGTAGTTATATAATATCATACGTCTGGACTCTTCCAGCTTGTCTCTTCACAACATTCGATAACCTGAACCTGTACATCTCGGGCTAACCCGATCATTTACAAAACACCGGGTCAGTCTGGTGAACCAGAGTGAGATAAACTCGCACAGTATTAAGGTATCACTCAACTTGATTTTACAGTTAAAATCCTTTCGAAAGAAAAAGGTAATCGTAAGACCAAATCCACACATAAATATGGACGGTTTTAACCTTACGATAACCCAAATAGTTTTAAAATCAATATTTTGTCTAATATTATGATAATGTCTACATACAAGTAATATCAAATCTAGTAGAACGCTTGCATCTCACGCTGTACATATATAGTATACAAACAAAACTGCAGGCGCTTATTGGAGATTGGATTCCAACCATGACAAGGTATGGGACCACCTGCCGATCGTGTATCTCTAGAGACGAATACACTGGGTTCAACAAGAACGTCTTGCAACCCGGCCCACATATGACCGACCACTCATTTCGCTTAAGTGTATCGAATGTATATCACCGACGGTTGGGATCAGCAACCGCCTTCCGAAAAGGGACAGCATCGAATATAGATTAAAGAAACATATGGAATTTCTCTAGATAGGTGATCATACACCCTAATGGGAGCGACCCACATAGCCATGCTACCTGCCCGATTTTTTTCATCCACCAGTTGTGAGGCTTGAGGTCAGAATTTTCTTCGAAACATCTGATCGCCATTCACTTTGAATGCCACATCGTCAATTCCATTAGATATCGCTAATTGACGACCACAAAAATACTCTAGTTGGGAGCTAACCAACTATGGCACGTTTGAAGAAATCAATGTACGCGATCCTTTTGGAAATACTCTGTCAGACATCCGTCCATACAAGTCATCCAGGAACAGGATGAACCGAAGGCACTCTCCTACTGTATCTCATATAGGAATCACCCCAGCGATCAGTAGCGAGTAGTCCTTGCAATCCACAGATTTCAACCACGACAGAACCCCGGTACATCTCCGGGTCGAATCAGAGATTGTAAGTGGTTCTTCCGTTTCATGAAGATCGATGGTCTTCAAAGCTCCATCTCGATCGTTATCTGACGTCTTCTACATTTTCGTATTTGTTGGACGGAATGGTTTTCGAATATAACTCGATCCCGATCTTCCTGTACCAACAAACGTATAGGCCAGATTTGATAGTCGGTGATTTAACTATCAAATAAACAACTATACAACCATAAAATAAAAATAGAATTTTATTGTTCAGTATTCAGCATCACTTGCCCTTTTAATTCAAATAATTAAAAAGATCTTATCTTCCAATATTTTGGAAACTCGGTATTTAATTCTTGTTTAACAAGAATATCTTACCCTATCTCAATTACCTTTCTTCTATTGTTTGCAAATCATTTGTTAAACATTATTTAAAATACATAATAGAGAGATCAATCCAACTTATTATTTGTAAAACAACATTGTAAAATATCTTTCATTCATTTACTTCACAGTCCCAATGCTTATTTTTATTGGATAAAACCCAACTTTACATTTCCTTTCAGTTGTAGTTCTCTTATATTTCCCTTTTACTTTGATATTCTCATTCTGTATGTATATACCCCAATGTTTCACTAAACATTGCATTACTATTTCTAAATGAAATAATAAACTCTTACTGTTCTTTATATCACCATGACTAATATCATCTTCAGAAAATATCGAAGTCGTTAAAGTTGGGGTATTTTAATTACCTCTCAGACCTTGAACAACAACGTCCTTATCTTCAGATAAATATAAGTCATAATTCAAAAACTAATATCTCGTTCCAATTCTACTTAACTCTTTAATTCAAAAAAAACATAGCTTTATAAATTTTCTTTATCTCTTTGTTAAAATAAAAACTAATATTGCTTAACCCATTGGTTACTCAACTTCTTACCATCACTCTTATGAACTTCAAAAAATACTTTGTTTCCAACTGGGTTATTATCACCACCCTATTTCCAAACTCTTTTCAAATCCCTTTTCCACATTCCCTTTCCTTCCTGGGAATCTCACTGTCCAATTACTTACTTAATTTCACACTTAAGTATTTCCAATTCCAAATCACTTCTTTACTTCTCGTTTGCTTTATAAACCTTGTTTTACATCTCAGGTTTAATTTTAACTCCTTCATACCTTTATTTCCTTTACTTAATCAAATCGTTAAGTAACCCTTCCATTTAAGCTTATAAGTTCGCTTAAATCCCCTTTATAACTTCATTATAAACTCGAGTTAAGATATAAAACCCGTTCCTAATCTCTTCTCAAAATTTAAATCAATCTCAGTAAATTTCTCCTTTAAATTAATTAATAATATAATTAATTCAAATAACTTGATATAATTGTTTCTACGAAACAATTAATCGAATTCTTAACTGTTGGGTTATTCCCTGCTCATCTGCTTACACATTTACTTTATCAAACAATTTAATACTGACTTATAAACCTTTGAATTATAATAATAATAATAATAATACTTATTTTTCTTTAAAAGTCACTTTATTCAAAATAATATATTCTAAACCTTATTTTGGTTATAAACTAAATTTATACTTTAATACGGTCAGTTCCCTTGACGATAAGAACCCATAATTTTATAATGATTGACTTCTAGACAGTGATGCCAAAATACTCAACCAATCTATTCACTGGTTAAAACAAATCACATGTTGAATTTTCGATCCAACTGTATCGATCAAATCAATTGTCCAATCAAAACTATTTCCTTTATCTGATAATAACACCCATCAATCAGTAAACAGATCACACAAATAATGAAAAAGAATTCAATCACATTTATTTATAAACGTGAACAATCAAAGGGAAATTTCCTTTATCGAATTCGAACAAGGTTTAATGACTTACTGGAATTAAATGTCCGTTTAATTCCACTGATTAAATCAAAAATAATATCTATAACTAGCAGATGGTCAACTACTAGAAATCAGAGCACACAGAAAAAAAAACCCAATTTATATGAAATATAAATGGGAAGAAACTGAGTGAGGTTAACTCACTTTGATTGGTTGGGTCGTTCAGCGCTGGTTTTAATTAAATTAAACAACATTTAATTTAATTAAAAGTTTTCCATCCTTCCAGTCCTGACAGACACTGCTCCATCTCGATCCTCTCGTCTCTAGGGTTCTAACGGAACCAACCGCATTTAAATCTGTTAAAGTACGTGAGACATATCGCTTAAACAAATTGGTAAAGTAACTAAATTATTAAATCTTACATTTTAAATAAAAGGATGGGCCTTTACCATTTCTTTCGGCCCACTTGCCCAGGCCCACTATCCCCATCAAAACCCTACCCGATCCCGCACTTTCCTTCAAACCCTCAGTAAAAAAAATCCACCGCCTCCACAAAGAAAATCAACGTCTCCAGAAAATTCGATCATGGTAGAAACCCTACCCGCCTCTCGTCTTTAAACCGACGCTGCCTCCTCCTAGAGCCATCGAATCCCACTGCGACGACCTTCACGACTTCAAAAGCCACCACAAACCACTTGAGGCTTCCAATCGAAGTTCTCCCGATCCCTAAGCTTTGGTTCGAGCTGAACAACAGTGGATCCATCGAGCTTACACGGATCTGTATCGCAGGCACCCCAAGCTAAGTATTTTAACTCAACTTTGAATTACAGTATTTTGTTTTGATTTTTTTCTCGAATTGGATTTTTTGGTTTGCTGTATTTGTTTGAATTGCTCTCTGAAATTGATGAACTTCATGCTTGAATACATGTGTATATATAGTGGTTGGTTTAGTTGGAATAGATCAACGTCTATCACCGTTTGCCATAGATAGATTTTGTCTATGTTTAGGCCATTGGGGTTTTTCCCTTTTCAGACTGTGTACTGTAATGGAATTGCGATGGGTATTGATCACTGCATATGGGTTTTAGTCGAGATTTGATGGGTTAGATTTAGATTTTCTGTTCACCGTTTTGTTCATCGTGTTTGACTTGCATAAATTTGGTGTGATATGGCCTATGACTTGTCTATTTCATCCCAAAGATCTGTAATCTGTCTTGTGGATTTTATGTGCATATTTTCTTAAAAACATAGCAGTCATTGTCTGCATTTGCACATTGAATTACTGTGCACATACATGATGTGAAAAATATACATAACTTTGATTGTTTAGTTGCTGTTTAGTGTATTGTTTTATAGTTGTGCCCCCTTTTTATATATTTTTCTTTCTATATCTTCTTTAAGTTGTTCACTAATCCATTTAGAAGTTGATGCCTAACTGCTTTAGCTGTGCTATGTTGTTTCCATAGCTGTTCATATGTTGGAATCAATATTTTAAGTTGTCTAAGTTCACCTTTTTTTTTCTTATTTGCCTTTCCTGCTGTGTTAGACAGCCATCTTTGCATTATTTGTTTCCCCCAAATAATGAGATGACCATCCATTACTACAAATTAAAATAACACTTGACTCGTCAGATGTTTCATTAGCCAATTGATTTATGTCTATCATGTTTGGTATTGTTTAGCCAATATATATACGTTTTTTTTTCAATATAGTCGTGCATTGCTGTATATGAATTGATTGTATATAGATCTGATTGTATATATATATATATATCATCTAGTTGTTCATTGATTTTTCTATTTTAGCCGTCTGTTACCTATTTTATAGTTGCTCATTTTTTATCTTCTTAGTTGTGCATTTTGATTTAGCTGTACCTATGAATAGTTTAGTTGTTTCCTACTTAAATTCCCTATAGCTGTTTTTTTTCTAATTGGAAACCTTTTTACTGTTCTCAGGGGCAACACAGGATCAAACATGCAAGAGGAAATCGGGTTGAATGGTCACGTTCATTGGGTTTTGTATCAGAAAGATTTATATATATATATATATATATATTTCTTTCTTTTGTACCAACAGTTATATAAATATACAAACAGGTTGTTCTTTGTACTTTGTATTTGTACAAATCATGTATAAATATGTGTGTTGTTTCAGTGTGTTATCACTTCTAGTTTTGTTTTATATTGTATATATTTTAGTTTATTATTTCCTTGTATGTTTATGTTTATGGCGACAACTTAATTTATTTGACAAGTGTGGTATATTCGTTTCCTTAGCCGTACCTAAGCGAAATATTGATGGTGTATATACATATGCATATATATCGAGGGGTTGTAATACAGTTTATGATTCTCGGGTTGGTTTAATATTTTAACCTCATATAACCTTACTTAAATTAAATTAAGTTTTCAAAGGACGATGTATTAAAGCAAACAACTTAAATTCCAAAGAGTATAAAGATTCAAAATTCAACCATCAACGATATTCTATTTATATAAAAACCCTTTCTTTTTTTTCTTTTTTTTATATTCAATTTGTACGTCCATATAGAACTTAATATACAAACTATGTCCTTGTAAATTCATTTAGAAATTATAAATCAATATTTAAACAAAATATACTAAATATTAAATGACCAGAATACGGGTCGTTACATTCCTTCCCCCTTAAAATAATTTCGTCCTCGAAATTGCTAAGTAAGAGGAATGTTCTCGTCCCAATTATTCTCAAAATAATTATGGAATTATTTTCAAAATTCTAAGTTATAAATTTATAAAGGATTCGCCAGTATCTTCCTTGCGTTGCCCGATCAAACCAACTGCAAACGCCACTCTGGGCTTTACTTTGATCCAAAAACCCAAACGAGTATCCACTTGGGGAAATAAAACAAATCATCAATCCACCTAATTAATGTTTACCTTTTTGTCGAGCAACCAAACCCAAATTTCAAAGCAACTAGCAGCCTCCTTTTTAATTATTTGATGAAATTATTCAATCCATCTTACAAACAAATCAACAATACACAATCCAATCAACCAGATCAAACAACTTTTATTTCCCAACTCCACATTTTAATTCCAATATCCAACTCTTAACCATGTTAAGTTCCAAACTCAAATTCAATTAACTATTTTACTTTTCTAATTTATACACCACCATTTCAAACTCAAATTTTTGATTTCTATTCAAACATTATCCGTTTTCTCTTTCTAATTCCATATATGAAATTTCTTTGTTACATTTGACCATTCCAATTCATAGTCTACTTCGAACTTGATTCAAATAAATCAACCAACTAAAAACCAATTAAAAACTTATTTTTTTTCTATACAAAATATAATATGGCCAAAATTATTTCATCTGACCACTTTTATAAAACATTATTGTGTCAGTTACCAGTTTAAAATCGAACTAGTCAAATAACACAATATCAAACAATTTTACATAGAATTTATAAATACACTCTCATATATATATATATACACACTCAAACTCAATCTAGGGTGTTACAAACCCCATCTCTATTAAGTTACGCCACAGAGCCAAGGTTATTACTAAACCAATAGCTCTGATACCGCTGTAACGGCCTAGGGATTTTCGGCCTTGAAAATCGACATAAATACCTTTACCGTAACTCATGCCGACCTTCCAAACACCGAAAACACTGGACGTTATTAGAAAGAAATTAGAGGGTGAGATATGAAAGAAAGAAATATTAGAATAGAAGAAGAAGAAGATCCAATACATCACAGAGTCTCACATCGCAGGGGAACAAAATATAATACAGAAAACAAATCTTAATTGAGAGCTTTTTTAAAAATACTTACAATCTCAGAGTACATCAGCATCACTGGACAGTTATAATAATATGTCCCATACACAGCGAAATAGTAGTTATATAATATCATACGTCTGGACTCTTCCAGCTTGTCTCTTCACAGCATTCGATAATCTGAACCTGTACATCCTGGGCTAACCCGAGCATTTACAAAACACCGGGTCAGTCTGGTGAACCAGAGTGAGATAAACTCGCACAGTATTAAGGTATCACTCAACTTGATTTTACAGTTAAAATCCTTTCAAAAGAAAAAGGTAATTGTAAGACCAAATCGACACATAAATATGGACGGTTTTTACCTTACGATAACCCAAACATTTTTAAAATCAATATTTTGTCTAACATTATGATAATGTCTACATACAAGTAATATCAAATCTAGTAGAACGCTTGCATCTCACGCTCTACATATATAGTATACAAACAAAACTGCAGGCGCTTATTGGAGTTTGGATTCCAACCATGACAAGGTATGGGACCACCTGTCGATCGTGTATCTCTAGAGGTGAATACACTGGGTTCAACAAGAACGTCTTGCAACCCGGCCCACACATGACCGACCACTCATTTCGCTTGAGTGTATCGAATGTATATCACCAACGGTTGGGATCAACAACCGCCTCCCGAAAAGGGATAGCATCGAATATAGATTAAAGAAACAAATGGAATTTCTCTAGATAGGTGATCATACACCCTAATGGGAGCGACCCACATAGCCAGGCTGCTTGCCCGATTTTTGTCATCCACCAGTTGTGGGGCTTGAGGTCAAAATTTTCTTCGAAACATCTGATCACCATTCACTTTGAATGCCACATCGTTAAATCCATTAGATATCGCTAATTGACGACCACAAAAATACTCTAGTTGGGAGCTAACCAACTATGACACGTTTGAAGAAATCAACGTACACGATCCTTTTGGAAATACTCTGTCAGACATCCGTCCATACAAGTCATCCAGGAACAGGATGAACCGAAGGCACTCTCCTACTGTATCTCATATAGGAATCACCCCAGCGATCAGTAGCGAGTAGTCCTTGCAATCCACAGATTTCAACCACGACAGACCCCAGTATATCTCCGGGTCGAATCAGAGATTGTAAGTGGTTCTTCCATTTCATGAAGATCGATGGTCTTCAAAGCTCCATCTCGATCGTCATCTGACGTCTTCTACATTTTCTTATTTGTTGGACGGAATGGTTTTCAAATATAACTCGATCCCGGTCTTCCTGTACCAACAAACGTATAGGCCAGATTTGATAGTCGGTGATTTAACTATCAAATAAACAACCATTCAACCATAAAATAAAAATAGAATTTTATTGTTTAGTATTCAGCATCACTTGCCCATTTAATTCAAATAATTAAAAACATCTTATCTTCCAATATTTGGAAACTCAGTATTTAATTCTTGTTTAACAAGAATATCTTACCCTATCTCAATTATCTTTCTTCCATTGTTTGCAAATCATTTGTTAAACATTATTTATAATACATAATAGAGAAATCAATCCAACTTATTATTTGTAAAACAACATTGTGAAATATCTTTCATTCATTTACTTCACAGTCCCAGTGCTTATTTTTATTGGATAAAACCCAACTTTACATTTCCTTTCAGTTGTAGTTCTCTTATATTTCCCTTTTACTTTGATATTCTCATTTTGTATGTATATACCCCAATGTTTCACTAAACATTGCATTATTATTTCTAAATGAAATAATAAACTCTTACTGTTCTTTATATCACCATGACTAATATCATCTTCAGAAAATATCGAAGTCGTTCAAGTTAGCGTATTTTAATTACCTCTCAGACCTTGAACAACAACGTCCTTATCTTCAGATAAATATAAGTCGTAATTCAAAAACTAATATCTCGTTCCAATTCTATTTAACTCTTTAATTCAAAAAAAACATAGCTTTATAAATTTTCTTTATCTCTTTGTTAAAATAAAAACTAATATTGCTTAACCCATTGGTTACTCAACTTCTTACCATTACTCTTATGAACTTCCAAAAATACTTTGTTTCCAACTGGGTTATTATCACCACCCTATTTCCAAACTCTTTTCAAATCCCTTTTCCACATTCCCTTTCCTTCCTGGGAATCTCACTGTCCAATTACTTACTTAATTTCACACTTAAGTATTTCCAATTCCAAATCACTTCTTTACTTCTCGTTTGCTTTATAAACCTTGTTTTACATCTCAGGTTTAATTTTAACTCCTTTATACCTTTATTTCCTTTACTTAATCAAATCGTTAAGTAACCCTTCCATTTAAGCTTATAAGTTCGCTTAAATCCCCTTTATAACTTCATTATAAACTCGAGTTAAGATATAAAACCCGTTCCTAATCTCTTCTCAAAATTTAAATCAATCTCAGTAAATTTCTCCTTTAAATTAATAATAATATAATTAATTCAAATAACTTGATATAATTGTTTCTGCGAAACAATTAATCGAATTCTTAACTGTTGGGTTATTCCCTGCTCATCTGCTTACACATTTACTTTATCAAACAATTTAACACTGACTTATAAACCTTTGAATAATAATAATAATAATACTTATTTTTCTTTAAAAGTCACTTTATTCAAAATAATATATTCTAAACCTTATTTTGGTTATAAACTAAATTTATACTTTAATACGGTCAGTTCCCTTGACGATAAAAACCCATAATTTTATAATGATTGACTTCTAGACAGTGATGCCAAAATACTCAACCAATCTATTCACTGGTTAAAACAAATCACATGTTGAGTTTTCGATCCAACTGTATCGATCAAATCAATTATCCAATCAAAACAATTTCCTTTATCTGATAATAACACCCATCAATCAGCAAACAGATCACACAAATAATGCAAACAATTTCAATCACGTTTATTTTATAAACGTGAACAATCAAAGGGAAATTTCCTTCATTGAATTCGAACAAGGTTTGATGACTTACTGGAATTAAATGTCCGTTTAATTCCACTGATTAAATCAAAAATAATATCTATAACTAGCAGATGGTCAACTACTAGAAATCAGAGCACACAGAAATAAAACCCAATTTATATGAAATATAAACGGGAAGAAACTGAGTGAGGTTAACTCACTTTGATTGGTTGGGTCGTTCAGCGCTGGTTTTAATTAAATTAAACAACGTTTAATTTAATTAAAAGTTTTCCGTCCTTCCAGTCCTGACAGACACTGCTCCATCTCGATCCTCTCGTCTCTAGGGTTCTAACGGAACCAACCGCATTTAAATCTGTTAAAGTACGTGAGACATATCGCTTAAACAAATTGGTAAAGTAACTAAATTATTAAATCTTACATTTTAAATAAAAGGATGGGCCTTTACCATTTCTTTCGGCCCACTTGCCCAGGCCCACTATCCCCATCAAAACCCTACCCGATCCCGCACTTTCCTTCAAACCCTCAGTAAAAAAAATCCACCGCCTCCACAAAGAAAATCAACGTCTCCAGAAAATTCGATCATGGTAGAAACCCTACCCGCCTCTCGTCTTTAAACCGACGCTGCCTCCTCCTAGAGCCATCGAATCCCACTGCGACGACCTTCACGACTTCAAAAGCCACCACAAACAACTTGAGGCTTCCAATCGAAGTTCTCCCGATCCCTAAGCTTTGGTTCGAGCTGAACAACAGTGGATCCATCGAGCTTACACGGATCTGAATCGCAGGCACCCCAAGCTAAGTATTTTAACTCAACTTTGAATTATAGTATTTTGTTTTGATTTTTTTCTCGAATTGGATTTTCTGGTTTGCTGTATTTGTTTGAATTGCTCTCTGAAATTGATGAACTTCATGCTTGAATACATGTGTATATATAGTGGTTGGTTTAGTTGGAATAGATCAACGTCTATCACCGTTTGCCCTAGATAGATTTTGTCTATGTTTAGGCCATTGGGGTTTTTCCCTTTTCAGACTGTGTACTGTAATGGAATTGCGATGGGTATTGATCACTGCATATGGGTTTTAGTCGAGATTTGATGGGTTAGATTTAGATTTTCTGTTCACCATTTTGTTCATCGTGTTTGACTTGCATAAATTTGGTGTGATACGGCCTATGACTTGTCTATTTCATCCCAAAGATCTGAAATCTGTCTTGTGGATTTTATGTGCATATTTTCTTAAAAACATAGCAGTCATTGTCTGCATTTGCACATTGAATTACTGTGCACATACATGATGTGAAAAATATACATAACTTTGATTGTTTAGTTGCTGTTTAGTGTATTGTTTTATAGTTGTGCCCCCTTTTTATATATTTTTCTTTCTATATCTTCTTTAAGTTGTTCACTAATCCATTTAGAAGTTGATGCCTAACTGCTTTAGCTGTGCTATGTTGTTTCCATAGCTGTTCATATGTTGGAATCAATATTTTAAGTTGTCTAAGTTCACCTTTTTTTTCTTATGTGCCTTTCCTGCTGTGTTAGACAGCCATGTTTGCATTATTTGTTTCCCCCAAATAATGAGATGACCATCCATTACTACAAATCAAAATAACACTTGACTCCTCAGATGTTTCATTAGCCAATTGATTTATGTCTATCATGTTTGGTATTATACAGCCAATATATATATATATATATATACGTTTTTTCCAATATAGTCGTGCATTGCTGTATATGAACTGATTGTATATAGATCTGATTGTATATATATATATATATATATATATATATATATCTCATCCAGCTATTCATTGATTTTTCTATTTTAGTCGTATGTTACCTATTTTATAGTTGCTCATTTTTTTATCTTCTTAACTGTGCATTTTGATTTAGCTGTACCTATGAATAGTTTAGCTGTTTCCTACTTAAATTCCTTATAGCTGTTTTTTTTCTAATTGGAAATCGTTTTACTGTTCTCAGGGGCAACACAGGATCAAACATGCAGGAGGAAATCGGGTTGAATGGTCACGTCCATTGGGTTTTGTATCAGAAAGATTTATATATATATATTTCTTTCTTTTGTACCAACAGTTATATATATACAAACAGGTTGTTCTCTGTACTTTGTATTTGTGCAAATCATGTATAAATATGTGTGTTGTTTCTGTGTGTTATCACTTCCAGTTTTGTTTTATGTTGTATATATTTTAGTTTATTTATTTCCTTGTATGTTTATGTTTATGGCGACAACTTTATTTATTTGACAAGTGTGGTATATTCGTTTCCTTTGCCGTACCTAAGCGAAATATTGATGGTGTATATACATACGCATATATATCGAGGGGTTGTAATATAGTTTATGATTCTCGGGTTGGTTTAATATTTTAACCTCATATAACCTTACTTAAATTAAATTAAGTTTTCAAAGGACGATGTATTAAAGCAAACAACTTAAATTCCAAAGAGTATAAAGATTCAAAATTCAACCATCAACGATATTCTATTTACATAAAAACCCTTTCTTTTTTTTTCTTTTTTTTATATTCAATTTGTACGTCCATATAGAACTTAATATACGAACTATATCCCTGTAAATTCATTTAGAAATTATAATCAATATTTAAACAAAATATACTAAATATTAAATGACCAGAATACGGGTCGTTATAGGCTGATAGGTTGATTTTGACTTAAGAGGCAGGGAAATAATGTACTTTGTTTATATGGATTCATGTCTGGGTTGTTTAGAATGTTCTAAAAGTTGGAGATAGGTGGATTATTGTTCAGTGTTTTTGGATTGGTATGGTTGAAAAAAATTATTAGTGTTGGATGTTTGTAGATTGGAATGGTTGAATGTTTGTAGATTGGAATAAATGATATGATTGGATTTTATTTCAAATTTTAGGTTTACATTTGTATATTGATGAAAACAGCTGAAGTTGATGTGTACAATTAAAATGACATCAGTTTATTATCAAATAACTGATGTGCAAAAAAACTATAGACATCGGGGTAAACTCAAAAAAATAAAGATGTAAATAACCGATGTTACCACTGCACGTTACATTGCTTGCTTTAGAAAACCAATGTATATAACAACAAGTAACATCGGTTCCTTCAAAGAGACTGATGTAAGCAACAAGTAAATTATAGTGAAAGACATCAGATATCCTAACAAAAAACGTTGTCTATAGTCATCTTAGACATCAACCAAAAACCGATGTCAAAGACCCTGACCTTTCTCTACACTTGCAAAGACATCAGTCAAAAAACGATTCGACATCGGTCAGAAACCGATGTCATAGCCTATTTTTCTAGCAGTGACGGGAAATAAATGCATTAATTAATACCGAATAAATAAAATATCTTCCATCTTTTTTATAATAGCTTCTCATATTTTATGTTTTATAACACGTTATCTGCATGATATATATATATATATAAATTTTATGATATCAATTGTTCTATACTTTTTCAAATCTAATTATAGATATCAGAATAGGTAACTGTTTTTAGGTATAATTATGTTAATTTATCTTTTAGTGTTTCATTCTTTCAGGTCTCACATCTAAATTGCTAGATTTCATTTTATTATACATGTGTTGCTTTGTTAGTTATTAATTTCAAATCACATTCTACTATAAAATCTTATGTTTTTCTTGTTATTTTTCAAATCTTATGATGATTTTGATCCTAATATCATCCTCAAAAAAATTATCTTTTGGAATTGTAAATGGTTTAAAAATAAAATGTTAAGCGCAATAATTTTTGAGTTTGAGTTTGAATATATTTAAAAACTTGGTTATTTCATATGCAGTTATGTCCATTAATTTTAGAAAGCAAGTTTTGAATTCAATAATTTTTTTGGTTGATTCAGATAAATTTATAGAATTTTATTGGGTTTGTTTTGTGACATGGATCTTAGTAACATAAAAATGTATGGCACGTGGAGTTTTCATATTGATAACCTTTTGATTTGAATGAAGACTTAGAAATGATTTTGATACATAGGTTAACATTTTCAGGAGAAATATTTTATTATTTCTTAAATGAACAAATATAAGGATAATACGTATTTAGAAGATTATTTTAAGTAATATAAGGACAATATGTATCTAGAAGACCATATTTAGTTTAGATCCAGTTCGTATGTTGATTTAGCATACTACAGTGAGTGGAAACATTTATTAAAGCTTATATGATAAGTGTAACGTCTAACATTTATATATCTAACAAAAAAATTAAGAACCAGCAGTTCTGTAAGGTTAAAATATTGATTTTCCATAAATGGGTGAATTTGAGTTTTTTTTTTCAAAATAAAGGTGTAACACCCCACTCCCGCTATGATCACTCACTAAGGGAATGCCATAGCATTGGTGGAGTATTTTAGTGAATATAGAACAGAAAAATTACAACAAGACAGATATAAATAGTACTTGAAATTTTAAAACATCATCTCATAACAGCGGAAGTAAAACATGTCTGGTTACATCATAAAACCACAATAAAGGTCAAGTACAATATCCATCAAAATAAAGAAGTACATAATCCCACTCTCATACAATAGCCAAACAAAAGAAAAGATAACTGGATAACTGGAGCTTTACATCTATCCAAGCTCCTAAAGACTGGAACAGCAATCCGATCAAGCTCCACTACTGCTAGGATCCACCGTAGGACCTGAGGGTTGGGAAAAAGATAAAAACAACAGGGTCAGACATAAGTCTGAGCGAGTCCTATAACTTTAACAATACAATCGTTAAAGTAACCAGAGAAGACATAAACTGATATACGGTAACATATAGGGATGAATGGCTACCCTAAGCAGTCAACTAAACGAAGATAAAGGATAAAGACGCATCTACCCTCCCTAAGGTAAATTACTAAACTGCACCACACCAGTCGTTCCTAACTTAAAGGTTGATCCCACCCAAGGACTTATAAAATTTACTAATTAGTACCTGCGTACCCCTAGGTGACCAAGTAGGCGCCACGGGGCCCTACAATCCACTAGGTGTACACACTACTTCCCATTCGATCGGCTCCCTAACGTAGATACCCGTGCTGGCCCCACCGTGGGATGTATCATTCCCCAATGTGGCAACCTGATGGAACTAAAGGTGCACGGCTTATATCTACTCGATGCAACAACGGCTTACCTACCAGCCCGGGCCCACTCACGCATATGAAGCCCGTTGGACTTGCGTTGCCACCGCTAACCCATTTGCCTCTTACAGTCAAGCCCAGTATGCGTGTCCCGTCCTCGACATGGGTCGAGCCCACAAAGATACGTATGGGTTACTGGTTGAAATGGGCCTCCACAAGCTACCCACCTAAGCTTGTCCCTTTTTCTAGTATATCCCACTTAACCCTTTAATCATGTTTTAATTACATGTTCCATTTTGGTTAAGTATTCTAATCGTATTTTCTATTGCCACCCAAGGCAACCACTAGATTTTCTCATGCCACCCGAGGCACCCACTTAACCCCTCATGTCCCTCTACATGCTAATATGGTTAAGTGTTTCTTAATTAATTAATTAAGAACGTAACCTTTGTAAAGACCTCTCACATTAGACTGTCTTTTATGACTGCTGGTTAAGCCGGTTGGGTCCGGGCAGCCTTATGTCATAACAGAGTCTAACCTCGTGTCTTTACATTAATTACGTATTTAGTTTGTGCCTAAGACCTCTCACATTGGGCTAACATTTGTAGCAACTGGTTAAGCCGGTTGGGTCCGGGCAGTTTTACGCTACAACTGAGTCCAACCTCGTGTCTTAGTCAATTAATTACACCTAATTAATCACCCTCATAATTTTATATTAATTATCCCTAATTAATCAAGTTTTCTTAACATGGGTAGACCTAACTTAATAGGTAAATTCCCATGGGGTAGACCTAACTCAATAGGTAAATTCCCAACACATAGTATGGGTACACCTAACCAAATAGGCAAATTCCCATACTATGTTTATTTATTTTGTGTTATGCATAATTATATTAATTTCACACAATCTTATTAACTTATGCATTTAATTACCCCATCGTTCCCACGTAATTTCGTTCATGATATAACACATATAAAAGGTGTCAACTTGCATATGAATGAACATGTTTCAAAGGTGCCATCTTGCATATTAACAAACACATAACTTGCATATGAACTTGCATAACATGTCACATAACTTGCATATAATATGTCACATAACTTACATATTCATTTTGCATAACAAACTTGCATATTAGCTTATAGACTTGCATAATGTGTCATCATGAACTTGCATATTAATAAACATGTAACTTGCATATTTACATACATGTAACTCGCATATTAACAAACATGTAACTTGCATATAAAGAAACATGTAACTTGCATATTTACATACATGTAACTTGCATATTAACAAACATGTAACTTGCATATTAACAAACATGTAACTTGCATATTTACATACATGTAACTTGCATATTAACAAACATGTAACTTGCATATTTACATACATGTAACTTGCATAGCATATTACCATGAACTTGCATAACATGCATATGATTACATAGCCCACAACTTGCATATTTAGCATCATGCAAACATAACATACATCATATTAAACTTGCATAAGCTTACATACTCAACATGCATAAACATAAGATTAATGCTAACATCATATCATATGATTCAAAGCTCATTAACCCACATACAAAACCATAAATCTCATCACATCTCATCTAATTAGTTTACCAAAAGATCATCAAAGTGATAGAAACTCACAACTAGCAACTTTGAACACCAAATGAAGAAGATTAAGATGCTAAGAAGGGATTAGAAGTTGATTAGAGAGTGATTAGTATGCAACCCTCTTCATAAAATTAGTGGAGGCCATGAGAGCTAGCATTTTGCCATAGTTTAGTCACTAGGTTTAATTATGAATGAATTAGGGTAGGTTAGGGTCTTATTTATAGATTAGGCAAGTGTTTTAGGCCATAGGATTAACCCTAGATTCAATCCAAACCATCAAAGCATGTCTTGGGGAAGAAGTCAAGTGTAGGAACCATCTAGGGCCTTTAGATTAAAGATGGACCATGAGAACCATTCAAATGCAAAATCTGCACTTGAGCGAATCGGCCCACGGGTTGACAGCCAAACACCCTGGATTAACCCCTAGTCGACCCAGCGAGCTCGGGTCGACTTCAAAAATCGGCCGGTTCGGTTATTCCCCTCTCCTAATTCGCTGTTTTGAGCATTTTTGCATATTTATTTATTAAATTTTCAATTATATATATATATATATATCAATATATATATATATATATATATATATCTACACAACCCATTTCACTTAATTAAGTATACTTTAATTTGGGAATTTTCGTGAAACTTCGCGAGGCCATATCTTGGTCATACGGACTCCGATTTTCGAAAACTCGGACTCTATTTCGCGTATTTTTCCGAGACGAACGCAATGGCATAGCCCGTTTCCCTTGATTCCCATTTTAGAATTAAATTCTGCCTCGATTTATGTTATTACAGGTTATTGAAAATACGGGTTGTTACATTCTCCCCTCCTTAAAGGATTTCGTCCCCGAAATCTTCAAGTTAGGAAGAACGTATCCTACCATCCAATCATCCATCTACTCAAAGCATCATCCACGAGCAATCATTGTCCTTACAAGATTCTAAATGCTGGATGGATATATGCAAAAGTGTGTGTATATGTACTTACCTAATGCAAAAATCAGGCGGTTACTGATACAGTAAACCTCCTTAATGCAAACCATGATAGTGCCATGCATCCAATATGTATGCGAAACCCTATTGACACATACAAATTTCTACATGCGTGCACAACCATACACAAAAATGCATCATCCATATGATAACACAGCCATGATACATCCATCAATCTAACTACCACATCCATTTATGCAATATGCAACATGAAGTGACTGAGCCGATCTAGTGCCTAATGTGTGTGTATATGCATCCACGAGCAACCACTAGCAAACAATTGCATCCATATGCATCCATCAACCATAACATGTTTCAAACACATGTTTCAACCATAGGTTTTACCCTATCTAAAGGTCATAGGTATTAGCGAGAGGATATACTAAAGATAAGATAAGTACTAGACAAGCAATAAAGGAGAAGTTAAAAGACATACTCTCAAAAAGAAATGGATACAAAGAACGCATCTTTGCTTCCGTCTCCCAAGTAGCATTGCTTTCGTCATCTCCCCATTGCACTTTAACTAGCTGAACTTCTCTGTTCCTCAACTTCCTAGTTTCTGACCCAAGGATGCGAGTAGGAGCTCGTCGAATCGTCGCATCACGCTCTACCTCTACATCTCTAAGCAAGCTCGGCTCTACCACCTCCGCGGTCTCATGTAAGCACTTCCTCAAATGTGATACATGGAATACATCATGAACACCACTAAGTCTGTCGGGCAACTCCACCCTATATGCCATCCGTCCAATCCTTTCCTTAATAGGAAACGGCCCAACAAATCTCGGTGCTAACTTCCCTACGGACCCAAAGCGAACAACATTTCTCAATGGAGATACTTTGACAAAAACCATGTCCCCAACCTCAAACTCAAGATCCGTCCTTCTCCGATCCGCATAAGATTTCTGTCTATCTTGCGCTGCTTTCATCCTTTTTCGAATTAAATCAATCTTCTCTGAAGTCTCTCTAACCATATCCGGCCCAAGCAAGATCTTATCCGTAGATTCCCACCAACATGTAGGAGATCGACAAGGCCTTCCATAAAGAGCTTCGAAAGGAGCCATACCAATACTGGACTGAAAGCTGTTATTATATGCGAACTCCACCAAAGGAAGATGTTCTTCCCATGTACCTCCAAAATCCAAGATACAAAGCCTCAAAAGATCTTCTAAGATACGGTTCACCCTCTCAGTCTGACCGTCCGTCTGAGGATGATATGCGGTGCTCAAACACAACTGAGTCCCTACCGCCTCTTGCAAACTTCTCCAAAACTCACTAGTGAAAATAGGATCTCGATCACTCACAATGCTGGATGGTACGCCATGCAATCTAACAATCTCTCTAACATAGACTGAAGCAAGCCATGGAGCGGTCCTCTTACTCTTTACGGGTATAAAATGGGCACTCTTGGTAAGTCTGTCTACCACAACCCAAATTCCCGTATTGCCCTTCCTCGATCTCGGTAACCCGTCGATGAAATCCATCGAGACACTATCCCACTTCCACTGTGGAACTTCCAATGGGTGTAGCAACCCACCGGGTTTCCTTTGCTCCACTTTAACTTGTTGGCACACTAAGCATCTAGCCACATACTCGGCCACATCTTTCTTCATACCGGCCCAGAAGAAAACTCTCTTCATGTCTTGGTACATTTTGTCTCCACCGGGATGAATAGTCATTCTTGAACGATGTGCATCATCCAAAATAGCCTTCTTCAAACCCTCATCTTGCGGTACACAAAGTCTACCGTCTCTATGCAACCATCCCTTATCATCTATGGTGTATCTACCCAAATGGCTGGACGACTCCCCTCTTATAAGCTTCTCTACCAACACAACCAACTGTGGGTCGTCTCGCTGAGCCTCGCCAATCCGTCTCAAAAGAGTAGGTCTAACCTCCAAGGATGCCAACAAACCAGGTACAAAATCAACAGAAGGTCTGAAGTCAAACAAAGAAAGAAACTCCAAGCTTCGTCGTTCCACGAACAATGGACTCAAAGATAGCCTTTTTCTACTCAAGGCGTCTGCCACCACGTTACCCTTACCAGGGGTATACGCTATCTCGAAATCATAGGATGCTAAGAACTCCATCCACCTTTGCTGTCTTAAGTTTAAATCCTTCTGAGAGAATAAGTACTTCAATGATTTATGGTCGGTGAACAACTCGAATCTCTCACCAAGAAGATAATGGCGCCAAGACTTAAGTGCGAAAACAATCGCGGCCAACTCTAGATCATGGGTAGGGTAATTCTTCTCATGCACTCTCAATTGTCTCCCTCCATAGGCTATTACCCTTCCCTCCTGCATCAAGACTGCGCCTAATCCTGTTCCACAAGCATCGGTATAAACAACAAACGGCTTACTCCCATCCGGGAGCACTAAAACTGGAGCGGTGGTCAAAGCTCTCTTTAACCGTCGGAAAGCATCATCACAATCTACATCCCACGAGAAAACCAGATTCTTTTTCGTCAAGCGGGTTAATGGGGCTGATATCTTCGCGAAGTCTTTGATGAACTTCCTATAATATCCTGCCAACCCCAAGAAACTTCTTACCTCGGTAGCATTTCTAGGAACTTTCCAATCCTGGATAGATACTATCTTTGCGGGATCCACAGCTATCCCTTCCTTAGAGACCACATGCCCTAAGAATCGCACTTCTCTTCTCCAAAAATGGCATTTAGAGAATTTAGCTTTAAGACTATGCGCTCGAAGAGTCTCCAACACTTCCTTGAGATGTAAGGCATGCTCTTCTTCATTCTTGGAAAAGACCAAGATGTCATCCACAAAAACTACTACAAACTTATTCAGATACTCTCTGAACACTCTACTCATGAGATCAACAAAGTATGCGGGGGCGTTTGTCAACCCAAATGGCATCACTAGCCACTCATAAAAACCATCCGGAGTCCGGAAAGCAGTCTTCTCTATACTGTCCTCCGCCACTCTTAACTGATGAAACCCTGTAGCTAAGTCCATCTGCGAAAATACTGACGCGCCAACCAACTGATCAAAGAGATCATCTATCCTCGGTAATGGGTGTCTATTCTTCTTCGTGAGCTTATTAAGTTCTCTATAATCCACACAAAGTCTGAGGGACCCATCCGCCTTCGTGGCAAACACTACTGGAGCTCCCCACTCCGATATACTTCGCCTTATGAACCCCTTCTCAAGCAACTCCCCTACTTGCTTATGAAGTTCTCTTCTCTCACGAGGAGCCATGTGGCGTACTGGCAAAGACACTGGTTTGGCATTATCCACCAAATAAATTCGGAAATCTATCTCCCGCTTCGGAGGCAAACCCTTTACTTCTTCAAACACATCCGGATATTCCCGGACTACTCTGACAGAACACAAACTCTCGACCGAAGCATCGAGCGATTCAAGATAACTTAGCAAAACAGATTCCATGGGATTGCAAGAGATCTCGAGAGTGTTACCCAAGCGGGTCATGAGCCTGACAACTCTCCTTTCGCAATCAAGAACGGCACCATTACTGGATAACCAGTCCATGCCCAAGATCAACCCATAGCCCGTGAAGCCCAATACAAAAGCATCACATCTAAACTCAACGCTAAGTATAGAAATCTTCAAACCCAAACATATCATAGACAGATATATGGAGCCCCCAATTGGGTTTGAGACAACCAAGGGATCATCAACTAGACTGGTGTCTAAGTGCAGTGACTCAACTAACGATGATGAGATAAAAGAATGCGATGCGCCAGAGTCAAACAAAGTACGAACTGGATGATCAAACAGAAAAACCAGACTTTCAACGGAAATAGTTCTACCTCTCTGCTGAATCGGTGGAACTGAGAGAACCTGAACTTGCCCCCCTGACTGAGGTGGTGCTATAAGAGCTTGCACCTGGCCTCCTGAGGTAGACCCCGTCTTCTGCCCCTTCTTTGGGCAGTTTTTCACAAGATGCCCTGCTTCACCACAATGAAAGCAACCGGTTTTCTTCTTTTTGCGACAATCCTTACTAAGGTGTCCTGGTGTTCCACAATTGAAGCACTTCTTCTTCGTCTTCTTTTTGTCACCATTGCCTTTTCCGCCCTTGCCTTGTTGTTGCTGTTGCGGTTTCTTCTGATCCCCCTTTTTCTCTGGTGCCTTAGAATTCTTATCATCCTCATGCATAAGTGCCATGTAGACAAGCTTCTCAAAAGTGGCCCCCATAGGAATGTGAGTCATAGCTATTCCTTGCAATGGTTCGTTCAAGCCTCTAACGAACCTCAAAGCCTTCTTCTCCGGTGTATTCACCAACTCTATGCCAAACCTTGCTAATTGATTGAATTTGTTGACATATTCTTTCACCGTGAGATTCCCTTGCTTCAAATTCAAGAACTTCTCCATAAACAGATTCTCTTCCGCCCTTGAGAGAAACTTAGCCCCAAACCTTTGCTTAAAATCTGCCCAAGAGTCAACAGGGCGTTCTCCATTAGTGACCTCCCACCAGAATGAGGCCTCTCCCTTCATTAACCAAGCCGCCAACTTGACTTTCTTTCCCTCTTCCACTTCAAAGATATCTAGCAACTCTTCCACTTCCTTAAGCCAATCTCTAGCCTCTACGAAAGTCTCTGAACCAAGAAAAGGTTTTCCTCCTATAGCCTTGAACTCCTTGCAAACCTTAGCAAAATTATCCACTCTAGGCTGAGGAGGAGGAGCGGTTGTCTCTGGTGTAGTAGCATTGGCCGGACCCGCAGCCGCGGCCCTAGCCTCTTGCAACCTCCTATACCATAGTGGTATAACTAAACCCTCCGGGATGTTAAGATCTTCAGCCATGCTGAAACGAAAGAGGAAAGATTCAAAAAGGAGATTCCGAAAGATAAAGATATGGCTATTGGGGATTATGCTTTTCTTTTTCAAAAACTTTTTCTCTTAGAAGACATGCTTTTAAAAATCCTTTCTTCGAAAATACTCTTAGAAAGTAGTTTTTCTCAAAAATTTTATCTGTTCTGGTAACCTGGCTCTGATACCACGTGTAACACCCCACTCCCGCTATGATCACTCACTAAGGGAATGCCATAGCATTGGTGGAGTATTTTAGTGAATATAGAACAGAAAAATTACAACAAGACAGATATAAATAGTACTTGAAATTTTAAAACATCATCTCATAACAGCGGAAGTAAAACATGTCTGGTTACATCATAAAACCACAATAAAGGTCAAGTACAATATCCATCAAAATAAAGAAGTACATAATCCCACTCTCATACAATAGCCAAACAAAAGAAAAGATAACTGGATAACTGGAGCTTTACATCTATCCAAGCTCCTAAAGACTGGAACAGCAATCCGATCAAGCTCCACTACTGCTAGGATCCACCGTAGGACCTGAGGGTTGGGAAAAAGATAAAAACAACAGGGTCAGACATAAGTCTGAGCGAGTCCTATAACTTTAACAATACAATCGTTAAAGTAACCAGAGAAGACATAAACTGATATACGGTAACATATAGGGATGAATGGCTACCCTAAGCAGTCAACTAAACGAAGATAAAGGATAAAGACGCATCTACCCTCCCTAAGGTAAATTACTAAACTGCACCACACCAGTCGTTCCTAACTTAAAGGTTGATCCCACCCAAGGACTTATAAAATTTACTAATTAGTACCTGCGTACCCCTAGGTGACCAAGTAGGCGCCACGGGGCCCTACAATCCACTAGGTGTACACACTACTTCCCATTCGATCGGCTCCCTAACGTAGATACCCGTGCTGGCCCCACCGTGGGATGTATCATTCCCCAATGTGGCAACCTGATGGAACTAAAGGTGCACGGCTTATATCTACTCGATGCAACAACGGCTTACCTACCAGCCCGGGCCCACTCACGCATATGAAGCCCGTTGGACTTGCGTTGCCACCGCTAACCCGTTTGCCTCTTACAGTCAAGCCCAGTATGCGTGTCCCGTCCTCGACATGGGTCGAGCCCACAAAGATACGTATGGGTTACTGGTTGAAATGGGCCTCCACAAGCTACCCACCTAAGCTTGTCCCTTTTTCTAGTATATCCCACTTAACCCTTTAATCATGTTTTAATTACATGTTCCATTTTGGTTAAGTATTCTAATCGTATTTTCTATTGCCACCCAAGGCAACCACTAGATTTTCTCATGCCACCCGAGGCACCCACTTAACCCCTCATGTCCCTCTACATGCTAATATGGTTAAGTGTTTCTTAATTAATTAATTAAGAACGTAACCTTTGTAAAGACCTCTCACATTAGACTGTCTTTTATGACTGCTGGTTAAGCCGGTTGGGTCCGGGCAGCCTTATGTCATAACAGAGTCTAACCTCGTGTCTTTACATTAATTACGTATTTAGTTTGTGCCTAAGACCTCTCACATTGGGCTAACATTTGTAGCAACTGGTTAAGCCGGTTGGGTCCGGGCAGTTTTACGCTACAACTGAGTCCAACCTCGTGTCTTAGTCAATTAATTACACCTAATTAATCACCCTCATAATTTTATATTAATTATCCCTAATTAATCAAGTTTTCTTAACATGGGTAGACCTAACTTAATAGGTAAATTCCCATGGGGTAGACCTAACTCAATAGGTAAATTCCCAACACATAGTATGGGTACACCTAACCAAATAGGCAAATTCCCATACTATGTTTATTTATTTTGTGTTATGCATAATTATATTAATTTCACACAATCTTATTAACTTATGCATTTAATTACCCCATCGTTCCCACGTAATTTCGTTCATGATATAACACATATAAAAGGTGTCAACTTGCATATGAATGAACATGTTTCAAAGGTGCCATCTTGCATATTAACAAACACATAACTTGCATATGAACTTGCATAACATGTCACATAACTTGCATATAATATGTCACATAACTTACATATTCATTTTGCATAACAAACTTGCATATTAGCTTATAGACTTGCATAATGTGTCATCATGAACTTGCATATTAATAAACATGTAACTTGCATATTTACATACATGTAACTCGCATATTAACAAACATGTAACTTGCATATAAAGAAACATGTAACTTGCATATTTACATACATGTAACTTGCATATTAACAAACATGTAACTTGCATATTAACAAACATGTAACTTGCATATTTACATACATGTAACTTGCATATTAACAAACATGTAACTTGCATATTTACATACATGTAACTTGCATAGCATATTACCATGAACTTGCATAACATGCATATGATTACATAGCCCACAACTTGCATATTTAGCATCATGCAAACATAACATACATCATATTAAACTTGCATAAGCTTACATACTCAACATGCATAAACATAAGATTAATGCTAACATCATATCATATGATTCAAAGCTCATTAACCCACATACAAAACCATAAATCTCATCACATCTCATCTAATTAGTTTACCAAAAGATCATCAAAGTGATAGAAACTCACAACTAGCAACTTTGAACACCAAATGAAGAAGATTAAGATGCTAAGAAGGGATTAGAAGTTGATTAGAGAGTGATTAGTATGCAACCCTCTTCATAAAATTAGTGGAGGCCATGAGAGCTAGCATTTTGCCATAGTTTAGTCACTAGGTTTAATTATGAATGAATTAGGGTAGGTTAGGGTCTTATTTATAGATTAGGCAAGTGTTTTAGGCCATAGGATTAACCCTAGATTCAATCCAAACCATCAAAGCATGTCTTGGGGAAGAAGTCAAGTGTAGGAACCATCTAGGGCCTTTAGATTAAAGATGGACCATGAGAACCATTCAAATGCAAAATCTGCACTTGAGCGAATCGGCCCACGGGTTGACAGCCAAACACCCTGGATTAACCCCTAGTCGACCCAGCGAGCTCGGGTCGACTTCAAAAATCGGCCGGTTCGGTTATTCCCCTCTCCTAATTCGCTGTTTTGAGCATTTTTGCATATTTATTTATTAAATTTTCAATTATATATATATATATATATATATATCAATATATATATATATATATATATATCTACACAACCCATTTCACTTAATTAAGTATACTTTAATTTGGGAATTTTCGTGAAACTTCGCGAGGCCATATCTTGGTCATACGGACTCCGATTTTCGAAAACTCGGACTCTATTTCGCGTATTTTTCCGAGACGAACGCAATGGCATAGCCCGTTTCCCTTGATTCCCATTTTAGAATTAAATTCTGCCTCGATTTATGTTATTACAGGTTATTGAAAATACGGGTTGTTACAAAAGGACTAGATGTTCTAACTAAAAAAACCATGAGAATCAAAAAAATTAATTATCAAAATACAATACATACACATATAGGATATTATATGTGTAAATAATACAATTTTGTCTATGATTTATTTTAAACAAACAGGAACATTACATAACAAAAGGGGGGATCAAGTCATTCTCCAACGACATACTAAAACGGAATTGTAGACAAGTTTTGCAAATACCGTGACACACAAAATCCTAGCCTACTAACACATAAAAGAACATACAGAACAAAAAGAAAGATAATAGACAGAACAAGATAAACATACTGACACCAAACTTAAAACACTAATCCAAGACCAATATGCCACAGAACACCAACAGAGCATAGCATGAACATGCCAACAACCGAGAACAACAACAAGAAGACAAGAAACTCGATCGACACCCAACAAACCTCCACGAGCAAAAACAAAATGTAGTAGCAAATAACATAGCAAAGATGAATCAGTAAAGACTAAATCCCAAGTTAACCACAGTCGAAACAAAGAATTCAAAAAGAGACAACCCATGATACAAGACAACACCATAACCTCCAAAATCATAGGACAGACCTTGCTTGTAAAGAACAAGAAGACATCTTAGGGTACATTGAATTCCTCCACACCACAAGAATACCAACTTAGTCATCCCACCGGCTGTTGAAACCAAGATACAAGCAGTAGCCCACCGATCAGATGATGAACATAATACTCATAGAGAGATAACCAGCTTACCAAACATGGAATAATGAGTACAAATTATGGTAAAAGGCATTACTGCACCTCGAAAACACCCTGCGATCAAAACAAAACCTATCAGATCAAGAGCAAGGCAAAACCACCAGTCAAAAATCAGACCAAACAGACCAAACCAGACAACTGATAAGAGGCCTCTGACCTGAACTTACCTGAAGTGGCCACCATGCAATGATTGGAAGCGAAATCTGAACCATGAAGTGAAGGTTACGACTTTGCGGAGTGGACTCAAGAAAATCTAGAAGTTGGAACAAGAATTTGGTATAACAGGGAACGAGCAGCTTTCCCATGCATAAGACCCAGTAGATAACATCGAAACACAATGACTTGTTAAGCCAACAATAACAGAGACAAAAAACTGCATTATATAACATGGTCAGAGCACCAACACCAAAAAAAGATGACCAAACACCAGTTCATGTACCATCGGCAACCAGACAAACAACACCGACCTCCAAGATCAACCAACAGGGAGAGAACAGAAAAAACATTGAATACCAAATGGTAAAAAAGAACCACCTCGGGAGAGGGACACGTAATCCTTACAATCGATCGGGGTTACTGCTTGCAAGTAGGCTCCTTAATAGCGACAAAACCCCCAAACGACGCGATTCTACCAGTTATAAATAGTGAAAAGACACTTCCTTTGAAAATTGGAAAAATGACCGTTATATGTTGACATAGACATATTTGTATGTCGACATAAGCATGTGTAAAATATTTTTAAAACTATTTTTCAAGTGTTTAATTGTATATATTATTATGGAAATTCTTGAATTAAAACTTAGTGATATAAATGAGTATTCTAAAGTATAAAACCATACAAAAACATAATTATATATTATATAAACATATTTATAAATTTATAAGGTTTAAAACTATATAAATTTTTTGAAATTATATAACTATACAAATATATATATATATATATATATATATAAACTTTATTAACTTATATTGAAATAAAAAATAAGGTAGAAAAATAATTTGAAATTTGAATTTTGAAAAACATAATTTGAACCTGGAGTGCTATTCAGAGTCTTACATATAAACTAGACCCTATAACTATATTTGTCTTGAAATCTTGATTACTCATGAATCTTGAATCTCCTCTGAATTCTGAATCTTGAAACTCTAAAATTGTACAGTCTTCAGTATTTAAGTCCTGTATACAAATCCTGCATATACGTATATGTATGTATGTATATGTATATATATATATATATATATATTCTAGATAAAGATGTTAGTATATATCTTATAATCCATGATAATTGAAATAAGGTTGTTGTCATCAAAACTCCATTCTCTAACAATCTCCCCCTTTTTGATGATGATAACCTTGATTTATAAAATACTCATACCTATTCATATTGGTTGACTCTGATCCTAACTTCTCCTTATTTTGTAATTTCTCCCCTTTGTCATTATCAAAAAGATATTCTAAACGTATTCCCTCTAAATCCTATATCTATCTATACATATCCTATAATAAATTACACCCCCTAAATTCATGACTATAAAAATAAACCAATACCAAATGTTTAATATTTAAAAGTGTATCAATTCATATACATACAAATTTTGTAAATCCAAATGAACCAATCCAAGAAATACTTACATATGTTTTAGTAAATATATATGTATATGCAGGTTTTAAGTCAAGCGATCCAAACAAATTCAAACAAATCAAACCAATTAAATCATACCAAACAATCAAACGTCTCATGGAACTTCTACCCATCCATCTACTCGAAAGATTGGATGCTTTCTTATGACCTCCCAATCTTTATCTTCTTTTCTGGGTGGATCTTTAACAATATTGTTTTCTTTATCTCGACATCAAAGTGCTTCTTTTGTTACTCTAGCATTTTGATTTGACTTGATTTAAGATGATGCTGGTTTCATAGTACTATGGAAAGCACGTTCTTGAAAGAATTCAAAGTCTCTTCAAGATTTTCATTCAAACTATGAATTGGATTTGCCATATTTTTGATAAGAATTGAATAGAGAGGAAAAAGGAGTGATACAATGAAATTTTCTAGAAGAAATAGGCTTAAATAGTGTCTAGAATTCGTTGGATTTGAATGGACATGAGTTAGTTATTTAAATTTAAATTTTGAACAATTTTGAAAAACTGGTAGTTATATCTCGACATAGTGACATATGTATGTCGACGTACTATATATAAAAAAAATGAAAATTTCAATTATTATTTTTGGTTCTTATATTATATTAATATTTTTGATTCTAATGTTTTGATAGTAACTTAAAGATGGTTTGACATAAATAAAAATCCATTCGTTACTTCTTAAAAAGCAAATACATCCAACTAATTACGAGACACTAAATATGAAATTTGAAAGCAAATACAGGCAAATACTAAAGATAACTTAAACTAGATAGGCTAGATTTCAGCGGATGAGGAGGAGGAAGATGAAATTCCAAGTTTTCTTCCTATTTTTCCCATGAACTTAGTCATTTTGGTAGGAGTCTTTTTGAGCTTCTTTTGATTTTTGACTATTTTCACTTGATTTTGAACAAGCGTCTCTTTAGAAGTTGTTCTAGTGTTAAGTGGACACTCTACACTTTCCAAAGAAGTTTCTTCTTCTTCGATTTACATAGGCTCTCATCTTTGTTGCATTCGAGCTTGTTTGTCTTCGAATGTCTCATAAGGTTTGAAAGTGAGTGGAATTTGCATAAGGTGTATATTTGTGGAGTCTAACACCTTTCTTGGTACAAACTCTTCTCCTTTGAGATCAACTCTAAAATATTTGAAAATTCAAGTGAGATAAACTCCATAACAAAGAGTGTTTTCGGAACGAGGAGCGATGGTATGTTGAAGGAGGAGGTTTACGATTCCATTTTTAGGTAAAAAAAATGATTTTTGAATTCCATGTGAGCATCGCTTTCAAATATGTGATGATAGGTTTCTAATTCTATTTCTTCGATTTTGAATTTTGAAAAATCCGAGCCCATACTTTTGCAATTTAAGATATTGCCCAAAATTTCACAATCTAGAACGATTTGTGTGCCTTTTACGCTACTCCAAATTTGATTTTCATCTCCTTCGTAAAAGCCACGATTAAGATTTGCATAGAACATATTGATGAGTTTCGGGTAAAACACTTCATCATTATCCCGATCATCAATCATGCTCAATACTTCATTATGATTGAAAAGATAAGTAAGATCGTAAGATGGAAAATCTCCAAAGATGGTGAAAGTTCCCATATTGGCTTTTGAATTTGCTACATAGTCAACATAGGTTTTGATTGCTTCTTTATAATTGTGGAGACATCCTTTGATGGTTTTGGATAATCTTATAGCTTGAGGATTGCTAAAGGAAGCCATTAGAGGGTTTTTGAATAGTATATATATATATGAAGAAAGGAGTTTGAATTTTGAATGAGAGGTAGAGAGAATAAGATTGAGTAGATATATAAATAGAGATTGAATGGCACAACTTTCCAGAAATCAATGATACCTTTTCAGATCTTGGGAGTTGGTGAAAAGTTGGAGGGAACTTTGAAAGTTTAAACCTTTGAATTTCAAATTTTTAATTTCATTTCTAGTCATTATGTCGACATGCCTTTCTATGTATGTCGACATACATGCAGAATTCAAAGGACATATGGTTTTTGAGTTTTGGTTTTATATTTATCGATTTATATTTCAGGTTTTATTATTTCCTAAATGTTGATCCTAACTAACATCCAAATTTTATTTTATTATTTTATTAATTACTATTTTATTATTATTATTTCGAATTTCAAAATTCGAATTTCAAATTTAAATTTTAAATTTTAAATTTCAAGTTTGAATTTTAAAGTAATTTTTAAATTAAAAACAAAGCAAATAAAACATCCATTCAACAATTTTTAAAAAAAAATTAATTAAGGCGTACCCGATTTTCAGATACATTTCTTCGACATTCTCTAAATTCTGAATTGCTGTGAAACACATATTTGAATTTCCGATTTCTGGTTCTTCATCACTTGATGATTAATCTGAATCATTTATTGTTGCTGCATATGTTGTTTTCCTTTTTCTTGATGAATTGTTGTTGTTATTATTTCAATTACTAGAAGCCTAAAAGTCATATCCCTTCATAAATCTTCTTTTGATGAACAGTCATCTTGGTGTCTTTTGGCCAACAGTCATCAAATATAACTACTTCTCCTGCAAAACAACACACCTTTTCAAAGAATCAAGTGACTTTTTGAAATAACTAATTATAATTTGAGATAATAACATTATGATGATTTCGTGATATGTCCATTTAAACTTTTCAAGAAATCATATCATGATAACCTGATTTTTTTCAATAAAATAGAATGCAGACTCATCTAATACTGATGCAATGCATGAATTTAAACTAGTGTTCAAAATTTGGCATTTAATATTTTCAAAAATCAGATTACGAACTTTTTGAAAAACCTTTCTCTAATACCAATTGTTAAGGAACGCGTAATGCGGATCTTAAGCCAAGACTAACACTAGAGTTGGGTGAATTGTGTTTATAAGAAATTTATGAAAATCTAAAACTTATATGATCTACTGTATAAATCACACATACTAGAGATGACCATAGACAAAAAATCAAACACAGAAATAAACAAAAATTAAATGCAAAAAAGGGAAGAACACACCGTATTTTATACTGGTTCGGATTACCCCTACGTCCAGTCCCACGCAATGCTGGATTGCATAGAGTTTTATTAAAATATCAATATCCAAATACAGTCCCCATGATTTTCCGGTTACAAGGTTTACACCGCTCCAAACACTCTTAATTTCACGGATACAAGATTACCACCGCTTCCTTTCCTTGATTTTAGGGCTACAAGTAATACATCATTTCCCAAACACTTCCCAAATGATTACAACATCTCTATAACTCTTCAATAGCACTTCAGTTCAGAGAGTAATGAGTAGAGAGTGAGAAAAGAAGAAGTTTTATGTAATTAGAGTATAAATTGGCAAAGTAGAAGTGTAAAAATCAATAAAATAAGAAATATTAATGGAGGGATGAAAATGAGTGAAGATGGAAAGAAGAATGATTAAAAAAATTCGAAATCCACCCCTATTTATAAGATTTGAAAGGTTGCAACGCTTCTGGAACATTACAAATAGTGAAAAGACACTTCCTTTTAAAATTGAAAAAATGACAGTTGTATGTTGACATAGACATATATGTATGTCAACATAAGCATGTGTAAAATATTTTTAAATTTTTTTTTCAAGTGTTTAGTTGTGTATATTATTCTGGAAATTCTTGAATTAAAACTTAGTGATATAAATTAGTATTCTAAAGTATATAAAACTATATGAAAACATAATTATATATTATATAAACATATTTATAAATTTATAAGGTTCAAAACTATACAAAACTATAAAGTATATAACTATATAAACTTGTATGCAAACTTTGAAAACTTATATTTGAAATCAAAAGTAAGATAGAAAACCAATTTGAAATTTGAAATTTGAATTTTGAAAATCAAAATTTGAACCTAGAGTGTTATTCAGAGTCTCACGTATAATCTAGACTCTATAACCATATTTGTCTTGAACTCTTGGTATCTTGATTACTCATGAGTCTTGAATCTCCTCTGAATTCTGAATCTTGAAACTCTAAAACTGTACAGTCTTCGGTATCTAAGTCCTGTATACAAATCTTGCATATATATGTGTGTGCGTGTGTGTGTATACATATTCTAGACAAAGATGTTAGTATATATTTTATAATCCATGATAATTGAAATAAGGTTGTTGTCATCAAAACTCCATTCTCCAACAATAGATTCATTTATAAAGTTCGCGAACTTAAAATCTTATTACTTTTTTTTCCTAATCATCCAAAATATATAAGCTTCTGAAGAAAGGTTTGCAAAAAATTTAAGAACATGAAGTTCATCATTAATTAATAGACCTAAAATTTTTCATTATTAAAAATTTGAAAGTTGGCGACATGGTAAATGTACTTTTAGAAAAGTTAAAGAGAGACCACATTATGATGTATGATAATGATACTGGATTCATGAAAAACATCCAAATAAGTTTCACCTTTTACATCTTTTCGTTTTCATTTTATATTGACCAAGCATCCAGAATGGTATTGTATGGCATTCCTCCATATTGAAAATTAATTATTACTTTTGCCTTAGTAGTGGACGTTCATTATTTATAAAATTTGAAATAAAGTGATGTTTTAGCTCATACTTCCCATATTCCATTTTTAGTTTGCATGTTTCAACTAGTTTGTAACAATGCAAATCCTAGTGGAACCAAATTTTTCGCAAAATGCAAAATCCAAATCCTCTGAAGTTCAAGTTGGGTGTTTGTTACCCTACAAATAAACAAGGATATACACACACACACATCAGTTCTCAAATAAATAAATCATGGTAGAAATAATTAAATAATAATAATAAATTTATGCCTACCAAGGGAATGACACTTTCTAGACCAAATGTCTCTAAGCTGGATAACATTTGCCTTCTATCTAACCCACGGGTTATTGTGAGGAGGGGGCCAAAACTAACGCTATGTCGAATGACAAATTATGTACTTTTAAACATAGTACTACACATAATGTTCTATTTCCATCTTTGTTATATTAGATTCATTATGGTTACATTACCCTCATCACTATGCATAAATCATGCTCATCTACTCACAAGTAGATCTGATCTAACACACAGACACACACTATATATATATATGTATGTGTGTGTGTGTGCGCGCATGCGTGTTTATGTGTGTGTGGCTTTGGATCGTCTCGGTCCTAGGTACTGACATAATATCTTTCGTCTCCTCACTCACTACAAGAAAAAGTAGAAGAGACATCACAGTTTTAACATAGCTTGCAATCTAAGCCGATGTCAAAACGCATTTTA
Organism: Allium sativum; assembly: GCA_030737875.1. Classification (NCBI taxonomy): domain Eukaryota; kingdom Viridiplantae; phylum Streptophyta; class Magnoliopsida; order Asparagales; family Amaryllidaceae; genus Allium; species Allium sativum. Next base: position 465,064,096 of record CM060922.1, read on the forward strand.
ACATCATCAAAAAGAAAATCGATGTTATTGGTTTCTCAGACATCGTATTATAAAAGGAGCAATGTCTTATACATGCTTTTGAAAAAAAGAAATATCAGGCTGTATATCGTTTTATTTAAGGAGCGATGTCTTATACACGTTTAGAAAAAATGAAAAATTAGGTCGTGCCTTAGACAAATTATTTCCTCCTTACCATTTTGTTTTCCTCCCTCAACCAAATTATTCCCCCGAGCTCCTTTAGCCAAAAAATTCATCGAACTAGAATTTAAAACAAATCAAAATTTTTTTACTTTTCCCCCGCGATTTTTTTCTCTTTTCCCCCCAATCTCTCAAACCTTGATTTCTGAAGCTGCTCTATCCACTCACACTCAAAGCCCTAATTTGTAACGCTGCTTCGTGAAGCTCGAAGCTCTATTTAAGGCTCAAATTGATTAGCTGAAAGCCATAATTTTTGAAGCTTGAAGCTCAAATCTAGGTTTGTAAGTGGTAAGCTGCTCAAATCTATGTTCGGATAGAATTTTCTGTTCGTATTTCTTTTGGTTTGTAAGTAGTTAAGCTTAGTTTGATATTTCTAATTTATATCTGTTCTAGATGGGTAAGCTTGAGTTTGGTATTTCTAATTTGTAAGTGGTTGAAATGGATAAGTCATGGTAAAAGAAGTGATTAACATAGAAATGTCTTTATTTTATGCTCGTATATTTTATCTTTTGTAAATAAATAAATGATACTTTGGTTACTTTTGTATGTTTTTACAGGATGTCAAGAAATGCCTCCTCCGTTTCAAATTAAAGGCCAACTACAGATAAAAAGCTACTTCCCCGTACTAAAGTCATCTCAACCATAAAAGACGTCGTAGCTCACTGGTAAATGCATAGAGATTTGTACTGAGAGACCCGAGTTCGATCCCCATCGAGTTCACTTTTTGCCAAAGAAACGGAGCGCGTTCACACTAGCCCCTTTGCTTTGAGGAATATTTGGATTAGTGTTATGTTATATATATACATACACATATTCATGTGTATATATTTATGATGTGCACCAATTAACATTTCAGCAATAGCCATATTCTTATCATGGAATTAAATTCAAATCATTCAATTTCAATTAGAAGAATTTCTGATTGAATTGCTGCCAAGAAAAGATCAATAGTGAAGATTTTATCCTTTGTTGCCTTTGGAGTCTAATAAGCATCCTTGTTTGAATTAATTATATGCAATCTTTTATCAATCAATTAGCCACATGGGAGAATTGAGAGATATGGAAAATATTTACCATGATATGCCCAGATTTTCTCCAATCAAGCTGAGTCAAGGAAGGCAAGAGATATTCATGAATGAGGAGGCCCATTTATTCATAGACCTAATTATGGTTTTACCATTATCATCTATAAATATGTGTTGTAACCATTGTAAAAAGAATCCATTCTTCTGTACTCTCTTTTATTCTAAACAAAGTTTTTTTCCATTCAGTTTTATTGCTCTTTTCTAACAATTTGTGTTTCTATTCAATTAGTTTTGATAGAACACGAATTGTTATTGTTATTTCTGTTTGCATATTAGAATTAGTCGTTCGATTAGATTCAACGACAATTCTAAGTTTAATTTATGTTGTCGTAGTTGTTAATTGTTGTTTTCTTTCTAGTTAATTGTCTTTCAGTTTCAGTTGTTAAATTTTGGTGTTGATCTGATTAGATTCAGATCAATAGTAAAATCATTAGCGGTAAAAACACCCTCAGAATTCGTCTAACTCGCCCAAGAATAAATAAATAATAATTTTTAATTAAACCTCCCTGTGTTCGACCTGTATGCTACACACCTGTATGCTTGCAGAATTTATTACAAATGTCGCGCTTTTCTAATTCATAGACTAGCGACGATCAAGTTTTTGGCGCCGTTGCCGGGGAAACACTCACATCTCTCGTGCCCTACTCGACCTTGGTGCCAGTGTCAACCTTCTCCCTTATACTGTCTATCGTCAACTTGGACTGGGGGAGATTAAACCAACAAACATCACACTTCAACTAGCCGATCGATCTGTCAAAAAGCCATTGGGAATTATCGAAGACGTCTTGATACAGATCGAACAGTTTTACTTCCCTGTCGATTTTATAGTTCTAGAAACAGAGCCTGTCTCAAATCCCAACGTTCAAATACCATTGATCTTAGGACGCCCTTTCTTAGCAACCTCTAATGCTGTCATTAATTGTAGGAATGGTCAGCTTCGACTTTCCTTCGGGCACCTAACCATTGAGCTAAACATCTTTAATCTCAACAAGCAACCTAGGGATTTTGAGGTCGATGAAATTGACATGATTCAAACCACAGTTGATGAAACCTCTAGTGACACTTCTGAAGCCTTGAAAATGTGTCTTGACCATTTCGGCTCTGATTTCGATGAACTCGAATACATTTCTGAACTAAACAAAATTCTTGACTCTGACACTTCGTCACCTGAATCTAACCAAGGAATGTCAACCAATGTTGATACACAAGAACTTCCTAAGTTAGACCTCAAACCCTTGCCACCAGACCTTAAGTATGCCTACCTAGACTCTTCAAAAACTTTTCCCGTAATCTTGGCCTCCGATATTACTCAGGACCAAGAACAAAAACTTTTGGATATCTTGCGGGAAAATAAGGATGCCTTAGGGTGGGAAATTAGCGATATAAAAGGAATTAGCCCATCAATTGTAGAACATCGCATACATTTAGTTGATGAGGTTAAACCCACCCGTGAAGTTCAAAGGCGATTAAACCCAAACATGAGAGAAGTGGTCAAGGATGAGATAATCAAATGCCTAGACAATAACATCATCTATCCCATCTCTGATAGTACTTGGGTGAGTCCGGTACAAGTTGTACCAAAGAAGTCAGGAGTCACAGTGATCAAAAACGACAGTAATGAACTCGTCCCAACAAAAATCAAAACCAAATGGCGTGTGTGCATCGACTATCGAAAGCTTAACTCAGCCACACGAAAAGACCATTTTCCCTTGCCTTTTATTGACCAAATGCTCGAACGTTTAGCGGGACATGAGTACTACTGTTTTCTCGATGGATACTCTGGCTATAACCAAATTCCTGTTGCTTTAGAAGATCAACATAAGACCACCTTTACTTGTCCCTTTGGAACCTTTGCTTATCGTCGCATGCCTTTTGGTCTTTGTAATGCCCCCGCGACTTTCCAAAGGTGTATGATGAGTATTTTCTCTAATATGGTGGAAGAATTCTTGGAAATATTCATGGACGATTTTTCAATATATGGATCATCTTTTTCTCAATGTCTCACTCATTTAGAACTCGTCCTTAAGCGTTGTAAGGAGAAATCACTCGTGCTTAATTGGGAAAAATGTCACTTTATGGTAAAAAGGGGGATAGTTCTAGGTCATGTCGTCTCCAAAGATGGCCTAGAAGTCGATAAATCCAAAATCGATTTGATTGCTAATTTACCCCCTCCTAAGTCTGTCAAAGATGTTCGTTCATTTCTTGGCCATGCAGGATTCTATAGAAGATTCATTAAGGATTTCTCAAAAATTTCAAAACCTCTCTCGTATTTACTTGCCAAAGACGTAAAGTTTGAATTTTCCATTGATTGCAAAACATCTTTTGAAACTCTTAAGTCAATCTTGACCACAACTCCCATCATTCAACCTCCTGATTGGACTCAACCCTTTGAACTATGTGCGACGCTTCTAACTTTGCAATTGGAGCCATCTTGGGTCAGCGAATTGATAAACTCCCTCGAGTCATTTACTACGCTAGCAAAACCTTAAACGAGGCCCAATTGAATTACTCAACTACTGAAAAGGAATTTTTGGCAGTTGTCTTCGCTCTTGAGAAATTCAGACCATATCTCATAGGATCCAAAGTCATAGTTTACACGGACCATGCTGCCCTACGATATTTGCTTTCTAAAAAGGATGCCAAGGCCCGCTTGATTCGTTGGATTCTTCTTCTTCAAGAATTCGATATAGAAATACGAGATAAAAAGGGTTCTGAAAATTTCGTAGCTGATCATCTCTCTCGAATTGTGCACGAAAATGATAACGACACCCAAATCGATGACTATTTTCCTGACGAACAAATTCTTTCCATCTCTAACACCCCTTGGTACGCTGACATTGTGAATTATCTTGTCACACAACAAATGCAAGCTGAATGGTCGAAACAAGATAAACAAAAATTTCTCTCGAAAGTTCGAAACTTCTATTGGGACGACCCATATCTTTTCAAATACTGTCCAGACCAAATCATTCGAAGGTGTGTGCCCGATCATGAACACCAAAGTATTCTCTCCTTCTCACATGACCATGCTTGTGGCGGTCATTTTGGAGCAAGAAAAACTTCTGCAAAAGTTTTGCAAAGCGGTTTTTATTGGCCCACACTCTTCCGTGACGCTTTCGAATTTTGCTCTAAATGTGAGCGATGTCAAAGAACGGGTCGAATCTCTAAGCGAAACATGATGCCTCTCAACCCCATTTTAGTGATTGAGTTATTCGATGTTTGGGGCATCGACTTCATGGGACCATTCCCCAATTCATTTGGGAATCATTACATCTTGCTTGCGGTAGATTATGTCTCAAAATGGGTTGAAGCCATTCCGACCAAAACCAACGACAACAAGGTTGTTGTCAAATTCCTCAAAGAAAACATCTTTTCACGCTTTGGCACACCTCGAGCTATCATTAGCGATAATGGCACTCATTTCTGTAATCGTGCTTTTGAGTCCTTGCTCAAGAAATACTCAATCACACACAAGCTGTCAACACCTTACCATCCACAAACTAGTGGGCAAGTAGAAGTTTCCAATAGACAAATCAAACAAATTCTTGAGAAAACCGTGAATTCCAATAGAAAAGATTGGTCCGTAAAACTGATTGATGCACTTTGGGCTTTTCGCACTGCTTATAAAACCAATCTAGGGATGTCACCATATCGATTAGTCTTTGGAAAGGCCTGTCACTTACCTCTTGAATTAGAGCATCGCGCTCTTTGGGCCATAAAATTTTTGAATTTTGACTTAGAAAAAGCCAGCTCACATAGGAAGTTACAAATTTCGGAATTAAGAAATGAGGCGTATGAAAATGCGAAAATCTACAAAGAAAGAACCAAAGCCCAACACGACAAAAACATACTTCGTAAGGAATTCAACGTAGGTCAAAAAGTTCTTTTATACGACTCTAGACTTCACTTGTTTCCAGGAAAACTCAGATCTCGATGGACTGGACCTTATGTCGTGAAAACAGTATACCCTCATGGAGCGGTTGAAATTGAAAATCCTAGGGATGGAAAAGTCTTCAAAGTAAACGGTCAACGACTGAAACCATTTTTGGAATTCGAGCAATATGACGAAGATGACTCTATCGATCTGCATGATCATCCACCATGAAATCAGGTGGTACACGTTCTTTTTCTTTTATTTTTCTTTTTCATTTTTTTATTTTATTTTTGTTTTTCTGCCTTAGACAGTTGGGACACTGTCTCAATCAAGTGTGGGGGGGGGGGGGGAGTCTGCATTTCATCCATTTTCATTTTTTTTGTTTTTATTTCTTTTTATTTTCAGCCATTTAGATAGGACCATCATGCATTCTAGATTGTACGAACATACCATAATTTATTTTTTTGGAAAATACGACTCATATTCAATTGATACAACAAAATAAGTTTACAATTTTTAGCCAGTTGATAGTATTTTTTTCTCTCAACTTAGATCGAATAAGAAATATAATGAAAAGTTTAATTTTGAGGGATAATAGTGTAACCGGTACATAGGGAGATTCTTAGGTGATGGCCATGAAATCTATTCTATATTGTAGACTTTGTTTAAATAAGTGGAGGACTTAAAATACTTATATTGGCTTTTCAAATCTTTAAAACTAAGTTGTGTTAAGTTGAATTCGCGTAACTCTCTTTTGTTCTTATATTTTCGATAATAATAATAATAGTATTCCAAGGGTATCCAACATTGCTTGTATATCGAGCGTTGGTGTGCAAACCCGCCAAGCTCTATCCGACACGTTGTTGACAAAGTCAAAGTTGGAATATCTTGGTCTCATTTTATGAGATTGGACACCTAAGGATTACCGACACGTTGTTGACAAAGTCAAAGTCGGCCTGCACAATCCGCCAAGCTCTTTACCTACTCTCCGTTAGTCCGCGAGGCAGTGCATGGGTGGTAAACCTTGGTCTTTTTAGTTAGGTGTATGTACTTAATCATAAATCTTAAAATTTTATAGAATAAAGAATAAGCGATGATACCCAAACACTTCTTGACCTTATTGATTTGACTAGCCATACATGAGAAAATTAGAATACCACTTTGCAAACTGTGCCAAGCAAACTAAGAATTTATTTCATGGTTGCACTATGTTATCGACCGAACTAACTGGCCAAACTGGAATTTAACGTTTGAAAACTTGATTTATATTGAAAATTTGTGACAAGTCGAGGTATCTAAAATAAAATCAACTGATTAGAAATTATTAACTTAATTTGTTGTACCACTTTCCCAAAATAAGTCGTGTTTTCATCTTTCGTTTTTATTTGCATATGTCCATTGCATTCATGTAGTTTCATTAGAATCATAACATACTGCATTTGGATTTTGTGGGTAGTATCCGCTGAAAACCCTCACGAGACACCACTCGTCCTACTAGGGACACCTAGAGGTTTAACGGCTTGTTGCATACGCTCAATGCAATCGTGTTTCCTACGAAAGTGCGACCTATCTAGTTAGTTTTTCATTTTATTTTCTTTTTACTCGAGGACGAGTAAAAGAAGAAGATAGGGATTCGTTACAATATGAAATTGGTGTTGAAAACTTCTCGATATTTGCTGAAGGAAATGCAACCCATGTGGACGTTGTGTTAATTTTAAAAAAATTCCGATTAAAACAGTTAGAGGTCATCTATATGAAAATGGGTTTAGTTTAGGGTATGTTGAGTGGATTTGGCATAGGGAAGAGTCTTCTAGGGGTGCCACGTCATCTGTTGGTAATTCGAGTCTTGCTACAAAGCAGACCCCTACCTCGGAAATAATTGATATTTATGAAACAGCTTACAATGATGGGGATTACGATAAAGAATCATTTGAGTTCAAGAGGTTTGTAGCTAAAGCCGAACAACCTCTATTTGAGGGAAGCAAGTGCACTAAGTTAGAGTCAATGTTAAAGTTGTATAGCTGCAAAGCTAGGTTTGGGATGAGCAACGCTGAATTCTCTTATTTTCTCACTTCTGTTGGTTCTTTCTTACCTAAAGATCATGTGTTGCCTGGTACCACATATGAAGCAAAGAAAACCCTATCTAATTTAGGACTTACTATATAAACTTCCATGCATGTCCGAATGATTGCGTATTATACAAGGGTATAGATCTTGAGGCCTCTGAGTATCCCAAGTGCCATATATCTCGCTGGAAGGTTGGAAAAGAAGGTAAAGTTAGGATTAATATACCAGAAAAAGTTATGTGGTATTTTCCCATTATTCCCAGATTTAAACGATTGTTTAAGTCTGAATGCACCACTAAACTTATGACCTGGCATGCGAACAACCGAATTGAAGATGGGCACATGCGTAATCCAATAGATTCACCGTCTTGGAGAGATATTGATCACAAGTGGCCTGAGTGTGGTAGTGAGGCAAGAAATTTACGCTTAGCATTAGCGGAAGATTGTATAAACCCATATATTAATGGCCTAAGTAATAGGTACAACTATTGTCTGGTCTTGTCAGTAATTTATATTTTGCTGCCATGGTTGTGTATAAAGAGGAAGTTTATGTTGCTAATGGTATTAGTTTCTGGGCCGCATGAAGCAGGTAATAATATTGACGTATATCTTCAACCAATGATTGATGTGAAGAAGTTGTGGGAGGAAGGTGAACCAAATGTATATGACGCGTTTAATAAGAAATATTTCACTTTAGTAGCAGCTTTAATGTGGACGATAAATGATTTCCCTACCTACGGAAATTTGTCCGGTTGCGTCAATCTGGGTCATAAGTGTTGTCCAATATGTGGAGACGATACTGTAGCTAAGTATTTAAGTCGCAGTAGGAAAATGTGTTACCAAGGTCATCGTCGGTATTTGGATCAAAATCATCCGTATAGGAGGCAAAGGGCGGCCTTCAATGGAGAACTAGAGTTCAGATGCGCACCAACACCCCTTTCTGGAGAACTAGTGTTAAGGCAACAAGAACATTTAAAATTTAAGGTGAAGAAGTCAAATAAGGTAAAATCTGTATGAAAGAAAAAACCAACTTTTTTCGAGTTAGAATATTGGAAGTTTCACCATATTCGTCACTGTCTTGATGTTATGCACATCGAGAAAAATATGTACGATAATTTGACAGGGATGCTATTAAATTTGAAATTTAAGACTAAAGATAGTGTCTCCTCTCGTCTTGATATGGTTGAAATGGGTATAAGGGCTAATTTAGCTCCTGTAATTGGAGAAAATAAAACTTACTTACCCCCGCCCCTTATACTTTGTCCAAGGCAGAAAAAAATGTTATCGTCATTGTCAAATGTGAAACTTCCTATGGACATGCATCAAATATTAAAAAATGTATATCATTACCTAATTTAAAGTTGTATGGGTTAAAAAATGTTATCGTCATTGTCAAATGTGAAATTTCCCTGTGTACATGCATCAAATATTAAAAAAATGTATATCATTACCTGATTAAAAAATGTGAAACTACCAGTTTCAATACGTTCTGTGCTTCCGAAGAATGTTAGGGTTAGTATAATCAGACTATGCTTCTTCTTCAATTCTCTGTGCAACAAAGTCGTAGATGTGTCTAAACTGAACAAGTTGCAATCAGATGTGATATTGAACTTGTGAGAGTTGGAAAAAAATATTTCCTTCCTCATTTATCACTGTAATGTTACATCTCATAGTCCATTCAGTTAGAGAATTGCGTTTATGTGGAACGGTGTTCTATAGATGGATGTTTCCACTTGAACTGTTCAATAAAGTCTTGAAGAGTTATGTACCAATTCGATTTTCTCTGGAAGGTTGTATAGCTGAAAGTTATCTCGAAGAAGAATCGACTGAATTTTGCATGGAGTTTCTTGAACACAGTTGTACAACTTCTAGCCTTCGGAAGGACGAAGACAAACTTTCTGGTCCATTATTTGCTACAATAATAAAGTTGGTGGAAGAAAAAGAACGAGCTGAGGTGCATCTACATGTCCTTCTTAACAACAATGAAGTTGAGCCATATATTCTATATGTGATCTGTAATTGTATAAGTATTTAATTCTTTAAGAATTATCATTTTTTGTATATAAATGTGCAATAATTCTTATATTATGTAATTATATTCAGGATGCGTAAGGAGTATCTAGAAAGGATTTATCGAGTAAATAGAAAGTGTGTTCAGTGGTTGGTGGGAGAACATAGTCGACAGTTTGTTGATTGGTTCGAAAGAAAGGTTAGTTTACATTAGATAATGTACAAATATGAAAAATCATATTAAATAGAAGTTAAATAAAAGTCCTATTGCTAAAAAGAAAATTCATTGTTGTACTATTGTGTATTCTTAGTTGTGGTTGTTAATATATATGATAATTTGAAGTGTATTTAACTGGTGTTGGCAATTATATTTGCAGGTCAGTACAAAAATATTGGAAAATAGGGATGAAGCTGTTTTTGGAACGATACATTGGTTAGCAGGTAAACCAACATTTTCTCTTTTAACCTACGAAGGGTATCTAGTTGATGGGGTACGATACTACATAAAGAACTGAGATGATGCAAAGGTTGTCCAAAACATTGGGGTGTCATTAGTTGCCATGACCATCCAAATCACTGTTGCTAAAGATTTAAATCCTGTGGAAGGTGATATAACATTTTATGGGATAATCAAAGAAATATGGGAGTTGAATTACCAAGCATTCAAAGCTCCCTTGTTTTTGTGAAAATGGGCAGCAAATGATAGAGATATCAAGGTTGATGAGCTTGGATTTACAGTTGTGAATTTTAGTCGACAAGGTCACAAGAAGGACAAATATGTGTCTGTTGACCAAGTCCAACAAGTTTTTATGTCGAAGATCCAGTTGATGCTACCTGGTTTGTTGTGCTTAAGTCTACGACTCAAGACTATCGTAAGGTGTACTACGAAGATGGTATAGGAGACGCCTCCTTACAAAATCCACCATTCTGCTCTGAAATCCCTTTATGTGATTTCATGGACGACGTTGGAGCTAGTGCTAGTAATCAAAGACAGAATGTTAAGGGGATTTGGGTGAAAACGCGAATATCGTAGTGTAGTTTACATTAGGTCTTATGTATTAGTTAGAATTTACTTCCAGTTAATTTGCTATTTTCTTCTGTATTTTTGTTCTTGTAGTCCTTTGTTATGACAATTCGCTATAAATAATTTATTTTAAGTTTCTTGTTTATATATGATTCTTATATTAATTCGATTCTTCATAATTGTTTAATTAATTTGTTTCACAGTGCCATTGTCTAATTAATTTGCTTCATTATATTCTATAACTTTGTAGATTAACCAAAGATGAGTGAAATGGCATGAAAAAAGTGAAAATGTGTTAAGGAACAAACAATCGCCAATGAAACAGAATTGCAAATAAAGGTGAAAGAACCGGAACCTCCATTATTAGACTCCGGGAAAGCGTTGGAACCTACTACTACTACTGAATCTACACAAAGAAAGTATGACGATGCACGAAGTGTATGTACTATGCACAAAGTGGTGGTGAGAAAATCTCAGGGAAAGAAGTTCAAATTTACCTGTAATGCACTAGGAGTTCCCGAAGGGGATACTCGGTAGATATTGCAGTCCTACATAGGCATGTTGGCTAGAACAATGGTCCCCATAGACATTATAAGCTGGCCAAAAGTAAATCGTGATGTGAAAGAAAAAATCTGGCTCGATGTTCAGGTAGTTTTTTTTTTTTTTTTTTTTTTTGGTGAGTTAGAGAATATTGAGCTTATGGTATACACACACACACACACACACACACATATATATATAAGATGTGTTTTTAAATCTTGTGCAGGATACATTCAAAATATATCCCGCGATCGAGAATTTTGTGTTAAAATCTGCAGGCTGTAAATAAAGACAATTCAATACAAATTTGACTCGTAAATTTGTGATTCCATTTGTTAGATAGAAGAAGAAGCTTTCTAGGCCACCGAAGCAATATGCATTTGTTGGTAAGTCAAGTTGGAAAAAAATTGTTGCACAGAGGACTTCTTCTAGTTGGCAGGTATACACGCTTATATTAATTTGTTAGTTCTGTTTTTATAAATTCCATAGCATACATAAGTACATCATAAATATGAATATTAATAAGTAGATCACAATTTCAAGGTAATAAAAAGATATAAAAAGGTTAAGTTACATATTACTTATTAGTAATTTTCAAAATAATAAAAAATAAAAACAAAAAGTTCATATTTATATTTTTGGTTGCAGTAAATTGATGGAAAACTAAGTATTGTGTTTGTTAAGAGGAAATATCATCGTCTCTTGTCAAGAAAAGTGTATGTTGGTTTGAAGGAAGAGTAAGTAAGAACATAACTAACCAGTAAATTGTAATTTTCATCATTTTCTCGGGAATTTGAATATTACTTCCTCTTAAATAGATAAAGTTGGGGAAGCTAGAGGTTGGTGAAGAAGTCGATCGAGCTGTTTTCTGGAAGAAGGCTCGAAAGCCAAAGGATGACATAAAAGTAAATGAAGAATTGGCTAAGATGAATGAAAAAATTGTAAACCTCCTGTGATTTTTTGTTTTTGTTTTTTTGTTTTTCAAAATCATCTTGAAACATGGTTTTTCAATTATTTTTTTGTGTATATATGATGCCTTGCTTGAAAAGAAACCAGGGGAGAGTTTAGCCCTTGTGGAAAGTAATTATCTTCTAACTGTTGCACTGGAAACCCATGAGAATTCAGGTAAGGTTCAGGCAGTTAGAAATTTCATTACTCCCAAGGTATACTTTAATTTGCCGAGACATAGAAAGCTTCAAATCGCCAAGTCTGAGATGAAGGCGCATGATCGGTAGAGGTCAGCGGAGCTAGAGAAAGCAAAGAAGGATCCGATGTCAGCAAAGCAAGAGAATGTGGCGGAAATCAAAAAACTGAAGGCAATGATCTATGCTGGAGCCTATCTTCAGTCGCCAAATTTGTCCGACAAAGCAAGTTTCCAACCACCAGGAGATCAAAATGAAAAGAAACCAAAAACTGCAAAAGGATTGTTGTTGAATGGTGATGTTGATGACTGTGTAGCTATTGCTAATCCACTAGTTTCAGAAATAAAGGTAATAATTAGATTTATATAATTTTCATCTTAATTTTCAGCTTATGATTTATATAATTATATTTATATTAATACAAAAATTTATATAATATACTTACCATGAGAAAAAGATGGGGAGACCTTTTATTTATAATTCATATCTTATGCGAAAATGTGAGTTATCGGTAGATACCAAGGTTGCATTTGGTGTTGTTTTCCCTGTTGGAGAAGAATCGAGTAATAAAATACATGGAAGGGAAATGCCGCCTGGTTTCTTCGTGCTTCAGTGGATGGATGTACCAACCCAGATGCGTTGCTTCTTGTACCCGTGCCTGGTGAAATGGAGGTTGTACATCAAGCTGTTGGCTCTGTTGTAGCCTGGCCTATGGAACTGATCAGTTTCTCACAACTGTGGTATGTGCTTACCTAAATAATATATGTTTATTCCATGTGCATGAAATGAAGAAATAGAAATATGTTTGATGTTTGTATGATGTTGATTATTTTTCTATAGATTAATCAAAAGGAGTTGCCGCCACCAAAAACAAGTGAGCCATTGTAGAGATTACAGACCTTGTACTCACAAGCAGAGCCACTAACAGTGTGCCAAAGAGGTGAAGGTTGATATATAAACAAGCAATGACCTTGATGAAAGATGGTGGGGCCTCGATCTAGATTCCATGCAATGCAGAGGTTTTTGGGGAAGAGAAGACAATTTTTTTTTGGATGAGAATGTGTTAACATTATTGCAGTTTGAAATGATCGAATAAGATGTTATATCAACTTATATGATGTTAGTATTTTTTTTCAATTTTGCATGTTTTGGTTCAAATGCTTATATTTTATTTATCTAGGTTCTTCTTTACTAAGATACGTGAGGTAAATGATTTGGATACATTTGGTTTTTTCATCCTGGACAGACGGTTCAACTCAACGAAGATTTTGAATCTTACGTTGTGCAAAGGCTGAGAGACCACAGTGATCACACATATTTCATACCGCATAATAGCAGGTAACTGCTTGATGAAATCTATGTGTATATATTTCGCCATATACACATTGGTGTGAATATGTATTATTTTGACTTTGGAATATTTTTTATGATAACAGCATGCACTGGATTTTGAGTATAATATGGGATGGTGATATTTGTATTCTCAATCCATTGTCTCTTCTGGGCCATTTTTCGACTTTAGAAAAAAAGCATTAACAAAGTAATTTTTCCTAACTGTTTTTTTTAGCGTCATCGATGCTTTTTTAAGTATGACATGATGAAGTATTTCTATATAATTTGCAAGGCAGTTAACAGTTTCAAATCCCAAACAGGCAAGGGCAATAAAATGCCTAAAGTAAAGAATTTCACTGTATTTCTACTTCTAACTATAGCAGACTTAACTAATCTTTAATTAATTTGGCAGCTGATATATATGTCATTACTTTGCTGGAGTAGGGATGTCCAAAATAGCCTAGTGGCCATGAATGCGGTTATGTGGTGATGTGCTACATGAAAGAAATCATTGAGGATAAGGAATTTACTTTACTTAAAAAGGTAAACATATATTGTTTAGATAAGTAATTAGTTTGCAGATTTTTTTGGAAGAAGCATGCATTTGAATACTGCAAGCATTAGATATTTGACATGCAACTTTGATAACTTAACATTTATTCCATGCATGCTTACTTCATACTAGTATAATTAAGTGCAAAAATACACTGTTTTGATTTTAGTGTCATTGGGGTGCTATCTGGATAGTGTTGAAAGAATATTAGTCCCATATCCAAAAAACCACTATAAGATTTTATTTAACTTTAAGTTTCCTATAAGTTTTGTGTTAGATGTTATTATTTTAGTGAATCAAGTCAAAATGACATCGACGATGGTTCGTATCTAATCTTCTAAGTATTAAATTCTGTTTACCCTTCACAAGTTTAATATGATTCCCAAGTTCTGATTCAAAACTCAATCTGAATGTCATTATGTTCAGTGATATAGTGACTCAAATATCTGAATCAATTCTATAAATAATAATAATAATAATAATCGTAAAATCTTTCGATTTAAGTTAAGTATTCAATTAATTCTAAAAAAAAGAATATCAACAATGTTTGCTTGAATCTACAATTAAATTATATTGTTTGCGAACCAAAATAAAGATGGTATAAGTTACCCAAGGGAAATATAAGTTCTTAATTTAGATGCAGTAGCTCTAGTATCAAAATCAATTTCAAATTATTACCATAAAAAGAAAAATGGACTCTTTTACCTGCTTAACCGATAAGCAACAACTTACGCATATTGTAGATTTACCATACAAGAGAAAATCTTTAATATCCATGATTTAAATCCAGGTTCAATTATATTGCATTGCAAAACCTGAATACTACCAGAAAAAAGAAATGATGCTAATTGCATGGAGGATAATTTCTATCATGTCATAAGTAATCAAATCGAAATGATGTTAGTATTAAGTTTGGGTATTAGGATATTAAGTTTGGGTATTAGTAGCATTTTATAAAGTTTAAACTGAGTAATTTATACATCCTTACTGAAACAATACTTATGACATTCTCAGTAAAGTACATTCTGTTTTGAATTAATATACTATGAACTCGTAGTGATATGTATCATATATGTATCACATGGTTTGGAATTGAAATTAAAAATCTGAATGATTTTTCCATACTGTTATCACTGAAATCTGAATGGTTTTGCCATATTGTTATCATTGAAAAATGAATGGTTTTGCCATACTGTGTGCGACGTCGAACTTTTGCATTTGATTCTAGTAGACATATAAAGTATATACTGAGCTATTTATCAACTTTGTAGTGAAGCATAAAGAATCGAAAGTCTTACAGTGTGTAGCAGTTGGAGGAGGTGCGTAATGAGGTGCTCGGTTTTGTTGAAGAACACTTGTAAATCTTGCTTAATGAAAATCTGACTGGAATCTAATGTAGAACAAAAACATGTGCTTGTTTAATGTTTGTGGTGGATGGTTTTATGGAATGTAAGAACATATGCTTGTTTAATGTTTGTGGTGAAAGGTTTTATGGAATATAAGAATATTTTATGTTTACTGTTTGTGGCCAATATTGCATTTTTGTTTTTGGCATTGGTATTGCATTTTTGTTTTTGGTATTGGTATTGTATTTTTGGTAGGGTATATATCATATATCAGGAAAAATATTGATGTTTAAAACTATAACTGACATCAGTTATGTAGAACAAAAACAGTGTATAAACAGAACAAAGACATCCCTTCTTTAAAGGGAAATGATGTCTAAACGCCACACAGACATCATGTCATTGAAAATGAATTAGTATATGTTTGGTGTATAGACATCACTTCTTTTAGAAATAAATGATATGGTATATATATTACAACAGTTATTCCCACCATAAATGATGTATTAGTCATTTTGTACTACTTAAACGATATGTTTATAGTAATATAAAACTTATAATAAGCCATTATCAACATTAAGTTCATTCAAATAAAAAAGGGCTTCATACATCATTTGTCAATTATATTATGATGTCTTACTGTAATAAGGCCATGAATAATTGATCAAAGATATTTCCTGTTTTCACTGCATGAGATAATAAGGCCAGGAATAATTGCTCAAAGATATTTCCTTTTTTCACTGCATGAGATAATGAGGCCAGGAATAATTACTCAAAGATATTTTTTGTTCTTTTGCATATTTATTGCTTTGTAATTGTCAGTACTGGATGAATGAATTCTTTCACAATATCTCTTCTTCTCTACATGGTATCAGAGCTCTTCTGAACACTCACAAACAATTGCTGCCAAGTCTCTCAATAATTCTACAAATCAAAATCTCCTTGAAGCGGCTACCATAACCCCTTCTCAACTCAATTTTTAGATTCCTCCTATTAGCATCAAATTAGACCGAGAAAATTATTCGCTGTGGCGTACAACAATCATTTCAGCCCTTGAGACCTTGAATCCTTCCTCTTATCTTCTAATTCCCCACCCGAGTTTCTTCCCACTCTAGATGGTGCTATGTCCACCAATCCAAATCCAGCATTTCTCGATTGGAAAAAACGGGACCGTTTTGTCTTGCTTTGGATCAAATCAACCCACTTTGAGCGAGCTATGTCCATGGTTGCTCACTGCTCCACCTCTTACACAGTGTGGCTTGCTCTTGATCGCTCTTTCCAAGCACAAACTAGGGCCCGTCGCATGGCCATGAAGACTCAGATTCAGTCGCTTTCCAAAGGAGCATTACCCGTGATCGAATATATCGAAAAGAAGCGCGCCATTGCTGATTCTCTTGCTGAGAATCTTCATCCGGTTTCAGATGAAGATCTCATCAGTCATATCCTTACAGGCCTGGACTCTTCCTATGCTCCATTTGTCACTGCCTTCATGATTAATTCTGAAAATTCTTCTGTCGATGATCTGGTTGGACTCCTGCTTCAGGAGGAAGCTCGCTTAGATCATGAAACTACCCGCCAGGCTGCTGTTATTCTTCCTACTCCCACGCTGCCTCCATTAGCCAACATTGCATCCCTCCAATCAAATCGTTCTACCCTACATAACACATATCAAACTCTTTCTCCTCCAATTTCCGTGGTGGTGAACAGCGAAGACGTCATCTTCAATGCCAGATATGTAGTCGTCAAGGACATGAAGCCATTGATTGTTGGCATCGAGGTAATCAAGAAGATTATTCATCTCGTCGTCCCAATCCTAGAGCTCGGAATCGGCAGGCCAACATTGCAAATTTCAACAGTCCATCTGCCTTGGACCCTTCATGGTACTTCGATTCGGGTGCAACTGATCATGCCTCTCCTGATGTGGGCAAATTGACGATCTCTGATGACTACAACGGGGACGACAAGCTTCAAGTTGGTAACGGTAACCAATTATCTATCTCTCATATTGCATCTCATTCTTTAGCTAATTTGCGTTTGCCAATTGTCTTAGTTGTCCCTGCCTTAACCAAAAATTTACTATCTGTATCCAAATTAACTAAAGATAACAATGTTTACATGGAGTTTTGGCCTCATTTTTGTTGTGTTAAGGATTTTCAGGGCAGAATCATCCTCCAAGGGCAAGTAGATAATGGTCTTTATAGGTTTTCAGTACCTCCTAATAACCGGATGATGGCATTGACTGGTGTTCGAACCTCCTTGGTTGGTTGGCACAATAGGCTTGCACACCCTCATTAACATCTCCTGTGGCGTCTTGTTTCTGATTTCCAGCTTCCTGTCACATCAAATAAACCTCCCACAATGTGTGAGCCATGTCAGTTAGGCAAAAGCCATAGATTGCCTCTTTCAAATTCTCATGTTTCATCTGTTAAACCTTATGATTTGGTGTATTCTGATGTTTGGGGTCCGTCTCCCTTATTTTCAATTAATGGAAATCGTTATTTTGTTCTTTTTATTGAAGATTGTTCTAAATACATTTGGATATATTTTCTTTCTCACAAATCACAAAGTCTATCTACATTTATCCAATTTCATTCGATGATCAAAACACAATTTTAGTGTGACATTAAACGACTTCAAACAGATTGGGGGGGGGGGGTGAGTATCGTAATGTATCCGCTTTTCTAAAAACATGTGGAATTGAACATTGTATCTCATGTCCATATACACCTGAACAAAACGGTGTCGTCCATTCTCTATCATAAAAATCCCGATTACACCTCAAAACATTCGGATGTCTATGCTATCCTTTCCTTCGCCCATTTAACTCTACCAAAATGGATTTTAGATCATTGCCATGTACCTTTCTTGGTTATAGTACATCTCACAAGGGATATCTCTGCTATCACAAGCCTACGTATCGATTGTATGTGTCTCGATATGTGGTTTTCAATGAATCAATCTTCCCATATGCCTGTGATTCACACTATGTAGTTCCTCCATTATCTAGGCCAGCCCAGGAATTTGTCAACACCAGCCTTCTTGATTATATCACCTCAATCGGCACTGCACCATCACCGCCTCCAATACAACCTCCAATACAAACTGCTCACACTCCCATTCCTCAACATACACCATCACCACCTCCTAATTCCCCACAACCTCCCATACAAACTGCTTATACTCACACTCCTCAACATACTTCATCACCGATATCCACATCTCCAAATCCACCTTATCAACATCCCACTCTCAGCACACAAGACAAACAATCATATCCTCGTCATTACCGTCCAGCACTCCATGGTTACTCGAGCTGCCACAAACTCCCTCAAACCGAAAGCTTTTTTATCCTCCATCTCCATTGACCAACAAACAGAACCTCGCACCGTTTCTCAAGCCCTTCGTATCCCATGTTGGAAAATTGCAATGAAAGCGGAATTTGATGCACTTATGAGAAATAGAACTTGGTCACTTGTTATTCCTCCTTGTAATGCTAATGTTGTGGGTTCTAAATGGATTTTCAGGATTAAAAGACGATCAAATGGATCGATAGAGCCTTACAAAGCTCGCTTGGTGGCGCACGGATTTAGTCAAGAGGCCGTTCTTGATTTTTTTGAGACCTTCAGTCCTGTAATTAAGCCTACAATAATCCGTTTGGTGTTATCCATTGCGCTCTCTCGTGGTTGGTTGGTTGGTTCGTCAATTAGACATTGACAACGCCTTCTTAAATGGTGATCTGTTGGAAGTAGTTTACATGGTCCAGCTACGTGGTTTCGAAAACCCTTCTCTTCCCAACCATGTATGCAAGCTACACAAAGCCTTATATGGGCTTAAGCAAGCGCCTAGAGCATGGTTCACTAAGCTGAAAACTTATCTTGTCTCACATGGGTTTAGAGCTTGTCAGTCTGATACTTCCTTATTTGTGAGTGTCACTCCTTCAGCTATTATCTATGTGGTAGTGTATGTTGATGATTTAATCGTCACCGGTAGCAGCCCTTTTTTGGTTCAGCAATTCATCCAAAATATCCATTAGTGTTTTGCTCTCAAAGATCTTGGTGCTCTAAATTTCTTTCTCGGCATCAAAATTCAGCAAGACAAAGCAGGTATCACACTTTCTCAAGAGGCCAACATCAATGCTATTCTAGCTCATTGCAAAATGCAGGATGCTAAACCCATTTCTACTCCGGCAGATCCATCCTCCAAGCTTGAATTAGCAGGTGAAGCATTCTCTGATCCTAAGCTTTACTGACAGGTTGTAGGTTCTCTTCAATATGCAACCATAACCCGCCCCGACATCGCTTATTCCGTTAATCGGGTATGTCAATATATGCATGCTCCAACAACATCGCATTGGTAAGCCGTGAAACGGATATTACGCTATCTCAAAGGAACTATTACTCACCATCTGCACTTTCAGCCTACCGAAGCAACATCACTTCTAGCATATTCTGATGCAGGGTGGATGTCAGACTCTGATGATAGTCGTTCCCAATATGGATTTGCTATTTTCCATGGCACTAATCCAATCAGTTGGACATCTCGGAAACAACGAGTTGTAGCCCGATCAAGCACGGAGGCGGAATATAGGTCGCTTGTGTATACTTCAGCTGAGCTTATCTGGATTCAGCAACTTCTTAGAGACCTTAATGTTTATCTTCCAGACCTGCCTACTCTGCTATGCGAAAATGTAGGTGCTTTGTTCATGTCCAAAAATCTGGTCATCGGTACACACTCAAAACACATCCGACTGGATTTTCACTTCGTTAGAGAGCAAGTTGAAGCTGGTGATCTTCGTATCAGTCATGTTTCATTTGTTGATCAGCTGGCAGATGTCTTCACCAAGCCTTTAAGCAAAGATCGAATATCTCAGTTACGCTCCAAGCTTCAAGTTCGTCCCTCGCTTGACCTTGCTGGGGGGTAATAAGGCGACGAATAATTGCTCAAAGATATTTCCTGTTTTCACTGCATGAGATAATAAGGCCAGGAATAATTGCTTAAAGATACTTTCCTGTTTTCACTACATGAGATAATAAGGCCAGGAATAATTGCTCAAAGCTATTTCCTGTTTTCACTACATGAGATAATAAGGCCAGGAATAATTGCTCAAAGATATTTTTGTTCTTTTGCCTATTTATTGCTTTGTAATTGTCAGTACTGGATGAATAAAATCTTTCACAATATCTCTTCTTCTCTTCATACTGCAGCTTCAACATCGTTTTTTAACCAATGTAAAAAATTTGGCACTTTAGACATTACCGACATCAACATCACTCCCCAAAACCGAGACATCGTTTTCTAGCTGATGTCTATGTGAAGTTTTCTTGTAGTGACTAGGTTTCCACTATCTCGCTACAAGAGTGTTGAGACTAAATCTGCATAGGTTCGCTTTGTAAGGATTACAATATATGTCCCATCATCAAATAAGAAAACGTGTAAACTGCATTCGCAATGGACTGCGCTAATGCCTACATTGCTTACATCCACAATGGACCACTGCAACACCTACATTTTGGACTTACATGTAATCATTTTGACTATATTTATGATCCACGCTCACAGATTGCGCCCATGCCACATTGTACAGAACACGGTCAGGGGTTTACTATGATATATCCCTTTGTCAGTGTGGCCATAGCCCCGCGGCATCATCGCTCAATTAGCTAGAAGGTATTTCCCATGGGTTAGTGGTCATGACCTAACAAAAAGAATAAATCAACCATGTGGCATTTCTTACCTCAATATAAGTCTCGATAGTGGAAGTTCGTGGTCTATCGGTATAACCCAAGTCGTTCCCCATACTCACAGCTGACTGGTGATGACGGGTACCCGAGCGGCTGTTAGCCTATTGCATCCCCCTAAAACGTACGTCGAGCTAGATGTTCCATGAATATCAAATCACCCATCAATTTTTAATCTTTCCCATGCAGTCTAGCCACACATTTTTGATGGACTCTACAGACTCTGCCTCCCATAGGCCATCCTAATGCCTGCATCGAAGGTCCATGCTAGAGTATCCTCCACGTCTTTTTGAAGTTGCTTATCTTTCTATGCCATTGAACTTCTAGTCATCGTCAGTACGAACATCCCGTACTCTAAAGGGTCTATGATGGACCGGCAATTGCCTCCATCTAGACTCCCTTTAGGCTATTCTAAACGCGTCTCATGAGGTTATCATCGCGGCTTCACCTTTTTATTAGACGCTATGTCTAATCTTTTTCTTATATGTTTAGTTTACCCTTATTTTCCTTTTATTTACTCCCCTTTCATTTTTATATTTAATCCTCTTTCAAGTTCCTTACCATTATATGATAGTCCTAGTCTAAAAATCGTGCCACCCATCATAAACCATTTAACATAATAATTACTATCGGTTCTTTTATTATCTACATTCCAAAAACGGATCTTAAATCTTTTCTTTATGTGTCATTTTAATTCTTTTACCATTCATGTCTTTACTCTCATCTTTGGCCTATAAAGTATTCGACTTGATTATTACCTCTTATTTTTCTTTGTTTAACCGTTGTATTTTTACTTTTCTTACTACCACTGTAAGTTTTATCCTTAGAGAGTTAGTTATATTCCAATGGGTTGACTAGTGAGGTTTTACCAAAAATCTATTTCCATATCTTCTATAAAGTAATATCTTTACGTAGTGATCCATAATTACAAGATAAGTTTTTGTTCTTTTCCCGTTTATTAGGTAGTACGAAATACAGTCGCATCTCTATTTTGTACAAATTATGCATCTTTTTCTTTATTTTTTTAATTACGTTCATTGCTCCTTAGTAAAAGTTAAATTATGGAAGTCTATTCTTCTCTTACCAACCAACTAAAATATTAGTGACTTTCCAAATCAGATTATATTAAATTTCTTTTTTATTTCATTTTACATATTCGACATTGCTACTGTAAATTTTCCCTATTTAAGCTTACCCACTCCCTTCACTTTTAAGTCGAAAGTTTCGTATATGTACAAATTATATTCCCATTGGAATAACTTTTATATATAAGTCTAACATCTTTAAGATTTGTAATTTAACATGTATAACTTTGAATAAACTGTTTTTTCATAATTAGCCTACCTATAACCATGTTTATTCTTATAGTTATAATGTTAGTCTAATGATATCATATATCATTATCGGAAATTATATATTATTTAAATCTACTCACCATAAGAGCACTCCAAATATTAGATCAAATCTAAATCCAGTCGTATTATCCATAATCGTCCATTCTTTAATCCCTATTTCGAACCACAAACTGGGATTTATACGTATATATAAATTTACATCTAAATAATATAAGCTAATTAAACAAGAAAATTAGATCTGTAATTTTACCTCATGTAGATGATCCATTTTGATTAATTCATTTCCTAGATCTATAACTTCTTCCTCCAAGTTGTAATTTAGAAGTCTAAATCTGGAATATATATTTTCTAAAGAATTGGAAGGGAAAGAAAAGTGATAAGGTTTCTGTGCCAATTCAAATAAATAGGGATTTGGAGGAAATCCTATGCATTTATTTTTAAGAATCCCAAATCGCGTCATCCGTTGGATTAAAACAGACTAAAAACTACACCTGAAAATGTCCATGTTCATGCGGTTTTAACCCGCGTACAGGTCGACCTCGGCCATCAAGCAGTTGACCTTTGGGTTAACCCAACCCCTATATGGGTCGAGCCATACGGATTAAAACACGTGAGCCATACGTTATTTTACTCATGAATTAATTACTGGTTATAATTTTATATTATAGACACTGATATATGCTTAATTCCATTCACTTCTCAATTTATTTTTGTTTATGACATACGTTATATTTTTGAATTTAAATTTACGTTTATTTCTCGTATTTGCATATACGTACATTTATAAAATATATAAACATACATATACGTATACAAACATAATTATTCTCCAATAGGGAACTTTGAATGTCAACAACTTTTCTGTTTAAACTCCGTTCGTAGTGTATTATATATGTAAATTGATCTGGAAACCACCACGAATGCAATGACATAAGTGTCGAGGCTAAATTATGACAATTCCAAAATTGTTTATGTTTTCTGTTTCATAATTAAATTATATCCATTGTTTGCTTAGTAAATTGTAGGATGTTACATTGTCCCACCATTAGAAATCTCATCCTCGAAATTCGACATGGGTAAAACTATGTAACCCCTTGCGTTTACTTATATAATCAAATCCATCCAATATACATCCAATTTTGCAACCATTAATGTTGTTGGGTAAAGTGTGTCATATCATGAGTAATATGCTTACACATGAATTTTTAAGCGATATCTCCAATATGAATTCTCTCTTCATTTAAAAATCCTTTTCAAAATATGAAGAAGTATCCTAAATATACTTGCAGTTCTAAATAAATGAATTTTTTAAAAATCAAAATAGCTTTTCATGCAAAATTATCCACACTTCTTCCGAATAAATGCATAGTTTAGCAAATATTTGCATCCAAACCGTATCATAACCCTTAATATTCGAATTTTCAAAAAAAAAATCTAGTTTTTCAAACTTAATTTCTTATGTTAGAAAAAGGCAAAAAATGGAAAACTTCGCATTTTCCATTTCACTTTTACACATTCTTTTCTCCATTCTTGGGAATTTTCTCGGTGTTTTGTCAAAAATACTATTTCTTCTATGCATAGTTTACATAAGAAAAAAAATCTTTTTAAATAATCTAAACTTCATATGGAATAATTCATCTTTTTCTTCTTCAATCTTTCATTCCTTGTTAATGTAACAATTGCGAATTTCGCTCGATTCGAATCGATCTCTAAACCGACCAAAACCGTTCGAAACCCCTGATTGTTTTTAGAACACGACAAATCGGAATGCAAACAGAAGAACATTTCATTGTTAATTACAACAATTCCATCAGAATACAAGAATATACAGAGTACGAATAAATATTATACATCATAGAAATATCAGAGATTTAAATACATTACTGCAGCGAAAAAATAATACAATACACAACTGAAAGAGATATACAGATACAGAGCTTTCCGGATATCATTCCAGCTGTAAACCAGGTTCCTGTGAATATAAATCTGCAAAACCAAAACTAATAGCTGCCCGTGGGAAATAGGGGCACCTAGAGTTTAGGTTAAAACAATAAACTCCAGGTCAGTCATGTGACTGGTGTGAGAACTAAAATAATTATTAATCTTTATTTTAAAGTTAGGTAAACCAAGAGACCACGCCGTATAACACGGAACGGGTTTCCTCCCAAGAATACCAGTGCATAAAACAACAGCGCAATGCTAAATAAAGAACAATGAAGATGTTATAAGACCCAGGTCCCATCACACAATGCAACACAAGTCGGAGGATAGGGTTTTACCTTATAATAGCCAAAGAATGCTTGATACGCTAAATTTCATCTTTTGTTATTATCATAAGTGTATAGTGTTAAAACAATTTCAATCATAAGTATCAATCATAGACGACATAAGTGCCCCATACCACTATGTCGCCATACAACGCTCTACAATCAAAACCGCAAAGTCACGTATTGGAAGTTGGGTTTTCTGTCTGTGAACCAAGGCAAGGGATCGCCCTCACCGCTTCGAGACTGTCTAGCCCAAGCCTCAGGACCCAAACTCAGGTGGGACCTTGGATCGTCAGGGCCAGTCCATCGATGTGGATTAAAATGTCTAAACACTGCGTTTCCCCGCCCTTTGGGGCGTAAATGAGTCATATGACTCCACCGGCTCCACATAATCATCGATATATCTGAGGCGCCTCGCAATCCAACAACCACACAAGTGAAAATAATATAAATGTCAAGGCTGGTAGGTCACTGACTCCACCCTAGCTAGAAAGAAACGCATGTCCTCCCTGATGTCCTCTCCCATTTCTGGTTCACAACCGGGGTGTGAGGCTCGCAAATCAACGTTATACACAAAGCTACGCCACAAAGGCCGTGCTTTGATCACCAACCACAAGACTCTGCTTTTCAACAGAAGCCTTGATCATTCGCATCTTAGCATGCCACACAGGCAAACCACTCCATGCAACTGATATCCATCAATCACACTGAATGATATCCAATGTCATACACACAGTCCATTTACAAGTCCGTTCTGGGTCTGAACGAAACCGGAGGCACCTTGTACCTCGCATATCCATCGATCTCCAAGTACGTCTGGGCGATCACCAACTGATTCCCTCCTCTTGGGTGTACAGCCCAATCAAGATCATCAGTAATTATCCAAACGATGTGAAGACCTCCGGTCTTCAACCACCATCTTCATCCTCGACACATCGTCGATTTAGTTATTCAGAATGGGATAAACCCGGCCTTTCCGAATAACTCGCTTATATAATAAACAAAAATCACAACATACACCTCATTCCAATTCAGAATATTCTTTTATTCAAATATTCTTATACTTTTGGAAAGGTTCCCATTAATTTTATCAAAGATAAATTCTTTAAATTTATTCTTTAATCTTCTTTTGAATATCAATTCAAACCAAATTATGGTTTATCCAAACTAGTCGGGATTAGCGAACCTTACCGAAGTAATCACTTTTTAAATTTCCCAACCCCAACCTATTCATCACACGAAGTAAAACGGGTAATACTACATATCTAACACCACGGTGTTATTGGTAAATTCAATTACCATTTCACGTTCAAATCTAATTAAAGATTTAACTATCGCCTGGAGCAAAACTGGTGATGCTTCATTCTCGATCATTTCAATCTAATTAAAGATTCATTAAAACTCCACTTGGTTTTAATCTTCCAAAAAATCAATATTAATTATTGTTTAACTTGGGAAATCATATCCTATCTTTAACTGGGTTAAAGAACCATTGTCATTTAAAACACGGTTCACTATAAACCCAAAAATCACATTCCATTCCATCAGCCTTTAACCGTAAATTAGCAAGTGAACAACTACCTAAGTATTAACCCCGAAGGCCGAAACCAACATCAGATCAATACCCAGGAAACCATTCAACTTAACTAATCTTCAGTTAGTTTCTGATTTTCTTAACTTCGTTGGGTCTAAGAACAGTATTATTAAAGATACCGTTCACAACAACCCAAAATCATATTCCATTTACAATGAAATCTTCATGGAAAACAAATCGATATAAACTTCCATATCCGACTAATAATATAAATGGAATAACGGTAAAGCCTTTTAAATTCCAGATATATTAGTTGTCTTCCTCCACAGAAATTCACTTCGATCTTTACCAAATCAAATTCCATTCCATTCCAATTTATTTTATTAAATTGGAAAACTTTACTTTGGAAATTCTCCTATAAATCTTAACAAAAGATTTATAAATTCCAAATCACATTTCACTGTAAATCGGTTTAAAGAACGAATGTCGTTAAAACACAATTCACGATAAGCCCAATTCACATTCCATTAGTTATCGGGTTAAAGAACAAGTGTTAATGAAAACACCATCCACGACAAACCCAAATCCCATTTGATATTAAATACAAGGCTCTGAATAGAAAATATATCGGCTTATATTCAATATCAAATTCTACGACCAACAAATATCATGTTGGAAATGACGATATAAATATATCTTTCAAATTTCCATAACAATATCTGTATAATCTCGAAACCCAACATCGAAATATTCCGATGATGATTTCGATTCAAATCCATTTCCACTTTATATATTGGAAATTCTGGTTATTTTAAAAACCATTTCAAATCCAATTTATTTATTTTAAAAATAAATGGATTATAATTCTAGTTCAATACTAGTTCATTTCGATAAAAATCTATTTTTATCTTTTCAAGTATGGGATTTTTCATCCCAACTCTTTCCAAATCATTTCTTATGATTTTACACTTTTAATAATTTTATCAAGGCCTGTACAGTCGATTTCCATAAACGGCCATCGAACTACACTTATAACGACCTTTTCCAAATTTAATTTGGACATAATTCCAAGTCCAAACGTTAGATTTCAAACCTCTAATATTCGTTAGAAAGCTCTTTTCGATACGAACCCAACGGTTCCAGTTTTAGGAGAATCCGACAGTTGGATCTCCCGTAATATTCATTCGAAGTCAATGGTCGAAATTCGCGAACTACCGCAGCGCGGCGCGTTCTATTCAGGCCATTATATATTATATATATATATACATATATTATATATTTCATTGATTTCCATTTAAAACGTATTTTATAAATCGTTTTAAATTCGTTTTCAAAACGATTTCAACTTCATATTTAATTTCAAATCAAAATTGAATATTCCATATCATCGATATATAAATGATGGTATTTTCAAAATATTATATTTTGAAATCAATTCCTTTTCAATATTCATTATAAAAATGAATAAAATTGATATAGATATCGTTCACGTCAAAATGGTGCAAATCTAATCAACACGGCTTTATATATTTCAATAACTTCGTTATTCTATTCAACAAATGAATATTTTCTTCTACACATGAATTTTCTTTTATTCAACACATGAATTTTCCTTTATTCAACACATGAATTTTCTTTTATTCAACACATGAATATATGTTTTATTCAACACATGAATTTCTTTATTTTCCAACTTGGTATGAGGCCCAATTAATTACCATATAATGTTAATTATATGGATTCCCTACAACACATGTATATAATAGCAACAATAAATAATCAACCATCGTTCAGAGTGCATTCTACACTGCATAAGCATCAAATATAAGTATTTAACGCTTATAACAGTCTGTCAATCGATCGATCAACATACAACTAATTATTTGGGATTAGTGTACGCCAAATATCATCCCAACACCCATGTGGGGTTTTCAAACAATCAAACACAGGTTTTATTTGTGCAGTTGGGCGATGTGTAAAATTTATCGTCCCAATCCATATCAGTCAAATGTGTGTATATAAACAAATCGTCCGATTTGTTTATAAATATTTATTTCATATACACGTTAAAAATTATATTTTTAACTATAAAATATTTTGCACTATAAAATATTTTATTCCATTCCACATCACACAATCAACTTTCACAACACACCAATTAAACAAACAAGTCATCCATGGTCTGTGGACAACGGGTGTCGGGTGCTACTAAGCACCATCTGCAGCCTTGTATATATTTCAACTAGAAAACAAATTAAAAGCGAGTAGTTCTCACCGAGGGTTCCACTCTGCCATTCTTTATTTCTGAAAGGTTCGGATTTTGTTTTGAATACCGTCGCTTCCATTGCAATCTATTTTACTCTGTTCATGGTAGAAATCACATTTTTATTATTCAGTTTTGTATATAAAAATCATATTTTTACATCGCTACTTCATATATAAAAATCCAATTTTTATATTCTTCTCTTCATGATAAAAATCATATTTTTATCGCTCTATTACATATATATAAATCGTATTTTTATTCCAAATCTAAATATTTAAAAATCAATTTTTTACTTCAAATCTAAATATATAAAAATCAAATTTTTACTTTAAATCTTAATATATAAAAATCAAATCTTCATTCTAAAATCACATATATAAAAATCAAATCTTTATCATGCCATACCATGTACGAAAAATCAGATTTTATCAAATCATAGGAAGATAAAACTTACAGGGCTTTTTTTTAAAATAGGGAAAGGGACCATGGCAGCTGTTGGCGTCGAAGGAAGGGCTGAGAGGTGGCGGCGTCGTGCTGTGGGTGGCGATAGGGGGTGCGACAGGCGGAGGGGGGCCCCATTGGCTGGCGGCGGTGGAATTACACTGTCATGGGTAGGGTTTGGGGATTACAGAAAGAGGAGAGCAGAGGAAGGAGGAGGAGATGGGTGGGATTCGATCGGCGGCGACGCAGTGGAGCTCTGGTGGCGGCGTGAAGCGCGGTGGACGGAGGGCTGGAGGCCGCGATTTGTTTTTCTTTTTTTATTTTATTTGGGGAATCGTTTTCTGAAGTCAACAAGGGAAGAGGAAGGGGTTAAGGAGAAAAAGAATTATTATTTATATTATATTTAATTTAACTCCATAAAGTCACATTTAAATTCCAACTCGAAATCAAACCCACCGACCGTCGTCCCCAGCTAATTACCCCCATTCCGAACACAAAGGGATATGTTTCGTCGGCAAATTCGATCGTTACGATCAGTTTCCATTCAAATTAAATTATAAATCAATGTATATTGAATTTGAACGCACATTTCAATTTATCGGGGCCAAATATTAACTCTAAAAATTTCTGAAAAATTATTGCTAGCTTCGTATTGACGATACGGTCCTAACAAAACTAATTTACTCAAATTCCGAGACCGTTTGAAAAACGTCCATTTTCCAGTCGATCAAAATCAACTGAAACTGGTCAAACGTGTTTTCCTTTGCCACGCTCACATATTGATTCAGAAAATTATGAATTTTGAAACCTAGAAAAAATTTGACATCCCGGATCCAACGAAAGTGATTTCGTCGAAAACCAAGGTCGTTTGCAAAATTTCCATTTTTAAGAGGCAGAATTCCATAGCGACTATTCTGAATTTTCAATTGGACATATCTTTTTATTCCCGCTATGAAATTTTGATTTTTCAGATTCGTTGGAAAGATATTTTCAAATAGATTCTAATATTTTTGGATTCGCTAAAATTCGGTTTATTTCGAATCCTGTACATTCATTTGAAATTTGAAATCGAAGATTCAAACTACCGCGCCATTTTCAATTCCTTTTATAATTAAAAATAAATATTTATATTCTAACGACGATCTATATAAATATATACGTTCTAATTTTATTCAAAATAAATATCTCGTCATTATTATTTAAAATAATTTATTTTAAATATTCATAATTCATCAAAATTGCCAAAATAAATTTTTTAAATTGGCTCGGATTTCCGACTTATCGCAATCTCCCTCACTTAAAACTTTTCGTCCTTGATAAGGAACGAAGCTGAAATTTGTTTTACAAACCAACTCAACTTTCATTATTTTCATTATGGCTTAAGTTCTTCAACTTTTTAGTTTCTAAGAACTTTTCAAATTTTTCAAAAATTTGGCTAACACCCTAAATTTTCGAAAAATTTCGCCATAACCACCCCTGCACGGGAGTACCGGGAAAATCCCGAAATTGCCATACAGGCCTTTCCAATCCAAAAAGAAAAAGAAACAGCCAAGCAGCTAGCCAATCGGCTCATAAAATCATCCAAAACCTAACAAATACAATAAACATGTACCTATTTGTTAGGCAAACAATTTTATTCCTCTTCTCTAGCCTCCTTGCTATGACCTGTTCACACATATATATGCACATGCATGCATTTCCAAACAATTTTCGATACAGTTCAAAATCTGTTTAATTTGGCTAAATTTACCTTACATGTACAAATTAGTTTCAACCACTCTATTAGTCAAACTAATAATCAAACAACACAACCATCAATCAATTAGTTGATTAACGTTTCAAATTCATAATTTTTATATGTAATCAAGAATCATGTCTTTGATGCCAATTCACAACAATAAGCCCTATCTAGTTTTGGTTCTCACACCAGTTAACTGGAAATATACAGAAATCCCACTTTCGAAACTCAATATAAATTCTGATGATGTACGTACTATAGCAATCATCAAAAACCATCTCTGGGCGACTAGAGTGTGATTCTATATTTATCCAGTATATTAAAACTTTGAATACACGTGGATCAGACGTATATGCAAAATCTTTATATATTGGATTGTCCAAATTCAATACAAATAAATATTCAAATACGAATAATAAAGTTTAAATTTTCAAAACAAAACTTGTTTTCAATTTTATTTTAAGAACATCACTCTTCACACTCGTTCTAGGACACTACTAATCCTATCTCTACCGAGTCATTCTCGTTGGATATTACTAATCCAATCTCTGATGAATTCTTTCGTTTGGTTCTAATGTGTCTTGTTCTCCGAGCTCTGTAAACCAAAGCTCTGATACCACATGTAACAACAACGCGAAATCCGGTAGGCTTTGCAACCATCCCTTCATCCTCCATTGCAGCAGGTAAAACCCACTGTGGCTTACACTGGTCCCCCGGTATCACTTGTTTTACGGCCAGCCTCACGACTGTCAGCAAACAACAACCAATCCTCGCAAGGGTCATGTAAGGGTAAGTGTCTCCCGTTTGCCACCAAACCGCGAATCGAGAACCCCCTATCATGCGTACCCAGCCCACACAGGACCAGCAACAAGATTCTCGATCATTTCAATCTAACTAAAGATTCATTAAAGCTCCACATGGTTTTAATCTTCCCAAAAATCAATATTAATGATTGTTTAACTTGGGAAATCATATCATGTCTTTAACTGGGTTAACGAACCAATGTCATTTAAAACACGGTTCACTATAAACCTAAAAATCACATTCCATTCCATCAGCCTTTAACCGTAAATTAGCAAGTGAACAATTCCCTAAGTGTTAGCCCGAAGGTCGAAACCAACATCAGATCAATACCCAAGAAACCATTCAACTTAACTAATCTTCAGTTAGTTTCTGGTTTTGTTAACTCCGTTGGGTCTAAAAGCAGTATTATTAAAGATACCATTCACGACAACCCAAAATCACATTCCATTTACAATGGAATCTTCATGGAAAACAAAACGATATAAACTTCCATATCCGACTAATAATATAAATGGAATAACGGCAAGGCCTTTTAAATTCCAGATATATTAGTTGTCTTCCTCCACAAAAATTCACTTCGATCATTACCAAATCGAATTCCATTCCATTCCAATTTATTTTATTAAATTGGAAAACTTTACTTTGGAAATTCTCCTATAAATCTTAACAAAAGATTTATAAATTCCAAATCACATTTCACTGTAAATCGAGTTAAAGAACGAATGTCGTTAAAACACAATTCACGATAAGCCCAATTCACATTCCATTAATTATCGGGTTAAAGAACAAGTGTTAATGAAGACACCATTCATGACAAACCCAAATCCCATTTGATATTAAATACAAGGCTCTGAATAGAAAATATATCGGCTTATATTCAATATCAAATTCTACGACCAACAAATATCATGTTGGAAATGACGATATAAATATATCTTTCAAATTTCCATAACAATATCTGTATAATCTCGAAATCCAACATCGAAATATTCCGAAGACAATTTCGATTCAAATCCATTTCCACTTTATATATTAGAAATTCTAGTTATTTTCAAAACCATTTCAAATCCAATTTATTTATTTTAAAAATAAATGGATTATAATTCTAGTTCAATACTAGTTCATTTCGATAAAAATCTATTTTTATCTTATCAAATATGGGATTTTTCATTCCAACTCTTTCCAAATCATTTCTTATGATTTTACACTAATTATTGATATTTTTAATAATTTTATCAAGGCCTGTACAGTCGATTTCCATAAACGGCCATCGAACTACATTTACAACGACCTTTTCCAAATTTGATTTGGACATAATTCCAAATCCAACCATTAGATTTCAAACCTCTAATATTCGTTAGAAAGCTCTTTTCGATACGAACCCAACAGTTCCAGTTTTAGGAGAATCCGACAGTCGGATCTCCCGTAATATCCGTTTGAAGTCAATGAACGAAAGTCACGAACTACCGCAGCACGGCGCGTTCTATTCAGGCCATTATATATATATAATATATATATTATATATATTTCATCGATTTCCATTTAAAACGTAATTTATAAATCGTTTTAAATTCGTTTTCAAAACGATTTCAACTTCATATTCAATTTCAAATCAAAACTGAATATTCCATATCATCGATATATAAATGATAGTATTTTCAAAATATTATATTTTGAAATCAATTCCTTTTTGATATTCATTATAAAAATGAATAAAATCGATATAGATATCGTTCACGTCAAAATGGCACAAATCTAATCAATAAGGCTTTATATATTTCAATAACTTCGTTATTCTATTCAACAAATGAATATTTTCTTCAACATATGAATTTTCTTTTATTCAACACATGAATATATATTTTATTCAACACATGAATTTTCTTTTATTCAACACATGAATATATGATTTATTCAACACATGAATTTCTTTATTTTCCAACTTGGAATGAGGCCTAATCAATTACCATATAATGTTAATTATATGGATTCCCTACAACACATGTATATAATAGCAACGATAAATAATCAACCATCATCCAGAGTGCATTCTACACTGCATAAGCATCAAATATAAATATTTTACGCTTATAACAGCCTGTCACTCAATCATCGACATACAACTAATTATTTGGGATTAGTGTACGCCAAATATCATCCCAACACCCGTGTGGGGTTTTCAAACAATCAAACACAGGTTTTATTTGTGCAGTTGGACGATGTGTAAAATTTATCGTCCCAATCCATATCAGTCAAATGTGTGTATATAAACAAATCGTCCGATTTGTTTATAAATATTTATTTCATATACACGTTAAAAATTTTATTTTTAACTATAAAATATTTTGCACTATAAAATATTTTATTCCATTCCACATCACACAATCAACTTTCACAACACATCAATTAAACAAACAAGTCATCCATGGTCTGTGGACAACGGGTGTTGAGTGCTACTAAGCACCGTCTGCATCCTTGTATATATTTCAACTAGAAAACAAATTAAAAGTGAGAAGTTCTCACCAGGGTTCCACTCTGCCATTCTTTATTTCTGAAAGGTTCGGATTTTGTTTTGATTACCGTCGCTTCCATCGCAATCTATTTTACTCTGTTCATAGTAAAAATCACATTTTTATTATTCAGTTTTATATATAAAAATCATATTTTTACATCGCTACTTCGTATATAAAAATCCAATTTTTATATTCTTCTCTTTATGATAAAAATCATATTTTATCACTCTATTACATATATATAAATCGTATTTTTATTTCAAATCTAAATATATAAAAATCAAAGTTTTACTTTAAATCTAAATATATAAAAATCAAATTTTTACTTCAAATCTAAATATATAAAAATCAAATCTTCATTCTAAAATCACATATATAAAATTCAGATCTTTATCATGCCATACCATGTACGAAAAATCAGATTTTATCAAATCATAGGAAGATAAAACTTACAGTCTTTTTTTTAAAGAGGGAGGGGGGCCATGGTGGTTGTTGGTGTCGGAGGAAGGGCCGAGAGGTGGCGCCGTCGTGCTGTGGGTGGTGACAGGTGGGTGCGACAGGCGGCGGGGGCCCCATTAGCAGGCGGCGGCTGAATTACGCTGTTTGGGGTAGGGTTTGGGGATTACAGAAAGAGGAGAGAGGAGAGCGGAGGAAGGAGGAGGAGATGGGTGGGGTTTGATCGGCGGCGACGCAGTGGAGCTCTCTGGTGGCGGCATGGAGCGTGGTGGACGGAGGGATGGAGGGCGCGATTTGTTTTTCTTTTTTTTATTTAGGGAATCGTTTTCTGAAGTCAACGAGGGAAGAGGGTGGGGTTAAGGATAAAAGGAATTATTATTTATATTATATTTAATTTAACTCCATAAAGTCACATTTTAATTCCAACTCGAAATCAAACCCATCGACTGTCGTCCCTAGCTAATTACCCTCATTCCGAACACAATGGGATATGTTATGTTGGCCAACTCGATCGTTACGATCAATTTCCGTTCAAATTAAATTATAAATCAATGTATATTGAATTTGAACGCACATTTCAATTTACCGAGGCCACATATTAACTCTAAAAATTCCCGAAAATTATTTCTAGCTTTGTTTTGACGATACGGTCCTAACAAAACTAATTTCCTCAAATTCTGAGACCGTTTGAAAAATGGCCATTTTCCAGTCGATTAAAATCAACTGAAACTGGTCAAACATTTTTTCCTTTGCCACGCTCACATATTGATTCAGAAAATTATGAATTTTGAAATCTAGCAATAATTTGACATCTTGGATCCAACAAAAGTGATTGTGTCGAAAACCGAGGTCGTTTGCAAAATTTCCATTTTTAAGGGCCAGAATTCCATAGCGACTATTCTGAATTTTGAATTGGACATATCTTTTTATTCTCGCTATGAAATTTTGATTTTTCAGATTCGTTGGAAAGATATTTTCAAATAAATTCTAATATTTTTGGTTTCGCTAAAATCCGGTTTATTTTGAATCCTGTACATTAATTTGAAATTTGAAATCGAAGATTCAAACTACCGCGCCATTTTCAATTCCTTTTATAATTAAAAATAAATATTTATATTCTAACGACGATTTATATAAATATATACGTTCTAATTTTATTCAAAATAAATTTTTCGTCATTATTATTTAATAATTCATTTTAAATATTCAAAATTCATCAAAATTGCCGAAATAAAATTTTTAAATTGGCTCGGATTTCCGGATTATTACAGTTAACATAAACGCTATTACCTTTTTTATTTAAATTTCCATTCCCTTTCTGGTTTTCACCTTTTTCTTTTATTTTCATATTATTAGTTACATCCTCTATTTACATTCTTTTAGAGATCATTAGTAAACACTAGAAAAAGAACATCTTACTAGTAAGCACTGTATTTTTAACAATAAATACATAATCCTGACATAAAAGTACATTCTAATAATTAAAAGAGAACACAAATCCTACTTCAAGGCGATACTAGATACAGAAACTAAATACAAATAGTCTATTAGTCTAGGAAGCTTAGGAATCTGTCTTATCTGACAAAGCAAGGTGCTGGTCAAAGCATCCAAGCAACTCAAACGCTCCTCTTGCCTCCCACTTCTCGGTTCAAGATTGCACTGCATATGAAAAATCTCCTGCTGTCAGTGGAGAATCTCTTAATTCTCTCGACCCAATTTTTTTTGTCTCTCCTCAATGATACTTACCTCTTTCTGATATCTGATGGATCTGAGGGATAAGAAGATCCCTTTCCCTCTCCTTGTGGTCCATGCCACCATGACATATATAGATCTGGTACATAACGCAAAGTACCCCACCATTGCTTTTCGGGCTTTACGCCGTCGCCGAATGGTAGTGGCGTCTTTACGGGCTTTACATCCTCTCCGAACAGTGGCGGCCCTTATCTGCTCTCTAATATCCACTAACTCAACAGGTCGAGGAGATCCCTCTCCCTATGGCCTATGCTGCCAAGACATATATGGATCTGATACATAAGGCCAAGGACCTACCGTGGCTCTGCGAGCTTTAGCCCTTTGCAAACGACGGTGGTAGAGAAGCCTTCCCGGGCTCAAAATATTGTGGCATCTCATAGTGTTGGTAATGCTGCTATAGCGGGTCAAGCTAAATGGCCTGCTAAGGCTATAAAGGATGTAGAGCCTCGAACTCTATACCTATGCTCCTCAAAGTGGCGGCATCAATCAACGGATGAGTTATCTCTATGTAGCTCTCTCTCTCTCTCTCTGTGTGTGCTAACTCCTTCCTATCTAAATATCGTTGTCCATTGGTGGTAAAATGGGATGGAAGTCCTATGACCACCTGGCTCTCCTACGTACTGAGCAATAATAAATCTGGCCCAATTCACCTGAATGCCTGTAAATATGGCATAGGTGGCCTATCTAACTACATGACAGATCTGATCATAAATCCCCATCTTTGGGATAAGGTTATACTATAGGATGCATACAACTAATCTAGAAAAGGAGCGCAAATGTCCAACATGCTAAGCCGGGTGCTGAGGGACAATAAAATATGTCGGAGAATGACATCCTCTATTATGTGGATTTGGTACGAATCCTGAACGTTCTCGCTGATGCCTAATGTAGCACCTAACTAGGCATCAGTGAATGATACTCTCACTCTCTTGGCCTATGTCTCGAAGGTCATCCCATCACCAATCAACTCAAATTGTAAATTAGTGCCAAAGAGATGCACTAACCTTGGATATGCTCGCTGCTCTAAAGTCTCCTGATTAAGAATCTGAAGCAACCCAACATCTACGAAAAAACGTTGTGACAGTTTACCTTGAAAATCACTAAACATGACAGCTTTTCCCTGAAAAATCCGATGAGCATCCATTTCCCGATAAGCTTGCATTGTCATCTTCCTACTTTGACACCAGGCTCTTACTATATTAACTCTGAAAAAGGTAAATCAAAGATTGCCTCAAAGGCATGATGAAAAGTCTTCAAATTTGGATAAACGTAGTATGGAAAGGGGTAGATCTAAGGATGTAATTCTATTTGGTATGATTCTTGAAGAAAACATGGAGCTTTGAGGTGGATCAGGTGGTGAAGGTAGGGTGAAAATCACGGTGGATGATGGGTTTTGGGCGAGAGTAGCTTTCGAGGGAAGAGGAAATGTGCGCACAAAATGAGCAAGCTGGGTTGGTCGACTTGCTCGTATATTATTATTTGCACTCCTTCCTTACCCCTACCTAGATAATTCCTAAGCTACTCTAAACTGCTTCTATAGGCTAAGTTGCTGCTACGACAAGTTTTGGAAAGTCCCACGATATACTCTGTCCTTTAAGTAGAGCCTTGTTATCTTCAGTCCTTCGGCAATATTAATTTACCAAATCCATGCCTTGCTTTTTCCATTTTCATTTTTTTTCCTTCCTCCTACTTATATCACCCAATCCCATAACTTATATTATTTTTCTTGTCAAAACAATTATGATTTTTAGCCAATTTTTTTGAACAACTCTTTACTTTTAAGTAAATTAATATTTGTAAGATGGTAGGTTTTAGATTTTAAACTCATAAATTTTCAAGATCATTTCAAATCTAAAAATATATTTATTGGACTAGACTCAAAGTGGGCTTTCAATTTCCTTTCCTTACTAAACATTTCCAAAAAGCCATATTTTTCTTTAACCTAATTGCCCTTTATGCCAATTCCTCCAAGGTTGCCCATTTTTGTACTAAAATTCTCCACTAGTACCATCAGTGTACAGTATATGCGCCTAATCAATTTTCAATTTTTTCCTTCTTAGACACAGCTGCCTTACCCAAAATTTGAAATAATTCTTGAATTACAAATAATTGATATATAGATTCTCCATTTTTATATAAATCCTATAAGACACCCTATACCATAGTCACTCCATGACCTACTACTCTTAGATTTCCTTGAACCCAATCCTGATTTACAAAACTGTTCCCAAAACTATCCAAATGTTATTCCTTTAAATGTGGGTTTCTTAGGATCCAGATATATATTATCTATGTTTTAAAAATATACATATCCTATCACTATATTTATTTAGGACTTCTAAAACTTGGATCCGATACTAAACGTTACAAACCAAACCCTAACAGGCCTGGACATTTTGGCAAACTGAAAAAAAAACAAGTAGTATGAAGTTTGAGTTGGGTGTTTGGTATTCTTTGAATAAGCAAAGATAAATATATCTGGGCCCAAGTAAATAAATCATAGTGGAAATGATTAAATGATAATAATGAATATAAGCTTCCTAAAGGAATGATACTTTCAAGACCAGGCATGTAACACCCCGTATTTTTTGTGAACATAAAAGTAACGAATTAAAGAATACTTAATTTTAAAAGTAGAAATTAGGGGAAACAGGTTTTGCCATTGCGTTCGTCTCGGAATTCTGCTTGAGATAGAGTTCGAGTTTGCGTGAATCAGACTCCGTATGAAGAAATTATGGAGTTCAAAAGATTTCAAGTTTAATCAGAAATCTAAAGATAAATAATAAATAAACCAAAAAGCAGTTCGAAATTCAAAAATTCCGAGAATCAACTGGGCGGGAGAATTCCCTCCTATAGAGGTCGACTCCCCCCGTGGGGGGTCGACATAGGTGCCGACCCCCTAAGAGGGGTGTCGACTGGGTGTTGACCCCCCTATAGGGGTTGACCCCCTCGGCCATATCTGGGCTGTTTTGTGCAGTGACGTTTTTCTGAGTCATTAGGGCATATGTGGCGACTTCCGGTTGGCTCTATTTGATCTGGATGGCTCTAATTTCTCCTAGTTGATCTAACGGCTATCATTAATCTAAACTTCTATATAAACAACCCAAACCCTTAACCCTAAAATCTCATAACCTTGCTCTCTGAAGCCATCATGTTGTCCATGGCCAAACTAGCGTAGCCTCCATTTTTCTCTAAACTAGAAATCAAGTCCAAACTAGAGAATCAATAGTCTACATCAAAGGATAGCTTTTCAATTTCAGAAATCAGATCCTAGAAAACAAGATTTGTTCTTTTTTTGTAAGTTCAGTTATTCTTTAGATTTGAACAAATAAAAGTCATGACTTGTAATGAAGCGAAACTAGAACTGTGCCTAGTTGAAAGATAATCGTATTCTGATTCATGTTTATCCCTATAGCAATTCTGAGATTACCTATGCCTACGAGACTATTGTGATTGATACAATTTATCATGTTGTATATTAGTTTGGTG
This sequence comes from Allium sativum, assembly GCA_030737875.1. Lineage (NCBI taxonomy): Eukaryota > Viridiplantae > Streptophyta > Magnoliopsida > Asparagales > Amaryllidaceae > Allium > Allium sativum. The sequence continues at coordinate 465,103,619 of CM060922.1, forward strand.
ATGAACCTATCATGTTATATATCAATTTGGTGATGAACCTATCATGTTGTATATTTGTTTGGTGATGAACCTATCATGTTGTATATTAGTTTGGTGATGAACCTATCATGTAGTATATTAATTTGGTGATGAACCTATCATGTTGTATATAAATTTGGTGATTCTTTTATGATACGTTATATGCAAGTTCATAAGCTAAGTCATGTTCATATATGCTTATATGACTAGATCTACATGCTTATATGTTTAAATCTATGTTAATTTGATCCAACTCAAATGCAAGTTCACATTTACATGCTTAATTAAATTTGTGTATTACTATGCCAAATTTATATCAGACATGCTTAGTTGATCTATACTGTTTTATGCCGTTGGATTGTTACATGTCCCTTTGCTTTTCCCTTTTATTTATGAGTTAGGAAAATTTGCGAGCCTAACGTTCTATGTAATTTATGCGAACGAATAACGGGGAATACATTGGGAAAAATATTAAATTATATGCTATTGGCATAGGTTGGCTCATAATCATGTAAATGATTAATGGCATGAAATGGTATAAATTGTATACCTAAGAATTATGGACATAATTTAGAGGGTAAATGGGACATCACTTGAGTTGACAACATTGGTGGATAATTTACATATAAACATAAATGGTAAATATGTAAATTAATTAAAAGATGAATATGCCTAACCCGAGGTTAAATTGAATTACGATGTAAGATTGCCGGGAACCGCCCTACACATCCAGCAACCGTAACAATACAAATCTAATGTGACTGGTTAGCACATTAAGCCCAAAAACCCGAGGTTAGATTGATTTGCGGTGTAAGATTGCCCGGAACCGCCCAGCACATCCAGCGACTGCAACAATTTAGATCTAATGTGAGAGGTGGGTGCTTTAATGAATGAATTAAAGCTAAGGAACAGGCAGACTAAGAATGGTAGGGTTAACTTTATTAAGGCAACACTTAACCAATACAACATGTTAACTAAACTGATGGGTAGAACACTTAACCATTTTAACATGTTGATTAGAAAACCCTAGTAACGGGGACCCATTTCAGCAGTAACCCACATAGATGTATCCTGGTATCCCGAACTAGGTAGGGTAGGGCACGATTACAGGGCTGATTATAAACGGTCAAAATAACAGCGGGTGGTGCAGCAGTGTAGGTTTTGACGGAGTATGGGCGTGCACTACTCCGGCATGGACAAATCAGGCACTGGGCATCAGTAGTATACACTGGGCATCTTGAATTTGTATCGGATTTCCACTATAGGAATTGATACACCCCATGATGGGACCGACACATGTATCTACCATCAAGCGGGGCCGAATGACACGAGTCATAAATGCATGCGAGTAGAAGCTGATCAATAAATGGATCATTTTATCATAAACACATGGTGTTAGTTGAAACACTTGTTAGTAGGTGCAGAGAAATAGAAATGAGTGCGAAAGTATATTCAGTTTATCTTGCCTTATTTATTGTTATCTTATTTCTAGGGTATTGTCCTAGGTTCAGTTTATTCATGTCATGATCCTTTTACCTGTTTACATGCTAAATAATCACTGGACTTACCAGGCTTATGTCTGACCCGTTTTCTTTCGTCTTCTTGTCTTCCGTTTCCCCCTCCCCCCAGGTCCGTAGGGAGGGAATACTTCAACTTAGTCCAGACCTTTTCCAGCTTGAAGAGAGTAGACGTATTGCTTCGATTCTCTTTTCTTGGGCTATGGTTGTGGTTACACTCATAATTGGGGATTTATGCTGCTTTATTATTGTTTTATGCTTCTTTATGTTTTAGTCAAGACAAAGGCTTTATGGTAAAGATTTGGAAGTTGGTTTTTGAGACAGTTGTTGTAATGTTTTAATTTGACCACATGCTTATGAAATAAAATTTAGTTTTTCCGTTGTTTATATGTCTGTCTTGTAAATTACCTGTACCTTTTAACTATAATACTCCACTAAAGTTAATCATTCCTTTTGTGAGTGACCTTAACGGAGGTAGGGTGTTTACACTTGGTATCAGAGCAATGGTTTACCAGATCATATAAAAGTTTTTGAAAACTATTTTTAAAGAAGCATTTTTAAGAAAAATGTTGTTTTATTTTTTTATAAAAAGGCATAATCCCCAAAGCCATATGCACTATCTTTATATCCTTTGTTTTGAACCTTTTCTTTTCGTTTTAGCATGTCTGGAGATCTTAATCTTCCTAAGGGCGTACCGGTACCTAGATGGTTCAGAAGGTACCTGGAGGTTAGGGCAAGTGACGCAGGCCCAGCAGACGTTCCTCCTCCCCCAGTTGCAGCTGTTCCTCCTCCTCCTCATGTGAATGCTTCCTCGAAGATATGTAGAGACTTTCGAGCCATGGGTGGAAAGAACTTTAATGGGACTGAGTCATTTGTGGAAACAAGAAACTGGCTCAAGGAAACAGAAGATTTGTTTATTATCTTCGAAGTGGACGATAGGCAGAAGATACAATTGGCTGTGTGGTTACTTAAAGACGAAGCATCTTATTGGTGGAAAGTTACTAATGCTGAGAGACCAGTTGAAACTTGGGAGGATTTCAGGATGAGGTTTGAAATGAAGTTCCTCTCGCAAGCTGAACGAAGCCTACAGGTGGAAAAGTTCTTAGCTCTCAAACAGGGAAGCCTATCGATCAAGGAATACGTCAACCAAGTCAACCAACTGGCTAGATTCGGACTGGAGTTAGTGAACACTCCACATAAGGAGGCTCTCCGTTTCATTAAAGGGTTGAACGAGCCACTGCACAGCCTAGCTATGTCCCATGTACCTATGGGTGCGACTTCTGAGAGACTAGTGGACATGGCACTGTTACAGGACGAAGATAAGGATGGAAAGAAAGAGATAAAGGTGGAAGTAGCTCAAGACAAGAAAGTGGAGGGATCACAAAACAAGAAGACAGATTCCAAGAAGGGCAGGAAGAATAACAAACCCCGTGACAAGAGGAAGTGTAATTTCTGTGGCATAACTGGACATCTGATTAAGGACTGCAGAAAGAAGAAGAGGAAGATGGGTGGTTGTTTTCAGTGCGGCGAGACAGGACACATGGCTAAGGACTGCCCAAGAAAGCAAGGGCAAGGGAAGAGGACTGGATATGCTTCTGGAGGGCAGGTTCACACTCTCATAGCACCTCCGCAAGAACAAGGTAGAAATATTTCTATTGAGAGTTTAGTTTATCTTTTTGATCATCTTGTTCGTACTCTCTTTGATTCTGGCATATCACACTCTTTTATATCAACTGCTTTAGTTGAATCTCTGCCCCTAGACACCGATATAGTAGAGGATCTCTTGGTTGTTTCAAATCCAATTGGGGGTTCGGCCTATTTATCAACGATTTGTTTGGATTTGGAAATTTCTATACTAAGCGTTGGGTTTAGATGTAATGCCTATGTTTTGGGCTTCACGGACTATGGGTTGATTCTAGGCATGGATTGGCTATCCAGTAATGGTGCCGTCCTCGATTGTGAAAAGAGAGTAGTTAGACTTATGACTCTACTTGGTAACACTCTCGAAATCTCTTGTAATCCCATGAACTCTAATATGCTTAGCTAACTAGAATCTCTTGATGCGTCTGTTGAAAACCTGCAATATGTTAGAGTAGTCCGCGAATACTTAGATGTCTTTGAAGAGGTGAGGGGTTTACCTCCAAAGCGAGAGATAGACTTCTGCATATACCTTGTTGATAATGCAAAACCCGTTGCTCTACCCGTTAGACACATGGATCCAAGGGAAAGGAAAGAGCTCTGCAAGCAAGTTAAGGAGTTGCTTGAAAAGGGGTTTATAAGGTGGAGTATTTCTGAATGGGGTGCTCCAATGGTGTTTGCAACCAAAGCAGATGGCTCACTTCGCCTATACGTTGACTATAGGGAGCTAAACAAGCAAACCAAGAAGAATAGGCACCCACTTCCAAGAATAGATGACTTGTTCGATCAGCTTGTAGGTGCATCGGTTTTCTCCCAACTAGATCTGGCTACCGGGTTTCATCAACTAAGAGTGGCTAAGGACAACATTGATAAGACCGCATTCAGGGCCCCGGATGGTTTCTTTGAATGGCTTGTCATGCCTTTCGGCTTGATAAACACACCTGCCTACTTCGTTGACTTGATGAGTCGGGTGTTCAGGGAGTTCCTTAATAAATTTGTACTGGTCTTCGTGGACGACATTTTGATCTTCTTGAAAAGTGAGGAAGAGCATGCTTTGCATTTAAGGGAAGTCATGGATACTCTTCGTGCACATCGGCTGAAAGAAAAATTCTCCAAATGCCATTTTTGGAGTGAAGAAGTAAGGTTTCTTGGACATGTGGTGTCTAAAGAGGGGATAGCCGTGGATCCTGCAAAAGTAGTTGCGGTGCAAGATTGGAAGATTCCACGGAATGCAACCGAAGTACGAAGCTTTCCCGGACTAGTGGGCTTTTACCGAAAGTTCATTAAAGACTTTACGAAGATCTCAGCACCACTTACAAGATTGACGAAGAAGAACCTAAACTTCGCTTGGGACCTGGATTGTGATGATGCTTTCCAACGATTGAAAAGGGCTCTGACAACAGCCCTAGGTCTAACATTGCCTGATGGAAGTAAGATGTTTACAGTATACACAGACGCATGCGTTACGGGATTAGGCGATGTCTTGATGCAAGAAGGCAAGGTAGTTTGTTATGGGGGAAGGCAGTTGAAGGTACATGAGAAGAACTACCCAACTCATGATTTGGAGCTAGCTGCCATTGTTTTCGCTCTTAAGTCATGGCATCATTGCCTACTAGGAGAAAGGTTTGAATTGTTTACTGACTGTAATAACCCGGAAATCTGGGCCAGTTTAAAGTTTTTATTTTGGCAATTTTAGCGAATTTTGATTATTTAAAATGAATTATTTTAAATAATAACGACGAGAAATTTATTTTGAATAGAATTCGACGTATATATTTATATACGTCGTCATTAGAATATAAATAATTATTTATAATTATAAAAGGAATTGAAAATGGCGCGGTAGTTCAATAATTCGATTTCAAACTTCAATTGAACATACCGGGTGCAAAATAAACCGGATTTTAGTGAAACCAAAAATAATGGAATCTAATTGTGACTATCTTTCCAACGAATCCGAAAAATCAAAATTTCATAGCGGGGATAAAAAGATATGTCCAGTTGAAATTTCAGAATAGTCGCTATGGAATTTCGGCCCTTAAAAATAGCCATTTTGCAGACGACCTCGGATTTCGACGAAACCACTTTTGTTGGATCCGTGATGTCAAGTAATTGCTAGATTCCAAAATTCGTAATTTTTCGATTCAATATGTGAGCGTGGCAAAGGAAAACGCGTTTGACTAGTTTCAGTTGATTTGAATCGACTGGAAAATGGCCATTTTTCAAACGGTCTCGGAATTCGACGAAATTAGTTTTGTTAGGACCGTATCGTCAATACGAAGCTAGAAAATATTTTTGTGGGATTTTTCTAGTTAGTATGTGGCCCCAGTAAATTGAAATGTGCATTCAAATTCAATATATATTGATTTATATTTTGATTTTGACGGAAACTGATCGTAACGTTCGAATCGGCTTGTGAAACATATCCCATTGTGTTCGGAATGGGGGTAATTAGCTAGGGACGCCAGTCGTTGGGTTTGATTGGGTGTTCGAACCGATAAACAAGTTAAAATCTAATTAAATAATAAATAAAAATATAAAACTTTTTACATATAAACCCCTTACTTCCTTCTAACCCAATTTCACTCATTCTTCAGTGGAAAAAAAGGAGGCCGCCTCCTTCTAAAACCCTTCAGCAAATTAAATAAAATTCTATGCTTAATGAAATCAAGCGTAGCCGGGTTCGTTGGCTTCGTCGATGCGAGATCTTCTGGCGAGTAGGCGCGATGTTAGGTGCGATGGAAGCCAGGGAGTTCGACGTTAGGGCATGGCGACGCTAGGGCAGGCGGAGGGAGTCGTCGCACCTCCTGGGGTTGCGGCTAAAGGTTGAGAATGCTGGGGGCTCGAGTTTGGTCATCTCCGATCCTCGATTGAAGACTTGGATGGCGCGCGGCCTCGAACCCTGGTTCGAATGAGAAGGCCAACGCCTGGAGCTTGATATTTGAGTTTCTCTTCTGATTTGTTGCATTGATTTTTAATCTGATTTTTACCATTTATAACAGTGTTAAAAGTATGATCTTTAATGTATATAAAAGAAGGAAAGATACGATTTTTGCATAATTAAAAATACGATTTTGTTGATTTGAAAATAAAAATAACTTTGATTTGAAAATATAAACAACTTTGATTTGAAAATATTATTGTTTTAAAAAGAGAATTTTGACGTCTATGGCCTGAAAATAAAAATATGATTTTTATTATTTAAATAGCACGGATTTCTAAAAATAAAAATAGCAGGGTTTTAAAAATGTAAAAATATGATTTATATATATATGAAGTGGAAATGAAAATATAATTTTCATATATAATGAAGCATTGTAAAAATATATGAAATAAAAATATGATTTTTATTTATTGAATGAAGCAATAAAAATATAATTTTTATTTGAACAGCGTGAAAAGGACTGCAGTAGAATTTCAAGCAGATCCAGACAGTTCGGCAGTTCAAAAGCAAAGCACGGCGGAGTGGAACCCTCTGTGAGAACTTCTCACCTTTTAATTTTGTTTTCTAGTTAATAATATATACTAGGATGCAGACGGTGTTTAGTAGCACCCGACACCCGTCGTCCACAGACCATGGACGGCTTGTATGCTTGTTTGTTTGATTTTGATGTGTAGTTGATTGTGTGATGTGATGTGAAATGAAATACAACTTTTATATAGTTGAAATAAATTATTTTATAGTGGAAAATATTTTATAGTTAAAAATAGAATTTTTAACGTGTATATGAAATGAAATAAAAATAAACAAATCGGACGATTTGTTTATATACACATATTTGACTGATATTGATCGGGACGATAAATTTTACACATCGCCCAACTGCACAAATAAAATCTGTGTTTGATTGTTTGAAACCCCACACGGGTATCGGGATGATATTTGACGTACACTAATCCCGATTGTTTAGTTGTATGTCGATTGATTGATTGACAGACTGTTATGAGCATTAAATATTTATATTCGATGCTTATACAGTGTAGAATGCACTTTGGATGATGGTTGATTATTCATCGTTGTTATTGTATACATGTGTTGTAGAAAATCCATATAATTAACATTATATGGTAATTGATTGGGCCTCATTCAATATTTGAAATAGAATATTTGAAAATAGAAATATATGAAGCCGTGTCGATTAGATTGACGACATTTTGACGTGAACAATATTTATATCGATTTTATTCATTTTATAATGAATATCGAAAGTGATTTCGAAATCTGATATTTCGAATAGAAATGAATTCGAATTGAAATTGAATATAAATGAATTCGAATTGAAATTGAATATAAATGAATTCGAATTGAAATTGAATTGAAATGAATTCGAATTGAAATTGAAGATAAATGAATTCGAATTGAAATTGAATATAAACGAATTCGAAATGAAATTGAATAGAAATGAATTCGAATTAAAATTGAACATAAATGGATTCGAATTGAAATTGAATATAAATGAATTCGAATTGAAATTGAATATAAATGAATTCGAATTGAAACTGAATAGAAATGATTTCGAATTGAATTGAATAGAAAACGAATTCGAATTGAATTGAATTGAAAACGAATTCGAATTGAATTGAATTGAAAACGAATTCGAATTGATTTGAATAGAAAACGAATTTGAAACGAATTTGTATAGAATCGAATAAAAAACAAATCTGAATTGAATTGAATTCTATTGAAATCAAATTGAAATAGAATTGAAATCGATTTGGATTGAAATCAAATAGAAGTGAATGTAAAAAGAATTTACAAGGGAAAATTCAATTTTGATTTGAATTTGAAATAAAGGTTGAAATTGTTTTTGAAACAAATTTGAAATGATTTATAAAATTCGTTTTAAAAAGGAAATCGATGAAATATATATATATATATATATATATATATATATATATATAATGGCCTGAATAGAACGCGCCGCGCCGCGGCAGTTCGTAAATTTCGACCATTGACTTCGAACTGACATTACAGGAGATCCGACCGTCGGATTCTCCTAAAAACCAGAACCGTTGGGTTCGTATCGAAAAGAGCTTTCTAACTAATATTAGAAATTTGAAATCTAACGGTTGGATTTGGAGATACGTCCAAATCAAGTTTGGAAAAGGTCGCTGTAAGTGCACTTCGTTGGCCATTGATGGAAATCGACTGAACGGGCCTTGATAAAATTATTAATAATAGTAATAATTTATGTAAAATCATAAGAAATGATTTAATTGGGATGAAAAACTCCATATTTGAAAAGATAAAAATAAATTTTTATCGAAATGAACTAATTTTGAACTAGAATAGTAATTTATTTATTTTTTTAAAATAAATAAATTGGATTTGAAATGGTTTTGAAAATAACCAGAATTTCCAATGATTTCATTGGAATGGATTTGTATCGAAATTGTCTTCGGAATATTTCGATGTTGGATTTTGTGATTATACAAATGTTGTTATGGAAATTTGAAAGATATAGATATATATATCGTTATTTTCAATACGATATTTGTTGGTCGTAGAATTTGATATTGAACATAAGCCGATATATTTTCCATTCAGAGCCTTGTATTTAATATCAAATGTGATTTGGGTTTGTTGTGAATGGTGTCTTCATTAACACTGTTCTTAAGCCCAATTGAGAAAAAGATTAAATCTTTTATTTAGATTTAATGAAGTATACCAATTAAATAATATTTAATTGGAATTGAATTGGTATTGATTTTTGGGTTTATCGTGAATAGTGTTTTAAATAACACTTGTTCTTTAACCCGATAATTAATAGAATGTGATTTTGGGTTGTCGTGAACGGTATCTTCAATAATACTGTTCTTAGATCCAAAGGAGTTAAGAAAATCAGAAACTAACTGGAGATTAGTTAAGTTGAATGGTTTCTGGGGTATTGATCTGATGTTGGTTTCGGCCTTCGGGGTTAATACTTAGGGAATTGCTCACTTGCTGATTTATGGTTAGGGTCTGATTGAAATGTAATGTGATTTTGGGTTTATAGTGAACCGTGTTTTAAATGAAACTGATTCTTTAACCCATTTAAAGATTAAAACTAAGTGGAGTTTTAATGAATCTTTAATTAGATTGAAAAGATCGAGAATGGAGTATCACCGGTTTTGCTCCAAAGCGATAGTTAAATCTTTAATTAGATTTGGACGTGGAATGGTAATTAATTTTGCCGATAACACCGTGGTATTAGATATGAAGTATTACCAGTTTTGCTTCATGGGATGAATAGGTTGGGATTGGGAAATAAAATAAATAATTACTTCGGTGTGGTTCGCTAATCCCGACTAGTTTGGAAAACCATAATTTGGTTTGAAATGATATCCAAAGGAAGATTAAAGAATAAATTTTAAAGAATTTATCTTTGATAAAATTAATGGGAGCCTTTCCCTAAGAACGTGAAATTTAGAAACTAACTGTAGGTTAGCTAAGAAGGATGGTTTCCTGGGTATTGATCAGATGTTGGTTTCGGCCTTCGGGGTTAATATTTGGGGAATTGCTCTCTTGCTAATTTACAGTTAGTGACTGCTGAATAGGAATGAGGCGTATGTTGTGTTTGTGTAACATTTGTTTATAATATACGCGGGTTGTTCGGAAAGGCCGGGTTTATACCCATTCTGAATAACCGATTCGACGATAAGTCGAAGATGATGACGGTGGTCGAAGACCGGAAGTCTTCACATCGTTTGGGTGATTACTGATGATCTTGATTGGGCTGTACACCCAAGATGAGGGAATCAGTTGGTGGTCGTCCAGACGTACTTGGAGATCGACGGATACGCGAGGAAAGTTCCTCCGGTTTCGTTCAGACCTAGAACGGACTTGTAAATGGATGGTGCGTCTGACATTGTATTCCTTTATATTGTATTCGTTGATCTCTGCTAAATATATATATGTTTGGCGGCGGAGAATTTATTCTCTTGCTTAACGCCCTTCTCTGAGACATACGAGCTCAGAGGTTATATATTGGTAGAAATCAGTGGTACGATATGGATTGATAGTGTGGCATGCTGAGATGCAGTGATCCAAACTTTTGTTGAAAAGCAAAGTTTAGTGGATGATGATCAAAGCGCAGCTTTAATATAGCATGGCTTTGTGTATAGCGTTGATTCGCGAGCCTCACACCTCGGTATGGTTGTAAACTGATGGTTTGATCAGTATGCTTTTTAGTGGATGGGCACCTTAGTGGTGTCGTGGATTCGGTCGGCCGAGATGAGCTTAGTGCTCAGGGATAGAGTAAGCGGTGTTTTCTCTCGCTGGGACGTAAGCCGCGGTGATACTCTGGTCCCAAAAGTGCAGATGTGCAGACGGTGTTTTCTCTTGTTGGGACGTAAGCCGTGGGGAATTGCACTACGCGATCGATCTTTCGAATCAGGAGCCACCATGATGGAAATCCAATTTCCAATATGTGTATTTCGGTTTTATTTGTAGAGCCTAGTATGGCGACATAGTGGGATGGGGCGCTTATGCCGTCTATGATTGATACTTATGATTTGAAGATGTTTTATACAATATGCACTTATAATAGTATCAAATGATTTGTTTTAAACGTATCAAGCATTCTTGGCTATTATAAGGTAAAAACCCTATCCTCCGGCTTGCGTTGCATTGTGTGATAGGACCTGGGTCTTATAATAGCTTCATTTTTCTTTATTTAGCATTGCGCTGTTGTTTTATGCACTGGTGTTCTTGGGAGGAAACCCGTTCCGTGTTATACGGCGTGGTCCCTTGATTTACCTTACTTTGAAAATAAAGATAAATAACTGTTTTAGTTCTCACACCAGTCACATGACTGACTTGGAGTTTATTGTTTTAACCTAAACTATGGGTGCCCTTATTTTGACACGAACAGCTAGTAGTTTTGGTTTTGCAGATCTATATTCACAGGATCCTGGTTTACAGCTGGAATGATATCCGGAAAGCTTTGTATCCGTATATCTCTTCTAGTTGTGTATTGTATTATTTTCCGCTGCTATGTAATGTATTTAAATGTAATTTAAATCTCTGATATTTCTGTGTAATATTCATTTATACTCTGTATATTCTTGTAATCTGATGGAATTGTTGTAATTAACAATGAAATGTTCTCCCGTCTGCGTTCTTTTGTGTCGTGTTCTCAAAGTAATTCGTTCTTTCTCTTCTCTTCGGAGACCGGGGAAGTTCGGGTTTTTACAGTTGGTATCAGAGCTTTGGTTTACAAAGCTCGAGAACAAGACACATTAGAACCATACGAAGGGATTCATCAGAAATTGGATTAGTAATATCCAACGAGAATGACTCGTTAGAGATGGGATCAGTAGTATCCTAGAACGAGTGTGAAGAGTATATTTTTGAAAATGAAAACAAATTTTGTTTTGAAAATTTAAATCAACTATTCGTATTTGATTATTTATTATGTTTGAATTTGGATAGTCCAGTATATATAGACTTTGCGTATACGTCTGATCCACGTGTATTTGAAGTTTTAATATACTGGATAGATATAGAATCACACTCTAGTCGCCCGGAGACGATTCTGATGATAGTCTAGAAATCATCAGAATTGGTATTCGAGTTTCGAAGGTGTGATATCTATATATTTCCTATTGACTGGTGTGAGAATCAAAATTAGATAGGGCTTATTGTTGTGAATTGGCATCAAAAATGTGATTTTTTGACTATATATCAAAGTTAGGAATTTGAAATGATAATTCACGAATTGATTGCTGATTGTGTTGTTTGATTATTGTTTGATTAATTAAAATTTGAACCATTTAGTTCATTTGAACGAAAAGATGAATTGCATTGAAATTTGGTCGCATTTGCTTGTATATACATGTACTTACATTGAACAGATCATAGCAAAGAGGCTAGAGCAGAAGAATAAAATTGTTTGCCCGACAAATAGGTACATGTTTACCATAATTTACTCTTTTGTTTGGGTGATGATGATTTTATGAGCCGATTGGCTTGCCGCTTGGCTTTTCCTTTTTCCTTTTGAGATCAGAGGGCCTGTATGGCAATTTCGGGATTTTCCCGGTGCTCCCGGTGCAGGGGAGGTAATGGCGAAATTTTTCGAAAATTTAGGGTGTTAGCCAAATTTTTGAAAAATTTGAAAAGTTCTTAGAAACTGAAAAGTTGAAGAACTTAAGCCATAATAAAAATAATGAAAGTTGAGTTGGTATTTAAAACAACTTTCGGCTTCGTTCCTTTTCGGGGACGAAAAGTTTTAAGTGGGGGAGATTGTAATAACCCGGAAATCTGGGCCAGTTGAAAATTTTTATTTTGGCAATTTTAGCGAATTTTGATTATTTAAAATGAGTTATTTTAAATAATAACGACGAGAAATTTATTTTAAATAGAATTCGACGTATGTATTTATATACGTCGTCGTTAGAATATAAATAATTATTTATAATTATAAAAGGAATTGAAAATGGCGCGGTAGTTCGATAATTCGATTTCAAACTTCAATTGAACATACCGGGTGCAAAATAAACCGGATTTTAGTGAAACCAAAAATAATGGAATCTAATTGTGACTATCTTTCCAACGAATCCGAAAAATCAAAATTTCATAGCGGGGATAAAAAGATATGTCCAGTTGAAATTTCAGAATAGTCGCTATGGAATTTCGGCCCTTAAAAATAGCCATTTTGCAGACGACCTCGGATTTCGACGAAACCACTTTTGTTGGATCCGTGATGTCAAGTAATTGCTAGATTCCAAAATTCGTAATTTTTCGATTCAATATGTGAGCGTGGCAAAGGAAAACGCGTTTGACCAGTTTCAGTTGATTTTAATCGACTAGAAAATGGCCATTTTTCAAACGTTCTCGGAATTCGACGAAATTAGTTTTGTTAGGACCGTATCGTCAATACGAAGCTAGAAAATATTTTTCTGGGATTTTTCGAGTTAGTATGTGGCCCCAGTAAATTGAAATGTGCATTCAAATTCAATATATATTGATTTATATATTGATTTTGACGGAAACTAATCGTAACGTTCGAATCGGCTTGTGAAACATATCCCATCGTGTTCGGAATGGGGGTAATTAGCTAGGGACGCCAGTCGTTGGGTTTGATTGGGTGTTCGAACCGATAAACAAGTTAAAATCTAATTAAATAATAAATAAAAATATAAAACTTTTTACATATAAACCCCTTACTTCCTTCTAACCCAATTTCACTCATTCTTCTATGAAAAAAAAGGAGGCCGCCTCCTTCTAAAACCCTTTAGCAAATTAAATAAAATTCTATGCTTAATGAAATCAAGCGTAGCCGGGTTCGTTGGCTTCGTCGATGCGAGATCTTATCGCGAGTAGGCGCGATGTTAGGTGCGATGGAAGCCAGGAAGTTCGACGTTAGGGCATGGTGACGCTAGGGCAGGCAGAGGGAGTCGTCGCACCTCCTGGGGTTGCGGGTGAAGGTTGAGAATGCTGGGGGCTCGAGTTTGTTCATCTCCGATCCTCGACTGAAGACTTGGATGGTGTGCGGCCTCGAACCCTAAGCAAGCTTGTACGGGTTCGAATGAGAAGGCCAACGCCTGGAGCTTGATATGTGAGTTTCTCTTCTGATTTGTTGCATTGATTTTTAATCTGATTTTTACCATTTATAACAGTGTTAAAAGTATGTTCTTTAATGCATATAAAAGAAGGAAAGATGCGATTTTTGCATAAATAAAAATACGATTTTGCTGATTTGAAAATAAAAACAACTTTGATTTGAAAATAAAAACAACTTTGATTTGAGAATATAAACAACTTTGATTTGAAAATATTATTGTTTTAAAAAGAGAATTTTGATGTCTATGGCCTGAAAATAAAAATATGATTTTTATTGTTTAAACAGCACGGATTTTTAAAAATAAAAATAGCAGGGTTTTAAAAATGTAAAAATATGATTTATATATATATATATATATATATATATATATATGAGGTGGAAATGAAAATATAATTTTCATATATAATGAAGCGTTGTAAAAATATATGAAATAAAAATATGATTTTTATTTATTGAATGAAGCAATAAAAATATAATTTTTATTTGAACAGCGTGAAAAGGACTGCAGTAGAATTTCAAGCAGATCCAGACAGTTCGGCAGTTCAAAAGCAAAGCACGACGGAGTGGAACCCTCTATGAGAACTTCTCACCTTTTAATTTTGTTTTCTAGTTAATAATATATACTAGGATGCAGACGGTGTTTAGTAGCACCCGACACCCATCGTCCACAGACCATGGACGGCTTGTATGCTTGTTTGTTTGATTTTGATGTGTAGTTGATTGTGTGATGTGAAATGAAATACAACTTTTATATAGTTGAAATAAATTATTTTATAGTGGAAAATATTTTATAGTTAAAAATAGAATTTTTAACGTGTATATGAAATGAAATAAAAATAAACAAATCGAACGATTTGTTTATATACACACATTTGACTGATATTGATTGGGACGATAAATTTTACACATCGCCCAACTGCACAAATAAAATCTGTGTTTGATTGTTTGAAACCCCACACGGGTATTGGGATGATATTTGACGTACACTAATCCCGATTGTTTAGTTGTATGTCGATCGATTGATTGACAGACTGTTATGAGCGTTAAATATTTATATTCGATGCTTATACAGTGTAGAATGCACTTTGGATGATGATTGATTATTCATCGTTGTTATTGTATACATGTGTTGTAGAAAATCCATATAATTAACATTATATGGTAATTGATTAGGCCTCATTCAATATTTGAAATAGAATATTTGAAAATAGAAATATATGAAGCCGTGTCGATTAGATTGACGCCATTTTGACGTGAACGATATTTGTATCGATTTTATTCATTTTATAATGAATATCGAAAGTGATTTCAAAATCTGATATTTCGAATAGAAATGAATTCGAATTGAAATTGAATATAAATGATTTCGAATTGAAATTGAATATAAATGAATTCGAATTGAAATTGAATTGAAATGAATTCGAATTGAAATTGAAGATAAATGAATTCGAATTGAAATTGAATATAAATGAATTCGAATTGAAATTGAATAGAAATGAATTCGAATTGAAATTGTACATAAATGGATTCGAATTGAAATTGAATATAAATGAATTCAAATTGAAATTGAATATAAATGAATTCGAATTGAAATTGAATATAAATGAATTCGAATTGAAACTTAATAGAAATGAATTCGAATTGAATAGAAAACGAATTCGAATTGAATTGAAGACGAATTCAAATTGAATTGAATTGAAAACAAATTCGAATTGAATTGAATAGAGAACGAATTTGAATTGAATTTAATAGAAAACGAATTCGAATAGAATTGAATAGAAAACAAATCTGAATTGAATTGAATTCAATTGAAAACGAATTGAAATAGAATTGAAATCGATTTGAATTGAAATCAAATAGAAGTGAATGTAAAAAGAATTTATAAGGGAAAATTCAATTTTGATTTGAATTTGAAATAAAGGTTAAAATTGTTTTTGAAACAAATTTGAAATGATTTATAAAATTCGTTTTAAAAAGGAAATCGACGAAATATATATATATAATATATATATACATATATATATATATATATATATATATATATATATATAATGGCCTGAATAGAACGCGCCGCGCCGCGGCAGTTCATAAATTTTGACCATTGACTTCGAACGGACATTACGGGAGATCCGACCGTCGTATTCTCCTAAAACCGGAACCATTGGGTTCGTATCGAAAAGGGCTTTCTAAAGAATATTAGAAATTTGAAATCTAACGGTTGGATTTGGAGATACGTCCAAATCAAATTTGGAAAAGGTCGTTGTAAGTGCAGTTCGATGGCCATTGATGGAAATCGACTGTACGGGCCTTGATAAAATTATTAAAAATAGTAATAATTTATGTAAAATCATAAGAAATGATTTACGAAGAATTGGTATGAAAAACTCCATATTTGAAAAGATAAAAATAAATTTTTATCGAAATGAACTAATTTTGAACTAGAATAGTAATTTATTTATTTTTTTAAAATAAATAAATTGGATTTGAAATGGTTTTGAAAATAACCAGAATTTCCAATGATTTCATTGGAATGGATTTGAATCGAAATTGTCTTCGGAATATTTCGATGTTGGATTTCGTGATTATACAAATGTTGTTATGGAAATTTGAAAGATATAGATATATATATATATATATATTGTTATTTCCAATACGATATTTGTTGGTCGTAGAATTTGATATTGAATATAAGCCGATATATTTTCTATTCAGAGCCTTGTATTTAATATCAAATGTGATTTGGGTTTGTTGTGAATGGTGTCTTCATTAACACTGTTCTTAAGCCCAATTGAGAAAAAGATTAAATCTTATATTTAGATTTAATGAAATATACCAATTAAATAATATTTAATTGGAATTGAATTGGTATTGATTTTTGGGTTTATCGTGAACAGTGTTTTAAATAACACTTGTTCTTTAACCCGATAATTAATAGAATGTGATTTTGGGTTGTCGTGAACGGTATCTTCAATAATACTGTTCTTAGATCCAAAGGAGTTAAGAAAATCAGAAACTAACTGGAGATTAGTTAAGTTGAATGGTTTCTGGGGTATTGATCTGATGTTGGTTTCGGCCTTCGGGGTTAATACTTAGGGAATTGCTCACTTGCTGATTTATGGTTAGGGTCTGATTGAAATGTAATGTGATTTTGGGTTTATAGTGAACCGTGTTTTAAATGACACTGATTCTTTAACCCGGTTAAAGATTAAAACTAAGTGGAGTTTTAATGAATCTTTAATTAGATTGAAAAGATCGAGAATGGAGTACCACCAGTTTTGCTCCAAAGCGATAGTTAAATCTTTAATTAGATTTGGACGTGGAATGGTAATTAATTTTACCGATAACACCGTGGTATTAGATATGGAGTATTACCAGTTTTGCTTCATGGGATGAATAGGTTGGGATTGGGAAATAAAATAAATAATTACTTCGGTGTGGTTCGCTAATCCCGACTAGTTTGGAAAACTATAGTTTGGTTTGAAATGATATCCAAAGGAAGATTAAAGAATAAATTTTAAAGAATTTATCTTTGATAAAATTAATGGGAACCTTTCCCTAAGAACGTGAAATTTAGAAACTAATTGTAGGTTAGCTAAGAAGGATGGTTTCCTGGGTATTGATATGTAATAACCCGGAAAATCTGGGCCAGTTTAAAATTTTTATTTTGGCAATTTTAGCGAATTTTGAATTGAAACGACCCGCAAATCCGAGCTATCTGAGTTGACTAAATACAACACACGTCCAACCCAAATAACACAGAAATACGAACCATTAATAGAAAGAAGTTAGAGGGTGAGAATAGATGAGATAGAAACTTAGAATAGAAGAAGAAGAAGAACATAACCACAACACAGAACCTCACATCGCAGCGGAATAAAATATAATATATAGAATAGCTTCTGAAATACAAATTTTTGACTGTATATACATACATCATTATCAGAGTACACACTTACAATACAGCGGAAATAACACTAGATAACTAACGCTGAAGACTCCTGCTCCAAGCTCCTCCAAATGAATCTGTAAAAATCCCGACCACTTGACTGCCCGTACAAATTTGGGCACCCAAGAGTTTAGGGAAAACAAAACAAAATAAACTCTGGGTCAGTCATGGGACTGGTGTGAGTAAACTCCAATCATTTGTTTAACTTTTAAAACCCTTTTCGAAAGAAAAGATAATAGTAAGACCAGCCCACACATAAACATGGATGGTTTTTACCTTACTATAACCCAAAACACTTTGATACGAAAATCCAGTGATATTATATTAATGTCTACATCAAATAAATACAATCTAGCGGAACGCTTGCATCTCACGCTCCACATACATAGTATAAAATCAAAAACCGCATGGCGCTTATTGGAGATTGGATTTCCAACATGACAAGGTATGGAACCACCTTCCGCTAGTGTATCTCTAGAGAGGAATACACTGGGTTCAACAAGAACATCTTGTAACCCGGCCCACACATGACCGACCACTCATTTCGCTTGAGTGTATCGAATGTATATCACCAACGGTTGGGATCAGCAACCGTCTCCCGACTGGGACAGCATCGAATAGAATAAGAAATTAAATGAACCTCTAGATAGGTGATTATACATCCTAATGGGTGCGACCCACATAGCCATGCTGCCTGCCCGATTTTTGTCCTTTCCTGGTTGTTGAGGCCTGAGGCTACGAATACTTACCATTCATTGATAGCACAATCACTTTGAATGCCACATTGTCAGATCCGTTAATCACTAGTTGAGTTTGCACAAATATTCTGGATATTATGCTAAGGGATAAATCCGTTGCAACCATATATATTCATACAGACCAACCCATTTGATCATTGGAAATACTCTGTCAGACATTCGTCCATTTACGTTCGTTCTGGGATTGAACGAAACCGAAGGCACTATTTCTATTTAATAGAAAGAGTCCTTGCATTTTACTCCGTCTTCAATATATCCAGCATGCTTGGTTCGCAACGCTTATGCCGATACGGAGTGGTTCTTCGGATAATAATCCAACCGGTCTCTCCATATTGACAACGATGGTCAAAACGTCGATAGTCTGGGATTTAACTATCGAATAAAAACAAGTGTTCATCCAAACATATCAAACAAATCACTGGGCTCTTTAATTACTATTTCATTAATTAAATCTCTTCTCCATTTCCTTATCAATATTTGTTACCCAAATATTTTCAATAACCATATTGGCTCTTTACGCTATTTGGAAAGCATTTCCCAATATCAACTCCTTTTATTTTCTATATATTAGAAAATATCTCTATTTGCAATTGGAAACAATTCCAACCACTTATCTCTATCCCGACTATTTTAATTATACTCAGGGAATATTTACTTGTTATATTTCCAAAATTCCATCACTTGGGTTTAAAACAAATGTTGTGTAAAACATCGTTACAACAACCCAAAATATTTTATTCAACTAACTCTTTTTCAAACACTTCTCTTCGAGACTGGATCTTGCTATTTATCCATTAAAAATGAAATCAATCAAGTTGGGGTAAAATTACCTCTCAGACCTTAACTGAAAACATCCTCAACTTCAAAACGGCAAAACCACTTACTTCGAATAAACACACTATACAATCCAATTATTCATTTTTAAAAACATGTATAAAGTTCGCTTTCTATTTCTAATTTATAGATTTCCCTTTTGTTTACAATATTCGATTTTTATATTCACTTACCTATCGAATTCTATACGTCGATACAATGATTTCTAACTATCAAAATATCTTAAAAATATTCTAACTCCTTAAATTTCCGGAAAAATTCGCCATAACCTCCCCTGTATCGGGAGCATCGGGAAATTTCAAATAGCTTCCCCGGTCCTTCTAATCTTAAAAAGAAAAAGAAAAAGCCAAGCGGCTTGCCGATACGGCGCATAAAATCTCATATATGAATTAAACATGTACCTTTTTGTCGAGCACATAAATTTAAATCTTCATATACTTCATATCAAACCTGCTTACACATGTTCACCTGTTTGCAATTCAATTCAACTCAAACCAATCGTTTGAATTCAGTTCCGCCCATTTATTCTTTAATTAGCTTCTTAGCCTATTTCACTTGTTATTTGAACATATCACGTTCAAATATATATTAATTTGTTGATACAACAATCGAATGTCATTTCTAATTCAAGTTTCATATTTGATTTCGAATATGAATTTACACACCCCTTGTCTGATTCAAAACCCAAATTTCGATTCTAAAATTCCATTAACTAATTTCTTTAAATTAGTCAATTCTAATCACTAATTAAAAGTCTGATTTTTGTTTCAACAATCATCTCATTTACACCACTTGAGTTCGTATTTAATTTACAACTCAAGTCTGGATTTTCTCATGGCAAATTCGAATTTTATTTCTTAAAAACCCTTTAGTTTATTTAAACAAACCGTTATGGTTTTATAATGGTTCTGGCGCTGCTTTTCTGAAAATTTGATTTTTGACATAACTCAAAATATATTCGATGAAATCCAGATTTTTCTCCTTTATTAGAAAGCTATTATCAAATCGGTCCTGACGTTTCTTGTTTCAAAGAATTTCGACTTCCATTGAGTTCTGTATATTCAATTGAAGTTCGAATCGCCAATTTTCGAACTGCAGCGCTGCGGCGAGCTCATTTTAATTTTATTTCTATATATATATATACTTTTAAACCTCGCTTAAACTAAATTCACTCTATTCTGACATATTTTAAATACATATCAAACCATTTTTCCAATTCCACAAATATCTCTGATCTTCTATTTTATTTGTATTTGAAATCTATATTCAAATTCCAATTCGATTCTAATTAAAATTCTATATTCAAATTCTATTTCAACTATTTGAATTCAAATTCCATTTTTATCTATTTGAACTTCGAATACCACATTTTAATTCCTTTGAATTCAAATACCATGTTTCAAATCTCTTTGAATTCCTTTTATTCAAATTATTTTTAAATTCTATTTGAATCCTATATTTAAACTCCATTTGAGTTTTGTTTGAATTCTTATATTTAACTCCATTTAAATTCTTATATTTAAATCCTCTTTATTTAAA
Organism: Allium sativum; assembly: GCA_030737875.1. Taxonomy (NCBI): domain Eukaryota; kingdom Viridiplantae; phylum Streptophyta; class Magnoliopsida; order Asparagales; family Amaryllidaceae; genus Allium; species Allium sativum. Next base: position 465,124,413 of record CM060922.1, read on the forward strand.
ACCCATTATTTAAATCCCATTTGAATTTTCTTATTTTAAATCCATTTGAACTCCTTTGAATTCAAATTCCATTTCAAAACTATTTGGATTTCCTATTTTGAAATCCTATTTCAATCCTACTTTGAAATCCTATTTTCAAAGTTCATTTCAAATTCTATTTTGAAATTCTATATTCAAATCTCTATTTGAATTTACTAATTCCAATTTCCCATTTCAAACTCCATTTGAATTTTCATATTCAAATCTCTATTTGAGTTTTCTTTATTTGAATTCCTATGGATTCAAACTCTATTTTAATCCATTTGAATTCAAATTCTATATTTCATGCTAATTTCGCATATTCAAATTCTATTTGAACTTCGATTTGAATTCCTAATATTCAAACTTCTTTCTTTTCTATAAAAATTCAAATATTTAAACTCCTTTTCTAATTCTACTATTCAAATCCCCTTTTGAATTTCCTTTATTCAAACTCTATTTGAATTTCTATATTTAACTTCAATTTTGAAATTTCTTTATTCAAATTCTATATTCAAATGTTGTACTCAAATTTTATTTGAATTATATATTTAAAAATTCCATTCCAAATCCTATTTGAAATTTCTTTTGTATTTCAAATATTTCAACTCCTTTCTAATATTTAAATTCTATTTAAATTTCTACTTAAAAATTCTATTTCAAGTTCTATTTTGAAATTTCATTTCAAAATTCTATTTCAAAATTTCACTTTGAAATCCTATACTTTTAAATTCTACTTGAATTTCAAATTCTATTTGAGAAAACAAAATTTCTTTTTCTAAACCTCAAATATCCTTCTCATGATATTTTAAATATCATTACTTAAGCCCAGTGATATTTAAACACACAAAGCAACGAATTATTTATTTTTCTAACACATCATATATAACAATATATATGCAAACAAATAAACAAACAGATAATATATTTTTGAGGAATCCAGTTGGATTCCTCCAACCTGTTTTCCTGCATCCACAGATTTTAGCACATAAATAATACCCATTCTGCTTCGTGGCAGAATATCGCGGTATAGAAGGTCATCCACTAATCATAGCGTGGGTCGTATAGGGTAATCATCCGCTATGAGACTGCGGGCATCCGCTAATGAGACTGCGGGAATCCAACCAATCAATCAACCCAATATATATATATATATATATAGCCTAAATAACTAATATATATAAAATAACCAGAAAGCATTCACACAAGCACAAACAATTATTTTTAACGAATAAAAATAATTATAAATAAAAGGTGAGTGAGATTTACTCACTTTGTATTTGCGTTTGCCGAATATCCGCTTAAATTCCAAATTATCTCGGCTTCGAATCCGCTCGAATCATTGGAATGAATTTACGCCTACGATAATTTAATTTTTATCGATTAACCAATTTTTCATTTAATTTAACTTACAAATAAATAAATTTTTTTCCGTATGTATATTAAATTTAGAAACGATGTATACCTTGCTGCTTTGTGAACCACTCGACTAATCTATGAACAACCCAGTAAATCACCGATCAATTCCGTTTGGAAACTACCCCAAAAACCGCAGCCATTCATTACGACATTTCATCGAACGCTTCATAGACCATTGCTATTTCCATATCCTTATCACCAATAACATGCTGCTGCACCATACAAACTAACCCCAGAGTCTCCCTTCAAGACTGTAGCGAGCTCCACTCCAAATCAATGATCGTGACCTCCCCTGTAAATGTTGTTACAGGCTTTAGTGTGTTCGGACGCCATCCTCAAAAATATATCGCAATCGTGCTCCATTCACATCAGACCGAACTCCATCATCCACCATTTAACGCATCAGTAGTTCGAACCCCACAAGGTAACGGACCTCGCTCCTCAACAGTACCCCAATTTCTCCATTGCAGTACCAAAATAAGGACCGAACTCCCCTTCCTGAACTGTACCACCCAAATCTGCGAGTATTGAAGTCGATCTTCAGGATTTCCGCAGCTTCGAATCGCGATGCTCCCCAATATCGATTTCCTATGATGCGCGATACCTCGAATCACACGAGCAGTTTAGGGTTCGAAGGACTCTGAATTTCGTTGAATTCGATTTAGAAAAGATTATAAAGGAGAATTTCCGATTTAACCTAAAAGAGGAGGTGGACTCCCTTTTTGGTTGCCTGAAACATTTTCTTATTTAGAACAAGAGAATAGTGAGGCTTCGGTCTTTGGTTTTGAGCAGAAAGGAAGAAAGGAATTGCGGTATTTATAAGTGAAGGAATGGGAAACACTCGTACCATACCCCATAAAAATCATGTCTGCTTGATAACGAAACAAGGAGACAAATCTTACTGCTCGAGAAGAAGAAAATAATTTGCGTGATGTATACTGTATGGTAGCCTATGTTTATAGGTCGGCTGATAAAACACTGAAAATATTATAATTTGAATTTTTAATTAAAATATCTTGTGGTCTTTAACCCGTAAATCCGAACCGCTATTTTAACGTAACCACTGTCTTTTCAACATTGTAATATTATTATGAACTGAACTGAATAAAAATCTAAAATTTAATCTGAACGTATAATTAAAATAACCATATTATATCGATAATCCAATATAAAATTCATTTATAATTTAAATTAAATATTTAAAACTGATTTAAATATTTACTATAAACCGGCTAAAAATCTGGGACATTACATTCCTTCCCCCTTAAAATAATTTCGTCCTCGAAATTGCTAAGGTAGGAAAAATGGTACAAATCTATTACTTTTCAAAAGTTCACTTATGTTGAGACTCAACTCCTCATATTTCAACAAATTTAATTCCACCAAAATTTTTGGTCTTCCTTCATTTAATTTGAATGATCTACAATCAATCCATTTATATCCAATGTATGTTCTATTAAACTAATTCAAATTGATTCTAGTCAATTGATTCACCCTGAACCATTTAACTTGCTTAAGTTAAATTTTAATTCCAGAATCCAAATCCCAGGGTTTTCATTTCAAATCCTTTTTGAAATCACATATATTTATAACTAATTCAAATTCAAAACATTTGAATATTTCCAAACTATTTGTTTTCTTCCAAACAAATTTCCATCAAAAATTTTCTAAGGTAGCAATCCATCACTTAGAAACTTGAAAATGAACACTGATGATGTTGCAATCATCATCAGAATTATTTTCCAGCCACTGAAGTGAGTTCAGTGCTTTATCTATTTCAAAATCCATCTAAAATTGTTTTCTTCCAAATCCTTCTAAAACAAATCTATATTATTTTAATATACTTTGAAAAATATTTTTCAACTTCCCAGGATTTTGAATTCTTAATTCTGGTTTGAATTTAATTCTAATTCATCTCATTTGTATATTTAATTTCATATACAAATTTTATTTGGTTCTATATAACCATTCCAATTTTTATAATCAAATTTGATTATAATGATAACAATCAACACATCCAATAATTTCAGAAAATTATTAGTTATATATCAAAATAGAATTTTGGGTAAAATTATTTCATCTACCCATTTTAAAACTATATCGTGTTCAATCTTCTGTTCAAGTATTTAGAAACTCCTATCGACGTCGTGGCGTCCCACGATTCGACCAGAATTCATAAATTACCCAACAGACAAGCCAACACAATATAAAACAATTTTTTTAATATCAATTTACAAATACGCTCTCTCGTATATATATACTCAACTCATTCTAGGGTACTACTGACCCTATCTCTAATGAGCACATGCCACACAAGCCTAGGTGTTCGCTCAACCTAAGCTCTGATACCAACTGAAACGACCAAGGGCAGTGGGCTAACCTCCCACCGTGGCTTACAGCGATACCTCAGAACTGCTTTTACGGTCAGCCTCGCGACTCGACCAACCCACATTGTCGGGAGATGTAGGGGTAAGAGTCTCCCGTTCGCCACCAAACGCGAAGCGAGAACCCCCTATCATCCGTACCAATTAAGCAACCAGCTCTGATACCAACTGAAACGACCCGCAAATCCGAGCTATCTGAGTTGACTAAATACAACACACGTCCAACCCAAATAACACAGAAATACGAACCATTAATAGAAAGAAGTTAGAGGGTGAGAATAGATGAGATAGAAACTTAGAATAGAAGAAGAAGAAGAACATAACCACAACACAGAACCTCACATCGCAGCGGAATAAAATATAATATATAGAATAGCTTCTGAAATACAAATTTTTGACTATATATACATACATCATTATCAGAGTACACACTTACAATACAGCGGAAATAACACTAGATAACTAACGCTGAAGCCTCCTGCTCCAAGCTCCTCCAAATGAATCTGTAAAAATCCCGACCACTTGACTGCCCGTACAAATTTGGGCACCCAAGAGTTTAGGGAAAACAAAACAAAATAAACTCTGGGTCAGTCATGGGACTGGTGTGAGTAAGCTCCAATCATTTGTTTAACTTTTAAAACCCTTTTCGAAAGAAAAGATAATAGTAAGACCAGCCCACACATAAACATGGATGGTTTTTACCTTACTATAACCCAAAACACTTTGATACGAAAATCCAGTGATATTATATTAATGTCTACATCAAATAAATACAATCTAGCGGAACGCTTGCATCTCACGCTCCACATACATAGTATAAAATCAAAAACCGCATGGCGCTTATTGGAGATTGGATTTCCAACATGACAAGGTATGGAACCACCTTCCGCTAGTGTATCTCTAGAGAGGAATACACTGGGTTCAATAAGAACATCTTGTAACCCGGCCCACACATGACCGACCACTCATTTCGCTTGAGTGTATCGAATGTATATCACCAACGGTTGGGATCAGCAACCGTCTCCCGACTGGGACAGCATCGAATAGAATAAGAAATTAAATGAACCTCTAGATAGGTGATTATACATCCTAATGGGTGCGACCCACATAGCCATGCTGCCTGCCCGATTTTTGTCCTTTCCTGGTTGTTGAGGCCTGAGGCTACGAATACTTACCATTCATTGATAGCACAATCACTTTGAATGCCACATTGTCAGATCCGTTAATCACTAGTTGAGTTTGCACAAATATTCTGGATATTATGCTAAGGGATAAATCCGTTGCAACCATATATATTCATACAGACCAACCCATTTGATCATTGGAAATACTCTGTCAGACATTCGTCCATTTACGTTCGTTCTGGGATTGAACGAAACCGAAGGCACTATTTCTATTTAATAGAAAGAGTCCTTGCATTTTACTCCGTCTTCAATATATCCAGCATGCTTGGTTCGCAACGCTTATGCCGATACGGAGTGGTTCTTCGGATAATAATCCAACCGGTCTCTCCATATTGACAACGATGGTCAAAACGTCGATAGTCTGTGATTTGACTATCGAATAAAAACAAGTGTTCATCCAAACATATCAAACAAATCACTGGGCTCTTTAATTAATATTTCATTAATTAAATCTCTTCTCCATTTCCTTATCAATATTTGTTACCCAAATATTTTCAATAACCATATTGGCTCTTTACGCTATTTGGAAAGCATTTCCCAATATCAACTCCTTTTATTTTCTATACATTAGAAAATATCTCTATTTGCAATTGGAAACAATTCCAACCACTTATCTCTATCCCGACTATTTTAATTATACTCAGGGAATATTTACTTGTTATATTTCCAAAATTCCATCACTTGGGTTTAAAACAAATGTTGTGTAAAACATCGTTACAACAACCCAAAATATTTTATTCAACTAACTCTTTTTCAAACACTTCTCTTCGAGACTGGATCTTGCTATTTATCCATTAAAAATGAAATCAATCAAGTTGGGGTAAAATTACCTCTCAGACCTTAACTGAAAACATCCTCAACTTCAAAACGGCAAAACCACTTACTTCGAATAAACACACTATACAATCCAATTATTCATTTTTAAAAACATGTATAAAGTTCGCTTTCTATTTCTAATTTATAGATTTCCCTTTTGTTTACAATATTCGATTTTTATATTCACTTACCTATCGAATTCTATACGTCGATACAATGATTTCTAACTATCAAAATATCTTAAAAATATTCTAACTCCTTAAATTTCCGGAAAAATTCGCCATAACCTCCCCTGTATCGGGAGCATCAGGAAATTTCAAATAGCTTCCCCGGTCCTTCTAATCTCAAAAAGAAAAAGAAAAAGCCAAGCGGCTTGCCAATACGGCGCATAAAATCTCATATATGAATTAAACATGTACCTTTTTGTCGAGCACATAAATTTAAATCTTCATATACTTCATATCAAACCTGCTTACACATGTTCACCTGTTTGCAATTCAATTCAACTCAAACCAATCGTTTGAATTCAGTTCCGCCCATTTATTCTTTAATTAGCTTCTTAGCCTATTTCACTTGTTATTTGAACATATCACGTTCAAATATATATTAATTTGTTGATACAACAATCGAATGTCATTTCTAATTCAAGTTTCATATTTGATTTCGAATATGAATTTACACACCCCTTGTCTGATTCAAAACCCAAATTTCGATTCTAAAATTCCATTAACTAATTTCTTTAAATTAGTCAATTCTAATCAATAATTAAAAGTCTGATTTTTGTTTCAACAATCATCTCATTTACACCACTTGAGTTCGTATTTAATTTACAACTCAAGTCTGGATTTTCTCATGGCAAATTCGAATTTTATTTCTTAAAAACCCTTTAGTTTATTTAAACAAACCGTTATGGTTTTATAATGGTTCTGGCGCTGCTTTTCTGAAAATTTGATTTTTGACATAACTCAAAATATATTCGATGAAATCCAGATTTTTCTCCTTTATTAGAAAGCTATTATCAAATCGGTCCTGACGTTTCTTGTTTCAAAGAATTTCGACTTCCATTGAGTTTTGTATATTCAATTGAAGTTCGAATCGCCAATATCCTTCTCATGATATTTTAAATATCATTACTTAAGCCCAGTGATATTTAAACACACAAAGCAACGAATTATTTATTTTTCTAACACATCATATATAACAATATATATGCAAACAAATAAACAAACAGATAATATATTTTTGAGGAATCCAGTTGGATTCCTCCAACCTGTTTTCCTGCATCCACAGATGTTAGCACATAAATAATACCCATTCTGCTTCGTGGCAGAATATCGCGGTATAAAAGGTCATCCACTAATCATAGCCTGGGGCGTATAGGGTAATCATCCGCTATGTGACTGCGGGCATCCGCTAATGAGACTGCGGGAATCCAACCAATCAATCAACCCAATATATATATATAGCCTAAATAACTAATATATATAAAATAACCAGAAAGCATTCACACAAGCACAAACAATTATTTTTAACGAATAAAAATAATTATAAATAAAAGGTGAGTGAGATTTACTCACTTTGTATTTGCGTTTGCCGAATATCCGCTTAAATTCCAAATTATCTCGGCTTCGAATCCGCTCGAATCATTGGAATGAATTTACGCCTACGATAATTTAATTTTTATCGATTAACCAATTTTTCATTTAATTTAACTTACAAATAAATAAATTTTTTTCCGTATGTATATTAAATTTAGAAACGATGTATACCTTGCTGCTTTGTGAACCACTCGACTAATCTATGAACAACCCAGTAAATCACCGATCAATTCCGTTTGGAAACTACCCCAAAAACCGCAGCCATTCATTACGACATTTCATCGAACGCTTCATAGACCATTGCTATTTCCATATCCTTATCACCAATAACATGCTGCTGCACCATACAAACTAACCCCAGAGTCTCCCTTCAAGACTGTAGCGAGCTCCACTCCAAATCAATGATCGTGACCTCCCCTGTAAATGTTGTTACAGGCTTTAGTGTGTTCGGACGCCATCCTCAAAAATATATCGCAATCGTGCTCCATTCACATCAGACCGAACTCCATCATCCACCATTTAACGCATCAATAGTTCGAACCCCACAAGGTAACGGACCTCGCTCCTCAACAGTACCCCAATTTCTCCATTGCAGTACCAAAATAAGGACCGAACTCCCCTTCCTGAACTGTACCACCCAAATCTGCGAGTATTGAAGTCGATCTTCAGGATTTCCGCAGCTTCGAATCGCGATGCTCCCCAATATCGATTTCCTATGATGCGCGATACCTCGAATCACACGAGCAGTTTAGGGTTCGAAGGACTCTGAATTTCGTTGAATTCGATTTAGAAAAGATTATAAAGGAGAATTTCCGATTTAACCTAAAAGAGGAGGTGGACTCCCTTTTTGGTTGCCTGAAACATTTTCTTATTTAGAACAAGAGAATAGTGAGGCTTCGGTCTTTGGTTTTGAGCAGAAAGGAAGAAAGGAATTGCGGTATTTATAAGTGAAGGAATGGGAAACACTCGTACCATACCCCATAAAAATCATGTCTGCTTGATAACGAAACAAGGAGACAAATCTTACTGCTCGAGAAGAAGAAAATAATTTGCGTGATGTATACTGTATGGTAGCCTATGTTTATAGGTCGGCTGATAAAACACTGAAAATATTATAATTTGAATTTTTAATTAAAATATCTTGTGGTCTTTAACCCGTAAATCTGAACCGCTATTTTAACGTAACCACTGTCTTTTCAACATTGTAATATTATTATGAACTGAACTGAATAAAAATCTAAAATTTAATCTGAACGTATAATTAAAATAACCATATTATATCGATAATCCAATATAAAATTCATTTATAATTTAAATTAAATATTTAAAACTGATTTAAATATTTACTATAAACCGGCTAAAAATCTGGGACATTACATGAATATTTAAAATGAATTATTTTAAATAATAATCGACGAGAAATTTATTTTGAATATAAATAGAACGTATATATTATACGCGTCGTCGTTAGAATATAAATAATTATTTATAATTATAAATAGAATTGAAAATGGCGCGGTAGTTCGATAATTCGATTTCAAACTTCAATTGAATGTACCGGGTGCAAAATAATCCGGATTTTAGTGAAACCAAAAACATTAAGATCTAATTGATGATATCTTTCCAACGAATCCGACAAATCAAAATTTCATAGCGGGAATCAAAAGATATGTCCAGTTAAAAATTCTGAATAGTCGCTATGGAATTCAGGCCCTTAAAAATGGACATTTTGCAAACGACCTCGGATTCCGACGAAACCACTTTTGTTGGGTCCGTGTTGTCAAATTATTGCTAGATTCCAAATTTCATAATTTTTCGAATCAGTATGTGAGCGTGGCAAAGGAAAACGCGTTTGACCAGTTTCAGTTGATTTTAATCGTTCGGAAATTGGCCATTTTTCAAACGGCCTCAGAATTCGACGAAACTAGTTTTGTTAGGATCGTATCGTCAATACGAAGCTAGAAAATATTTTTCGGGAATTTTTCTAGTTAGTATGTGGCGCCGGTAAATTGAAATGTACGTTTAAAATTCAATATAGTGATTTAAATGTAAATTCAACGGAAACTGATCGAAATGATCAAATCAGCCTACGATACATAACCCATTGTGTTCAGAATGGGGGTGAAACGCTATGGACGACAGGCGGTGGGCCTCGTTTCGAGGTCGTATGTAAAAGTCAACTCTTTGCAAATTAAATAATTAATAAATAAATAAATATAATAAAAAAAATTTATCTCCCCCCTTAAACCCGCTCTGGCCCCCCCTATTTCTTCAAATGCTCAGACATAAAAAAAAAAGAATCGAAGGCGCGCGCCCTAGCGCGACTGGAGCCCCACCGCCGCCAAGGCGGCGCACCCACCTTCGCCATGTCCCAGCTCCAGCTATCGCGCCCAGCGTCGGAAGCTCAGGCGAGCCCCACCGTTCGAAGACCCTCCCCCAGAGGCGAACGCCACCTCCTTCCCCTTCCAATCAGACCCCCACCACCGCGCCCAAAACCCTCCTCGCCACCTCCGAAGCCCTACGTCGCCCCTTCTCCGCCACGTCAGAGCCGCAGCACCCCCCCTCCATCTTGCGTCGACGCAGCACACACACACACCCCCCCCCCACTGTAAGTTCTTGACCCTTTTTCTTTCTATTTTATTCTGATTTTTAGTTTATTTAGTTTGTTTAAATCCTAAACAGAAAATATTTGATTTTTCGTATGTAAAAGAAAAGATTTTTAAAGGTAAGAAGCAAGAATAAAAATTTGATTTTTATATTTTTAAAGTATTAAAAATATAGTCTTTATTATATAGAAGAAATAAAAATATGATTTTTATATTTTTAAAATAATAAAAATATGATCTTTACTATATAGAAGTAGTGAAAATGTGATTTTTATATTTTTAAAGAGTTAAAAATATAATTTTTACATGATAGGAATATTAAAAATATCATCTTTATATGTGTAGAAAAATAAAAATGAGATTTTTATAAAGATGAAATCTTTAAATTTGAAAAAGCGAAGTATATGTTTTTATAAAGGCGAAATCTTTATATGAGGAATAGCGTGATAAAAATATAATTTTTATCTATATAACATAGTAGAAAAAAATTCGATTTTTAAATATATGAAGTGAATATAAAAATATGATTTTTAAATTGAAAGTGAACAAATAAAAATGGGATTTTTTATTTAAAGACATCAAAATATAAAAATGTGTGATTTTTATATATGTAGTGAAAGCGGGCAACGAAGATGACAAAAAGGCGATAACGATGAAGATTTTTATCAAAGAAGAGTCAAGATGTTTGGATAGCTATAAGTGAGAACTTCTCACCTTTCAATTTAATTTTTCTAGTTATATTTATATACTAGGATGCAGACGGTGCTTAGTAGCACCCGACACAATCGTCCACAGACCATGGACTTGTTTGTTTGGTTGCATAGATTAGTTAGATGATGTGATTTGAAATTGAATTGTTTGGTGAAATGAATGGATTGATTGATGTGTGAATGGCGTGGGCCTTCACTAGACCGGGGATAAGGCTAGGCCTTGTCCCGTTTCTAGTATCGTGCCGTTATGCCGCCGAAATTTTCTAAAATATGTTAGAAAATAAAAATATCATTTTATTGTGCAAATGAATTGAATAGAAATTCATAGGTTGAAATAAAATGTTTTATCGTTAAAAATATAATTTTAACGTGAAGTGAATAAAATAAAATATTCATTTATAAACCGGACGGTTTGTTTATGTACACCTATTTGAATGACATTGATTGGGACGATAAATTTTACACATCGCCCAACAACACAAATAAAATATGTGTTTATTGTTTGAAACCCCACACGGGTGTTGGGATGAAATTTGAAGTTCACTCATCCTGATTGATTAAATATGTCGATCGATCGATTGACAGGCTGTTATAAGCGTTAGATATCCATATTTGATGCTTATACAGTGTAGTGCACTTTGGTTGATGGTTGATTATTTTTCAATGATATTATATACATGTGTTGTATGGAATCCATATAATTAACTTTATATGGTGATTGATTGGGCCTCATTCCAATCGTGAAAATAAAGAATATTTTGATAATAACAAATATTTTGATAATAGGAAATATTTGAAATAGAATATTTGAAAATAGAAATATGTGAAGCCATGATGATTAGATTGACGCCATTTTGACGTGAACGATATTTATATCGATTTTAAACGATTTCGAAATGAATTGAATTGAAAACGATTTCGAAATGAATTGAATTGAAAACGATTTCGAAATGAATTGAATTGAAAACGATTTCGAAATGAATTGAATTGAAAACGATTTCGAAATGAATTGAATTGAAAACGATTTCGAAATGAATTGAATTGAAAACGATTTCGAAATGAATTGAATTGAAAACGATTTCGAAATGAATTGAATTGAAAACGATTTCGAAATGAATTGAACTGAAAACGATTTCGAAATGAATTGAATTGAAAACGAATTCGAATTGAATTGAAAGTGAATTGAAATGAATTCAAATTGAATTGAAATTTGAATTGAATAGAAATGAATTTTAAAACGAATTTATAAAGAAGAATTCAATTTTGATTTGAATTGAAAAGGAAGTTGAAATTGCTTTTGAAACGAATTTAAAACTATTTATATAATTCGTTTTAAATAGAAATGGACGAAGTGTATATTATATATATTATATATATAATATAATGGCCTGAATAGAACGTGCCGCGCCGCGGCAGTTCGTGAATTTCGACCATTTATTTCAAACGGACATTACGGGAGATCCGACCGTCGGATTCTCCTAAAACCGGAACCGTTGGGTTCGTATCGAAAAGAGCTTTCTAACGAATATTAGAAATTAGAAATCTAACGGTTGGATTTGGAATTATGTCCAAATCAAATTCGAAAAAGGTCGTTGTAAGTGCAGTTCGATGGCCATTTGTGGAAATCGACTGTACAGGCCTTGATAAAATTATTAAAAATAGTAATAATTTGTGTAAAATCATAAGAAATGATTTAGAAAGGATTGGGATGAAAAACTCCCAATTTGAAAAGATAAAAATAGATTTTTATCGAAATGAACTAGTTTTGAACTAGAATTATAATTCTATTTATTTTTAAATAAATAAATTGAATTTGAAATGGTATTTGAAAATAACCAAAATTTCCAATGATTGCATTGGAATGGATTTGAATCGAAATTGTCTTCGGAATATTTCGATGTTGGATTTCGTGATTATACAAATGTTGTTATGGAAATTTGAAAGATATATATATATATCGTTATTTCCAATGCGATATTTGTTAGTCGTAGAATTTGATATTGAATATAAGCCGATATATTTTCTATTCAGAGCCTTGTATTGAATATCGAATGTGATTTGGGTTTGTCGTGAATGGTGTCTTCACTAACACTGTTCTTGAACCCAGTTGAGAAATGATTAAATCTTTTATTTAGATTTAATGAAAGGTACAAATTAAATGATATTTAATTGGAATTGGATTGGTATTGATTTTTGGGTTTATCGTGAACGGTGTTTTAAATAACACTCGTTCTTTAACCCGATAATTAATGGAATGTGATTTTGGGTTTATCGTTAACCGTGTTTTAAATGACACTGATTCTTTAACCCAGTTAAAGATTAAAAATAAGTGGAGTTTTAATGAATCTTTAATTAGATTGAAAAGATCGAGAATGAAGTATTACCAGTTTTACTTCATGGGATGAATAGGTTGGGATTGGGAAATAAAATAAATGATTACTTCGGTGTGGTTTGCTAATCCCGACTAGTTTGAATTGATATTCAAAGGAGATTAAAGAATAAATTTAAAGAATTTATCTTGGATAAAATTAATGGGAACTTTTCCCAAAGTATAGGAATATTTGAAATAAAGAATATTCTGAATTGGAATGAGGCGTATGTTGTGTTTGTGTAACACTTTTATAATATATACGCGAGTTATTCAGAAAGACCGGGTTTATCCCATTCTGAATAACTGATTCGACGTGGTGTCGAAGATGAAGACGGTGGTCGAAGACCAGAAGTCTTCACGTCGTTTGGGTGATTACTGATGATCTTGATTGGGCTGTACACCCAAGAAGATGGAAACAGTTAGTGATCGTCCAGACGTGCTTGGAGATCGATGGATATGCGGGGTACTAGGTGCCTCCGGTTTCGTTCAGCCCCAGAACGGACTTGTAAATGGACTGTGTGTCTGACATTGGATTTTAGTCTGTGTGATTGATTTCTATTAAATATATATCTGTTTGGCGGCGGAGAATTTATTCTCTTGCTTAACGCCCTTCTCTGAGACGTACGAGCTCAGGGGGTTATATATTGATGGATATCAAACGCATGGAGTGAATTGCCTGTGTGGCATGCCTAAGTGGCAATTGATCGAGGCTTCTGTTGAAAAGCAAAGTCTTGTGGTGATGATCAAAGCACAGCCTTTGTGGCGTAGCTTTGTGTAACGTTTACCTCGCGTGTTTCACACCCGGTATGAACCAAAAACGGGAGACAGACCTCAGGGAGGACTTGCGTTTCTTTCTAGTTAGAAGTGGCGTCAGTGGTTTTACACGCCCTGACGAGTTTGACTTATGTGGTTGTTGCTGTTGCGAGGCGCCTCGGTTATATCGGTTTCGGCCGATGCATTCTGGTCGGCGGACGGACCAGACTTACACCCCATAGGGTAGGGAAACGTAGTGTTCAGGCATAATAATCCACATCGGTGGACCGACCCTGACGATCCAAGGGGCAGTTGCGGCTGTTCCTGAGGGGCGGGCTAGAGCGTCTCGAATCGGTTGAGGACTATCTTTTGCCTCGGTTCATAGATGGAAACCCAATTTCCAAATACGTGACATGTGCGGTTTTAATTGTAGAACTAGTATGGCGACATGATATATGGTACCCATGCCGCCTATGATTGATACTTATGATTTGAAGTTGTTTTATACACTATGCACTTATAATAGTATCAAATGATTTGTTTTAAACGTATCAAGCATTCTTTGGCTGTTATAAGGGAAAACCCTATCCCCCGGCTTGCGTTGCATTGTGTGATAGGACCTGGGTCTTATAACAGCTTCATTTTTCTTTATTTAGCATTGCGCTGTTTGTTTTATGCACTGGTATTCTTGGGAGGAAACCCGTTCCGTGTTATACGGCATGGTCCCTTGATTTACCTAATGATTTAAAATAAAGATTAATAACTGCTTTAGTTCTCACACCAGTCACATGACTGACCTGGAGTTTATTGTTTTAACCTAAACTCTGGGTGCCCCTATTTTTCGACACGGGCAGCTAGTAGTTTTGGTTTTGCAGATTTATATTCACAAGATCCTGGTTTACAGCTGGAACGATATCCGGAAAGCTTTGTATCCGTATATCTTCTTCTAGTTGTGTATTGTATTATTTTCCGCTGCCATGTATTTAAATGTAATTTAAATCTCTGATATTTCTGTGTAATATTTATTCATTTATACTCTGTATATTCTTGTAATCTGATGCATTGTTGTAATATATAATGAAACGTTCTTTTGTATGTATTCTGTTGTGGCTTGTTCTCAAACGATAGGGCGTTTCGAACGGCCTGGATCGATTTAGCGACTGGTTCGGACCGAGCGAAATTCCTTCTCGTCGCACGATATGATGTTGGTTTCGGCCTTCGGGGTTAATATTTGGGGAATTGTTCTCTTGCTAATTTACAGTTAGTGACTGCTGAATAGGAATGAGGTGTATGTTGTGTTTGTGTAACATTTGTTTATAATATACGCGGGTTGTTCGGAAAGGCCGGGTTTATACCCATTCTGAATAACCGATTCGACGATAAGTCGAAGATGATGACGGTGGTCGAAGACCGGAAGTCTTCACATCGTTTGGGTGATTACTGATGATCATGATTGGGCTGTACACCCAAGATAAGGGAATCAGTTGGTGGTCGTCCAGACGTACTTGGAGATCGACGGATATGCGAGGAAAGTGCCTCCGGTTTCGTTCAGACCTAGAACGGACTTGTAAATGGATGGTGCGTCTGACATTGTA
The DNA here is from genome assembly GCA_030737875.1 of Allium sativum. Taxonomy (NCBI): domain Eukaryota; kingdom Viridiplantae; phylum Streptophyta; class Magnoliopsida; order Asparagales; family Amaryllidaceae; genus Allium; species Allium sativum. Next base: position 465,139,867 of record CM060922.1, read on the forward strand.
TTCCTTTATATTGAATTCGTTGATCTCTGCTAAATATATATCTGTTTGACGGCGGAGAATTTATTCTCTTGCTTAACGCCCTTCTCTGAGATATACGAGCTCAGAGGTTATATATTGGTAGAAATCAGTGGTACGATATGGATTGATAGTGTGGCATGCTGAGATGCAGTGATCCAAACTTTTGTTGAAAAGCAAAGTTTGGTGGATGATGATCAAAGCGCAGCTTTAATATAGCATGGCTTTGTGTATAGCGTTGATTCGCGAGCCTCACACCTCGGTATGGTGGTAAACTGATGGTTTGATCAGTATGCTTTTTAGTGGATGGGCACCTTAGTGGTGTCGTGGATTCGGTCGACCGAGATGAGCTTAGTGCTCAGGGATAGAGTAAGCGGTGTTTTCTCTCGCTGGGACGTAAGCCGCGGTGATACTCTGGTCCCAAAAGTGCAGATGTGCAGACGGTGTTTTCTCTTGTTGGGACGTAAGCCGTGGGGAATTGCACTACGCGATCGATCTTTCGAATCAGGAGCCACCATGATGGAAATCCAATTTCCAATACGTGTATTTCAGTTCTATTTGTAGAGCCTAGTATGGAGACATAGTGGGATGGGGCGCTTATGCCGTCTATGATTGATACTTATGATTTGAAGATGTTTTATACAATATGCACTTATAATAGTATCAAATGATTTGTTTTAAACGTATCAAGCATTCTTGGCTATTATAAGGTAAAAACCCTATCCTCCGGCTTGCGTTGCATCGTGTGATGGGACCTGGGTCTTATAATAGCTTCATTTTTCTTTATTTAGCATTGCGCTGTTGTTTTATGCACTGGTGTTCTTGGGAGGAAACCCGTTCCGTGTTATACGGCGTGGTCCCTTGATTTACCTTACTTTGAAAATAAAGATAAATAACTGTTTTAGTTCTCACACTAGTCACATGACTGACCTGGAGTTTATTGTTTTAACCTAAACTCTGGGTGCCCTTATTTTGACACGGACAGCTAGTAGTTTTGGTTTTGCAGATCTATATTCACAGGATCCTGTTTTACAGCTGGAATGATATCCGGAAAGCTTTGTATCAGTGTATCTCTTCTAGTTGTGTATTGTATTATTTTCCGCTGCTATGTAATGTATTTAAATGTAATTCAAATCTCTGATATTTCTGTGTAATATTCATTTATACTCTGTATATTCTTGTAATCTGATGGAATTGTTGTAATTAACAATGAAATGTCCTTCTGTCTGCATTCTATTTTGTCGTGTTCTCAAAGTAATTCGTTCTTTCTCTTCTTTTCGGAGACCGGGGAAGTTCGGGTCGCTTCACTGACCATAAATCGTTAGAGTACCTTTTCTCATAGAAGGATCTTAACTTTTGACAACAAAGGTAGATGGAGTTTCTTGCCTCATACAATTTTGAGATTTCTTATACCCCGGGCAAGGACAATGTGGTAGCAGATGCCTTGAGTAGGAAAAAGCTGACCCTAAGTCCTCTCTTTGTAGAAAGGCAAAACTTCGAGTACATAACAAACTTTGACTTTAGACCTTCCTTTGAGTTTGTACCTGGCTTGTTAGCAACGCTAGAGGTGCGGCCTACGCTTTTGGACTCAATAGGAACTGCGCAACGTGAATACCCTCAGCTAGTTGATGTGATGGATAAGCTAATTCGAGGTGAAACTTCTAGTTGCCTCAATAGATACTCCATCGATGACAAGGATTGGTTGAGACGGGATGGAAGACTATGCGTCCCACAAGCAAGAGATTTCGTGAAAACCGTTCTCGAAGAAGCACACCATTCTAAATTGACCATACACCCAGGTGGGGACAAGATGTATAAAGACATAAAAAGGGTTTTCTTTTGGAATGGCATAAAGAAGGATGTAGTTGAGTTTGTCTCTAAATGATTGATATGCCAGCAAGTCAAAGCGGAGCAGAAGAAGCCTGGTGGTCTGCTTCATCCTCTAGAAGTCCCACAGTGGAAATTGGATAACATTTCGATGGACTTTATTGATGGGTTGCCTAGGTCAAGAAGGGGCAATACCAGTATTTGGGTAATAGTGGACAGGCTCACTAAAAGCGCTCACTTTATACCTGTTAAGAGTAGGAGGATTGCCTCATCGTTAGCATCCATTTATCTTAAAGAGGTGGTTCAACTGCGTGGAATACCTCTAGCATAGTAAGTGATCGAGATCCTATCTTTACGAGCGAGTTTTGGAGGAGTTTCCAAGAGGCTGTAGGCACACAGTTATGCTTAAGCACGGCCTATCATCCTCAAACCGATGGTAGGACGGAAAGGGTAAATAGAGTATTAGAAGATCTTTTGAGATTGTGCATTCTTGATTTTGGAGGGATATGGGAGGATCATCTTCCTTTGGTGGAATTCGCCTACAACAATAGCTACCAAGCCACCATAGGCATGGCACCCTTCGAGGCTTTATATGGAAGACCATGTCGATCACCAACTTGTTGGTAGGAGTCTACAGACAAGCTCGTATTTGGGCCGGACGTGATTAGAGAAACTTCAGAGAAGGTGGACTTGATACGAAGACGAATGAAGACTGCACAAGATAGACAGAAGTCCTACGATGATAAAAGAAGGACCAACCTTGAGTTTGAGGTTGGAGACAGGGTTTTCCTTAAAGTATCTCCTTAATTTGAGGAATATCGTTCTCTTTTGGTCTACAGGAAAATTGGCACCAAGATTTGTAGGGCCATTTCCTATCATTGAGAGGGTTGGGAAGATGGCTTATAGAGTAGAGCTGCCTGAAAAATTGGCTGGAGTTCATAATGTTTTCCATGTCTCTCATCTACGAAAGTGCTTACATGAGTCTGCGGAAGTTGTGGAGCCAAGCATACTAGAGGAAGTAGAAGTGGAATGAGAAGCGACAGTGAGGAGAGTTCCGACTCATATCTTAGGGACAGAAGTCAAAAAGCTACGCAACCGTGAAGTCCATCTTGTTAAAGTTCAATGGAGTGACGCTGAGTAAGACGCGACTTGGGAGACTGAGGACAAGATACGCGCAACCTACCCTTTTCTTTTCGAGGGTACATCCTTGATCTCTTTTCCATAAGTTTATGCATGCTTATATTTATCTTTTAAGTATTTCTCCTCGGTCATATTCTTGATCCTTAGGTAGAAACCAATGGATGTAAACATGTATTTGAAACATGTTATGGTGATAGTTGCAAGTGGTATGAATGATTAGGAATAATTGCACTTGTATGAATGATTGTGTACTCATGTAGAAGTTATAAAGTATGATTAGGAATAATTGCATACATAATGGACTCATGGCACTATCATGATTTGCATTAAGGAGGTCAACTGAATCAGTAGACCGCCTGATTTTGCATTAGATAAGGACATATACACACACTATGCATATAGTCATGAAAGCATTAGAAATCTGGTTAAGGACAATGGATGCCTATGTTTGATGATTGAGTAGATGGACGATTGGATCGTAGGATATACATTCTTCTTGACTTGAAGATTTCGGGACGGAATCCTTTAAGGAGGGGAGAATGTAACACCCCGTATATTCTGTGAACATTAAAGTAATGAATTAAAGAATACTTAATTTTAAAAGTGGAAATTAGGGGAAACAAGTTTTGCCATTGCGTTCTTCTTGGAATTCTGCTTGAGATAGAGTCCGATTTTGTGTGAATCGGACTCCATATGAAGAAATTATGGAGTTCAGAAGATTTCAAGTTTAATCAGAAAACTAAATATAAATAATAATTAAATAAAAAAGCAGTTCAAAATTCAAAAATTCTGAGATTCAGCTGGGCGGAAAAATTCCCGCCCATAAGGGTCGACTCCCCCATGGGGGAGGGGAGGCGACATAGGTGTCGACCCCCAAGAGGAGTGTCGACTGGGGGGTCGACCCCCCTGTAGGGGTCGACTCCCTCGGCCAGATCTGGGGCTATTTTGTCCAGTGACATTTTCTGAGTCATTAGGGCATATGTGGCGACTTCCGGTTGGCTATATTTGGTCTGAATGGCTCTGATTTCTCCTAGGTTAATCCAACGGCTCTCATTAATCTAAACTTCTATATAAACAACCCTAACCTTCAACCTTAAAATCCCATAACCTTGCTCTCTGAAGCCGTCATGCTGTCCATGGCCAAACAAGCGTAGCCTCCATTTTTCTCCAAACTAGAAATCAAGTCCAAACTGGAGAATCAATAGTCTACATCAAAGGATAGCTTTTCAATTTCAGAAATCAGATCCCAGAAAACAAGATTTATTCTTTTTTTGTAAGTTCAGTTATTCTTTAGATTTGAACAAATAAAAGTCATGACTTGTAATGAAGTGAAACTAAAACTGTGCCTAGTTGTAAGATAATCGTATTCTGATTCATGTTTATCCCTATAACAATTCTGAAATTACCTATGCCTACAATACTATTGTGATTGATACAATTTATCATGTTGTACATTAGTTTGTGATGAACCTATCATGTTATATATCAATTTGGTGATGAACCTATCATGTTGTATATTAGTTTGGTGATGAAGCAATCATGTTGTATATCAATTTGGTGATGAACCTATCATGTTGTATATTAATTTGGTGATGAACCTATCATGTTGTATATAAATTTGGTGATTCTTTTATGATGCATTATATGCAAGTTCATAAGCTAAGTCATGTTCATATATGCTTATATGACTAGATCTACATGCTTATATGTTTAGATCTATGTTAATTTGATCCAACTCAAATGCAAGTTCACATTTACATGCTTAATTAAATTTGTGTAGAACTATGCCAAATTTATATCACACATGCTTAGTTGATCTATACTATTTTATGTTGTTGGATTGTTACATGTCCCTTTGCTTTTCCCTTTTGTTTATGAGTTAAAAAAATTTGCGAGCCTAACGTTCTATGTAATTTATGCAAACGAATAACGGGGGATATGTTGGGAAAAATATTAAATTATATGCTATTGGCATAGGTTGGCTCATAATCATGTAAATGATTAATGGCATGAAATGGTATAACTTGTATACCTAAGAATTATGGACATAATTTAGAGGGTAAATGGGACATGACTTGAGTTGATAACATTGGTGGATAATTTACATATAAACATAAATGGTAAATATGTAAATTAATTAAAAGATGAATATGCCTAACCCGAGGTTAGATTGAGTTACAGTGTAAGACTGCCCGGAACCGCCCGGCACATCCCGCAAACGTAACAATACATATCTAACGTGAGAGGTTAGCACATTAAGCCCAAAAACCCGAGGTTAGATTGAGTTGCAGTGTAAAACTGCCTGGAACCGCCCGACACATCCAGCGACCACAACAATATAGATCTAATGTGAGAGGTGGGTGCTTTAATGAATGAATTAAAGCTACGGAACAGGCAGGCTAAGAATGGTAGGGTTAAGTTAATTAAGGCAACACTTAACCAATACAACATGTTAACTAAAATGATGAGTGAGGTTAGGTTAATTTGAGAACACTTAACCATTTTAATATATTGATTAGAAAACCCTAGTAACGGGGACCCATTTCAGCAGTAACCCACATAGATGTATCATTGTATCCTGAACTAGGCAGGGTGGGGCACGATTACTAGGCTGATTATAAGCGGTCAAAATAACGGCGGGTGTTGCAGCAGTGTAGGTTCCGATGGAGTATGGGCATGCACGTACTCCAGCATGGACAAATCAGCACTGGGCATTAGTAGTTTACATTGTGCATCTTGAATTTGTGTCGGGTTGCGACCATAGGAATTGATACGCCCCATGGTGGGACCAACACATATATCTACCATCAAGCGGGGCCGAATGACACAAGTCATAAATGCATGTGAGTAGAAGCCAATCGATAAAGGGATCATTTTATCATGAACACATGGTGCTAGTTGAAACACTTGTTAGTAGGTGCAAAGAAATAGAAATGAGTGCGATAGTATATTCAGTTTATCTTGCCTTATTTATTGTTATCTTATTTCAGGGTATTGTCCTAGATTCAGTTTATTCATGTCATTATTCTTTTACCTGTTTACATGCTAAATAATCACCGGACTTACCAGGCTTATGTCTGACCCGTTTTCTTTCATCTTCTTGTCTTCCGTTCCCCTCGCCCCAGGTCCGCAGGGAGGGAATACTTCAACTTAGTCTAGGCCTTTTCCAACTTGAAGAGAGTAGACGTATTGCTTGCATTCTCTTTTCTTGGGCTATGGCTGTGGTTACACTCTTTATTGGGGATTTATGCTACTTTATTATTGTTTTATGCTTCTTTATGTTTAGTCAAGACAGAGGCTTTATTGTAATGATTTGGAAGTTGGTTTTGAGACAGTTGTTGTAATGTTTTTATTTGACCATGTGCTTATGAAATAAAAATTAGTTTTTTCGCTGTTAATATGTCTGTCTTGTAAATTACCTGTACCTTTTACTTATAATACTCCACCAAAGTTAATGCATTCCCTTTGTGAGAGAGCTTAATGGAGGTGGGGTGTTTACAATGTATCTCCATGCTGAATAATATTTTCCCTCTATCCTACCTACGATTTATTATGAGGAAAGGGTTTGTACTAATGTTCTGTTGATTGATAAATTATATACTTATAAGCATAATACTATACATTCCATTATATTTCCATATTTGTTATAGTAGGTTTATTAATATTACATAACACTCATCTGTGTGGTTAAATCACACCCATCTACTCCCAAGTATATCTGACCTAATACACTATAAGTATAGCTATATTCCCTTAGATCTCCTTGGTCCTTGGTACTGCCATAGTTCCTTTCATATCTTACTCGCTTAGATTCCACCATCTTTCCATGAGATTAATGAGATAACATTTGTAAAGGTCTGCTTCGTAAGTCCTGTAATATAGATATTTTGTCGTTTGATATGAAAACATGTGAACTATATCCGCAACCGACCACTCCAATGCCTACACTACAAACATTCACAATGGACTACTCTATCTTCTACATTGTGAACATGCACCTAATCGTTCTGCCTATATTATGGAGCCTCGCACATAGATTGTGCACATACCCACTTTGCACAGTACTCAATCGAGAATTTACTATAGCTATGGTCTATCACTTTATCAACGTAGCTATAACCCCGTGCAACCTCTCATGAGCTAGTTGGAATGAATTTCCCATCGGTTAACTGTAGTCCCCTAAGTATAAAAACTAAAACAACCATATTGCATTTCCTACCTCAATCCATGTCTCTATAATGAAGGATCAATACTGGTCTAACACAAACCCTTCCCAGTATTCATTGTTGATTAATGATGATAGGTACCCTGAGTGGACACTCTCTTTTTGGCACACCTCAAAACCTTTGTCAAACTTGGTGTCCCTCGGATACCCAATCACCCGTCAATCTTTAGACTTCCCCTATGGAGTCTAGGCATATCCTTTTAATGGACTTTACAGAACCTTCCTAAGATGGACAGCCCTGTCCTATATCGGAGGGACATCCTATGGCATCCTCCATGTCTTTATGAAGTCTCTTACCCATACCGATGAACTGCTGGTCATCGTAGTTACAGACATCATTTATCTAGAGGATATGCTATGGACCGCCCTGACTTCCTACATTCATATTCCCATCAGACTTCTCTAAATGCTTCCCATAAGGTTATCGCTGTAGCCTTACATTTTTATTAAACCCAATTTCTAATCTTTTTTTAATGCATCTAGTTTATCTTTCTTTTCCTTTTATTTACACTTCCTTTTTATTATGATATTTAGTCCTCTTTAAGGTTCACTAAGATTATATGTTTGTCCTAGTCCAAAAACCGTGCCTACCTGTCATAAACCATTTATCATAATAATTACTACCATTTCTTTTATTATCTGTGTTCTAAAGGTAGATTTTAACTCTTTTCTTTATTATACCGTTTACTACTTTTATTGTTCAGGTCTTTTCCCTCAACTTTGGCCTGTGAATATTCGACTTGATTATTGCCACTTTTTATCTTTATTTTCGCTTAACCATTATATTTTTACTTTTCCACCTATAATTCCAAGTTTTATCATTAGAGAGTTGTACATATTCCAGTGAGTTAGCTACTGAGGTATTAGCAAAAGTCTATTTCCATGTTTTCCGTAAAGTAATTTCTTTATGTTGTGATCCATAATCAAAGAATATCTTTTCTGTTCTTCTCACTTTCGTTTGGTAGAACAAAATACAATCGAATAACTATTTTGTACTAATACTGCTTCTTTTGTTTTTATTCTTCTAATTGCGTTCGCTACTCATTTCTAAAATTAAAATATGAAAATATTTTCTTTTCCAACCAACGAACAGAAATATTAACGACTTGCAAAATCAAGTTATATTAAATTCCTTTTTATTTCATTTTACATGTTTGATATTGTTATTATATATTTTTCCTGATTTAGGCTTATGCCTTTTTCCTTCACTTTTAAGCCTAAAGTTTCTTGTATGTACAGAGTCTATACCCATTAGAATAACTTTAAGTATAAGTCCTACATCTTTAAGATTTATAGTTTAACATGTATAACCTTAAATAAACTAACTTCCATAACTAACTTATACATAACCATGTCCATTCCAATAGTTATAAGGGGATTCTAATGATATCATATATAATTATCGTAAACGATATATAATTTAAACCCACTCACCTAAAAAAGCACACCAAATCTCTAATCTGATCCAAATCTGATCCTATTACCCGTAATCTTTCATTTTAATCCCTCTTCGGATCCACAAACTAGAATTTATTTTGATCTATAGTCCGGATCTAAAAATATAAATTAACTAAATCGAAAAATCAGATCAGAATTCTTGCCACATGTGAACGATCCATTTTAAATAATCCATTTCTTCGATCTATAATTTCTTCCTCCAATTTGTAATTCAAAAGCCCTCAATCTAGAATGTATATTTTATGTAGAATTTGAAGAGGAAGAAAAATGATAGGGATCCTATGCCCTTTTAGAAAAATATGGGTTTGGAGGCTAGCCCTATATGTTTATTTTTAGAGAATTTAGAACACATCGTGATCGTTTATGGAAATGGCCAGTTCACGCGGTTTCAACCCTCAAACGGGTTGACCTCCGCTATCAAGCGATCAATCTATGGGTCAAGCCAACCCCTAGTTAGGTTTACCCATGTAGGTCAAAACGTGTGAGACAGACATTCTTTTATTCGTGATTAATTATTGGTCTAACGCTATATTATATTAACATTTTATTTAATTTCATTTATTTCTCTATTTATTTTTGCTTATGACGTATGTTATATTTTCGAGTTCAAACGTATGGTTATTTATGGAATTCACGCATGTTGTGTATTTATAAATATACATGGACATACATAATTATTCTCAACACAGAACTTTGAACATCAATAACTTTTTTATACGAACTCCATTCATGCGTATCATAGTTGTAAATTGATTAGTAATATCACCACGAATGCAATGGTATGAGTCTCGAGGCCAAACTGTGATAATTCCTTATATGTTTATTTTCTTTATTCATTATTAAATTATTTTCATTATTTGTTTTGAAAAATGTAGGGTGTTCCATTGTTTCATTTATTTTTTCACATGGATTACTTCAAATTATGGAAAAGTATATATGGTATATTTATAGGTGTATTCAATGTAAAGCCTAATTTCATTTCATTGTGCATGTCTCTAATTTAATTAATCTCTGCGTTGCTTTTTTATTGATAAATATATTATAACTCAAACTTAAAGTTTATTAAGTACTATAAAATATCCTGTGTTTTTGTTTTCTAATAATTATGCTATGCTGTAAAACTAGTTGTTTTAATAAGTTACTTATATGTACATATGACTAGCTATTTAGTTAAAGAAATGCATTTTATATTCTCTAGAATAGATCAACCTTACCTTATTAGGGTGTATATGTGTATTAATCTCTTAAAGAGTTGTTTTATTTATGTTTGAATTGCAAAATCCAACATCCCAAAAGAGATGTTATAAAAAATTAAATTTTTTATATACTGGAATTTCTTAAAAAGAAATGATAAATCATGTGAAGGATCGTCATATAAAGCTTCAAAAGTGGCGATAATAATTAATGTCCAAAAAGAGATATTTAAAGCCAATATTACACTCCAAAGTAGTTATTTTATCTCCCACACCTACTTTTATTTAGCATTTCTATTTTTGTTGTTGTATTTAAAACTTGATATGAAATTTTAACTGTACCTAAAACAATAAATCTCAAGTTATGATATTTTACGATATTCTAACAATAATATTTAAGTCATTCATATAAGAAAAGATATTGAATATGACGCTCCAAAAATAGTGCATATGAAGTATCTTCAGAAGTGGTATGTAACACTTCGGAAAACATGTTTATAAAATATACCAACAAGTGATACTATATCACTGTATAATTTTTTAAAGGCATTGCATATGAAATATTTACAAATATCATGTAACAATTTAAGAAGTGATGTGGTAGTAAATAATTCGAAGAATTTGTTTTTGAGTAGATATGTAGCTTGGACAGAAAAAAATCAATCTGCCATTATCATGGATCACCTATAGCTCCATTAGAAAACTTTAAGAGTAAATAGCAATCTATGATTTATAACTTTTCAAAACTATACCACCAATGGAGTATCATATGCACGCCTACTCTTGAAAAAATCAGATGCTCTCTTAATTGATAATATATATGTCATATCACAATTTTAATAAACACTTTGAGTATAGTCATGAGAAGATCTTTACTAATGTAATAACATATTTGTACAACATTTTAAGCATATCTAAAAGAAACTCCTTTTATTTTGTGAATTTTTTTTTCGAACACTCCAAAAGAGATGTTTATATATAACTATAATTCTGAATTATTCTCTGATAAGTAACCATAATCAATGTTCAAAAGTGCTATTTGAGACGTAAATGAAGAATAAAACCTAGCAACTAGAAGTTGTGTATATAATTTATTTTAACTAAAAATTTAGTATGGTTACAAACCATATATTTTGAACATTATCATATAATATTTACGGATTCACATTAACAACAAAAAAAGTAGTTTGATCCTTATAAAGTTTATTCTAAGATTTAAACTCAAATGAGGAATAACTTGAAAATATGTATGTAATACGTGGGCGCATGTATGCATCCACATATGTAACTATTTAATTAACAATCTGAAGATTGTTTGATTACGTAAATATGAGATCATCTTACAGATTATGCATAGATAAACATAAATGTTGAATGATACATGGTTATATATATATATATGTGTGTGTGTGTGTGTGTGTGTGTGTGGTGTACTTGCTAGTAGCAATGTAATGATGGATCGAATTGAGAATCCAAAAAGAATTATTATTTTTGTGGCAATGTTCATCAACATTGAAGGAGAGGATAAAAAAGATACGACCTTTACACCCTTGATTATTATTATGTATAACATGCCATAACCTAGAAAACCGGTTATGGAATCATATCAAACTTCCATTATTCAAGTGATTTTCCACTAAACTCAGATTACAGAGTTAGTGGATACATAGGAGATTGAGTACGTACTGCTACTTAAAATTCCACATTCAACTCTCTAACATTCCATAACATGAAATTCATTTAATCGTAACTAAGTTCTGTGTACTTCTTTTAGGCGGAGCAGTTTTAACGGGAGTTCCCTTTTTATGCTTTGCAAATTTGCATTATATTTTGGATTCTTCGTAGTGAATTGGGAAACATTAAATGAAGCTCATTTAGTCAGTTCTTCTTGGACTTGTGTTGCAATATGTTCCACAAACTCTTTTGTTTGACCATAAGCATCAACAATGTCTGAGTGGTCAGAGTTACAATCTTCTATGATTACTTCTTCAAGTTGACTTATTAGTTTGTTTGAAGGGCATGCAATGAAGGAGTAGGTAGAAAGCATGGCCTGATATATCAGGATTAGAAGCTCCCCACTTATTGCCACAATTGTCCATTTCATGTACTACATTTTGTAAACAATGAAATGTTGGAAATGAATGAGCAAGAGGAATTCTGGAAGAAGAGGGGAAAGCAATCTAAGTCCCACATTATGAAATATAAGTACATACTTCTCTATAAGCTTATATAAATAAAGGATAAGAGGACTTGTGAATGGTGTGGCTAAGCCAAGACACAATATTATATTGATGTCAAATTGGGCCTAGTGCCTTGGGACACTTGGAGTCCATGACACGATATTATATTGATGTTAACTTGGGCTTAGTACTTCGGGACTCTTGGAGTCCATGATACAATATTATATTGATGTCAACTTGGGATTAGTGCTTCGGGACTATTGGGGTCCATGACACAATATTATATTAGTGTCAAAAATTGGGATTTGTGCCTTGGGACTCTTGGGGTCTCATGGTTAAATAGGTCGCTGCTTGCAACTTGGGTTTGTTGTATTGAAATGAGTTACTTGATCACTTTTTATCTGTAATGTCCATTCAATTGAGTGGATACAACCGTTTCATTTTTAAATGCGAACGCACATTCATGCACCACTTGGTTAAAGGGTCACAACCTTTCCAAAGGTCATTAATGTTCGAATAGGCATTTCCTCCAGCCTATAAATACATGGCCTAAAACAAGATAGAACACACATTAGTTATTCTTCTCAATTTGCTACTTTTTTTCAAAGTAATCCTCTGTTCAAGTTTCCATAATCTTACTTCAGTTCGATGAAGCTCCTTTTTTGGCACTGCAGTACGCGGTTGGTCCGTTTTATCCTGGGAAACAAATTGCTATCACGTCAATCAATGCATACAATGGCAATATTGTTTCAAGGAAACAGAATCATTTCTGGACTCGTACATTACTGAAATATTCTTCTTCTAGTCTGTTGGCGACGGTTCTGTACTGCTCCAATCTAATGCACAATCAGTATCGCTTATTGTCGTTGCTATAATCACAGTTTGACTTGACAATTATGACATTATTGAGTAACATTGATAATTGTTACTGTCTATTTGCAATACAACCATGTATTAACAAAAAGATCTAACTTTGTAATACAATTGTGTGTTGACAAAAAGATCTAACTTTGTAATACAATCGTGTATTGACAAAAAGATCTAACTTTGTAATACAATCATGTATTGACAAAAGTTCTAACAATCTTGAAACAATATTGATTGTTGAAAACGACAATAAGCTATGTCGCAAAATAGCAACAATAATTTTACATCGACACAGACGGTGACCAACGCTCTGATTGCGCCAATGGTTCCAATGGCTCTGTCTCATGGAGAAAGGCTACAGAAGTTCAACATCATTAATTTTAAGCGTTGACAACATAAAAATGTTGCTTTATCTAAAAACATTGGGACTTTCCAAATTTCTGACCAAATATGTTCCTAAAAAGATCAAAATCAAATTTGGCTAATATTTCAAAAGGGGGCATTGCTGATAGGAATTTATGTGCACTAATATAAGAATGCAACCTGGAAAGGAACTAACCATAAATGATGTTCTCTATGTTCCAGAAATTTGTAAGAACCCGATTTCAAGATCATTGCTTAGCAAACATCGATTCAAATTAATCCTTGAAGCTGAGAATGAAGTTTATGTAGCAAGAGGAAATGTATGTGATGGTTTGTTTAAGAAAAAAAATGCAACATCTATTGTACCACACACTGATATGAATTAAAGTAAATCTTCTGCTTATATTGTTGACTCTTCCAACATGTGGCATTCTAGATTTGGGCATCTAAACTTTGATACATTGCACAAATTGATTAATCTAGACACCAATTATAAATGTAAAATTTGTGCAGAAGCAAAATTGACAAGAAACTCGTTTCATCATGTTGAACGAGAAACGGAACCGCTAGATATAATACATACAAATGTATGTGATTTGATGTGTTTAAACAATACAAAGCGGAGTTGTGAATCAACTCAACAAGAAAATCAAGGTTTTATGAAGTGATAGAGGAGGAGAATATGTATTCCCTTTTGAAGAATTTTGTGTTGAACATGGTGTTTTACACCAAATTACAACACCATATTCACCTCAATCCAACGGTATAGCCGAACAAATGATGAATGCTTTATTATGGCTTGCAAGATAATTTTTGGGAGAAGCTATTCTTTTGGGAAATCATATTTTAAATAAAATACCCTGAAATAAAACATCTAAATCTCCTCATGAACTTTGAAAAAATAGACCACCATCCTATAAATACTTAAAAGTCTGGGGGTGTCTTGCCAAGTTAGAGGTACCAAAACCAAAGAATGTCAAAAATAGTTGATTGTGCACTCATTGGATATGCACAAAACAGTGCTGCATATCATTTTTTGTACAAAAATTTGAAATTGATGATATTCATGAAAATACCATCATTGAGTCGATAAATACTAGATTTTTCGAACATATATTCCCCTTGAAACAGGGTACTGAAAATCATACACCTAAGAAACCAACGGAAGATGAAGTTCCTAATTCTCTTGAGGAAGTTGAACAAAATAATACTCAGCAACGTAGTGCTGAGCAGCAAGTGGAAGAACCAAGAAAAAGTAAGAAGTCAAGGACCTTAAAAACATTTGGATCAGACTTCTATACCTTTATGTTAGAAGATGTTCCATTGACATGCAAACAAGCAATGTCTTCCAGTGATACCCCTTATTGAAAAGAGGCGATTAACAATAAGGTTGAATCCATTATGTCCAATCATACATGGGAATTGGTTGATTTATCTTAAGGATGTAAGACCTTAGGTAATAAATGGATATTTAAAAAGATGTTGAATCCTAATGGTTCAATAGACAAGTACAAAACTCATAGTCCAAGGATCTAGATAAAAAGAAGATCTGGACTATTTTGATACATATTCACTAGTAACATGGATACGATAGCTTATTGCATCCATACATGACTTAGATATACGTCAAATGGATGTTAATACTGCATTCTTGAATGGTGAATTAGAGGAAGAAATCTATATGAAACAAACTGAAGGATTTCTAAGCTCAGAAAATAAGAATAAAGTTTGCAAACTGGTAAAATCTCTTTATGGCCTTTAGCAAGTTCCAAAATAGTGGAATGAGAAGTTTGATAAAGCTATGTTATCAACTAGATTCACGATAAATGTGTGTATATAAAACACACACATATTGGATATGCCATTGTTGGTCTCTATGACATGTTAATCCTAGGCAATAACAAGGCCATAATAAGATTTACAAAGGATAAGTTATCCTCTAGACTCGATTTGAAAGGCCTAGGACTGGCTGATGTGACATTGGGTGTAAAAATTCTGAGAACACCACAAGGATATGCTTCACCAAAATACTTGAAAAATTCAAGCAATATAATGTAACTGTTGCAAAATCACTAGTAGATATGAACCAAAATTGGGTAAAGAACACTGGTGATGATATCTACCGGTTAGAATACTCTTGTGTACTGGGAAGTATCATGTATATACTAGGCCTGATATCGCATATACTATATGCAAACCAAGTAAATTTATCAGTAATTCTGGTAAATACCATTGGAAAACAATAATCAAAGTTCTTGGATATCTAAAGTATACGCAGAGCTATGGTCTATACTATACGAACTATCCTTCAATAGTGGAAGGATACAGTGATGGAAATTGGATCACATGATACAAAGTCTACAGGTGGATATGTGTTCACATTAGGAAATGGAGCAATTTCATGGAAATCATCCAAACAGACTAGTATTGCTAGATCTATGATGGAATCAAAGTTTATTGCACTAGATAAAATTGCATAAGAAGTAGAATTTGAAGCTTCTTAGAAGACATTCCTAATTGGATCAAACCTATGCCTCCAATATGTATACACTGTGATAGTCAATCAACCATTAGGAGAGCTAATTGTACATTATACAATGGAAAATCTAGGTATATTCGTCGTAGACATAAAACGATAAGACAACTTCTCTCTAACGGGGTTATCATAATATATTACATTCAATCTAAAGATAACTTAGCTGATCCACATACAAAAGACTTGCCAAGAGAGAAAGTTTAAATCTTATCGATGGGAATGGGGTTAAGGCCTATAGAATAAAGGTTTTTTCTAAAATGGAAACCCCACCTAGTTGACTGAAGATCCCAAGATCTGGGTTCAAAGGGACAATGAAATTTTAGAGAAACTTGTTGGGACTATTACACACAAACCATTCCTATGATAAGTCAGTGCATTACATGTTGAAAAGGATAAGTATCAATACTTTTAATGATGTTTGTATTTGAGGAATCAGAGAATAACCTTTATAGAATCGCCTACGTAATGCGAAGGCACTGCTTCAAAAAGAATTATGAGGCCAAATTCTCTAAGCACTTATGAGATCAGGCAGGTGTTCAAGGCCAAAACGAACACATACAGAGAACGAAGGATTATAAGAAACATTTATCGTGTGTTAACTACTTTGGAATTACACAAAAGGCTTACAGTTTAAGAACATTCTATGTCTACTGATTCGCCTATGATTCAAATAGGTAATCAGTAGGAAAGTTCAAGGCCCATGTGCTACTTTAACCGATGCGTTAAATGATTCGTAAAACTAAGGGAGGCTGCTCATTCATGTAGGGGATTGCTGGAAATGATCGAGCAATAGGAATTTTGGAAGAAAAGTGGAAAGCAATCTAAGTCGCACATTATGAAATATTAGTACCTACTTCTTTATAGGCTTATATAAATAAAGGAGAAGAGGATTTATGAATGGTGTGGCTAAGCCAAGACACAATATTATATTGATGTCAAATTGGGCATAGTGCCTTGGGACTCTTGGAGCCAATGACACAATATTATATTGATGTCAACTTGAGCTTAGTGCTTCGAGATTCTTGGAGTAAATGACACAATATTATATTGATGTCAACTTGGGCTTAGTGCTTTGGGACTCTTGGGGTCCATGACACAATATTATATTAGTATCAAAAATTGGGCTTTGTGCCTTGGGATTCTTGGGGTCTCATGGTTAAATAGGCCTCTGCTTGCAGCTTAGGTCTATTGTATTGAAACGAGTTACTTGATCACATTTGATCTGTCATGTCCATTCAATTGAGTGGATACAACCGTTTCATTTTTAAATGCGAACGCACATTTATGCATCGCTTGGTTAAAGGGTCGCAACCTTTCCAAAGGTCATTAATGTTCGAATAGGCATTTCCTCCAGCCTATAAAAACATGGTCCAAAACAAGATAGAATACACATTAGTTAATCTTCTCAATTTGCTACTTTTTTCAAAGTAATTCTTTGTTCAAATAATCTACTTCAGTTCGATGGAGCTCCGTTTGTTGGCACTGTACTACATAGTAGGTCCGTTTTATCCTAGGAAACAAATTGCTATCACGTCAATCAGTGCATACAATGACAATATTGTTTCAAGGAAACAAAATCATTTGTGGACTCGGACGTTACTGAAATATTCTTCTTCTAGTCTGTTGGAGACGGTTCTGTACTGCTCCAATCTAGCGCACAATCGGTCTCACTTACTGTCGTTACTATAATCACAGTTTGACTTGACAGTTGTGACATTATTGAGTAACATTGATAGTTCTTAATGTCTTTTTGCAATACAATCGTGTTTTGACAAAAAGATCTAACTTTGTAATACAATCATGTATTGATAAAAAGATCTAACTTTGTGATACAATCGTGTATACAATCATGTATTAACAAAAGTTCTAACATGAAATCTATGGGAACTGAGATATTATCTAATGTAATTGGTTGTCTACCTTTATTACTATCTCCAACCTGTATGTTTTCCACAACCTCAGAAGAAATTATATTTTTGTTTGGAATATCTGGCTTGTGATTGTCTGGTGAATGATTTGTGTGAACCTGTTTAGGAATCCATGATTTTTGAATAGATATAAAACAATATTTTGTATTATTATTTCCGAACAAGTAAAATAAACTACATGCCTTTGTTTTATACTCATATTGCAATGCAACACAATCTCTTTGATTAGTAGATTGGGCGAACTTTACAGATTCTGGATATTTAAACTTGGGGTCTACTCCAACAAGGACACGCGCGTAATTAAAATGCAATTAATTATTGGTACCATTATCCAACTTAATCGGAGTGCCAATTGCGCTAGCAACATGGATTATTCCTTCTGCATTTCAATAAGCCAAATATAAGTCCATAGGTCGAATCCATATTAGAATAGTGGAGAAATATTCTTGTGTAAATTTCATACTAACTCTTGTGTAAATTTCATACTCAAAGATCATTTTCGCATTATCAGAATTCTTAATTTGTATGTATATAGACCACCACGAAGTACATTCAATATCACAACTAGAGGAAAATAGCATCAAGACTTACCCATTCAATTAGTGGAAAACTTCATATAGGGAAACATATTTCATCACCTTGTCCTAAAATTTTTTGAACTGCTCAAATAGAGGCCGTCTTCCCATAATATACATAGAAATTTTATTTATATGTTTACCAAAAACTAAACATAGTCACCCTATGAACAAGCCTGCGTGCGACCACCTAGATCAGGCGGCTATGGTAGAGGGTCTTCACGTGCTTCAGCTTTCTCGTCACTTGTAATCATTTCCACCATAATAGGTTATAGATGTCGTATTAGAAAAAAATATGTATCAAAGTACAAATATGAAGTATATATTTACAAAGACAAAAATATAATGCCAAATATATTTAAAGTAGTAAATAGATATAATATCAAATATAAAAATATAATTAAAACTGATTTGAAACATAAAATGCCAAACTTAAATCTTATAAATAATTATAAAATATATACTTTGACAATGCTTTAATAATTCTATTTTGAAACTCATTTGAAAATCATTTGAAAAGAGAATAGGTAGGTGCAGTCAAGTTTTAACAAATATAACTAAGACACTAATACATATTTTCATTATTCTTGAACTCCTGATAACTCATGAGTCCTGGTTTTCATCACCTGTCATGATCATCATCTCTATAGCATCACAGACAATCTTGTTACTTCACAGTCTTGATTGTTTAAACCTGTTAAGTCTTTAATTTACACTGTATATATAACCGTTAGTAATAAATGTAAATATATTTTATACCAATACCTATCGTATATGTTGTTGTTATCATCAAAACATCAGTATACTAACATCAACTGCTAATAGTTAATTATTTACACATGTCTATTTATGTAATTAGCATGTTGACTAAAAGATAAATTAAATATATATTCACTTATTTTAAGTGCCGTTATGATTACTAAGCCTCATAGAATGAATACTTTAAACGTATTGAATCTGGGCTACAGTTGTTTATGGTTTCTCTGAGATAGAGGCATAATAATAGCGTAACTGCGGTCATTTTATTTATTTGAAATAAATGTTTCCAAATCGATGCTTATTTATGTCATGCTATTTTAAAACAAGAATCATTATATTGTACTATTTTAAAATAAAGTTGATTTATTTATTAATCATGTTTAAATTAATATTTACTTATTTAAAGGTGTTTTGAATTATTTCATAATGATTTTAAAATTAATAAATTTTTATTTAATTAAAGATCTAACAGTTAATAATTATATATCTAAAAGTTAATTTATTTCCTTATTAATAGGATTTGAAGTTAAATACTTATCTTATAAAAATGTTTATAGAGAAATGAACTTGAAATCATTTAATGTAAAAATGCTAGAAGAAGTTGTTAATCCTCATATTGCCATTCAGGAATGTCATCTTGCAAAAGTACAAAGATGCCCTATATTTAGAATCTTTAATGAACAAGCAAAAAGCTAGGGTTAAGTGGTATGAAGAATAAGGATGGACAAACTCAGGCACTCGGGCAAGTGCCTTCATCCAATACTTCTCTAAACTGTTTGGCAATGGAACCAACTTCACTCTAAGTATTGATGATATTAACCAAATGAGTCTTTCTTAAATTAGCCAAATTGATCATGACTAGCTTTCCATATTGGTTGCTGACAGTGAAATCAAAAAAGCAATCTTCTCTCTTAAATTTTTTTTCTTGTAAGGGGCTAAAAGGATTTAATGCTACATTTTGTACACACTGTTAAACTATAGTTGGTGTTGATGTTTGCAATGCCATTAAAAACTTTCTAAAAAATGCTAGGATGAAGGACTTCTTCAACAACACTATTTTAGCCATCATACCTAAGTTCAAGTAACGAATTTCGTTCTTTTAGACCTATTTCTTGCTGCAACACCATTTACAAGATCATCATCAAAGTTATTACAACAAGACTCAAGAAGGTTTTACTAGCAATAATCTCTCCAAACCAATTTTCCTTCCTACCCAATAGGAGCATCCTGGATAATGTGGTGTTAGCCCATGAATTTCTTAGGTGGTACAACACCTCTAACATCTCCCCAAGATCCATGTTAAGGTTTGGCATAAAAAGGTTTTTGACACTCTTTATTTTTATATACTGTGGTGAGAATTATGTGGTACATGAACTAAACCCTTGCACCATATTTTGTATTTATGTCTATATGTCTTCTACCCACTTCTCCATTAATATAAATGGGTCTCTCATTAGACATTTCAAAAGTATACATGGAACCAGGCAAGGGGAACCAATGTTGGCCTATATTTTTTTTATCATTGTTATGGAAGTTCTATCTTGTATGATTAACGATCTGGTTGACAAGAATTTATTCCTCCTCTATCCTAAGTGTAAAGAGCCAAGAGTTAGTCCCTTCTATTCGTTGATGATCTTATCATTTTTTGCAAATATGCTATCATGGCCATGAGTAGCTTCAAAAGCACCACAGACAAATTTTACTTTATGACATACCTGCAAATTAACTCAAAAAATTTGAAATTATTCTTATAGGAGTCAATGCTATTAACACTAATTATATCCTTGTGATTACTGATCTTCAATTTAACGACTCTACAGTCTCTTATCTTAGAATTCCCCTTGTCACATTTAGAATCGTAACTCTTCAGTGCCTTCCTCTATATGAAAAGATTACTGCTAGGCTAGAATGTTGGTCAAACAAATTTCTTAGTCAAGTAGGTAGAATCGCATTAATAAAATCTGTCATCTTCTTCATGCATGTTTATTGGGCTCGCACCTTTATTCTTCATATCAAGCTTCTCAAGGTGATTAAGACAACCTTTATGAGATACGTATGGAAGCGAAGTACTCACTCATGTTACATGCCCCTATCTCCTTTGTTAACATTGAAAACCTATCAAATATGACGGTCTTGGCATTTACAATGTAATACTCTGGTACAAAGCTACTATCGTCTAAAACATTAATAATGTTCTTAATAGGAAAGAAAATATATAGGTTAGCTGGGCCCATAAGAATATTTTGCATAATAAAAACTTTTAGACCATAGTAGCTCCCCAACTTCTAAGCTGGACTAGGAGGTGCATTCTCAAGATAAGGGACATTATCCTGCCACTTCTAAAATATAAACTCACCGTTAATTCCATTTTTCAGCTTTTGGGATGACCCCTATTAGGAATATGGCATTATTATTAGCTTAACCCTAACTCATAAGACCATAACCAACCAACCATTCTGTTCAGTTATCCTCTCTCTTGTTTTGAAACTGGTTCAATGAGCGGAGCAACCAGAAGAAGGAACCAGCCACATGTCAGGTAAAGGGGGGTTACAACGACAAAGTGTTTGCCGTTATAAGGTTACAACAGTAAATACTTTGTCGTTGTAAAATCATAACGGCAAACACTTTGCCGTTATAATGTTATAATGGCAATGTGTTTGCCGTTATAACCCAATCCCAGAACCCCCCCCCTCCCCTCCTGCGCCGCCAGCCCTCTTCTTCATTCTCCTTCTCCATAATTCAAACCTGAAAATCAAACCTCATCCCCCATTTTTCACCAATTTTTTCCACCAATCCGTCAGCTTTGAACCAAATTAACTACTATATTTGAGATATTCGTTCGAAAATATGGCCAGATTACTTAAAAATTTTGCCAAAAAATTCATGCACGGCGACGATGGTGGCATCGAGGGAAGTGGCGCAGGCGGGAGTGGTGCAGGGGGTAGTGGGGAACAACCAGCGCTCGGAATAGAAGACTTGCTTGCAGCCGCCGAAAGCATGAAGAACGAAGACGTAGCGGCGCACGAGGAAGGCAACCATCATGGACGTGGCGGGCGTAGAGATGGACGAGCAGGCAGGGCGCGTAGGGGTGTGGGATCGGTTTCCGCTAGACAAGACGATTTCAATGGTTTTCTGGATAAGAACCTCAGCGCCGCGAAGCTTCCTTTCCTATCCAACTTTCGCATTCTTCCAGAAGACAAAGTACACGTTAGCACGCAGTCAAGTTTGGCTATAAGTATTTTTAGGATTATTTAAATAGTATTCTTTGAGCATTAGATATTGGGTAAATAGTATAACATTTTGTTGAACCGTTGACAGTCGCGGAATATACGTTCACGTGGTTCGTTAGCGACCACACTTAGATATTATCATGCACACTTGGCGGGTAAGGAGGGGGTCGCAGGACTGTTACATGCTCTTGGATTTCAATTTTTTCTAGGTAATATTAAAGACCTTTTAATGAAACAAGTGGATAATTTATTAGTCATATTTTATCTTATTGTGCGCTTTACAATTTTAGGAATAAACCATGTTATAAATGCCGATGTCCAATTGTGTGCGGCCATTGCTCTACGGTGGTACAAAACCACCCACACATTTCACTTTCCTTGTGGTGAGTTAGGACTTACACCGCTTGATTTCTCCATGCTTACTGGTATTAGCATTGGAGTAGGTGCTTATCCCCCACTGCCTTATGACAATGGTCGATGGCGTGATCGTGCACTTGTTCAGGATCTACTGCCTCAATTTGATGTTTCTGCTGCGTCTTTTCAGGAAGAAGGCGCTATTAGAGTGAGCGCCATCCGTGCGGCCATGGACAGCATGCTCGGTCAGTACTCTGTTGATGATGACTTGGAGCTTGCTCGATTATTCGTGTTATACCTTATGGGTAACCTGTTCTTTAGTTCTTCGAGCAGTAGTTTGCCTGTGGGGTTTCTTGAGGTCGCGGCTGAGTTAAAAGCCGATGGGGCAATTTTATATGATTGGGGCACACCTATCCTTGCATACCTATACAGATGTCTCGACATGCAGTGCACTATCTCTGATTCTCAGGTTTCTTTATTTGTATTCTGGGAGTTGTTACAGTATTGGTACTTTGAGTACTCTAGGTACTTTCATTTTGTCACCCGTACTGCAGACCCATCGACCTTTTTCCCCCGTATATCCTTTTGGACTGCGGACAACCGGGGGTCCAGGGATAATGAGTCACGCCATGTATATCCAGTTGCCCACAACCAAATCGAGCTGAGGATGTATAGGGATCAGATTATATGGCATCCATTTGAGCAGAGTACATCCATCGGTCTTGAGATCATACAGATTGCTAGGATGCTTGTCGGACGGAGATTTCCACTTATATCTTATCCCGTGGCGATAGGTGCTTATTGGTATCTTGGTGAGAGGTGCTGGAGACAGTTGTATGACTTCGACGCTATTCCGGATGATCCGCACCCACATACTTATCGGTGTATGATTTACCCGACGGAGCAGCTACATATAGCCAGGGCAGCAGGCTGGTGGACGGCCGAGAGCTTTGTTATTATTGGGGAGTGTTACCTTACCTTCTGGCATAGATTTTTCACCGGGTCCTCCAACACGATTACACATGCAGCATCGATTGATTTAGTAGGGCCATCTGCTATACGACACAGCATACGTCCACCTGTTGTCGAGGATATTACCCAGCCCAGCCAGAGTTTTCGTGCAGCTGATCATGTGGCGACCGCTAGTCATTTTGGATGGACCATGGCAGTGCCCACCATTGGACCAGATCGTTACGTAACGTGTTTCATCCTCCGGCCCATCATGATTACCCGGATCCTACACAGATATCATATCATAATCTGTATGATATGCAGATGGGGATTAGGCATACGGGCTATCTAGAGCATAGGCGTAGCCTAGATTACTATGATGGTGTGCTACATCGTGTTGCAGAGGAGGCACGACAGCAGCATGCACATTTAGAGGCCCAGCTTGAGGCAGAGCGCAAGAGACTTCAGGACTTGCAGATGTATTACCACCATAGGTCTAGTGCTGGGTCCATTCAGCCTCCAGATGTTGGTGATGATGAGAGACGTCATCGGCGCCGCACACGTATACGTACACATCCACCTTCAGATGACTCGGACGAGTGACTTACTACCACTTTCATGTACTTTCGCATTTGTCAGTTGTAAGTACTTTTTATGTATTACTTTTTCCTAGTTGTTAATTGTATGTCTCTGTTGTTTGAGTAGACGTTCTGTGTTTGTTCACTACCACTATTATGTACTTTTGATGTATTACGTTTTCGCAGTTGTCAGTTTTATGTTCCTATTGTTTGAGTACGCATTCTGTATTTGTTGACTACCACTATTATGTACTTTCAATGTATTTTGTGTATGTTCTGGTTATGTTTCTGTGTAGAGACTGTATTTGGTTCTGTGTAGAGACTGTATATCTGCGTAAAGACTGTTTTTGTGTAGAGCCGGTATGTTCTGTTGTTCTAGTTCCTGTAAGTGTTGTTTGGAATGTAATAACTTTTGAATTTGATGTTGAACAAGATTGCCCTCTTCTCGTGTAGAAATGAAAATTTCTTAAATAGCATGCCAACATAACAAGGTTTATAGATAACTCCATATTCTACGGACAAACATCAAATTAAATAACAGTAAAACAATAATAAAATCACAATACCATAAGCCTACTCAGTTCCATAGCGGGTCAACCAACTGTAGCGGAGTTTATACGCTTTGTAACCAACAAACTCCTCACCATACTCGAAAAGGTAACGAGAATCATATGTTGCTTGATTTGTTTTAAATATGTTCTCATCTTCAACAGTTTCGATAATCTTTGTGTACTGATCACTATTACTAGGTTTGAGCACTATTACTAGGTCGTTGATTTACTGGAGAAGGACGTGGAGCTATAACCGCTCGATGCTGAATCGCGACAGGCACCTCTTCAACTTGTGTATCATGAACTAATCCAACTTCGTTATCGTTCATTACGTTTCGTTCGTACTCATCATAAATCCTTCCCATTTGTTCATCACTTATTTCTGAATCGTCCACGTAACCTGCGCATCAGTAGAATAAGTAGAGTTACTAGAAGTACGAATTTTGTTGATAGTAAACGTTACCTTTAAGAAAACATGAAAATAAATTTTCTCACTTGAGCCTGCAACGGTGCTGCTTGAAGCTGTAGAAGGTATGAGATGGATTATCAAATATGGAGAACTTATAAGGCCAATGTACGACCAACAGTTACAATTCAATAGACTTGAATACCCATTACAGAGTTCTCGTGATATTATGTTAGATTCTATACAATGACCGGTCATATCATTGCAGCACGAAAAATGGTGCCAATACATGAAATGTTGGTATGTACTTTTAATCTCGTGATATTACGTTAGATTCCCTATAGTGACTTTTCACATCACAACAAATGTGGGCAGTTACTATTAATTTGTATACTGTTGTCATTTAATTCGGAAGAGACTACTCAATGCAGTCTGCGAAAGATGGAGACGTTTAATGGAATCCCAGCAACGAATGATGGAGACGTGTCTTTATTTTTCTTCTTCTCAGTGAATGGTCTAATCATGTCATACATGCATGTGAAAGGGTATACTCTACATACACGTGACTCGTATTAATTTCACAGTGACATTGCAGCATGTAATATTGTTGTATGCCTCAGTGTCAAGTCATTTCATTGACTGTAGCAGGCCTTGGAAACATTATTCGTAATTGTTTTGTCATAGTGGCAATTTTGTGTATATGTAGGAGTTTAAAAATAGGGGTCGCCCACTGGTGCTTTAACCATTTCAATTCACGAAAGAGTTAAGAAAAATGGGTCGTTCCCAGGTGCCATACATAACTTAGAAGCTTACATGACTTGATAATTATAACAACTACGACAATTGAGCAATTATAACAACGGGAACAACGACAACTAGTACAACAGAAGGAAATGCCAAACCATAATCATACAAACTACAACAACTGAGCACACATCATCAAATTCAAACACGTACACCTACCATGGCCTAGGGAAAGGACCATCTCTAGTCTTACCGGCATTAATCTTGCTCAAGCGTCTTATTTCTGCTTGCGTTCAAGTGCATACTGACGTCCACGTTCGCATATGGGAGGGTCAATCCACTGCTTAAAGCAACAACAATCAATGTCATCAGGATAATTCATGTGGTCGTTGTAGGCTTGACAGTCAAAAAATCGATGATCAGCATTTGTTTCGGTCTCGTCAACAGCCTCGACTGATCTTGTCCACAATGGCAAATAGGGTTGGATCCAATTGTCCGTAGTGGCTCGGAAACCTTCCCTTCAAGTACAATTTCTTTTCCAGATCTTTGATGAACAGAAGAGACATCTTCGTTTGAATACGGTGAGTATCCGTATTCGTGAGTTGGGTGAAATGGTTGCTGGTGTTGGCCTGGACGTTGCATGGCATATGATGACGAATGTGCTTGGGACATGGGCTTCTTGCTTGCAGATTTTTTGCCGGTACGCTTGGGTTCAGACAAAGACATTTTTCTGGTTGTCACAAATGAATTTGAGAAGGTGGTCTGGTTGTGTGGAAGAAGGAGGAGGTAGGTTGGTATATAAAGGGAGGGCTTGCGACCATTTAAGTAGCCGCTGTGGTGCCACGACTATAAAATATAACGGCAAATAGTTTGCCATTATATTTTTACACAAGAAATTTCATTTCCCAGTGTGTAGGCCTATCACTCTTTTTCTATAGTTTTCAGACCAGAGTGTGGTCATGTCACTCTTTTTCTAAAGTTAAGAACGCATTTTCCAACGTAGCTACAGGAAATAGTGCACAGTGTACAGTATACAGCGGACAGTATGCAGTAAAAAGTGCACAGTACAACGTAAACATTACCCGTTGTCAATTTTTTTTCACATTCCGTGTCTTTTGGAAACGGGAAGTTATATCCTTATGCAGTGGTAACTAAATCTCCTCCTTTATATAACTAACATTGCTTTAGCAATACCCGATCCATACGAACCGAAAATTATATCTCAAATAAGAAAAATGCCAATATCGTACCATCTTCTTACAATTACACGGACCTTCTCTCAGGACCATCAAACCCTAGTCCGTCCACACCCAGAGAACAAACAGAGTGGTATATCAAAATGGAAGAGAGACACAATGACGAGGTGTGACAATTAGAACTTGAAGCAGGAATACATGAAATGGAAATATGACATCGGCATGACAATCGTAATCGACAATGTGATCGCAGGTCTAACCTTGTAATTCCTCGTGTTAGAGCCACAGTAGAAGAAGGCGAGGTGCAATCCGCAAATATTGTATGCTTTTGTGGATTTGAAGCACCGCAATTAGTCGTCCGTCATGGAAACGACGTTGGATATCGATATTATAGTTGTCCAGTACATGGCAACGGATGCGAGTTTGGACAGTGGATTGATGACCGTTTTCCCCATCGAGCAATTACGTATGCTTTGGAACTAGAGGAAGAAATAAGAAAGCTGCGAAATCAAGTAAACAACCTAAGTAATGCAAATTATCGCCGGCAACGTGGGTTAAATTAGGATTTAAATATTTTATGTTATGCATACTATGTACTGTATCATTACGCGTCGAATCACTTTTATCTTTATGCTTTATTTTAGTTGAAAACCTTCACTGAAGTTTGAACGAAGTATGTAACCCTATAGCTGTGTAACATTTAGGTTATGTAGGTTGATTTTATTTGTGGAACCTATTGTTTGTCTAATCTACCGTTTGTGTAATTTATCATATTTGTTACTTATTATCACTTATGTAACCTATGCGTAAAGGTCGTTCCTAGGTGCATTAAACGATTCTATACAACAACGAGTTAAAAAATATGGGTCGTTCTGCATTGACTGGTCAAGTCTTGCATAGTTCCCATAGTTCAGCCATGTTTTATGGCAGGGTGGAGTCATGCCACTATTTTTCGAGAGTAGGAGTTAAAAATAGGGGTCGTCCTCGGGTGCATTTACCATTTCAATACGTGTAGGAGTTAAAAAAAAGGGTCGGCCTACTTTGTGTCAAACAATTTATGGAAACAGTAAAACAGTATATAGTGCAAACAGTGATACACTATACATTGATACAGTACTAGTAATTTTGTTACTGATAAAGTTGATGCATTATATATCAATACCAAAAATTTATCACAGGTATCACCTACTTTGTGTTTATGTTGGGAATTGCAACATCTCTTTTTAGCCCTGCTTTGTGTTCAAACACATCAATAATATGCACCATGAAGAGTTTGAACGGTCAAGGAATAGTGTACAACACAACAAGCCTACGGTGGAATTCGGTGAAGGAGCACAAGTTCAGTCTAAATCAGTGAAGTCGAGAACAAAATCTTTGAATGCTCGATTGCGCGAAGTTATAGCAAATCAAAGACCTAGTAAGCAGATCGTATACGAAGGACAAGAAATAGAGCCCCTACATCCAATTGGTCCAACGCTACCTAGTGGAGCTTAACCTATTTGTTGTTGTGGAGATGAATCGGTTGTTGTTGTTGCCAAAACTGAAAAAAATGCTGGATGTCGATTCTTCGGATGTCCTGCCTTCGAAGACCATAGGTATTACCCCAATGATATTCAATGTTGTAATTTTATGCAGTGGATAGACCCCCGATGTGCCAACGTGGACTTCAATATGCACTGGAAGCGCAAGCCGAAATAAGGCAGTTGAACAAGATTGTTGCGGATGCAACTAGAGCTGGCTATCTCAGATATCATTAGGATTTGGTTTTTCTTGGATCGAAGATTTATTACTGTACTTTGAATTTGATGTTGCTATGTTATGTTGTTCTAGTTCCTGTAAGTGTTGTTTGAAATGTATTAGCGTTTGAATTTGATGTTGCTATTTTCTTGGATCCCCGAAATTGTTAGGATTTGGTTTTTCTTGCATTCTTCGCATAGTACAGTCATGTCATCTGGCAGATTCCATATAGTGTTCCCTATAGTGTAGCTGTTGACCATTCACACCATTACCAATCTTCCAGCTATATATACATATGTTAACTTACTCACAACATACAAAACTCAAACAACTTCTTCCCCATTCTTAGAGCACATCCTTGGATTCGCACTCACTGAAAATATCTTCGTGGGCAACATCTACAGATTCCGAGGAACAAGCTTATGAAAACATGAGGCTACAGGAGCTTGAAGACGAACTTCAGTTCCTAAACCAAATGAAACCGCAAACTATACCGCTGTATGAACAAGTGAACGTTCAACCTCTACATGAAACACCAGTACCACCTGTTCAAGTATCATCTCAACAAGAGGTCACTCAGTTAACGCAGAAAGCAGAGTTCTTTCGTGTACCACTGCACGAACATGTAGTTGATTCTTATCCAGTTCGTTGCTACTGCGGGTATGCGGTTGATGTTGTCGTTCAAGCAGAGGGCAACAATATAGGTCGGCGCATGCAGCGATGTCCAGCCTATCCAAATGGTTGCAATTACACGGACTGGATAGACCAACATTTGTGTCCTCGGGGAATAGCATATGCTAACGAACTCGAACGAGAAAATAGACGTGTTCGAAGTGATAATGAGCAGTTGCGATTGAACATCATGTGACGCCTGTAAGACTAAACGTAACATGCATTGTAATGAAGTTGCTAATGCCTACTCCATGGTTTGATTGAGTTAGTTCGCATGTACTATCATCAGTTGTTGTGTCTTTATAAACTATTTTATCTTTGTGCTTATTGTTGTATCTCCTTATACAACTCTATTGTGACAAATCTTTGTCATTAATATTATATTGGAGATGTAATGACCCGCATTAGCAGAGGTATTATAATTAATTAATTTAATTATAAAAATGGTGATTAAAAGGATTTAATGGTCATGGAATTAAATAATGGTGAATATTTAATTAAAATAATAAATTAAATAATATATTTAATTCTGAAATAATCAGAATTGGCTGAAATGGCGATATGGTGTGAGCTGGATCATCTGTGATATATAATTCAGTTTGGGATTTGAATTTAAATAACGAATATATTATTTGAACGACAGTTTGAACGTATAATTATAATATAATTATAATCGAACTTGAAATGGCGCTGCAGTTCGTTATTTGGCGATTTGAACTTCAACTGAATGTACAGGATTCGTTTTAAGTCGGATTTCTGTGAAACAAGAAACGTGTGGAGCTGGTGGAGTATATCTTTCTAGTGGAAGAGAAAAATCGGGATTTCGTCGTATAGATTTTGAGATATGTCCAAATCAAATTTTAGAAAAGTCGTTGTAGAATTCCTTTATAGTTTATAAAGGAATTATTTATATTTTAAAAAGGAATATCAATATAAATCGAATATCGGGTTGACCCAGATTGAAGTATCGAGCTAGAAATTCATACAGGATTTTTCTGAGTTATATGATAATCCTCTATGAATATATACGATAATATTTATTTATAAATATTTAATTAAATTATTTTTAAATATATTTATATATTTAAATGGGTTTATTTTGAGTTTGAAAAATAGTGTTTTCATGAACAGTTTCAGAAATTGACGAAACTGGTTTTATTGAGTCCGGAATAGTGATATATAGCGGAGTGCCAATTTTCGTAACAATCGGAATGATCATGTAAACGGGGGAGGCTAAAACGGGTGACAACATTATATTGAATATAATGGATTTTTATAATGAAAATATCTAAAAAAATCTCTTTGAAAATATCTAACTTAATTCCCTTATAAATAAGGATTCACTACCTCCCTTAAGACCTAAAAGTATCGTTTCTATCTTCTGTAGAAATGAGGCCGCCTCTTATCAAAAACCCTTCAAGAAATTAAAATTCTCTTTGTACTCGATGAAATTGCTCAATGTCGGATCCGTTAGACTTGGGTGGTGGAGAGCTTTGAGCAGGCACCTCCAGTTTTCGGTGCGACTTGATTTCAAGGGTCCGATTGTTGTTGCGATGTCAAATATTGGGTTCTGACATTTTGACACAGCGGATGGCTAGGGCTGCGGGATGTCTTCGATGTGGTGGTGGAGGTACCACAGTGGAGGTGGCGTTGCATTTCTGGCAAGAAGGCGCTTCATTTGGGGTGGTCAGTGGAATTCCGGTGGTGGCAATCAGAAGGCCGACAGTGGTGGATTTCGAGAAGAGCATTAGGTCGGTTTTTCAAGGGGGGTCGAGTGAGGAGTGAGGTGGTTGTTCAGGTAGAGATTGGGGAGCTGAGAAGAATGGCGGTGGTTGTGATGGGAATAAGTCGCCGGAGGAGGAGAACACGACGGTCAACAATGAGGTCAAATGTTTGGGATGTTACTGGAGGGAGAAGATATTAAACGGGGAGGAAGGGTACACGTTGGTCTGGGCTTGAAGGGAAATGGGCCTGTTTTGTTTAAGGGGGTGAGGGCCCAATCCTTTTAAATTCAAAGTTGTATTTTAATTTAAATGTACATTGACTTCGAATTGACATAACTTCGTCATACATAAATGAAATTCAGCGAAACAAGATCCGACAGGATCGTATGGACGGGAGCAACACAATGAGACTGACCGGGAGTGGATCGGAGACAGTTACAATTTATGGCGAAATAAATTGTCCGACTGAATCAAATAACGCAAACCGTTATTTAACGATTAACGCGCAACTGTGAGTAAATCTCACTAACTCTGAACAGTTTATAAATTCATGTTGTATTTTTAGAACTGTTAAATATTGGCTGATTGACTGTGTGTTGACTGTTTGATTGAACTGCTAGTCAGTTAGTTGAATTTCTATATTTATTCTGTTTAACACAATATATCATATGGAATTGAAAGTAATGTTGATTTTATTGTGTAACATATGTGGATGCAGGGAAACAGTTTGGAGGAATCCAACTGGATTCCTCAACATTTATTTTACTGTTTTTCATATATTGTGATATATGATGTGATATATAATCTGTTGTCGATTATATGTGTTTGGCCGATACTGATCATCGTGATTTGATATGTTGAATACCATAACATACCGAAATGTTGATAAGGGAATATTTTCAAAGTGATATTTGAAAATAAAATATTTATAAATGGAATATTTATAAATAAAAAATATTTATAAATTGGAATATTTATAAATAGGAGATATTTAGGAAAAAGGAAAACGTTATAAAAAGGAAACTGTTATAAGAAGGAAATCATTTTTAAAGTGGAGAACCGTTACTAAAAGTAAATCTTTAAATTGAATAAACGTTGTTAAAAAGGAAATCTTTATAAAGCAAATGAAGGAGTTAAATCGAATATGGTATTCGAAAGGAGTTAAATCGAATATGGTATTCGAAAGGAGTTAAATCGAATATAGTATTCGAAAGTTAGTAAATCGAATTAGTTATTCGAAAGGGGTTAGTCGAGACGAGTCAGTTGAATAGAGTAATTGAATATTTGTTATTCGAATAAGAGTTAACCAGTTAGAGTTAAACCAGTTAGAGTTAACCAGATGGAGTTAATCAATTAAAGCTAAACCAGTTGGAGTTAATCGATTAGAGTTAAAGAAAGTAGAGTTAATCGAGTATAGTTTATTCGAATAGACTAAAGGAGTTAATCGAATATATAGTTTATTCAAATAGAATAAAAGAGTTTATCGAATATATAGTTTATTCAAATAGAATAAAGGAGTTAATCGGATATAGTTTATTCAAATAGAATAAAGGAGTTAATCGGATATAGTTTATTCGAATAGAGTAAAAGGAGTTAATCGAATATATAGTTTATTCAAATAGAATTAAAAGAGTTATCGAATATAGTTTATTCGATAGGAGTTAAGTGAATAGAGTAATCGAATATACCTTATCGAAGGAAAGAATTATCGAATAGAAAAGATTTGAAAGAGAGTTACGTAAGGAAGTTTGTTAAAGAATTAGAAGGGTGAACTTTGTCTATTTCAAGGTTAGAAACGTTGTTCAGTTAAGGTCTGAGAGGTAGTATTACCCCAACTTGATTGACTTCATTTTTAACTAAGGAATGGTTAAGGTTCGATAGTAAAGGATGGTTAAGTGAATTTAGTAATTAAAGGAAATGGTTTGAGTTGGCATCGCGATGGTTTGTTTAAACATCTGTCTAAGTCCAATGAAGAAGCTTTGGAAATGTTTTCCAAATAAGAAACCAGAAATGTTTTCTAATAAAGAAAACAAGAAATGGAAATGTTTTCCATTGTTAATAACGTATATTTTCCAAATTTAGAAAATAAGAAATATTGAATATAGGGAAATAGGAGATAAGTAAATTAATGAAATAAAGAGATAAATGTTGAATGATGTTTGATCGATATAAATTTCCATTTGGAAATAATATCGTTGTTTGCACACATGTTTTTCTTCGATTGTTAAATCACAGACTATCGAAGTTTTGACCATTTTAACGTTGTTAATATGGAGAGATCGGTTGAATTATTATCCAAAGAACCACTCTGTATTGGCATAAGCATTGCAAATCATATATGCCAAAGGAAATTGAAGACGGAGTTATGCAAGGGCTATCCTGTTTACAGAATAGTGCCTTCGGTTCATCCTGTTCCTGGATGACTTAGATGGACGTATGTCTGACAAAGTATTTCCAGACGATCACGTATATTGATTTCTCCAACCGTACCAAGAGTGGAAGCGGAGAAGGAAACTTCTTTTAGCTAACACATAATGTATTGTTGAGGACGTCAATAGGTGATTTGATGGATTTGATGATGTGGCATTCAAAGTGAATCTGGTGTGATGATAAACCGTAGCTTCTAGCCTCACATCTGGTAAATGACAGAAATCGGGCAGGCAGCATGGCTAAGTCGGTCGCTCCGAAGTAGGGTGTATAATCACCTGATCTAGAGTTTCATTTACTTCTCAAAAATCTATTGTTGATGCTGTCCCATTCGGGAAACGGTTATTGATCCCAACCGTTGGTGATATACATTCGATACACTCAAGCGAAATGAGTGGTCGGTCATGTGTGGTCGGGTTGCAAGATGTTCTTGTTGAACCCAGTGCATTCCTCTCTAGAGGTACATTAGAGAAAGGTGGTTCCATACCTTGTCATAGTTGGAAATCCATACCCAATACGTGCTTGCGGTTTTGATTGTATACTATATATGTAGAACGTGAGATGAAAGCGTTTCTGCTAGAGGATTATTATATTGTGTTGATAGACATTATTATAATATCAAAAGGTTTTTGATATAAAGATATTTGGATTCTTATAAGGGAAAAACCCGTTCCGTTATATGGCATGGTCTTATGAGATATCGATTACCTGCTTGAACTATTTTAAACTGTTTTACTCATACCAGTCCCATGACTGACCCGGAGTTTATTTTGTTTTGTTTCCCTAAACTCTTGGGTGCCTAAATTTGTATGGACAGTCAAGTAGTCGGGATTTACAGATATACTGGAAGAGCTTGGAGCAGGAGGCTTCAGGATCATATAGCTTTAGTTATTTCCGCTGTGTCGTAAGTGTTGTACTTTGATAATGATGTATTCAAGTACATATGTATATGTTATTCATTCCGCTGTGAGATTCGTGTTACTCTGATATTGTGTTCTTCTTCTTCTATTCAATGTTTCTATCTTATCTTTCCTCACCCTCTGTTTTCTTTCTATTAATTTCCTGATTTTCAATTTAATTTGGGGTTGGACTTGTGTTTTTTGTCAGCTCAAATTGGACTGGATTTTGGGGTCATTATAGATGGTATCATAGCTTAGGTTAAGTAATTACCTTGGCTCTGTGGCGTGACTCAGTAGAGATGGGGTCAGTAATAACCTAGATTGAGTTGAGTGTATGTATACGAGTGAGCGTATTTGTTATTGATATAAAAATTGTTTTATATTGTGGTGATTTATTGGTTGAGTTTTTTATGAGTTCTGGTCGATCAGTTTGATCCACTGTATCGGTAGGAGTTACTAAACACTCGAATACGATGGGTCGACACGATATGTTTTGACAAGAGGGTAAATTAAAATAAGTTTACCTAAGGTATATCTTGATATAGAGAAGATATATATATCAAAATTTTAATATATTGGATATATTGGTTGTTATTATAATCGAGTAAGATTATAAATTAAATGGTTATGTAAATAACTAATCAGAATTCATATAAGTTAAATACGTGAAATCAGATGAGTTAAATCTAAAATTTAAACCAGAAATTGAGTTAAAACTCTGGAGAATTGGATAAGTGTTTGTAAATGGATTTGGATTAAAAATAAGAAAAATTTAAGATCCTAGGATATTTTAAATTGTTTTACAAGCAGTATGAATTATATTTTGAAATGTATTTCAAAGTGGAAATGTTTAGAAATGGATTTATAGTATTGAACTCACTTCGATCGCTGGAAAATAGATTCCGATATGACAGCTGCATCATCAGTATTCATTTTCGAGTTGTAAGTGACGAATTACTACCAGAGATACTGTTTTGAATTTGTTTTGGGAAAGACAAGTTGTGTTTAATTTCAAAATAAGATTTATAATATAGAATTTGAATAAAGAGAATTCAAATAGATTTGAATATAGAATTTGAATAAAGAGAATTCAAATAGAGTTTGAATTTAGAAATTCAAAGGGAGTTTGAATATATGAAATTCAATGAAAGTTTGAAATAGAAATTGAATATAGAAATTCAAAGGGAGTTTGAATATATGAAATTCAATGGAATTGAAATAGAGTTTGAATATAGAAATTCAAATGGGGTTTGAATATAGAAATTCAAATGGAATTCAAATATAGAATTTGAATATAGAAAATATAAAGGAATTCAAATATAGGATTTGAATATCGAAAGTGAAATGGAATTTGAATATAGGAATTCAAATGGAATATGAATATAGAATTCAAGTGGAATTAAAATATAAGATTTGAATATATAAAATTTGAATATAGAATTAAAATGGAATTTAAATTATAGAATTTGAATAATAGAAGTGATATAAAATTTGAATAGAAATTGAATAGAATTAACTAAGTCGAAGAGGAATTAGTTAATTGAGTTTCGAATTTGAAGTTGAACTTTGAAAGGTGAATTGGATTTGTAAATGGATATTCGAAATCGAATATAGAACTTAAATTTGAAATTTGGATTCAAATTAGTTAATAAGCAAGTTAAAATATATTTGAACATGTCATGTTCAAATATAAAAGTGAAATAGACTAAAGAGTTAATTAACGAATTGAGTTAAAACGATCAGGTATAGTTAAAATAGATTGGGCAGGTATAAATATACATGAGATAGGTATGGATAAGGTATGAAGGTATATAAATAGAATGCTCGACAAAAAGGTATGTATTTAATTCATATATGAGATTTTATGCGCCGTATTGGCTAGCTGCTTGGCTTTTTCTTTTTCTTTTGGATTGGTGAGGGCCATGGGAGGCTATTTGAAATATCTCAATGCTCCCGGTACAAAGGAGGTTATGGCGAATTTTTCGGAAATTTAAGGAGTTAGAATATTTTTAAGATAATTTGATATTTAGAAATCAACGTATCAATATATATATAGGAGTCGATAAGGAAATGAACTTAGAAATAGAATAGTAAAATCAAAAAGGAATACTAAGAATAAAATCTAGTAAGAATAGAAAGAGGAAGCGTATACGTGTTTAAAAGTGAATAAGTAGTTGTGTGGTATTGATTATTCGAGTAAGTAGTCATATCTGTTTTGACGTTATAAATGTTATTCAGTCAAGGTCTGAGAGGTAGTTATACCCCAACTTGATTGATTTCATTATTAACAAATAAATAGTAAGATTTCAGGCTCGAAGTTCAATGTTGAATAAGAGTTAGTTGAATATAGTATTTGGGTTGTCGTAACGATGTTTTACACAACATCCTTTTTAACCCAAATAAGTGTAAGCTTGGAAATATAATAAAGAATATTTCCTAAGTATAGAAATAAACGAGATCGGAACAGAGATAAGTAATTGGAATATTTTCCAATTATAAATAGCATATATTTTCTAAAGTTTAGAAAATAAAGGAAGGCGATATTTGGAAATGTTTTCCAAATAACATAAAAGGCCAATATGGTTATTGAAAATATTTGGTTAACAAATATTGATAAAGAAATAGAGAAGTGATTTAACTAATGGAATATTAATTAAGGGCTCAGTGACATGTTCAAAAGGAAAATTTGATTTTTGAAAAGAGTAAACTGTTTGAAAACTCCCAGGGAAAGACTTTTTGAATTAAAAACAAATTTCTATTGGAAAGGATAAAATGATATGCCAACAAAAAGGTACAAGTTTATATTTCTATTGGATATAAGATTTATGAGCCAAATTGGCAAGCTGCTTAGCTGTTTGATTTTCTTTTGGGATGAAGATGGCCCAGAGAGGCGAGTTGGAGTTTGACCGATTGTCTAGTACAAAAGTGGTGCTGGCGAAATTTTTCGAAAAGTTAAGGGGTTAGAAAAATTTCAGGATTTTTGAAAATTTTCATTGATAAGAATTAATTAATAATTTAATTAAAATTAAATTGGTTCAGTTGAAACTGAAGTTAAGAAGTGAACAAATATGTTCTAACCAGTCGATAGGGTCGTCCTCTACCTTTTAGCAATTCCGAGGACGAAATTATTTTAAGTGGGGAAGATTGTAATGACCCGCATTGGCAGAGGTATTATAAATAATTTATTTAATTATAAAAATGGTGATTAAAAGGATTTAATGGTCATGGAATTAAATAATGGTGAATATTTAATTAAAATAATAAATTAAATAATAAATTTAATTCTGAAATAATCAGAATCGGCTGAAATGGCGATAAGGTGTGAACTGGATCATCTGTGATATATAATTCAGTTTGGGATTTGAATTTAAATAACGAATATATTATTTGAATGACAGTTTGAACGTATAAATATAATATAATTATAATCGAGCTTGAAATGGCGCTGCAGTTCGTTATTTGGCGATTTGAACTTCAATTGAATGTACAGGATTCGTTTTAAGCCGGATTTCTGTGAAACAAGAAACGTGTGGAGCTGGTGGAGTATATCTTTCTAGTGGAAGAGAAAAATCAGGATTTCATCGTATAGATTTTGAGATATGTCCAAATCAAATTTTAGAAAAGTCGCTGTAGAATTCCTTTATAATTTATAAAGGAATTATTTATATTTTAAAAAGGAATTTCAATATAAATCGAATATCGGGTTGACCCAGATTGAAGTATCGAGCTAGAAATTTATACAGGATTTTTCTGAGTTATATGATAATCCTCTATGAATATATACGATAATATTTATTTATAAATATTTAATTAAATTATTTTTAAATATATTTATATATTTAAATGGGTTTATTTTGAGTTTGAAAAATAGTGTTTTCATGAACAGTTTCAGAAATTGACGAAACTGGTTTTATTGAGTCCGGAATAGTGATATATAGCGGAATGCCAATTTTCGTAACAATCGGAATGATCATGTAAACGGGGGAGGTTAAAACGGGTGACAACATTATATTGAATATAATGGATTTTTATAATGAAAATATCTAAAAAAAATCTCTTTGAAAATATCTAACTTAATTCCCTTATAAATAAGGATTTACTACCTCCCTTAAGACCTAAAAGTATCGTTTCTATCTTCTGTAGAAATGAGGCCGCCTCTTATCAAAACCCTTCAAGCAATTAAAACTCTCTTTGTACTCGATGAAATTGCTCAATGTAGGATCCGTTAGACTCGGGTGGTGGAGAGCTTTGACTAGGCACCTCCAGTTTTCGGTGCGACTTGATTTAAAGGCTCCGATTGTTGTTGTGATGTCAAGTATTGGGTTCTGACATTTTGACACAGCGGATGGCTAGGGCTGCGGGTTATCTTCGATGTGGTCGTGGTACCACGGTGGAGGTGGCGTTGCATTTCTGGCAAGGAGGCGCTTCATTTGGGGTGGTCAGTGGAATTCCGGTGGTGGCAATCAGAAGGCCGACAGTGGTGGATTTCGAGAAGAGCATTAGGTCGGTTTTTCAAGGGGGGTCGAGTGAGGAGTTAGGGGGTTGTCCAGGTAGAGATTGGGGAGCTGAGAAGAGTGGCGGTGGTTGTGATGGAATAAGTGGCCGGAGGAGGAGAACACGACGGTCAACGGTGAGGTCAAATGTTTGGGATGTTACTGGAGGGAGCAGATATTAAACGGGGAGGAAGGGTACACGTTGGTCTTGGCTTAAAGGGAAATGGACCTGTTTTGTTTAAGGGGGTGAGGGCCCAATCCTTTTAAATTCAAAGTTGTATTTTAATTTAAATGTATGTTGACTTCGAATTAACATAACTTCGTCACACGTAAACGAAATTCAGCGAAACAAGATCCGACAGGATCGTATGGACGGGAGCAACACAATGAGACTGACCGGGAGTGGATCGGAGATAGTTGCAATTTATGGCGAAATAAATTGTCCGACTGAAACAAATAACGCATACCGTTATTTAACGATTAACGTGCAACTGTGAGTAAATCTCACTAACTCTGAACAGTTTATTAATTCATGTTGTATTTTTAGAACTGTTAAATATTGGGTGATTGACTGTGTGTTGACTGTTTGATTGAATTGCTAGTCAGTTAGTTGAATTTCTATATTTATTCTATTTAACACAATATATCATATGGAATTGAAAGTAATGTTGATTTTATTGTGTAACATCTGTGGATGCAGGGAAACAGGTTGGAGGAATCCAACTGGATTCCTCAATATTTATTTTACTGTTTTTCATATATTGTGATATATAATGTGATATATAATCTGTTGTCGATTATATGTGTTTGGATGATACTGATCATCGTGATTTGATATGTTGAATACCATAACATACCGAAATGTTGATAAGGGAATATTTTCAAAGTGATATTTGAAAATAAAATATTTATAAATGGAATATTTATAAATAAGAAATATTTATAAATTGGAATATTTATAAATAGGAGATATTTAGGAAAAAAGGGAAAACGTTATAAAAAGGAAACTGTTATAAGAAGGAAATCATTATTAAAATGGAGAACCGTTACTAAAAGTAAATCTTTAAAATGAATAAATGTTGTTAAAAAGGAAATCTTTATAAAGCAAATGAAGGAGTTAAATCGAATATGGTATTCGAAAGGAGTTAAATCGAATATGGTATTCGAAAGGAGTTAAATCGAATATAGTATTCGAAAGTTAGTAAATCGAATTAGTTATTCGAAAGGGATTAGTCGAGGCGAGTCAGTTGAATAGAGTAATCGAATATTTGTTATTCGAATAAGAGTTAACCAGTTAGAGTTAACCAGTTAGAGTTAAACCAGTTAGAGTTAACCAGATGGAGTTAATCAATTAAAGTTAAACCAGTTGGAGTTAATCGATTAGAGCTAAAGAAAGTAGAGTTAATCGAGTATAGTTTATTCGAATAGAATAAAGGAGTTAATGGAATATATAGTTTATTCAAATAGAATAAAGGAGTTAATCGAATATATAGTTTATTCAAATAGAATAAAGGAGTTAATCGGATATAGTTTATTCAAATAGAATAAAGGAGTTAATCGGATATAGTTTATTCAAATAGAGTAAAAGGAGTTAATCGAATATATAGTTTATTCAAATAGAATTAAAAGAGTAATCGAATATAGTTTATTCGATAGGAGTTAAGTGAATAGAGTAATCGAATATACCTTATCGAAGGAAAGAATTATCGAATAGAAAAGATTTGAAAGAGAGTTACGTAAGGAAGTTTGTTAAAGAATTAGAAGGGTGAACTTTGTCTATTTCAAGGTTAGAAACGTTGTTCAGTTAAGGTCTAAGAGGTAGTATTACCCCAACTTGATTGACTTCATTTTTAACTAAGGAATGGTTAAGGTTCGATAGTAAAGGATGGTTAAGTGAATTTAGTAATTAAAGGAAATGGTTTGAGTTGGCATCGCGATGGTTTGTTTAAACATCTGTCTAAGTCCAATGAAGAAGCTTTGGAAATGTTTTCCAAATAAGAAACCAGAAATGTTTTCTAATAAAGAAAACAAGAAATGGAAATGTTTTCCATTGTTAATAACGTATATTTTCCAAATTTAGAAAATAAGAAATATTGAATATAGGGAAATAGGAGATAAGTAAATTAATGAAATAAAGAGATAAATGTTGAATGATGTTTGATCGATATAAATTTCCATTTGGAAATAATATCGTTGTTTGCACACCTGTTTTTCTTCGATAGTTAAATCAAAGACTATCGAAGTTTTGACCATTTTAATGTTGTTAATATGGAGAGACCGGTTGGATTATTATCCAAAGAACCACTTTGTATTGGCATAAGCGTTGCGAATCATATATGCCAAAGGAAATTGAAGACGGAGTTATGCAAGGGCTATCCTGTTTACAGAATAGTGCCTTCGGTTCATCCTGTTCCTAGATGACTTGTGTGGACGGAAGTCTGACAAA
The DNA here is from genome assembly GCA_030737875.1 of Allium sativum. Lineage (NCBI taxonomy): Eukaryota > Viridiplantae > Streptophyta > Magnoliopsida > Asparagales > Amaryllidaceae > Allium > Allium sativum. Next base: position 465,181,341 of record CM060922.1, read on the forward strand.
GTATTTCCAGACGATCACGTATATTGATTTCTCCAACCGTACCAAGAGTGGAAGCGGAGAAGGAAACTTCTTTTAGCTAACACATAATGTATTGTTGAGGACGTCAATCAGTGATTTGATGGATTTGATGATGTGGCATTCAAAGTGAATCTGGTGTGATGATAAAGCGTAGCTTCTAGCCTCACATCCAGTAAATGACAGAAATCGGGCAGGCAGCATGGCTAAATCCGTCGCTCCGAAGTAGGGTGTATAATCACCTGATCTAGAGTTTCATTTACTTCTCAAAAATCTATTGTTGATGCTGTCCCATTCGGGAAGCGGTTGTTGATCCCAACCGTTTGTGATATACATTTGATACACTCAAGCGAAATGAGTGGTCGGTCATGTGTGGCCGGGTTGCAAGATGTTCTTGTTGAACCCAGTGTATTCCTCTCTAGAGGTACACTAGCGAAAGGTGGTTCCATACCTGGTCATAGTTGGAAATCCATTACCTAATACGTGCTTGCGGTTTTGATTGTATACTATATATGTAGAACGTGAGATGAAAGCGTTTCTGCTAGATGATTATTATATTGTATTGATAGACATTATTATAATATCAAAAGGTTTTTGATATAAAGATATTTGGATTCTCATAAGGGAAAAACCCGTTCTGTTATACGACGTGGTCTTATGAGATATCGATTACCTGCTTCAACTGTTTTAAACTGTTTTACTCATACCAGTCCCATGACTAACCCGGAGTTTATTTTTTTTGTTTCCCTAAACTCTTGGGTGCCTAAATTTGTTTGGGCAGTCAAGTAGTCGGGATTTACAGATATACTGGAAGAGCTTGGAGCAGGAGGCTTCAGGATCTTATAGATTTAGTTATTTCCGCTGTGTTGTAAGTGTTGTACTTTGATAACGATGTATATTCAAGTACAGATGTATATGTTATTCGTTCCGCTGTGAGATTCGTGTTACTCTGATATTGTGTTCTTCTTCTTCTTCTGTTCTATATTTCTCTCTTATCTTTCCTCACCCTCTGTTTTCTTTCTATTAATTTCCTGATTTTCAGCTTAATTTGTGGTTGGACTTGTGTTTTTGGTCAGCTCAAATTAGACTGGATTTTTGGGTCATTACAGGAGATATAATTGATTTTATATCGAGTTTATTATATAAAATGAAGTTTGAATATATATATATATATTGTTTATAATATAATTAAAACGAGCCCGAAACGCGGTGGTAGTTTATAATTTTCAATACGAACTTTAACTGAATAAAACGAATCCGATATAGGTCAGAATTCTATGAAACAAGAATCGTTCGGGTCGATTAGATTAAAATTATCTGTTGGGGGAATTTTTTTTGAGATTTCATGACATAGATTGTTAGTTATGTTCAATTTAAATTTTTAAATAGTCGCTATGGAATTTCGTTAATAAACGATAACGTTTATTTAATTGAATATAAAAGAATTTCTATACATTTGGATATCGTTTCAAACGTAAATTTCTGAAAATTTATAAAATCATTTATTACATAAATACAAAGGAAATTCTCCATTATATTCTCTATTACTTTCACATCACAACAACTGTCCGAATTGACTACTCAATGACAGAACCATTATTATCCCAACCATTATTATCCCAACCATTATGTCGGAACCATTATTGCCAACCATTCTTGGCTAGAATAATTTGACTACTCAAGGCAGAGATATTATCCAAACCATTATTGCAACCCATTCTTGCCTACATGTATTGTGGCATACACCATAGCCATGACGGTGAACACTGAAGCCATGTTTTTGTCGTTAATATTATATTGGAGATATAATTGATTTTATATCAAGTTTATTATATAAAATGACGTTTGAAAATATATATAGTTTATAATATAATTAAAACGAGCCCAAAACACGGCGGTAGTTCGTAATTTTCAATTCGAACTTTAACTGAATATAACGGATCCGATATAGGTCATAATTCTGTGAAACAAGAATCGTTCAAGTCGATTAGATTAAAATTATCTGTTAGGGGAAAAAATTTGAGATTTCGTGACATAGATTGTTAGTTATGTTCAATTTAAATTTTTAAATAGTCGCTATAGAATTCCGTTAATAAAGATAATGTTTATTTAATTGAATATAAAGGAATTTCTATACATTTGGATATCGTTTCAAACGTAAATTTCTGAAAATTTACAAAATCGTTTATTACATAAATACAAAGGAAATTATCCTTTATATTCTCTATTACTTTCACATCACAACAACTGTCCGAATTGACTACTCAATGATAGAACCATTATTATCCCAACCACTATGTCGGAACCATTATTGCCAACCACTCTTGGCTACATGTATTGCCAACCATTATTGCCAACATTTCACAGCACAATAGCAGACCCATTTGACTACACAATGACAGAGATATTATCCACACCATTATTTCCAACCATTCTTGTCTACATGTATTGCCAACCATTATTGCCAACCTTTCACATCACAACAACTGCCCGATTTGACTACTCAATGACAGAGATATTATGCCAACCATCCTTGATTATATATATCTGTCCTACGTCTACATTCAGGGAGAACAACAAAACTAAATTTATAAAAAAGCAAGCAATGGACCCAAATCTATACCATCATTACTACGAAGTCAATAATCAAATTGACGATTCCGAACTAGAAATGGAGGAAGAGACGGAGGAGGAGCTGGAATAACACGCAATGGTTGGGTATTCCAATTATTTTGCTGAAGGCTCAATGAACAACCGTCGAGGTAGTATGCTTGGCCGGATTGACCGGCGGTATAAGAGAGACTACAAGGATGGAGATGAAAGACTAATGAGGGATTACTTCATCGACAATCCAACCTACGATATAACTTTGTTCCGCCATCGTTATCGTATGAGTCCGGCAATTTTCTCAAAAATTTATCTTAAACCTCATCAGTCAAACCCATATTTCACTTATAGACTGAACGGAACACAAGAAATCAGCCACTCGCCCCACATCAAAATTTCATCGGCGTTGAGGATGTTAAGCTATGGAACATCTGGCGATCAAATTGATGAATATTTCAGAATCGCAGCGTCAACAGCAATAGAGTGTCTGAAAGAATTCTATAAAACAGTTGTTGAACAGTTCGGGCAGGAGTATCTATGGACGCCTGGACCCAACGATATAAGTAGGATACTACGCAGGGGAGAAGCTAGAGGATTTCCAGGTATGATTGGAAGTTTAGATTGCATGCATTGGCCTTGGAAAAACTACCCAACGGGATGGAAAGGAATGTTCACTAGACATAAAAAAGTGCTGTCAATGATCCTTAAAGCAGTATCAACAGACGATTTATGGGTTTGGCATGATTTTTTTGGAGTCCCAGGTTCATTGAATGATATAAATGTTTTAAAACAATCGTATCTTTTCACAGAACTTGCCAACGGACTATCAACAAATGTTTCATATAAAGTTGGTAATATCGAACACAAAACTGGGTACTACCAAGTGGATGGAATATACCCAAAGTGGAGAACTTTGATGCAAGGATACAGAGTACCATCAAATGATAAAGAAAGGTATTTCATTGAAAAAGTAGCTAGCTACAGAAAGGACATCGAACGTACGTTTGGTGTTTTACAAGCCCGATTTCATATTTTATGAAATCCTATTCGTTTTCATGATGCAAGAGTGCTTTCCGAAATCATGTATGCATGTATAATAATACATAACATGATTGTGGAGTCAGAAAGAGGCGGATATAAGAATCAAAAGTCTAATTATCCTGACATGTTTACGGGGTCAAATGCAAAACCCCATAAAGATGTAAACTCAATGGAAGAATATGTTGATATTCAACACATTGAAGATCAAGCTGCGCACTTCCAATTGCGTGACCAGCTGGTGGAACATTTGTGGGCGCATAAAGGAAGGAATAGTTGGAATCAGTAGTTGGTACTAGAACTATGTATCAGTGTGTAGTCGTGTACTATGTATCAGAGTACTATCTATCAGTGTGTAGTTGGGTCAATAAATCTGGTTTCCAATCATATTGTAGATTGTATCATTATTTCAACAACTGGTACATAAATACTAAAAACTGCTCACAATCATATTACAACTCAACCCAACATATACAGCTAGTACATAAACAACAACTACTACATAAATACTACAAATAGGTCACAATCATATTTCAACTCAACCCAACATATATAGCTAGTATATAAACACCCACCAGTACATAAATACTACAAACAGTTCACAATCATATTACAACTTAACCCAACATACATAGCTAGTCCGTATACGAGCCACTACCACTTCCGCTTCCTTTGTGTTTTCTGTACTCTCCAATCTGCTCGGTTACTAGTTCTTGCTGTAGAGGGGAAAACTTGCTAAAATCACATGTAATCATTTTAATATAATTCTTCTCTCGCATCATACCTTTCATCTCCTCCAGCTTCTCTCATATCATTGCTTTCTTCTCCTCCTGCTTCTCTCGTAGCATGGCTTTCTTCTCCTCCTGCTTTTCTCGTACCATGGCTTTTTTCTTCGTATTTACATCTCTAGGAAGCTCTCAATCATCCCTAACTGCCTTTTGGAACTCTTCGTCGCTGCGGTCTTTGCACTGAAAATCAAGCTCTATGCTCTTTTGTCGCCTTAGATGAATTCTCTATTGTTTCCATAAATCTAGAAAACTCTGCACCGCGTTGCTCCAGCTGAATTGACTTGGCTCTGCCAACAGGTCGTCCGTCACTAGTTCCAAATAAAGGGTTTCTTTCTTGCGAACTCGGGTCACTTCCTGGACTAGAATCAGAGTAGTTGATCCTTCTAGCTTTGTTCTCCTGCTCAAACATGAAGTTGCTTGGGTTCTTCCACTTCGGCAAACTAGATAGAAGCTCGAAACAGACTTGAAATTTAAATGGATGACCATACTTTTGTTGGTAGGCCTTTCGTGACTCTTCAATCTGTAACATAAAGTGGAAATTGTATGAGCGTATGACATTTCTAACTAATCAATCATAGTATAGTAAGTTATTTTTCAAAGTAATCTACGGTACTTACAACGTCATAAGGTGCAGCACAGCTTTGTTGTCTGTTCTGCAAGCCTGTCAGTATTGCCAGATAGTTCTGACATGCGGCATTCATAACTCTATAACCCCGCCTCTAAGTGATGCCCATGTTCTATTCCTCGCTTCCAACGAATTGTAAAACTCTGCTACTCTTTCCCAAAATTTCTGACCTTTCATATTATTCCCAACAATGATGTCTTGTGAAATGCGTATCCATGATTTAGCAAGTGAAACGTACTGCTCGGAAGTAAACTTACATTTTTTTTCCATCCGCTACTAATCCTTCCCCTTCAGCATGATCATCCTCAATATCTTCTATTCCGGGATCTGGCTCCGATTCAACTTCGGTTTGGTGTCGTTTACTGAAAATGCCATTTAAAGACTTCCACTTTGACTTCTTTTGGTTATATTCGGGACTAATAGGCGCAACGTATTCTTGAATAAATTCTTCAGAATTCGTAACATTCGCATCCTCATTTGCATCTTCCTCCATCTCCTCCATCGAAGTTTCAACATTTTCTTCGGTAGTAGGAGAGACATACCCATACGAAAATTGTCTTTCAAGATTTTCCATAGCTTCCCGGTTACGAACCTCGGTCTGTTGCGGAGTTAGGTGAGGTTGTTGACTTTGATCGGTCTGCATCATCATTTACATATACGACGAATGATCGTCGTACACGCCTACCCCGGTCGGTCGTTGGTAAAACTGTGGCTGGGCGGTAGAATGGATGGGAAGAAAATTAGGAGGAGAGAACGGTTGGTACGGTGGTCGGTATGGATAATTTGAATACGGCGAGTAGCCATATTCGTGAGATGGCTGCAACGGTTGTTGTTGTTGGATTGACCGTTGCATGGCATACGATGACGAGTGCGGTTTGGACATGACTGTCCTATTTGCGGATTTTTTTCCCGCTTCGTTTCGGTGCAGAAAAGACATTTTGTTGTTGAAGAAGTTGAAGTTGAGAAGGTGGAGTGGTTGTGTGGAAGAAGAAGGAGGTAGGTTGGTATATAGGGAGGAAGTGCACTAGCCGTTGGAGTGCAACGACTAGTGCTTATAACGGCAAAGTGTTTGCCGTTATAAGCTTATAACGGCAAACACTTTGCCGTTATAAGCACCAACCCCTGTTCAGTCAACCAGCCATGAACGAGCTCAAAACTAGCCACAGACTAGCCACAGGTGACTGAACAAGTCACACCTGGTTGCTCCGTGGCTTGTTTAGTAACTAAACAAGCCATTGTTGGTTGTGCTCTAATGAGATAAATCAGACAGGGATAAATAAGAATAATATTATCTCCAATCTCATACATGGCAATAGGTTTATTTTTCCTAACTCCACTAACTAGAATATATGTCAGCTTCGGCGCAAGAATAAAGAAAATCAAATCTTAGAAGAATCATTGGAAAAAGTCATGTGGAACTGGACATGTGAGAGTTTCAATATAAAAAAAAAAAATTGTACCTTACTTTGTTCAGTGTTAAGCTTTGCCAGTTTGCAGGTGGTGTAATGTGATGTGGAAGAAGGAAAATAATGCCAAAGAAAACTTATCCATGTGGAAGGTGATTCACAATGCTCTTCTGTCCAAATGATGCTTGTTAGCTAATGGATGGATATCAATATCTGTTGTTGTTTCAGTGAAAACAAACCTAAGAATTTACCCTATATGTTTTTGAATGCCATATCATCAATTGTTTATGACAGGATGTGATGAGAAGATTTGGCAGATCAGATGTTCAGCTTGATAATAAAGTGGAATGGAACAATGTGCACAAAGAAACTATAATGAAAGAGAAAGAGTTAAGATTATTGCCTATGTTCTAAAGAAGTTCATGCATGAGATTTAGAAGGAGAGAAACACGTGAGTTTTTAACTAAGAGAAAGCAAAGATAATATCACAATTAAGAAATCACTTGCTTCATAATGTTAAAGAAGGGTTGAGGATAATTAACCTCGTCTTTGATTGTAGTATCCATGCAAACTAAGTTTGGAAAAGTTCAACGTCCCTCTATTTCGTGTTTGCATGCTTTGTTTAAGTATCTTTACTTTTTTGCTTTTGATGTGCCTTATTTTCCTTTGTTTACCTTTTGGTTTTTTCTTTTGCCCATTGTTCCCCATGTAATCGTCCTTGTCATACCAATAAAGTGGTAGGGGATCACTCAACTTCGTCGTGCTTACCAAAAAAATAATGATCATAATTAGCAATTAATATTTGATGAAAGACAACCAATTCTATGTACTTGATGAGGATTTTGAGATCGTTATTATTTAAAAACATTGAAGTTTAGTCAGCTGGCTTAAATTTAATAATCATTTATGTATAAACATAAATAGTTTGAAGATTATTAACCATTCATTTAAGGATTTTTAAAACTTTAATTTATTTTATCAGTATTAGTTTATAACAAGAAATCTTTACTCTGTAAGGTTTAAAAGAGCTATTATTATTTAATAAAAATAGATTGCTCTTTTGATATTATTTTTAAGTAATCATTTCTTACTCATATATACTTAAAGCCATAAAACATTCAAGTAAAGTACTTTTAAATATAAACTATTTTCAAAAATGATTTATTAGAAAAGGATATAAAAATGTGAATATCTTTTAATAAGATAATATATAAAAGGATTTTTTAATGGGATTAATAGAAAAAACTGAAACTTGATTATCCTAAATGGATCTTCCTAAATATGGTGGGATGGACATTTGTTTTGCACTTAAAATCAAAGAATCATGTTTGGGTTTGTTCTTATGACACCCCAAACCCCTTAACGTTATCCTAATATAGGATATCGTTGAAAAATATGGAGTGTTGTATGTATAAAGACATAAACATCACAAAACTAAGATTCAACAAGACATAAGCGAAGAAAACAATACATCCTCAGCAATTATCTCCAAGAAAGAACCAGCTAAGCCATCCAACTATGTGCTTCCTCCCTGAGAGCTTGAGAGGCACTATAAGAAAAATACCCTATTGCAACTAGCTATTTGCAACAGACAATAAATGATAGTTGCAGTAAATGATATTTAGCAACAGACCTACTATATCAGTTGCAATAGATAAGATTTAGCAACAGGCCTTTTCTTTCTATTGCGAAAAACATATTTTTAGCAACTGCGCTTCCCCTCCTGTTGCAAAAACATACTTTTAGCAACTGTGCTTTCATAACAGTTGCAAAAAACATATTATTTGCAACTGCGTTTCCTAGCCAGTTACAAATAAATATCTTTAGCAACTACTTTCGCCACTTGCAATAACTATTTTTTTTTTACAACCGGTAAAACCAGTTGCGAAAAACATATTAAAAGTAAGTATTAACTTTTAATAATTACTTTTAAATAGTTACTATTAAATGATTAACTACTAGTAATTATATAATAATTAAGATTATTATTTAATAATTATTAATTAATAGTAAAATTTAAGTATTATAAAGTGATATTGATAACTGATAATTAAATCATAATAATTAATAATTAGCAAATAATAATAAATAACATTTAAAATAATAAAATAGATAAATAATTATTAAATAATAATAAATTAATAACAAAAAGCTAATGGATAATAATTAATAGTTAGAAATTAATAATAATTAACAGTTAAAAATAATAAAATAGATAAATAATTATTAAATAATAATAAATTAATAACAAAAAACTAACGGATAATAAATTAATAAATTATTTTTTCTCCAAGTAATATTCGGTTATAATATAAAACGTATTAAGTATAATAGTTAACTAATATGAATTAATAGTTTAATAGTAAATAAATATGAAGTAATTATTTAATTGTTAATATAACTTTTAAGAATTAATATATAATAGCTAATAATTATTATTGATAATTAAACAATTTTAAACTTGCAACTTAAATAAAACTACAAAATATTCGTAAAATTTTAATATTTTTCTTCCAAATTTTCATCAAACTAAAAGGATTTAAATATAATACAACACTGTAAGAGATTCCAGACACTTCCGCTTTTCCTCCTCGATGATTTCTTTTTCCGCTTTTTCCCTCAAAACCCTATAATCTAGATTCCAGACACTTCCGCTAAAGTTTCTAAATCCCCTCCTCTGCTTCGCAATTCACGCCTCCTTTCTGCCTCCATTTTCAACCCGCATCCCTTCTGCCCCTTTTATTTTACTTTGCTTTGTTTTTCTCATTCTCAGATCTCCTCTTTTCACTAGTGTTATTCCGCCGCCATTGCTTCGATTTTGTGCCCCTCCTTGCGTCGTATGACTTCCGCTTCATTCTTCCTCTTCCCGTCGCCTAATATATTATGTCCTGGTCATTGCAAGCTTATTGAAGAGATTATGATTGGCAAGACAAATTAATCCACTTTTCTGGAGTTGAAATGGGACAGGCCTGTACAATTGTTCTGAGAGGTTCAGGGTACACAATTTTAGGTTTTGTTGTGTTTTGGTTCATGTATTGTTAATATTTAGCAATTCAGTGCATGAAAGCCTCTATATTTAACTGTTATTCCCTCAAATTGTCTATTTGAATTATTTTTCTGTTTGTGCCTGTCTTTTTGAACACCGTGATAATGAGTTAGCTTCCTTGATTGAGTATGTAGGATCTATTTTTTTATCTTTACCGCTTATCAAGGAAAAGAAGAAAAAAAGCAGTAAATATATTAAATCTATGTGACTTCCGTTCCATAGAATCCAGAAGTGAGAGCGAGCGATGTACATGAAAGGCGTTTTAGAAAAGGTCATTGTTGGAAATGAATTAGAAACATAATCTAAGGAAACAAAAGTTCACAAATTTGTTATGAAGTTTGTTACATTCTTGTATTCTGTTAAAATTATTGTTTATTTTAAAAGTAATTATACTATTAATAGTCTTGCGAATTTTTTAGCTAATATTTTAGTTCTTGTCAATTTGATTTTTACGATAATATTGATTTTTTCCTCCTATGCTTTTATATTGAATAATATGTGAAATTTGCAATTCCAGTATACCAAAATTCCTTTTAAATCGAAAATTTGATAGTAACGTGAACTGGCAAATAAATAAGCTAAGCATAAAATATATTTAAACTCGGGACCGCTGAAAAAGCCGTAATTATCTTTTGGTTCATTTGAAATATAGCTAATACTTGTTGAAATTTTTTTATCTACTTGAAAACATGTTTCCATCTATTTTGAAATGTATATCCATCAAATTTGGAACAAGTTCCCATAAAGGTTCCAACTAAGTAATGTTGAACTGTCATTCTCACTAAGAAAAGTCGAGCTCTTGTATGGTTTCAACTTTTAAAATCTAAGCTGTAAGTATGTTGATCGATATTGACTAATCGAGCACTTCTAGTTCTAATTGCAAACTCCGCAAGAATTTTGATTCCTACTGAATGAACATTCTAGATGGCATCAGTATATCTTTAATCAGTGAGATACACCAAAAAAATAGCACTTTTGTTGCTGTTTTTTCCTTTTTATTTGCTATATTATGTTGGAATTACAGCTAAAAATTGGTAAATTGGTTAAGAGGGGGGATATTTTATCAGGGCTCCATGTAATTTATAGTTTATACTAGTATAACCGCATAACGGTGGGAAAACCGACTGTAAAGTTTAGAGCATAATAGGTTGATGGTACTCTATTTGGTAACAAAGATGTTTTACATTATATGAACTAGCACTCCTCAAATGAATATACAACTGCATATAATTTTTTTCATTTATATTACTCCCTGTTGATGTCTTGTTTTTGATAATTTATGGTACATGGTTTGCTTTTTTTTTTTGGGCAGGAGTTAGGCTATACTGAAGATTATCCTCGAAGATGAGTGGACGAAGACTGATAGGAAAAGAAGAAATTGATGATGGTATCTGGCTTCTGAAATTATTACCTACAAGCTCTAGCTCTTTCAAGTAAGTACAATTGTTTAATGATGAGAAATTCGGCAGTTTACATTTATATCCACTATTATTAGTTTTAGCATCGTGTACTATATCCACTATTGTTTAATGATCTTTGTTCTCATTTACTTCACTACTGGAATTTCTGATAGCTTGCTTGGTAGACACTTCATTGTCTTAAGATTTGTTTTTCCTTTTGCCTTTGCAGGTTTTGATATTCAGATGTGAGTATGTATTGCTAACAAAGGGTGGTGCATGTTCATGATCGACAACAAACATGGAGCATGAACTGCAGATTTGTTCTAGTGAACCGATGATATTTATTTTCTTGTTATAGTTTATGTATAATAGAGTAGAAATATGTTTAGAAAATAACTCTATTCAAAATAAATGTGTTGTGTGAGAGAAGAAATTGTTATACATGAATAGTCTATGAAAATTGTAGAAATTTTTGTTGTAATTGTTTGTATTATTAAAACTTTGTTAAAATAAAATTTTTATTTGTTTATTTCATTTTTGTGATATACACTAATACTAAAATGAATACATTTAATATGTAGTATATATGCTGTAATTTTTTTTATAGATTTATAAATCTATTGCAACGAGCATGTATTGTTGCAAAAGGTCTATTGCAACAGCAAAAGCATATGGAAAAAAATATACTGCAACATCTTATTGCAACAGGCGAAAAATGTTGTGAACTTTTTGCAACTTCGGCTATACCAACAGGCGCGGGCCTGCTGCAATTGGTATACTGCAATAGATATTGCCTGTTGCGAAAAGTGATTTTTGTTGTAGTGAGGAATTAAAAGGAAAGAAGGAAAGGAGAAAATTGGCCAGACAAAAAGTCTGATGAGCTGTCATGATTACTAGCGTGATTGATAAGCAAAGGAAAAATAGATACAATAGCAGTTCTAGTGTTATAAGAGAAAAAATGTCTGTGTACACCTAAAAGCGAACAAATAGAATAGAGATAATAAAAATGACATAGAAGATTTGACTGTTCTCATTCAAAATATTTGATAATGATGATTGTTTTGCACTTTTGAGAAATTTGAACAAATAACATAATTAGGAAGAATTATCCTAATACTACCAATTGATTGGTTGCTGCAAAAAATGTGGATAATTTATGCCTACTATGGGTTTGGGTTTACGAGACTCTAGCCCATAAGAAAAATGCATAACCTTATCCATAGGTGTTACAGTGACTTATTTTCCCCAGTCGGACCAATTCACGCACAATGACCCGCCGGAACGCAGATTCATGCCTAACTCAATCGTATTCATGTGCCATATAGGCATATTTTGGCGTAACCGAAACAAACTGTTAAGACTAGAAATAGAAAAGGAAAAAGAGATCTGACATAACTGTTTGCAGAATTTTGAATAAAAATGATAGAAATAAACATAAGGATTTAAAAAAGAAAGAGATAAACTAAATTTGAAAAAAAACTATTAATATGTAAATAGACTACGAATAATTTAGATCTGAGTATATCTGAAACTACAATTGCACGAATTCTTTTTTAACTTGTCAAAAATTTAGATAATCAAGAAAATTTTATCAAAATTAGCTTTTCCAACGGCAATTTGATAAAAATCCTCAAAATAAAAATATTCCACTCACAAAAATATGTCACCACAAATTTTATTCAAAAACTCTATTATTATTTTAAGGAGAAAATGGTGTAAATAAAGTATAAAAATGAAGAATGGAGTTGTGTGAAGGTGGGAAAAGCTAGAGGCTTATTTATAGTTGAAGCAGAATAACATAGGCCATTGGATATTAGGTTTTTACCCTTAAACGTCGGACGCAAAGAAAAGTCTCGAAGCCTCCAGTTTTTTCGATTTCGTGCCAGGCACGAAATCGTGCCTGGAATAACCAAGGTCGACCCATCAACTAGGTGGGTCAACACAGGGGTCGACCCATCTATAGCGTAGGTCGACCCCATGGCCGATTCAGCGTGAGATTGGGTCATCCTAGTTCTAATGTTAACTTATATATATATATATATATATATATATGTGTGTGTGTGTGTGTGTGTTGTTTATAAAATTTTGAATTTCAATCTTTTATTAGCCTTAAATTCTTCGTTTTAAGTCTGCTTTATGTAAACCAACTGTCTAGCTGAACCGAAAAATCATAATGGACCTAATAGTGCAAATTCCATTGCCTAATTCCCATTATTTTCCTACTTATTTTTTAATTAACTAATTCATCAATTAATTTATTATTTGCTAAAATTTGGGTTGTTACAATTCTTGTATCCATTTATTTTTAAATAATTTTTTTTGATTGTTTGAATATGATTTGGAAAAAATTAGAATGCTTTATGAGTATATTTATTAGCAATATAAGTTATAAACATATTTTGTAAGTATTGAAATAATATTGTTTTGTAATTATACTTAGGCCGTTGAGATATGTGTACGAATATTTTAAATAAATATTCTTAAATAAAATTTATAAATGAAAGATTCATTTTAAAGAGGTTTGGTGGTTATTCTAGAAAATGAAATCATTGGATGATTTTTATTTATATAATTGATAGCTCAACAATCAATTATCAAATTTGGGTGCAAAGTTCTATTTGTCATTTCGAACAAACTAAGGTCAGACCAGGTTTTTGAAACCACTTTGATCTGGCTGAAACGTCTCAGATTTGAAATAATATTTAAAGATAATTAAAGGAGAAGTTATTCAGTTTCGTTCTAGCCTAACACGAGCTCGTATAGATAAATGTTGATATTACATATTCCATTGGAATGCAAGGTTCACATTTTAAGACATTCTATTGTTTATAAGGTAAAGGTTACCTATAGCCACATCAATCAGTAAATGAATAAAGCACAGAAAAGACGCATGGCTATATGGGTCGCTCCATCATGATATGGTCATTCTATATCTAGAGTCAATATCTTTGTATGTTTTGGGGGCTATGTTTGTTTATCGACTGAGGTGATCATATTTCGAACTGTCCATTTTAGAGATGAGGCCAATCCTAATCTGCTAAAGTGCATATTAACACAAAACATTTTATTTAGAGATGTACAAATTCGATGTGCAAACCCATACCCTTTCAATGTTGGAATCCATTATCCAATACGAACCTTCGGATTTAATTGTATACAATTATGTTAAAACATGAGATGCAAGCATTTTGGATATTTTAACATATTTATTTATGGATCCTAAACATTATTATAATATCACTAGATTTATAACAAAAATGTTTTGGTTATCGTGAGATAAAAATCAGCACATGTTTATGTGCGATGTGATCTTACGAGATACCTTTGATTCCAAAGACTTATAAATTAGAGAATAAATTTCCTTTCATACGAGTTTTATAATGCTAGTTTACCAGACTGATCTGGGTGTTATTTTATTATTAGGCTCGGGTCAGATGGAGTATATTTTCAAATTATATTTGATTTTCCTTGAAGCTTCAAGAGAGGATCTGGATGGCAAATACATATTCTCGTATATTTCTTGATTTTCCGTCGTGTTTGTTTGTTGTATTATCCAACAATGTAAGGATTTGTTTTTATAATTATAATGATTGATTTATGGATGTATGTATTAAATTTACAATTTTGATTTGTTTAAAGATTACCGTTTATATTGTAAGTTATTCATTCCTCTATGAGATTTTGTTCCGTATCCTCTTACTTTTACCCATAATAAAGTGTCAATCTAATGATTAAATGATTGACACATGAATACCAAGGAAGAACTAAGTGTTGTCTTTAGTCATAAGAAAGGCACGTCCATTACATTTCATTTGGTTATAATTATAGAAAGAGTGAGAGACGGTCTAACAAAATTAGCTAGTGAAAGAGGGGAGCAGGGTTTGCAAAAGACCTAATTTTGAGCATCGGCTTTAATTCGTGATAAATGGTGAATCGTACCCTTTAGTGTAAAACCATTCTTATGATACTTTCTCTTCAAATTTCTTTCTTTTGAAAACTATAAAGAAAAATGTGATGACGTCCTTAGTTTCAAAATATATTTCATTCCCTCAAACTGATTATATTTGTAAATACCCAAGAATTGTTGTAACAGTTTTCTTATTGATCTTTGAAAATTTCAAAACTCTATTTATAGTTTATTTTTGAAATTCAGAATTCTAGTCGAACGATTTCAATTTTGGGAAAGATGTGGATCAATTTTACTTGTATCTTTCATGGTTGAATGACTTCATTGACGGATTATTATTGTCTAAACAACATTTCCCTGACTGGATTCTCAAAGTAAATATCTTTCTCTTAGTCTAGATTTATTGTTTGATAGCTGCAACGATCCGGATTTCGCCCGGACCTAGTCGATCGCTAAATCGACCAAGACCGTTCAACACCCGAATACGCTAACTTTGTGCTTACAACACATTAGAACAAATAACAGAAGATTTTTATAAACATCATAATAATGTTACATCATAGTACATAATATATTAGAGTACATCGAATAAAATACAACAGAAAATAATTTACAATAATTTTAATACAATGCAACGGAACAAATAAACTGATACAACGGAAGTCTATCAATGCTCTGGACACAACTTTAAGCTTCGATCCAAAATCCTGCTCAATATATCTGCAAAATAAGCTACTCAAATGCCCGTGTGGAAATTATGGGCACCCAAGTTTGCAAGTGAAACAAACTGCAGGTCAGTCATGGGATTGGTATGAGAAATCTTACTTAACCTATTTAATAATAAGGTCAATCACAGGACCACGCCACTAACGCAGAAGGGGTTTACTCCATTGGATTGCCAGTGCATAATTTAAATAAAGTAAATTGTTAAACAACACAATGCTTTTTAGAAAAATGAAACCATTGAAAGACTCAAGCTCAACACACAGTGCAACGCAAACTGGAGGATAGAGTTTTACCTTATAATGGTAAAAAATGCTTGATCGATAAAATGGATTTAATATTATTATTAGTGTACATATGTTTCAAAAACATTTCAATCATAATGTATCAATCATATATGGCATAGCTACCATATACTATGTCACCATACTAGTTTTACAATCAAAACCGCATGATATCGTGTTGGAAGTTGGATTTCCATCATGAGTCAAGGCTAGGAACGATCTCCTTACCGATTCGAGACACTCTAGCAAATGTCTCAGGATCACACCTACGGGTAACCCTTGGATCCTACAGGGCCGGTCCACAAATACTTTAGTGGATTGGAAATTCCTGAACACATGCTTCCCAGTCCTATTTAACCTATAAATTGGTCACTATCGACCAATATAACCAAGGCCTCGTAATCCATCATCCACATAAGTAAAATGTCAAGGCTTGCAAAACTCTGATACCACTTCTAGCTAGAAAGAAACGTGTGCACTCCCTGCGTTCCCTTGTCCCGTTTTTGATTCATACCAGGGTGTGAGGCTCGTGAAGTAATGTTATACAAAAAGCTACGCCTAAACAGGCCGTGCTTTGATCATCAACCACAGGACTCCGCTCTTCAACAAAAGCCTTGATTAATTGCATCTTGGCATGCCACATTGACAATTCATGCCATGCGATCGATAACTACCAATATATAACCTCTAAGCTCGTGCGTCTCAGAGAAGGGTGTTAAGTAAGACAATAAATTCTCCACCACCAAACAAATATGTATTGAATTAAAATCAATTTACATAGAATGAAATCCAATGTCAGACACACATCCATTTACAAGTCCGTTCTGGATTTGAACGAAACCGAAGACACCTTATTCCTCGTCTCGTATGTCTAATACGGAAGAGAGGTGCTCGCATATCCGGACAATAAACAAGTACTTCTAGACAAACTACCACTTTTAACCCTTTACTGGGAGCTAACCAATGTCGGGCATCAGTAGTCGTCCATTCGATGTGAAGATCGCCAATCTTCAATCGTCGTCTTCAATATCTTCGATTTAAATTGTCGTATAATTATTTGAAATGAGATTGAGCTCGGTCTTTTCAAATAATTCTCGCATAATTATAATTTAAAATAATTTCATATCGTTATTATCATTCTACAAGAATTTATCGCTATTTTTATTTATATAAAAATAGCCCAATTTAATTTAACGACGCTTCAGGTCAATAGGTGGTCCTGGCGCTGTTTTTACCCAAATTTGATTTACATATTTCTCGAAATCTAACCATTGGATTTTAACGAATTTTATATCGTTGGAAAGATCTTCCCAAAGCGGACCTAACGGTTCTAGTTTTGGGAAAATCCGATGGTCGGATCTTTCAGTAACATCGTTTAAAGTTACGATTTCGAAACGCGAACTACCACGCCCTATTATTTTAAATTTTAATTTATATTTATATATATAGTTATATATAAATATAAACCATTCGACGATTCCACTAACATATTTAACAGGCCAAATAAAAGAATGTTTTATTGGCACAACATATCTACATGTTAATAATGTCAAATAAATATGTATTTTATTTACATGACATTTTGCTAATGACAAATAAAAAGATAATTTTTGTTTTCATTATTTTTATGCAATTTCTATTTTATACTTTAACAAATAATAAGAAATATTTTATTTGTATATATAGTTTCAATGTATGACATGACACACATAAAAATGTTTATTTTAATATGCATAGAAACTCTAATATATATTCTGACAATAAAAATGTCTTTTTAACTTATACATAGATTCTAATGTGTATATTTGTAATAGAAATGTCTCTTTAATATATGCTCAGATTTTAATGTGTATATTGACAATTAAAAAGTCACTTTAATATATACACAAATTCTAATGTGTATATTGATAATAAAAATGATATTCTAATGTGCATACAAATTCTAATGTATGCATTTCTCAAAAATTGATATTTTATCTTACATACAAATCCTAATGTGTGCATTTTCAATAAAAATGATTCTTTGAATTGCATACAAATTCTAGTGTATGCAATTTCCATAAAAATGATATTTTCACTTTTGTTGACAATTCTATTTCAACGAAATGATAAACAAAACGATTCATTCATTTTGTTGACAATTCTAGTTTTACAAAATGATTAAAAAGTGATGATTTCATTTTGTTACAGTTCTAGTTTAACAAATGAATATAAGTGATGATTTCTTTTATGTTGACAATTCTAGATTAACAAAATGATTATAAGTGATAATTTCATTTTGTTAACAATTCTAGTTTAACAAAATGAATAAAAATGGTCTTTTCATTTTTGTTGACAATTCTATTTCAACAAAAATTAATATTTTTGCCTAAACACTGTAACAACCTAGAAATTCTGAAACAATTTAAAAAATTTATTTTATCTAATTTAATGGGTTTTGAATATTTAAAATAATGTATTTTAAATAATAATGACGAAAAATTTATTTTAATCGAAGTTAGAATGAATAAATTTATTTTAATTATATAACGAGCTTGAAATGGCGCGGCAGTTTGAAAATTCGATTTCAAATTTCAATTTAATATACAGAATTCATTTTAAGTCAGAATTGGACGAAACAAGAAATATTTGAATCTGATTAATAATATCTTTCTAACGAATGTAAGAAACTGAAATTTCACTTTATAAATTGAAAGTTATGTCCAATTTAAAATTCAGAAAAGTCGCTATAGAATTTATATACATTTTAATATAATATATGGTCCTTAAAAATACCCATTTTTCAAATGACCTCCGTTTTCGACGAAACCACTTTTGTTGGATCCGGAATGTCAAATTATTGTTAGATTCCAATTTTCATAATTTTTAGAATTAATATGTGAGCGTGGCAAAAGAGAACGTGTTTGTCAATTTTAGTCAAATTCAATCGACCAGAAAATGGCTATCTTTCAAACGATCTCGAAATTCGATGAAATTAGTTTTGTTAGGACTGTATCATCAAAACAAAGCCATATATAATTTTTCTGTAATTTTTAGAGTCAGTATGTGGCCCCGGTAAATTAAAATGTATGTTTGAATTTAATATAAATTGATTTATATATTAAGTTAAAGAAAAACTAATCAAAACAGCCTAATTGGGTTACAAAACATATCTCATTGTATTCGGAATGGGGGTATCTAGGTGGAGGCGACACTCGTTGGGTTTGATTTGGAGTTAACAGTGATAAACAAATAAAAATTGGAATTAAATAAATTAAATAATTAAACAATATATATACTATATATATACACACACACGGTCCCCGTACGCTAAACCCTAATTCACTAAATATAGAATACGCCTCCGATTTTTAATGGAGGGCCAAAAAAATTCGGTTTTAAATTCATTCAAATCTCTCAACGTTTGCAATCTAGATTCTACGTCCTAAATGAAAATCAAAGTGGACATTCTGGTCTTTAATTTCATACGAGAGTGATGGATCCTCGTGAAGTAATTTGTACGAAATCCTGGTTTGAAGCCCGCGATTTGGAAGCGGTTTTTGGTAGGGACAGATGGTGCGAGCTTCATGGCGTCGCATGTGGATGAGGAGCTTCGAGAGGCCGACGTCATAGTGGTAAAGGATGGGGGTCTGATTGACCTATGGGGGATCGACGGCGGTTTGAAATTGTCAAGGTTTATGGGTTCAACAGCCTATGTTCGTTATTGGAAGAAGATTCTGTGGCCCTCGGAACATAGAATTGTTTTATAAAGAACATATAATTGATTTATAAAGAACATAGTATTGTTTATAAAAATAACATGGTTTTGATAATAAAAATATTGATAATAAAAATTATATTGTTTTTTAAAATAAAAATTATATTGTTTAGTAAAATAAAAATCATATTGTCTTATAAATAAAAAGTACATTGCTTTTGTAAATATGAAGAACATTGCTTTTGTAAAAATAAAAGACACAACTTTGGTTTGAAAATATAACCTTGATTTGAAAATGAAAATAGCATTATTCTATAAAAAGAAAATAGCAAAGTTTTATAAAATAAAATTAACAAAGAAATATAAAATAAAAGTGACATAGTTTTATAAAATAAAAGTGACATAGTTTTATAAAAAAAGTGACATAGTTTTATAGAATAAAAATATCAAAGTTTTATCAAATAAAAATTTGCATTGTTCTTCAACAAAATTAGCATATGTTTTGAAAACAAAATTAGCATATGTTTTGAATATAACATTAGCATTGTTTTGAATATAACATTAGCATTGTTTTAAAATAGAGAATTAACATTGTTTTAAAATATAGAATTAACATTGTTTTAAAATAGAAAATTTACATTGTTTTTAATAACAAAATTTACATTGTTTTTAATACAAAAATCGCATTGTTTTTAATATAAAAATCACATTGTTCTAAGTATGAAAATTGCAAGATAAACATATGATTTTTATATAAATCATAACGTGAATAAAAATATGATTTTTACCATATATATAGAACAACATTAAAAATATGATTTTTAATATATATACTGCGTGAAATAGACTGCGATGGAACTGACTGGAAGCAGAACGAAACCCAAATCGTCCGCTAAAGAATGACGGAGTGGAAACCAAAGGTGAGAACTCCTCACTAAAAATTCTAATAGTTATTTATTTATTTTCATAACTTAAAAATATATAGAATTGCCAGTTTAGATTTTTATCAGTTTTATCACTATATACTGTATACGGTGCTTGTTAGATCACTCCCCTCGTCCACAAACCATGGACGATTTAAATAGACCGTATTGTATGTTGTTTGTGATGTTGAAATTATTAAAAATAATGATAACATAAATTTGGTAGTTGAACTTAAATTATAAATATTTATTCATAATTTGAACAGTGAAATTTGGTTAAATTTATTAACCAATAATTTGTCTAAATAAACTGTTGTTGTTTGAAAACCCCACACGGGTCTTGGGATGATATTCCAATCACACATCTCCCTTGTGGTTAGTTGTAAAATGCACTCTGGTTGTTATTTGGATGTTTCATCATTATTATAGAGTACATGCGATGTATGAAATCCATATAACTGGAAATTATATGGTAATTGGTTGAGTCGCATTCGGATTCAGAATATAAAGAATATTTTTAAGTAAAGGATATTGTAAAATAAAATGTTTTAACAATAAAAATTCACATTTTTATTGTATGAATAAAAATTTGTTAAATTATATTTTTGTACATTAAAAATGTTATCTTTAACATGTCAATGAATACGAAATAATTATTTGTTGAATTATATTTTTGTACATTAAAAATGTCAACTATAATATATTCATGATAATGTAAATAACATTTATAATGTAAAAGGTCATTTATATGTAAAAGAATCATTTATATGTAAAAGAATCGTTTATATGTAAAAGAATCGTTTATATGAAAAAGATCATTTGTATGAAAAAGAAACATTTTTAATGTATGAAATATTTTAACGTAAATGAAACATTTTGATGTAAAAGAAACATTTTTATATAAAAGAACCATTTTTAATGTAAAGAATCATTTTAATGTAAAAGAACATTTTAATGTAAAAGATCATTTTTGTAAAGACCCGGAAATTCCCGCTCTTTGAATCGACCATAAACCACACAGGTCTGACCCAAAGGTTGGAAATCTTCGAATACGTTAACTTTGGGAATACAATACATTAGAACAATAACAGCAGACTTATATAAACATTACAATAATGTTACATCAGAGTACAGAATATCAGAGTACATGTAATTAAATACAGCGGAAACAAAATACAATAGATTAAATACATGAATTAAATACATTGCAGCGGAAGAAGATAAACTTTAATACAGCGGAAGACTTCCTATGCTCTGGACACAGCTTTAGGCTTCGATCCAGAATCCTGCTAAAGAGATACATATCTGCAAAAAGCTACTCGACTGCCCGTGTGGAAAAGAGGGCACCCGAGTTTGCAAAAGGTGGAAACAAACAACGGGTCAGTCGTGGGACTGGTGTGAGAATTCTAAACTAATTTAACTAATAAGGACAAATCCAAGGACCACGCCACTTTCGCGGAACGGGTTTTATTCCAATGGATTGTCGGTGCATAAATTAAAGTAAATCGTTAAACAACGCAATGCTTTTGGAAAAATGGAATCACCATAAGACCCAGGTCCCATCACACAATGCAACGCACACCAGAGGATAGGGTTTTACCTTATGGTGATTAAACATGCTAAATACGTACAAATTCCGTATTATTACTAGTGTATAATATATTTTAAATCATTCAAAATAAATGTATCAATCCTAGGAAGCATAGGTACCATATATTATGCCTCCGTACTAGTAATACAATCAAAACCGCATGGGGCGTATTGGAGATTTGGATTTCCAACATGAGTCAAGGCTAGGGAGGAGCTCCTTACCGATTCGAGGCACTCTAGCGGGTACCTCAGGATCCCCCGCAGTGAACCCTTGGATAGCTGCAGGGCCGGTCCCCGCCAATGGGCAATGGATTAGTTATGCCTGAACACACGTTTCCCGGTCCCTTTGGACCTATAGTATGACCACCAACGGCCTATAAAAATAACGAGGCGCCTCAAAATCCAACATCCACAATGAGTAAACTGTCAGCGCTGGTAGGTCATTACTCTAGCTAGAAAGATAACGTGTGCACTCCCTGCGTTCCCTTCTCCCGTTTTAGACTCATACCGGGGTGTGAGGTTCGTGAAGTAACGCTATAACCACAAGGCCTGCTTTTCAACAAAGCCTTGATCATTGCATCTTAGCATGCCATATGGTCCGACACGCAATCCATTTATAAACTTATGCTCTGGGTCTGAGCGAAAGTCAAATCCGTACGAATCAACACTACGTCCGGATAACTACCATCTTAGCCCCATCTTGGGAGCAAATCAATCAAGGACCTCAACACTAGTTACCCATTCGATGTGAAGATCGTCGGTCTTCAATCGCCGTCTTCAACTCTTAGATTTAGAACGTCGTGTAATCATTTGAAATGAGATTGAACTCGGTCTTTTCAAATGATTCTCGCATATATATATATAATTTGAAAACATTTCATATCGTTATTGATATTTGATAACGATCTATCTCTATTTTTATTTATATAAAAATAGCTCGAATAAATTTAACGACGCTTCGGGTCAATGGGCGACCCTGGCGCTGTTTTCAACCAAATTTGACTTATGCATATCTAACCGTTGGATTTTGATGAAATTTATATCATTGAAAAGATTTTCCCAAAGCGGTCCTAACGGTTCCTGTTTTGGGAAAATCCGACGGTCGGATCTTTCGGTATAACCGTTTAAAGTTACGATTGTCGATACGCGAACGACCGCGCGTGTTTCGTTTAAATTTAATATATATATATATATAAATCGTTTTACTATTTCAATTATAAAAGTCTATTCTTTTTATCGCATCTAAAATGACGATAAAAATATCACTTTTATTTTACTCTGTTTTTATTTACATTTAAAATGTAAATAAAATGTGCTTTTTAAATTCACTTTAATTCATGCTTTATTTACACCAAATATAAATAGATATTCTTTTTCTATCTTTGGTTTATTTACACTAAATGTAAATAAATAATCTTTTCTATCTTTTGATTTATTTACTCTAAATGTAAATAAATATTCTTTCTTACCATTTATTTATTTACCTAGATATAAATAAATGTTTTCATTTTCCTTTTCTTATTTCTTTACCCAAATGTAAATAAATGGTTTTTCTCCTTCTACTTTTTCTTATTTATTTACACTATTTGTAAATAAATGTTTTTACTTTTCTTTTATCTTACACTATTTGTAAATAAATGTTTTACTTTTACTTTTGCTATATTTATTTACATTAATTGTAAATAAATGTATCTAATTTCTTATTCATATTTATTTACGCTATTTGTAAATAAATGGTTTCCATTTCCCTGCCAATCCTATTTATATAGTAAATGTAAATAAATGTATTTCTTTAATTCTTTTCTAATATTCCCCTTTAACATAAAAAGAATATCTAATGTTAATTCTTTTCTAACCTTTCTTTTTATTATTTACATAAGAAAACGTAAATAATTACCATTTACAAATTGGTTCTTTTTATTTACATAAGAAAAATGTAAATAAATACTTATTCACATAATTATTATTTTTAATCTTTTTATTTACATAGGAAAATGTAAATAAATTTTAATTCACATATTTGTTCTATATTTTCTATTTATTCTTAATTACATAAAATGTAATTTTATTTCTTATAATCATAATTACATAAAATGTAATTTTCTTTACAGTGTAAAATATATTCTTTTAATTACATATAAAAATGTAATTTATTTAATCTCTTATTTACCTAATGTAAATATATATGTCTTCCTTTGTCTATGTTTTATTTATTTACACTAAATATTTGGAAGTAACTTACATATATAAAATGTAAATTTAGAAAATTAATATATATGCTTTAACCTCTCACATTGGATAGGTATTGTTGTGACTACTGGACAGCCGGGCGGGTCCGGGCAGATTTACATCACAACTCAATCCAACCTCGGGTTTAAGCATTCTTTTTCTTTATATTGAATAATGTAATTCTTTTTATTCCTTCCTAATTACATTGAAAAATATAATTCTTAAATTCTTATCTTACTATTTCATTAATTCTATTTAAACAAAATGGGTATTTTGTTTCTCACATTTCCTATTTACCTAAATGTTTATTTATACATAAAGCATATTTTTGTCCGCAAACTCTAATGCGACAAAAATAATAATTTAACTAATGTATGTTATGGCATAAAGCATATTTTTTCGCAAACTCTAATGCGACAAAAATAACTACTGAACTATATATGTTATTGCATAAGTCATATTTTTTTTTGTTCGCCAACTCTAGTGCGACCAAAAATAGCAATTCAACTATGTTTGTTATTGCATAAAGTATATTTTGATGCATTGCAATTATACAACATGACGATGACTCTCATATCGTCTCAACTAAATTAACACAACGGTGATTTTAGCGTCAAAACATTCACAATGACACACTGATGGTTTTGGTGTCACGACATACAAATTAACATGCTTATAGTTTTGGGGTGTCATAGCATACAAATTCACATTGATATTATGTTAACAAACGTGACATAAAAATGGGTATTTTGATTTTTAACAAAGAAACATAAAGCTTGTGTCTTTTTGACTTTAACTAACATTAACATAAAATTTATGTTATTATTATTATTATTATTTAAAAAAAAATAACATAAAGTTTATGTCTTTTTAATTTTAACAAAATAGCATAAAAGTTTTGTCTTTAAACTATAACAAAAATTGAGCATAAAAAGTTTGTCTTTTTATTCTTAACAAAATAACATAAAAAGTTTTCTTTTATTTCTCAACATAAAAAGTAAATCTTTTTATCTTGACAAAGAAACATAAAAATTAAGTCTTTTGTTTTAACAACAAATTTAAGTAAAATGTCTTTTTGTTTCAACAACAAAAATGGTGACAAAGATGGTTCTTTTTGTTTAATCAACAAAATAGTGACAAAATGACTCTTTTAACTTTAACAACAAAAGTAGCGTCAAATTTGTTCTTTTAACTCTAATAATAAAAGTAGCGTCAAATTTGTCAACAAAAGAAACACAAAAATTTGATCTTTTGTTTTTAACAAACAACTATGTTAAAAATGGTCTTTTTATTTTTAACAAACAACTATGTTAACAATTAGTCTTTTTAATGTTAACAAACAACTATGTTAAAAATAGTCTTTTAAATGTTAACAAACACTTGCCTTTTATTTTGTAAACAAAATAAAGGTAAAATTGGCGGTTTATTTCATAAACAAAATAAAGGAAAACTTTGTCTTTTATTTCCAAATCATGTTTAACAAAAATAAATCCCTTTATTGACAAATAATATATAACCCTTTTTAATTAACAAATAAAAGTTATTTTTAACATGCCTTATAAATTAACAAATAAAAGGTTAATCTAAAAAGGTAAGTTATTCACGTCTTTTAAAAATGTTATTTTAATATGCCTTTAAATCAACAAAATAAAACAAAACAAATGCTTCATCAAAATAAAACAAAACAATTGATTTATATGCTTCATTATTTCAACAAAAACAAAATGAAATGATTTATTTAGTTTCCAACAAAATATATACATGTTGATTTTTGTTTCAACGACGTGAATCATAAATTACCTTGTTTTCAACAACTCACCATAAAGATTTATTCTATTTTAACCAACTAAGATAAAAAGATTCATTTTATTTCTTTAAAAACAAAATAAAAGAAAGGTTGTATCTTTTATCTCAATAAACAAATAAAATGTTCCAACCTTGTTTCAAATAAAACAAATAAAGTTGATTCAACATTTTCAACAAAGCAAAACAAAAATTTGGTTCTCTATTGTCATCAAAACAAAATAAAAATTGGATTTTTATTTACAAATCAAAAGAGTTACCTTTTAATAATAAAAGCAAAAGTTGAGTCTTTATTATTAAAACCAAAGATTAAATCTTTTATAATTAAAACAAACATGAATTCTAAAAAAAAAATTTAATCTTTGCTTTATAAAATAAAAGTTTGATTCTTTTATAATAAAACAAAAGATTTCATTATTTTTATTAAACAAAAAATTTCATTTTTGTTCAACCAAAAATAAATTAAACAAATCTCTATTTTTAAAATAAACAAAAATACCTTTATCATAAAATGATATTTCAACTTTTACAAATAAAACCAAATCCATCATCATCATAGTCCAACGATTTTTCAAGTTATGTCAACACCCAATTTCCAATACAATTCAATGATAATTCAACATAGTGTCATACACAACCAAATCAACATACACACAGAACTTTTCATATGAACATCAATAAATTAAATAGAATAACAACACAATTCGACATCATCATTCATACAATAATTTCAGATTATTTTCAGATTTAATTAAATAATTAATTAAATTTAAACTTAGAAAACTCACCTAGGCCTTTGGATAGATAAATCAAAGAGAGGTAGAACTTGTCACCGTTCCAAAATCATCACAATAGAATGAAACTTATTTTCTTTCTTTTTTTTTCTTTTGATGGAGGAAGAAAGAAGAGAATGGTGGCCATGGCTTGGAGAGGAAGAAAAAAAAGAGGCAGCTCATTTTTCACAAATGGGAATGGAGAAGTGCATGAGGTAGAAGTGGGAAAAGAAATTAATACATTAGAGGAAAGAAACGGATGTTCTATTAATAAGAAATAAAGTGGAGAGAACGTAGGTAGTAAATTTAGGGAAAGAAAAATAAATAAATGATAGAAAAGAAATTAATAGTTAGAAAGAAAAAGGAATAAATGGAAGGAAATAAATGGAATGAAAGAGAAAGGAAATAAATGCAAATAAATGAATTATTTAAAGATTCAAGCTTCATATATATATATATATAATCATCTCATTAATCATATTTGTAATATACCTCAATTACCCATTAACAACCATTGATTACTGTTGTAACATATGTTAATTGTAATGTACATTGATTACCATTAATTCTTCAATCATTTTTGTCATTATATGTATATATATTTTTTTAGTCATGCATTTCTTTAATTAATTTCTATACATATGTCTTATGTTTTTTTATAAAATAAATGTTAACATTAGTTTCCATTAACTGTGGAAATTAAACGTACATTATATCGTTGACACACTGTTTTGTTACTATTCTTTCTATACAAAATTAAACTAGAAACATTCATAATTTTATTTCCAATTATCGTATTAATTCCTATATTGAATCTTTAAAATAAAGACAAGGTTCAACTGCTAATTTTTTTCGTCAACAATAGTTCAAAGTTAGATAGTCCAAATGTACAAACAATTTAATAATTTCCATTATCATCAATCACAGTTCATCTCAATGTCAGTTATTGTTTATCAAAATAAATTTTGGAGTCATAAATTAATGAATCATAAATTATGTTTTAATACCATTTTTAATTCAATAATTAAATTAAATTCTATATTTATTCTATTCCCATTTATTTAACATCTTACAATTTCCCAAAATGTGTAATTCTATTAATTTAACCCCCCTTATGTAAGTTATTTAATATAATCATTGTCCCTTTTACTATAAACAAATCATACTTTTCTTTCAATCTTTTCAATGTAATGATACATTTAAATGCAACTTTTTAATGCGATAAAAACGATACATTTCATTGCAACTTTTTAATGCAAATAAATATGGTACATTTGAAATTCTAATGCGACTAAATTAATGAGTTTTATTTTGTCCGTTCACATTCAACAAAAATATATATTTTGTTTTATAAAATTTTAATGCAACAAAAATAATAAACTTAATATTCCAGCCATTATTAATAAAATAATTTAATAAAAATAGAATACTTTTATTTTCTGACTCGATTTCTTAGCAAAATTATTTAAAATAAAAATTTTAAATTGGCCCCAAAATTCCGGGTTGTTACAGTCGCCCCCACTTAAAATCTTTTCGTCCTCGAAAAGGCACTAAGGTAAAAGTTGTTTAATTAACTAACTAAATTTTAATTTTCTTTTATTAATTTTATTTGTTAGCTAACTTATCAAATATATATACTCTTATATATATAAAAATCATATTTCCAAAAATAGATTATATAATCAAAAATACGCTAATTATAAACTTGTTACTCTTAACTCATTCTAGGGTATTGCTAACCCCATCTCTAACGAGTTTTCTCATTCTAGGACACTGCTGGTCCTATCTCTAATGAGTATTCTTATTGGATTTTTCTAATCCAATCTCTGATGAGTCTTTGTTCAGTTCTAACGAGTTGTACCCCAAAGATTTGAGCTAACCAGAGCTCTGATACCAACTGTAACGACCCGGAAATTCCCGCTCTTTGAATCGACCATAAACCACACAGGTCTGACCCAAAGGTTGGAAATCTTCGAATACGTTAACTTTGGGAATACAATACATTAGAACAATAACAGCAGACTTATATAAACATTACAATAATGTTACATCAGAGTACAGAATATCAGAGTACATGTAATTAAATACAGCGGAAACAAAATACAATAGATTAAATACATGAATTAAATACATTGCAGCGGAAGAAGATAAACTTTAATACAGCGGAAGACTTCCTATGCTCTGGACACAGCTTTAGGCTTCGATCCAGAATCCTGCTAAAGAGATACATATCTGCAAAAAGCTACTCGACTGCCCGTGTGGAAAAGAGGGCACCCGAGTTTGCAAAAGGTGGAAACAAACAACGGGTCAGTCGTGGGACTGGTGTGAGAATTCTAAACTAATTTAACTAATAAGGACAAATCCAAGGACCACGCCACTTTCGCGGAACGGGTTTTATTCCAATGGATTGCCGGTGCATAAATTAAAGTAAATCGTTAAACAACGCAATGCTTTTGGAAAAATGGAATCACCATAAGACCCAGGTCCCATCACACAATGCAACGCACACCAGAGGATAGGGTTTTACCTTATGGTGATTAAACATGCTAAATACGTACAAATTCCGTATTATTACTAGTGTATAATATATTTTAAATCATTCAAAATAAATGTATCAATCCTAGGAAGCATAGGTACCATATATTATGCCTCCGTACTAGTAATACAATCAAAACCGCATGGGGCGTATTGGAGACTTGGATTTCCAACATGAGTCAAGGCTAGGGAGGAGCTCCTTACCGATTCGAGGCACTCTAGCGGATACCTCAGGATCCCCCGCAGTGAACCCTTGGATAGCTGCAGGGCCGGTCCCCGCCAATGGGCAGTGGATTAGTTATGCCTGAACACACATTTCCCGGTCCCTTTGGACCTATAGTATGACCACCAACGGCCTATAAAAATAACGAGGCGCCTCAAAATCCAACATCCACAATGAGTAAACTGTCAGCGCTGGTAGGTCATTACTCTAGCTAGAAAGATAACGTGTGCACTCCCTGCGTTCCCTTCTCCCGTTTTAGACTCATACCGGGGTGTGAGGTTCGTGAAGTAACGCTATAACCACAAGGCCTGCTTTTCAACAAAGCCTTGATCATTGCATCTTAGCATGCCATATGGTTCGACACGCAATCCATTTATAAACTTATGCTCTGGGTCTGAGCGAAAGTCAAATCCGTACGAATCAACACTACGTCCGGATAACTACCATCTTAGCCCCATCTTGGGAGCAAATCAATCAAGGACCTCAACACTAGTTACCCATTCGATGTGAAGATCGTCGGTCTTCAATCGCCGTCTTCAACTCTTAGATTTAGAACGTCGTGTAATCATTTGAAATGAGATTGAACTCGGTCTTTTCAAATGATTCTCGCATATATATATATATATATAATTTGAAAACATTTCATATCGTTATTGATATTTGATAACGATCTATCGCTATTTTTATTTATATAAAAATAGCTCGAATAAATTTAACGACGCTTCGGGTCAATGGGCGACCCTGGCGCTGTTTTCAACCAAATTTGACTTATGCATATCTAACCGTTGGATTTTGATGAAATTTATATCATTGAAAAGATTTTCCCAAAGCGGTCCTAACGGTTCCTGTTTTGGGAAAATCCGACGGTCGGATCTTTCGGTATAACCGTTTAAAGTTACGATTGTCGATACGCGAACTACCGCGCGTGTTTCGTTTAAATTTAATATATATATATATATAAATCGTTTTACTATTTCAATTATAAAAGTCTATTCTTTTTATCGCATCTAAAATGACGATAAAAATATCACTTTTATTTTACTCTGTTTTTATTTACATTTAAAATGTAAATAAAATGTGCTTTTTAAATTCACTTTAATTCATGCTTTATTTACACCAAATATAAATAGATATTCTTTTTCTATCTTTGGTTTATTTACACTAAATGTAAATAAATAATCTTTTCTATCTTTTGATTTATTTACTCTAAATGTAAATAAATATTCTTTCTTACCATTTATTTATTTACCTAGATATAAATAAATGTTTTCATTTTCCTTTTCTTATTTCTTTACCCAAATGTAAATAAATGGTTTTTCTCCTTCTACTTTTTCTTATTTATTTACACTATTTGTAAATAAATGTTTTTACTTTTCTTTTATCTTACACTATTTGTAAATAAATGTTTTACTTTTACTTTTGCTATATTTATTTACATTAATTGTAAATAAATGTATCTAATTTCTTATTCATATTTATTTACGCTATTTGTAAATAAATGGTTTCCATTTCCCTGCCAATCCTATTTATATAGTAAATGTAAATAAATGTATTTCTTTAATTCTTTTCTAATATTCCCCTTTAACATAAAAAGAATATCTAATGTTAATTCTTTTCTAACCTTTCTTTTTATTATTTACATAAGAAAACGTAAATAATTACCATTTACAAATTGGTTCTTTTTATTTACATAAGAAAAATGTAAATAAATACTTATTCACATAATTATTATTTTTAATCTTTTTATTTACATAGGAAAATGTAAATAAATTTTAATTCACATATTTGTTCTATATTTTCTATTTATTCTTAATTACATAAAATGTAATTTTATTTCTTATAATCATAATTACATAAAATGTAATTTTCTTTACAGTGTAAAATATATTCTTTTAATTACATATAAAAATGTAATTTATTTAATCTCTTATTTACCTAATGTAAATATATATGTCTTCCTTTGTCTATGTTTTATTTATTTACACTAAATATTTGGAAGTAACTTACATATATAAAATGTAAATTTAGAAAATTAATATATATGCTTTAACCTCTCACATTGGATAGGTATTGTTGTGACTACTGGACAGCCGGGCGGGTCCGGGCAGATTTACATCACAACTAAATCCAACCTCGGGTTTAAGCATTCTTTTTCTTTATATTGAATAATGTAATTCTTTTTATTCCTTCCTAATTACATTGAAAAATATAATTCTTAAATTCTTATCTTACTATTTCATTAATTCTATTTAAACAAAATGGGTATTTTGTTTCTCACATTTCCTATTTACCTAAATGTTTATTTATACATAAAGCATATTTTTGTCCGCAAACTCTAATGCGACAAAAATAATAATTTAACTAATGTATGTTATGGCATAAAGCATATTTTTTCGCAAACTCTAATGCGACAAAAATAACTACTGAACTATATATGTTATTGCATAAGTCATATTTTTTTTGTTCGCCAACTCTAGTGCGACCAAAAATAGCAATTCAACTATGTTTGTGTAACGAACCGGAATTTTCGACTCCGAAAATCAACATCAAACTACCATGTTGACCATTCAGACATCGAACATTCCAGATCATTAATAGAAAGAAGTTAGAGGGTGAGAATAGATAAGATAGAAATATTAGAATAGAAGAAGAAGAAGAAACACCACAACACAGTCTCACATCGCAGCGGAACAAAATATAATACAGAAATAACCTTTATTGAAAGCTTTTGAAATACTTACATATCAGAGTACATCAACATCTGGACAGCTGTACTGATCTGTCCTTCTATATAACACACAGCGGAATATACACCATATATAATACGTCTGGACTTCTCCAGCTCATCTCTTCACAGCAGTCGATAACCTGAACCTGTACACTCCGGGCTAACCCGAGCATTTACAAAACACCGGGTCAGTCTGGTGAACCAGAGTGAGATAAACTCGCACAGTAATAAGGGTAAATCATCCAATCATGATTTTAGAGTTCAAAATCTTTTCCAAACAAAAGGATAATCGTAAGACCAAATCCACACATAAACACGGACGGTTTTTACCTTACGATAACCCAAAACAGCTTGAAACCAATATCTTGTCTGATATTATAATAATGTCTAAATACAAGTAAATAGAAATCTAGTGGAACGCTTGCATCTCACGCTCCACATATATAGTATACAATCAAAACCCGCAGGCGCTTATTGGAAATTGGATTCCGACTTGACAAGGTATGGGTCCACCTTCCGATAGTGTATCTCTAGAGACGAATACACTGGGTTCAACAAGAACTTCTTGCAACCCGGCCCTCACATGACCGACCACTCATTTCGCTTGAGTGTATCGAATGTATATCACCGACGGTTGGGATCAGCAACCGTCTCCCGATAAGGGACAGCATCGAAACATAGATTAAGAAACAAATAGGATTTCCTCTAGATAGGTGATCATACACCCTAATGGGAGCGACCCACATAGCCATGCTGCCTGCCCGATTTTTGTCATTTCCTGGTTGATGAGGCTCGAGGCCAGAATAAACTTCTGATCATCTGGTCACCATTCACTTTGAATGCCACATCGTCAGATCCGTCAGATATCACTAATTGACGTCCACAAAAATACTCTAGCTGAAAGCTAGAGAATGGCAATTCCCTGCCTACAACCATAGCACGTTTGAAGAAATCAACGTACGTGATCCTTTGGAAATACTCTGTCAGACATTCGTCCATATACGTCATCCAGGAACAGGATGAACCGAAGGCACTCTCCTACCGCATCCAATATAGGAATCACCCCATGGATCAGTAGCGAGAAGTCCTTGCAACTCGTAGATTCCAACTACGACAGAATCACAGCTTATCTCTGCTTGCCAGGCAGAGAACATTAGTGGTTCTTCCGTTTATGAAGATCCACGGTCTTCAATGCTCCATCTCGATCATCTTCTGAGATCTTCACGCATTTGTTGGTCAGAATGGTTTTCGAATAAAAATTCGATCCCGGTCTTTCCATACCAACAATCGTATTGGTCAGATTTGATAGTCGGTGTTTTAACTATCAAAATAAACAGTGTTTCAAACATGACACTCCAATGAGTTCACTGGATCAGTATTTAGCATCATTTGGCCTTTGGCAAACTAATTTCCTTTTTGTTAAATTGAAACTTCCAATTCTTTTAATATTCAAAATACGATATTTGAATAACTCTAATTCGGTTAACTAACATTCGTCTTAACTCCATTCGCTTGACTCTAGATCACAGCGATCACAATGGTTACGCCTGAATCCCTCAGGAAACATCCGACCGCCGTAGGCTATCTGCAGCCCTGCGAATTACGCTAGCAGTCGTACGCCATGGCAACTTAGCCGAATAACTATGTTTGGCTAATTCTATCTCGAATAACTATATTCAATTTCCTACTTAAATCTTTTTTTCAAATCATCCTTTAAATTCGGAAATCCATTAATTTTAACAAAGAAATTTATAACACATATGTTATAACAATAGCATTATAATTACTATTTAGATTTACAAAACAACAGCACTATAATTGCTGTTTAGGTTTACAATCCATTTGCTATAGCAAAAGTGCTACAATCGCTATATTAGATTTTACACAACATATATTATAACAACAGCGCTAAATTCGCTGTTTAGATTTCAGAACATATTCACTAACGTCTCTTACGATTACCAACTAACATTATCTTCAGATAATCCCGACGTTGTTCAAGTTGGGGTATTTTAATTACCTCTCAGACCTTGATCAAACAACGGTCTTATCCTCAGATAAATATCAGTTATAATCAATGCCAAAATTCCATTTATAATTCTGGTTTATGATAAACCCTTTTATCATAATCTCCTTTCCCTTAATTCATATAGTTGAGTACGTTTCTTTCCTTTCACCATTCAATTGGCTTGCATCTCACATTCGGTAGCTTTTTAAATGAATTCCCTTTTAAAAATATATTCCTAAATTCAGCATTAATTAAAATCATAACTTATTTCAACCATTAACTACTTTAGTAGTTAATCCCTTTATTAACTAAATTAAATATTAAATCCCCTTTAAATCCTTATTTAAATTCAAACAATATTCGTTTAACTATTTTAATCAAAACACATTAACTTGATAAACAATTCTAATTCCAACGGTCGATTTAATTAACTCAAAAACTTGATTATCTCATTAACCGATTTCAACAATCCTCGCTTTAAATTAATTAAAATATAATTAATTTAAATAAATTCTAATTATTTGTTTTTATTTACAAAACAAATCTTCAAGGTTTTACCATTTAATTCATTTCTTATTCTTCAACTGGTAAATCTGATTAACATCAGCGTTTGCTTTGCAAAATAAATTCATACCAAATCAAAATCTTAAACAAATAAAATATTTATTTATTTCTCTTAAATGACTTTTATTCAAATAATATGATTCAAATCTAACTCTGGTTATAAAATAAATTTTATAACCCCGACTCTATCGATTCACATGTCGGTGAATCAATATTTATAACTCGATTGGTTTTAAAGGCCATACTCTGCCAAACACTTAACCAATATCGCCCATTGGTTTAAACCAAACAGATGTTGAACATTCAATAATCAACCATCAAATCAATCACACAACGGATCAGTTCATATATGAGAATATGAAAATAAATAATACATTTGAGGAATCCGGTTGGATCCCTCCAACCTGTTCTTCCCTGTATTCAAAAGGTTATCTCAAATCAAACTGTTCAGTTTTGTTTAACTGATAATACTAAATAGCAACCATTTAACGTCAACCACAAGCAACGCAAACAATTCAACCATTTAAAACACGTTTATAAAATAAACGTGACCAACCAAGGTGAGTTACCTTTATTGGAACCAATCGTAAAAATAACGATTTGGTATCTTACTGAAATTAAACACAGTTTAATTTCATCGGTTAAATCAACAATTAAATAGATAACTAGCAAAGCAGTCACCCATTGGCAAGCAGAGCACACAAAATAAAAACACCCAATTTTATAAAATATAAAAAGGGTAACTGAGTGAGATTAACTCACCTTGGTTCGTTTCCGGTTCGATTTCTGGTTAAATTAAACAGGTGTTTAATTTAACAGAAAAATCATGTTGATTCCAATCTTGTCAGAGCTATTCCATGGTGTAATGTTCGTCACCCTGATCCCGACGCAACTCGCTTCGTTCAATTCTGTTCCAGTCACAAAGAATTACTCATATTTTAGTTTATGGCTATATAATTTAATTAAGTATTAACTTAATCCTTCATTACAAATTTAAAACTAATTACATTATTAGTTATCGCCTGCTTTGGACAAAAAGAACGGCCGACATTGGTTTCTTCCCTCACGCGCTCTTGGCTTCAGACTCCTTCCTAAAAATTTGTACAAATCCACAGTTTTGCTAAGATAATCTAATTAATCAATTTATCCTAAATCAATATTGACTTCAATTACCTTGCATGCAAAAGGATTAGGGCCGATACTTTATGCATTTCCCGCACCGCCCTTGTTTTGCTTCAGACAAGCACCCATCGTTCCCTGTCCAAATGTATATAGTGATATTTAATCTCCTTAATTAAATTATATTTAAACTAATTCTTTAATCACCTTTTAGTTCACTTTTTAATTTACGTTAATACCAGAAAAACCCGGCTAATCTTTCTTTTTTTTTCTTTCCGTTCAATCCTGCTCCTTCCAAAAGCTTCACTATATACAACTATCCATGATTCCCTGACCTGCACATGATTTAAACCCCTCCATTATATTTAAATAAAACTAAAAGTCCCTTAATTCATTAGTTTTAAACAATAGTGTAAATAAAACCTTAATTGCTATGTTAACAGAATACTTGGCCGATGCTCCTTGAATCCTTCACAGTATCGATTCCAACCCTCAACACACTTTCCCTTTTCAAAGTATGAATCAACTGTTTCAATTATCTGAAACCGATCTCGCGGAACCCATAATCACCAACCGCGCCACCTTCAGTCCACCAGGGTCCAATCAGTCAACGCCGGACGCCCCGCCTCTCGCTCCCTTCAACACTGGTCGCGCCAACTACGGCTTCCCGGTCGTCATGAGTTTGGCTTCGATCTCTGGCGGATTTTGTTGGAATTTCTGGTCAGCGTGCGACATCATACAGGGGCCCTTGACATTGGAATTAATGGTCGTGAAACCATCTTTGATTTTTGCAGTAGAGAGGTTTTGAAATCCCATAACGCATTGGTTAGAAAATGATGGTTAAAGTGGAGGAGTTCTTATCGTCGAAAGCTAGGTGGAGGCGCTGGTTTTATTCGGTTTACTACTTGGTGGTTATATATATATTCATATACTGGAGGTCCAGGTTTTTATTTTCGTTGTGGAGGAAGACTTACTGGGATTGGAGAAGAGAACGCTTTATATATATAGAGATATACGTGGCCACCACGCATTAGAGGGTATAGGGTAGGAATGTTGCGGTGTAGGGTGGAAATTTCTAAAACTTGGTCGGCACGTCCTGATAGTGAAAAGAAAACTCAGCCGTTAAAATATTATTAAGGTCTTAGAGTAGCTGAAATGGAAGGTCTAGCATGTGCTTCTCATAGATATGTGTGCACCAGTAGGTCTGGCCTTTAAGAATTGTTGCGTGATTCATAGACAAGGGTAGGTTTAGAATTTAATAATATTATCGAAACTTGACCGTGAAGTAACACGCAGAAACCACTACAAACGATTTTCGTTTACTGATAAAAATGTTGTTCTTGATGTAAAACGATATTCCGGACCCAATGGGACAGGTTTTGTCGAAATCGGAGGTCGTATGAAAAATTTTCCTTTATGAAACCGGAAATAAACACGCATTTAATTTTTCCACGATCACCAGATAAATCAAATCCACTTGAAACTACGAACATTGACAATAACTTTTCGATATGAACCCAACGGCACTAATTTTGTTGCATTCTAAGACTGTTGCCCCGGTAGGCTGTTTTTACCCCGAACCGCCCTACCCTTTTTAACGCCAAATTTCTCGATCTCTAAAAATAACAAACTATATACATATTCTGACTCTAATCGACGATACGAACTCAACGGAACTGGTTTCGTGGCCTAATTCGATCGTCTGCTCAAGTTACACTCAAATATCCTTTTATTTATTTAAATACGCGCTATAGAATTTGAACGGGCGTTTACGGCTACCATGGTCACATATGATATCGGTTTTCCACGCAATTCACCACCGTACAATAATTTAGCGATACGGTTCTAATAAAACTGGTTTCGTCGAAATCTGAGTCCGTTTGCAAAACTGCTATTTTAAAGGCCTATAATTTAATAACGATTTTCTATAGCGACTATTTCAAATTTTGATTTGGCCATAACTATCAAACTATAACACGAAATCTGGATTTTTCTCTTTCATATGAAAACTATCGTCAACACGCTCCCAACGTTTCTTGTTTCACAGAAATCCGACTTATAACGAATCCTGTATTCTCAATTGAAGTTCAAAACTCGAATTTACGAACTGCACATCATTTTCAAGCTCGATTTATATTATATATAAATATATAATGTTCAACTTCGTTTTTAATAACGAACTCAATATAAAATTCCATTAATATTTCCAATATAATATTTAAAACTAATTTAAATATTCATATTCAAATGGTCGAAAAACACGGGTCGTTACATTCTTCCCCCCTTAAAATAATTTCGTCCTCGAAATTGCTAAGGTAAGAAAGAACGTTATAAACTCATTAACATTCAAATCCAATTTTATATTAAATTAGAAACCAATTCAATACTATAAATAGATATTTTCAAAAATATTGAAAAATTTCTAACACTTTAAATTTCCGAAAAATTTCGCCAGCACCTCCTTTGTACGGCTCAATCGGTACAACCACAACTCGCCTTTCTAGGCCTTCTCCAAATCCAAAAGAAAATAAAACAGCCAAGTGGCTTGCCAAATAGGCTCACAAATCACCAAATCCATATAAAAATAACCGTGTACCTTTTTGTCGGGCACATCATTATATCCTCTCCATCTACTACCCTGTCAGCATGTACAACTGCATTCCCAAAATTCCAACTTTATCCTCAGAACCAAATCCTTCACGCATCCAAGCCAAATACCATTCTTAACTCACTTACCAGTCCCACACCATTTCAGATTCCTGTCTTCCAATTCCAAGTCTGGTTCTACTTGATATATTATATCCCGTTTCAATTTCCGGTTAATTGATTTCAATGCAATTCATATTTGCTTTCAGAAACTTCTATTTAATTTTGTTTTTGTTCAAACAATTACCCCAGGAGTTTTTAAATAGTTTAGCTCTTTCAAAAATCACATATTCCTTTTTAGGATTCAAACAACTTGTCTTTCTCAAAGCAATTCAAAACAAAACCTTTGGTAGTAATCCGTCACTTAGAACCCGGAAATGAACACTGATGATGTGGCCAGCATCCTCAGAGTTATTCCCCAGCTATCGAAGTGAGTTCAATACTATATCAATTCAAAATTCCAATTTTAAACACTTTCATTTTGAAATCTTTTTCAAAATAAAATTCACAATGCTTGTAAACAATTTAAAATCTCCCAGGATCTTAAAATTCCCATATATTCAATCCAAGTTTATTTGCAGTCACCTTTTCCACTTCTGGGAATTTTAATTCCAGATTTAATTCATTTGTTTTCATATTATACGAATTCTAATTGGTTATTTATATAACCATTTCAATTATAATCTTATTTGATTATAACAACAAACAACACACCACATATATTATGATATTTCCAACATATATATTTCCTTTATATCAAAATATAATTTGGGTAAAATTATTTCATTTACCCTCTTTTCAAAAACATACTGTGTCGAATTATTCTGTTCAAGAGTTTAGAAACACTTATCGACACAGT
This sequence comes from Allium sativum, assembly GCA_030737875.1. Classification (NCBI taxonomy): domain Eukaryota; kingdom Viridiplantae; phylum Streptophyta; class Magnoliopsida; order Asparagales; family Amaryllidaceae; genus Allium; species Allium sativum. Next base: position 465,220,877 of record CM060922.1, read on the forward strand.
TTGCATTACTGTATCGACCAGAATTCATAAACTACTCGACAAACCAATCAACACAATATAAACAGTTTTTTATATCAATTTACAAATACGCGCTCATATATATACACTCAAACTCAATCTAGGGTATTACTAACCCCATCTCTACTGAGTTACACCACAGAGCCAAGGTAATTACTTAACCTTCAGCTCTGATACCACTGTAACGAACCGGAATTTTCGACTCCGAAAATCAACATCAAACTACCATGTTGACCATTCAGACATCGAACATTCCAGATCATTAATAGAAAGAAGTTAGAGGGTGAGAATAGATAAGATAGAAATATTAGAATAGAAGAAGAAGAAGAAACACCACAACACAGTCTCACATCGCAGCGGAACAAAATATAATACAGAAATAACCTTTATTGAAAGCTTTTGAAATACTTACATATCAGAGTACATCAACATCTGGACAGCTGTACTGATCTGTCCTTCTATATAACACACAGCGGAATATACACCATATATAATACGTCTGGACTTCTCCAGCTCATCTCTTCACAGCAGTCGATAACCTGAACCTGTACACTCCGGGCTAACCCGAGCATTTACAAAACACCGGGTCAGTCTGGTGAACCAGAGTGAGATAAACTCGCACAATAATAAGGGTAAATCATCCAATCATGATTTTAGAGTTCAAAATCTTTTCCAAACAAAAGGATAATCGTAAGACCAAATCCACACATAAACACGGACGGTTTTTACCTTACGATAACCCAAAACAGCTTGAAACCAATATCTTGTCTGATATTATAATAATGTCTAAATACAAGTAAATAGAAATCTAGTGGAACGCTTGCATCTCACGCTCCACATATATAGTATACAATCAAAACCCGCAGGCGCTTATTGGAAATTGGATTCCGACTTGACAAGGTATGGGTCCACCTTCCGATAGTGTATCTCTAGAGACGAATACACTGGGTTCAACAAGAACTTCTTGCAACCCGGCCCTCACATGACCGACCACTCATTTCGCTTGAGTGTATCGAATGTATATCACCGACGGTTGGGATCAGCAACCGTCTCCCGATAAGGGACAGCATCGAAACATAGATTAAGAAACAAATAGGATTTCCTCTAGATAGGTGATCATACACCCTAATGGGAGCGACCCACATAGCCATGCTGCCTGCCCGATTTTTGTCATTTCCTGGTTGATGAGGCTCGAGGCCAGAATAAACTTCTGATCATCTGGTCACCATTCACTTTGAATGCCACATCGTCAGATCCGTCAGATATCACTAATTGACGTCCACAAAAATACTCTAGCTGAAAGCTAGAGAATGGCAATTCCCTGCCTACAACCATAGCACGTTTGAAGAAATCAACGTACGTGATCCTTTGGAAATACTCTGTCAGACATTCGTCCATATACGTCATCCAGGAACAGGATGAACCGAAGGCACTCTCCTACCGCATCCAATATAGGAATCACCCCATGGATCAGTAGCGAGAAGTCCTTGCAACTCGTAGATTCCAACTACGACAGAATCACAGCTTATCTCTGCTTGCCAGGCAGAGAACATTAGTGGTTCTTCCGTTTATGAAGATCCACGGTCTTCAATGCTCCATCTCGATCATCTTCTGAGATCTTCACGCATTTGTTGGTCAGAATGGTTTTCGAATAAAAATTCGATCCCGGTCTTTCCATACCAACAATCGTATTGGTCAGATTTGATAGTCGGTGTTTTAACTATCAAAATAAACAGTGTTTCAAACATGACACTCCAATGAGTTCACTGGATCAGTATTTAGCATCATTTGGCCTTTGGCAAACTAATTTCCTTTTTGTTAAATTGAAACTTCCAATTCTTTTAATATTCAAAATACGATATTTGAATAACTCTAATTCGGTTAACTAACATTCGTCTTAACTCCATTCGCTTGACTCTAGATCACAGCGATCACAATGGTTACGCCTGAATCCCTCAGGAAACATCCGACCGCCGTAGGCTATCTGCAGCCCTGCGAATTACGCTAGCAGTCGTACGCCATGGCAACTTAGCCGAATAACTATGTTTGGCTAATTCTATCTCGAATAACTATATTCAATTTCCTACTTAAATCTTTTTTTCAAATCATCCTTTAAATTCGGAAATCCATTAATTTTAACAAAGAAATTTATAACACATATGTTATAACAATAGCATTATAATTACTATTTAGATTTACAAAACAACAGCACTATAATTGCTGTTTAGGTTTACAATCCATTTGCTATAGCAAAAGTGCTACAATCGCTATATTAGATTTTACACAACATATATTATAACAACAGCGCTAAATTCGCTGTTTAGATTTCAGAACATATTCACTAACGTCTCTTACGATTACCAACTAACATTATCTTCAGATAATCCCGACGTTGTTCAAGTTGGGGTATTTTAATTACCTCTCAGACCTTGATCAAACAACGGTCTTATCCTCAGATAAATATCAGTTATAATCAATGCCAAAATTCCATTTATAATTCTGGTTTATGATAAACCCTTTTATCATAATCTCCTTTCCCTTAATTCATATAGTTGAGTACGTTTCTTTCCTTTCACCATTCAATTGGCTTGCATCTCACATTCGGTAGCTTTTTAAATGAATTCCCTTTTAAAAATATATTCCTAAATTCAGCATTAATTAAAATCATAACTTATTTCAACCATTAACTACTTTAGTAGTTAATCCCTTTATTAACTAAATTAAATATTAAATCCCCTTTAAATCCTTATTTAAATTCAAACAATATTCGTTTAACTATTTTAATCAAAACACATTAACTTGATAAACAATTCTAATTCCAACGGTCGATTTAATTAACTCAAAAACTTGATTATCTCATTAACCGATTTCAACAATCCTCGCTTTAAATTAATTAAAATATAATTAATTTAAATAAATTCTAATTATTTGTTTTTATTTACAAAACAAATCTTCAAGGTTTTACCATTTAATTCATTTCTTATTCTTCAACTGGTAAATCTGATTAACATCAGCGTTTGCTTTGCAAAATAAATTCATACCAAATCAAAATCTTAAACAAATAAAATATTTATTTATTTCTCTTAAATGACTTTTATTCAAATAATATGATTCAAATCTAACTCTGGTTATAAAATAAATTTTATAACCCCGACTCTATCGATTCACATGTCGGTGAATCAATATTTATAACTCGATTGGTTTTAAAGGCCATACTCTGCCAAACACTTAACCAATATCGCCCATTGGTTTAAACCAAACAGATGTTGAACATTCAATAATCAACCATCAAATCAATCACACAACGGATCAGTTCATATATGAGAATATGAAAATAAATAATACATTTGAGGAATCCGGTTGGATCCCTCCAACCTGTTCTTCCCTGTATTCAAAAGGTTATCTCAAATCAAACTGTTCAGTTTTGTTTAACTGATAATACTAAATAGCAACCATTTAACGTCAACCACAAGCAACGCAAACAATTCAACCATTTAAAACACGTTTATAAAATAAACGTGACCAACCAAGGTGAGTTACCTTTATTGGAACCAATCGTAAAAATAACGATTTGGTATCTTACTGAAATTAAACACAGTTTAATTTCATCGGTTAAATCAACAATTAAATAGATAACTAGCAAAGCAGTCACCCATTGGCAAGCAGAGCACACAAAATAAAAACACCCAATTTTATAAAATATAAAAAGGGTAACTGAGTGAGATTAACTCACCTTGGTTCGTTTCCGGTTCGATTTCTGGTTAAATTAAACAGGTGTTTAATTTAACAGAAAAATCATGTTGATTCCAATCTTGTCAGAGCTATTCCATGGTGTAATGTTCGTCACCCTGATCCCGACGCAACTCGCTTCGTTCAATTCTGTTCCAGTCACAAAGAATTACTCATATTTTAGTTTATGGCTATATAATTTAATTAAGTATTAACTTAATCCTTCATTACAAATTTAAAACTAATTACATTATTAGTTATCGCCTGCTTTGGACAAAAAGAACGGCCGACATTGGTTTCTTCCCTCACGCGCTCTTGGCTTCAGACTCCTTCCTAAAAATTTGTACAAATCCACAGTTTTGCTAAGATAATCTAATTAATCAATTTATCCTAAATCAATATTGACTTCAATTACCTTGCATGCAAAAGGATTAGGGCCGATACTTTATGCATTTCCCGCACCGCCCTTGTTTTGCTTCAGACAAGCACCCATCGTTCCCTGTCCAAATGTATATAGTGATATTTAATCTCCTTAATTAAATTATATTTAAACTAATTCTTTAATCACCTTTTAGTTCACTTTTTAATTTACGTTAATACCAGAAAAACCCGGCTAATCTTTCTTTTTTTTTCTTTCCGTTCAATCCTGCTCCTTCCAAAAGCTTCACTATATACAACTATCCATGATTCCCTGACCTGCACATGATTTAAACCCCTCCATTATATTTAAATAAAACTAAAAGTCCCTTAATTCATTAGTTTTAAACAATAGTGTAAATAAAACCTTAATTGCTATGTTAACAGAATACTTGGCCGATGCTCCTTGAATCCTTCACAGTATCGATTCTAACCCTCAACACACTTTCCCTTTTCAAAGTATGAATCAACTGTTTCAATTATCTGAAACCGATCTCGCGGAACCCATAATCACCAACCGCGCCACCTTCAGTCCACCAGGGTCCAATCAGTCAACGCCGGACGCCCCGCCTCTCGCTCCCTTCAACACTGGTCGCGCCAACTACGGCTTCCCGGTCGTCATGAGTTTGGCTTCGATCTCTGGCGGATTTTGTTGGAATTTCTGGTCAGCGTGCGACATCATACAGGGGCCCTTGACATTGGAATTAATGGTCGTGAAACCATCTTTGATTTTTGCAGTAGAGAGGTTTTGAAATCCCATAACGCATTGGTTAGAAAATGATGGTTAAAGTGGAGGAGTTCTTATCGTCGAAAGCTAAGTGGAGGCGCTGGTTTTATTCGGTTTACTACTTGGTGGTTATATATATATTCATATACTGGAGGTCCAGGTTTTTATTTTCGTTGTGGAGGAAGACTTACTGGGATTGGAGAAGAGAACGCTTTATATATATAGAGATATACGTGGCCACCACGCATTAGAGGGTATAGGGTAGGAATGTTGCGGTGTAGGGTGGAAATTTCTAAAACTTGGTCGGCACGTCCTGATAGTGAAAAGAAAACTCAGCCGTTAAAATATTATTAAGGTCTTAGAGTAGCTGAAATGGAAGGTCTAGCATGTGCTTCTCATAGATATGTGTGCACCAGTAGGTCTGGCCTTTAAGAATTGTTGCGTGATTCATAGACAAGGGTAGGTTTAGAATTTAATAATATTATCGAAACTTGACCGTGAAGTAACACGCAGAAACCACTACAAACGATTTTCGTTTACTGATAAAAATGTTGTTCTTGATGTAAAACGATATTCCGGACCCAATGGGACAGGTTTTGTCGAAATCGGAGGTCGTATGAAAAATTTTCCTTTATGAAACCGGAAATAAACACGCATTTAATTTTTCCACGATCACCAGATAAATCAAATCCACTTGAAACTACGAACATTGACAATAACTTTTCGATACGAACCCAACGGCACTAATTTTGTTGCATTCTAAGACTGTTGCCCCGGTAAGCTGTTTTTACCCCGAACCGCCCTACCCTTTTTAACGCCAAATTTCTCGATCTCTAAAAATAACAAACTATATACATATTCTGACTCTAATCGACGATACGAACTCAACGGAACTGGTTTCGTGGCCTAATTCGATCGTCTGCTCAAGTTACACTCAAATATCCTTTTATTTATTTAAATACGCGCTATAGAATTTGAACGGGCGTTTACGGCTACCATGGTCACATATGATATCGGTTTTCCACGCAATTCACCACCGTACAATAATTTAGCGATACGGTTCTAATAAAACTGGTTTCGTCGAAATCTGAGTCCGTTTGCAAAACTGCTATTTTAAAGGCCTATAATTTAATAACGATTTTCTATAGCGACTATTTCAAATTTTGATTTGGCCATAACTATCAAACTATAACACGAAATCTGGATTTTTCTCTTTCATATGAAAACTATCGTCAACACGCTCCCAACGTTTCTTGTTTCACAGAAATCCGACTTATAACGAATCTTGTATTCTCAATTGAAGTTCAAAACTCGAATTTACGAACTGCACATCATTTTCAAGCTCGATTTATATTATATATAAATATATAATGTTCAACTTCGTTTTTAATAACGAACTCAATATAAAATTCCATTAATATTTCCAATATAATATTTAAAACTAATTTAAATATTCATATTCAAATGGTCGAAAAACACGGGTCGTTACAGTTTGTTATTGCATAAAGTATATTTTGATGCATTGCAATTATACAACATGACGATGACTCTCATATCGTCTCAACTAAATTAACACAACGGTGATTTTAGCGTCAAAACATTCACAATGACACACTGATGGTTTTGGTGTCACGACATACAAATTAACATGCTTATAGTTTTGGGGTGTCATAGCATACAAATTCACATTGATATTATGTTAACAAACGTGACATAAAAATGGGTATTTTGATTTTTAACAAAGAAACATAAAGCTTGTGTCTTTTTGACTTTAACAAACATTAACATAAAATTTATGTTATTATTATTATTATTATTTAAAAAAAAATAACATAAAGTTTATGTCTTTTTAATTTTAACAAAATAGCATAAAAGTTTTGTCTTTAAACTATAACAAAAATTGAGCATAAAAAGTTTGTCTTTTTATTCTTAACAAAATAACATAAAAAGTTTTCTTTTATTTCTCAACATAAAAAGTAAATCTTTTTATCTTGACAAAGAAACATAAAAATTAAGTCTTTTGTTTTAACAACAAATTTAAGTAAAATGTCTTTTTGTTTCAACAACAAAAACGGTGACAAAGATGGTTCTTTTTGTTTAATCAACAAAATAGTGACAAAATGACTCTTTTAACTTTAACAACAAAAGTAGCGTCAAATTTGTTCTTTTAACTCTAATAATAAAAGTAGCGTCAAATTTGTCAACAAAAGAAACACAAAAATTTGATCTTTTGTTTTTAACAAACAACTATGTTAAAAATGGTCTTTTTATTTTTAACAAACAACTATGTTAACAATTAGTCTTTTTAATGTTAACAAACAACTATGTTAAAAATAGTCTTTTAAATGTTAACAAACACTTGCCTTTTATTTTGTAAACAAAATAAAGGTAAAATTGGCGGTTTATTTCATAAACAAAATAAAGGAAAACTTTGTCTTTTATTTCCAAATCATGTTTAACAAAAATAAATCCCTTTATTGACAAATAATATATAACCCTTTTTAATTAACAAATAAAAGTTATTTTTAACATGCCTTATAAATTAACAAATAAAAGGTTAATCTAAAAAGGTAAGTTATTCACGTCTTTTAAAAATGTTATTTTAATATGCCTTTAAATCAACAAAATAAAACAAAACAAATGCTTCATCAAAATAAAACAAAACAATTGATTTATATGCTTCATTATTTCAACAAAAACAAAATGAAATGATTTATTTAGTTTCCAACAAAATATATACATGTTGATTTTTGTTTCAACGACGTGAATCATAAATTACCTTGTTTTCAACAACTCACCATAAAGATTTATTCTATTTTAACCAACTAAGATAAAAAGATTCATTTTATTTCTTTAAAAACAAAATAAAAGAAAGGTTGTATCTTTTATCTCAATAAACAAATAAAATGTTCCAACCTTGTTTCAAATAAAACAAATAAAGTTGATTCAACATTTTCAACAAAGCAAAACAAAAATTTGGTTCTCTATTGTCATCAAAACAAAATAAAAATTGGATTTTTATTTACAAATCAAAAGAGTTACCTTTTAATAATAAAAGCAAAAGTTGAGTCTTTATTATTAAAACCAAAGATTAAATCTTTTATAATTAAAACAAACATGAATTCTAAAAAAAAAAATTAATCTTTGCTTTATAAAATAAAAGTTTGATTCTTTTATAATAAAACAAAAGATTTCATTATTTTTATTAAACAAAAAATTTCATTTTTGTTCAACCAAAAATAAATTAAACAAATCTCTATTTTTAAAATAAACAAAAATACCTTTATCATAAAATGATATTTCAACTTCTACAAATAAAACCAAATCCATCATCATCATAGTCCAACGATTTTTCAAGTTATGTCAACACCCAATTTCCAATACAATTCAATGATAATTCAACATAGTGTCATACACAACCAAATCAACATACACACAGAACTTTTCATATGAACATCAATAAATTAAATAGAATAACAACACAATTCGACATCATCATTCATACAATAATTTCAGATTATTTTCAGATTTAATTAAATAATTAATTAAATTTAAACTTAGAAAACTCACCTAAGCCTTTGGATAGATAAATCAAAGAGAGGTAGAAATTGTCACCGTTCCAAAATCATCACAATAGAATGAAACTTATTTTCTTTCTTTTTTTTTCTTTTGATGGAGGAAGAAAGAAGAGAATGGCGGCCATGGCTTGGAGAGGAAGAAAAAAAAGAGGCAGCTCATTTTTCACAAATGGGAATGGAGAAGTGCATGAGGTAGAAGTGGGAAAAGAAATTAATACATTAGAGGAAAGAAACGGATGTTCTATTAATAAGAAATAAAGTGGAGAGAACGTAGGTAGTAAATTTAGGGAAAGAAAAATAAATAAATGATAGAAAAGAAATTAATAGTTAGAAAGAAAAAGGAATAAATGGAAGGAAATAAATGGAATGAAAGAGAAAGGAAATAAATGCAAATAAATGAATTATTTAAAGATTCAAGCTTCATATATATATATATAATCATCTCATTAATCATATTTGTAATATACCTCAATTACCCATTAACAACCATTGATTACTGTTGTAACATATGTTAATTGTAATGTACATTGATTACCATTAATTCTTCAATCGTTTTTGTCATTATATGTATATATATTTTTTTAGTCATGCATTTCTTTAATTAATTTCTATACATATGTCTTATGTTTTTTTATAAAATAAATGTTAACATTAGTTTCCATTAACTGTGGAAATTAAACGTACATTATATCGTTGACACACTGTTTTGTTACTATTCTTTCTATACAAAATTAAACTAGAAACATTCATAATTTTATTTCCAATTATCGTATTAATTCCTATATTGAATCTTTAAAATAAAGACAAGGTTCAACTGCTAATTTTTTTCGTCAACAATAGTTCAAAGTTAGATAGTCCAAATGTACAAACAATTTAATAATTTCCATTATCATCAATCACAGTTCATCTCAATGTCAGTTATTGTTTATCAAAATAAATTTTGGAGTCATAAATTAATGAATCATAAATTATGTTTTAATACCATTTTTAATTCAATAATTAAATTAAATTCTATATTTATTCTATTCCCATTTATTTAACATCTTACAATTTCCCAAAATGTGTAATTCTATTAATTTAACCCCCCTTATGTAAGTTATTTAATATAATCATTGTCCCTTTTACTATAAACAAATCATACTTTTCTTTCAATCTTTTCAATGTAATGATACATTTAAATGCAACTTTTTAATGCGATAAAAACGATACATTTCATTGCAACTTTTTAATGCAAATAAATATGGTACATTTGAAATTCTAATGCGACTAAATTAATGAGTTTTATTTTGTCCGTTCACATTCAACAAAAATATATTTTTTGTTTTATAAAATTTTAATGCAACAAAAATAATAAACTTAATATTCCAGAAATTATTAATAAAATAATTTAATAAAAATAGAATACTTTTATTTTCTGACTCGATTTCTTAGCAAAATTATTTAAAATAAAAATTTTAAATTGGCCCCAAAATTCCGGGTTGTTACAATTTTAATATAAAGAATATTTTAAAATAAAGGATATTTTAAAATAACGAATATTTTAAAATAATATTTAGTGTAGAATAAAATCATGATTTCAATGTTCGTCTTTAGATGGACACCAGAATATAAAAACATGAAGCCGAGTTTAGTATAGAAACGCCATTTTTAACCTGAACGGGTTTATTAATTGATTTTATTTATTTTAAAATGAATATCGCAAAGAAGTGATTTCAAAATTTAATATTTTATAAATATTATCATTTAATATGATAAAGATATAGAATAATCAATTTTGATTTTAATTTGATAATGAAGTTAAAATCGTTTTGAAAAACGAATTTATAAATGATTTATAAAATACGTTTTAAAGGAAATCGATGAAATATATATATAATATATATTATATATATAATATATATTATATACATATTTAATGGCCTGAATAAAATGTGCCGCGTAGCGACCGTTCGCGAATTTCGACCATTAACTTCAAATTGGCGCAACGGGAGATCCGACCGTCGGATTCTCCTAAAACCAGAACCTTTGGTTCGTATCGAAAAGAGATTTCCAACGAATATAATAAATTTGAAATCTATTGGTTGGATTTGGAAATATGTTCAAATCAAATTTGGAAAAAGTCGCTGAAAGGGCAGTTCGATGACCGTTTATGGAAATCAACTGTAAGGGCCTTAATAAAATTATTAAAAATATGGAAAAAATATGTAAAATCATAATAAGTGATTTAGAAATATTTTGGATGAAAGATTCCACATTTGAAAAGATAAAAAATATATTTTTATCGAAATTAACTAGTTATTAATTAGAAATAAAAATCCAATGTTTTTAAATGAATAAATAAATTGGATTTTGGTTTTTATCGTGAGTGGTGTCTTTAATAACACTGTTCTTAAACCCCGTTTGGAATTTATAAATCTTTTTATTAAGATTATTAGAGTTTCCAATTATATTTAGTAATTGGTATAAAATAAAATGTGAATTGGGTTTATTGTGAACCATGTTTTTTAAAGACATTCGTTCTTTAACCCGATTTACATTGAGAATATAATTTGGAATTTATAGATATTTTATTAAGATTTAAATGGAAATTTTCCAAAGTTAAGTTATCCAATTTAATACATTAAGTTGGAATTGAATAGAATTCAATTCAATAATAATCGAGATGAGCTTCTGTGAATGAAGACTGTTACTATATATGGAATTTAAAAGGCTTTGCCGTTATTTCATTTATATTATTAGTCTAATACGGAAATTTATATCGATTATATATTGATTTGATTTCTATGAAGATTCCATATTTAATGGAAGGTGATTTTGGGTTTATCGTGAACTGTGTTTTAAATGACATTTGTTCTTTAACCCACTTACGATAAGACAAGATTAATTTCATAAATTAGAATAATCGTTAAGTAATGATTTTTGATATTAAAACCAAATTAGAGTTTTAATGAAATTAGATTGGAATGGGAATGAGATAATTAAATTTATCGAATTCTTGAAATGATCGAAAATGGAGTACCACCAGTTTTACTCCAGGCGATAGTTAAATCTTTAATTAGATTTGAACGTGAAATGGTAATTAATTTACCGATAACACCGTGGGTGTTAGATATGGAGTACTACCAGTTTCGCTCCATGGGATGAATAGGTTGGGATTGGGATAACAAATAGTAAATTATTACTTCGGTAAGGTTCGTTAATCCCGACTAGTGAACAAACCTTAATTTGGTTTAGAATTGATAAAAGATAAAATAAATCTTTTTAAAATGATATTGAAAGGATATGCGAGAGCCTCTCTCCTGTATTACACATATGGGACGAGGAATAAGGTGTCTCCGGTTTTGTTCAGACCTAGAACGGACTTGTAAATGGATGGTATGCTTGACATTGTATTCCTTTATGTTGTATTCATTGATCTCTGCTAAATATAAATATCTGTTTGGTGGTGGAGAATTTATTCTTTGCTTAACACCCTTCTCTGAGATGTACGAGCTCAGAGGTTATATATTGGTAGATGATCAATGATATGGCATGGATTGATAGTGTGGCATGCTAAGATGCATGGTTCAAAGCTTTTGTTGAAAAGCAGAGCCTTGTGAATGATGATCAAAGCACAGTTTTAATTAGCATAGCTTTGTGTACAACGTTACTTCATGAGCCTCACACCCCGGTATGAGGGTGAACGATTTGTTTGATTAGTAGGTTTGACCAATATACTTTATATATACATGGATTTGCTCAGCTGAGTTGTGCTGGGTGTGGTCGCTCCACACCTGGAGATTGGGATATGTCATTCCATCCGAATCCCAAGAGGGATAAAGCATATTGATGCTTACCCAAAGTGCGTAGTATATGTATTATGGTGTATTCTCTTTCCGAGACGTAAGCTGTGGAGTTATATTCGCGATAGATCTTTCGAATCAACAGCCATCATGATGGAAACCCAATTTTCCAAGATGAGCTTTACGGTTTTAGTTGTATACCTATATGGTGACATAATATATTATGCCGCTTACATGATATATTATGCCATCTAGGTTTGATACATTTATATTCGAAATTGATTTCTACACTGTGCACTTATAGTATAAGAGATGAATTTCGCGTATTAAGCATTTTTGACGATTATAAGGTATACCTCTATCCTTCGACTTGCGTTGCATGGGACTTGAGTCTTATAAAGGTTTCATTTTTTTTAAAGAGCATTGCGCTGTTTATTGTATGCACTGGTATTCTTGGGAGGAAACCCGTTCCGCGTTAGCGGCAAGGTCCCTTGATTTACCTAACTTTAAAATAAAGTTAATAATTGTTTTTAGTTCTCATACCAGTCCCATGACTAATACGGAGTTTATTGTTTTAACCTAAACTCTAGGTGCCCCTATTTTCCACACGGGCAGCTAGTAGTTTTGGTTTTGCAGATATTTATTCATAGGATTCTAGTTTACAGCTGAAGCGATATTCAGAAAGCTCTGTATCCGTGTATTTCTTTCAGTTGTATTTTGTATTATTTTTCCACTGCTATTTAAATGTAATTTTAAATCTCTGATATTGTATTTCTAATGTAAAATATTTATTCACAGCTGTTATATTCTTGTACTCTGATGTAAATTGTTGTAATAAGCAATGAAATGTTCTTCTGTTTGTGTTGTGATGAGTGTTGTTCTCAAAGCAATCCGTACTTTCCTTTACGGGGAAGTTTGGGTCGTTACATTTGGTACCAGAGCTTTGGTTTATAGAGCTCGAGAACAAGATACATTAGAACCGAACGAAAGAAATCATCAAAGATTGGATTAATAATATGCAATAAGAATTGCTCGTTAGAGATGGGGTCAGTAGTATCCTGGAACGAGTTTCAAAGAGTGTTATTTAAAAAAAATAAAAATGAAAACAAACTTTATTTTGGAAATTTAAACCTTAAATACGTATTTGAATATATTATTTATTCTATTTTGGATAATTGAGTATATAGAGATTTGCATATACGCCTAGCTAGCATGTATACGAAGCCTCAAATATACTAGATAGATATAGAATCACACTCTAGTCGCTCGGACATGATTCTGATGATGGAGCTCCATCATCAGTATTTGTGTTCGAGTTTCGAAAGTGGTATATCTATATATTTCCATTGACTAGTGTGGGAATCAAAACTAGATAGGGTTTATTGCTATGATTTGCACTGAAATATGATTTTTGACTATATATAAAAGCTATATATATTTAAAAAGCTAATCACCTAATTGATTGCTGGTTGTGATGTTTGATAATTAGTTTAACTAATTAAAATATTGGAATGATAATTAATTTAACCAATATGAGAAAGAATGATAAATTTAACTAAATCGAAACTGAATTCAAAATTTATTAGAAGTGAGAGTTGAGTTGGTTAGTTAAACAACTTTCAGCTTCGTTCCTTTTCGAGGACAAAGAGATTTTAAGTGTGGGAGATTGTAACAAGCCGGAAATTCTGAGCCAATTTAAATTTTTTATTTTAGGTAATTTAATGGGTTTTGAATATTTTAAATAATAACGACGAAAAATTTATTTTAATCGAAGTTAGAATGAATAAATTTATTTTAATTATATAAAGATCCTAAAATGGCGCGACAGTTTGAAAATTCGATTTCAAATTTCAATTTAATATACAGAATTCATTTTAAGTCAGAATTGGACAAAACAAGAAATATTTGAATCCGATTAATAACATCTTTCTAACGAATGTAAGAAACTGAAATTTCACTTTATAGATTGAAAGTTATGACCAGTTTAAAATTCAGAAAAGTCGCTATAGAATTTATATATATTTTAAGATAATATATGGCCTTTAAAAATACCCATTTTTCAAATGACCTCCGTTTTCGACGAAACTACATTTGTTGGATCCGGAATGTCAAATTATTGCTTGATTTCAATTTTCATAATTTTTAGAATCAATATATGAGCGTGGCAAAAGAGAACGTGTTCTGTCAATTTCAATCAAATTCGATCGACTAGAAAATGACCATCTTTCAAACGATCTCGAAATTCGATGAAATTAGTTTTGTTAGGACCGTATCATCAAAACAAAGCCAGATATAGTTTTTCTGTAATTTTTATAGTCAGTATGTGGCCCCGGTAAATTAAAATGTACGTTTAAATTTAATATAAATTGATTTATATATTAAATTAAATGAAAACTGATCGTAACAGCCGAATTGGGTTACGAAACATATCCCATTGTGTCCGAAATGGGGGTATTTAGCTGGGGCGACACTCATTGGGTTTGATTTGGAGTTAACAGTGATAAACAAATAAAAATTGGAATTAAATAAATTAAATAATTCAACAATATATATACTATATATATATACGGTCCCTATATGCTAAACCCTAATTCACTAAATACAGAATACGCCGCCAATTTCTAATGGAGGGCCAGAATTTTTCGATTTTAAATTCATTCAAATCTCTCAACGTTTGCAAACTAGATTCTACATCCTAAACGAAAATCAAAGGGGACGTTCTGGTCTGTAATTTCATACGAGAGTGATGGATCCTCGTGAAGTAATTTGTGCAAAATCCTGGTTTGAAGCCCACGATTTGGAAGCGGTTTTTGGTGGGGACGGATGGTGCAAGCTTCATGGCGTCGCAGGTGGATGAGGAGCTTCGAGAGGCCGACGTCGTAGTGGTAAAGGATGGGGGTCCGATTTACCTAAGGTAAATCGACGACGGTTTGAAATTGTCGAGGTTTATGGCTTTAACGGCCTATGTTCGTTACAGGAAGAAGATGTTATGGCCCTCGGATCTTGATGAACGGCTCATATATGGAGATGGTAATTAAAGTAATAAAACCTAGAATTGTTTTATAATGAACATAGTATTCTTTATAAAATAAAAGGAACATAGAATTGTTTTATAAAGAACATAGAATTGATTTATAAAGAACATAGTATTGTTTATAAAAAATAACATGGTTTTAATAACAAAAATAACATGGTTTTGATAATAAAAATTATATTGTTTTGTAAAATAAAAATTATATTGTTTTGTTAAGCAAAAATCATATTGTCTTATAAACAAAAAGTACATTGCTGCTGTAAATATAAAGAACATTGCTTTTGTAAAAATAAAAAACACAACTTTGGTT
This sequence comes from Allium sativum, assembly GCA_030737875.1. Classification (NCBI taxonomy): domain Eukaryota; kingdom Viridiplantae; phylum Streptophyta; class Magnoliopsida; order Asparagales; family Amaryllidaceae; genus Allium; species Allium sativum. Next base: position 465,236,472 of record CM060922.1, read on the forward strand.
TGAAAATACAACCTTGGTTTGAAAATGAAAATAGCATTGTTCTATAAAAAGAAAATAGCAAAGTTTTATAAAATAAAATTAACAAAGAAATATAAAATAAAAGTGACATAGTTTTATAAAATAAAAGTGACATAGTTTTATAGAATAAAAATATCAAAGTTTTATCAAATAAAAATTTACATTGTTCTTCAACAAAATTAGCGTATGTTTTCGAAAACAAAATTAGCATATGTTTTGAATATAAAATTAGCATTGTTTTGGTTTTGAATATAACATTAGCATTGTTTTGAATATAACATTAGCATTGTTTTAAAATAGAGAATTATAATTGTTTTAAAATAGAGAATTAACATTGTTTTAAAATAGAAAATTTACATTGTTTTTAATAACAAAATTTTAATTGTTTTTAATACAAAGATCGCATTGTTTTTAATACAACGATCGCATTGTTTTTAATATAAAAATCGTATTGTTCTAACTATGAAAATAGCAAGATAAACATATGATTTTTATATAAATGATAACGTAAATAAAAATATGATTTTTACCATATATATAGAACAACATTAAAAATATGATTTTCAATATATATACTACGTGAAATAGACTGCGATGGAACTGACTGGAAGCAGAACGAAACCCAAATCGTCCGCTAAAGAACGACGGAGAGGAACCCAAAGGTGAGAACTCCTCACTAAAAATTCTACACAGTTATTGGTTTATTTTCATAACAGAAAAATATATAGAATTGTCAGTTTAGTTTTTTATCAGTTTTATCACTATAAACTGTATACGGTGCTTGTTAGATCACTCCCCTCGTCCACAAATGATGGACGATTTAAATAGACTGTATTGTATGTTGTTTGTGATATTGAAAAGATTGAAAATAATGTTAACATAAATTTGGTAGTTGTACTTAAATTATAAATATTTATTCATAATTTGAACAGTTAAATTTATTAACCAATAATTTGTGTAAATAAACTGTTGTTGTTTGAAAACCCAAACGGGTCTTGGGATGATATTCTAATCACACATCTCCCTTGTGATTAGTTGTAAAATGCACTCTGGTTGTTATTTGGATGTTTCATCATTATTATAGAATACATGCGATGTATCAAATCCATATAACTGGAAATTATATGGTAATTGGTTGAGCCGCATTCCGATTCAGAATATAAAGAATATTTTTAAGTAAAGGATATTTTAAAATAAATGTTTTAACAATAAAAATTCACATTTTTATTATATGAATTAAAATTTGTTAAATTATATTTTTGCACATTAAAAATGTTATCTTTAACATGTCAATGAGTATAAAATAATTATTTGTTGAATTATATTTTTGTACATTAGAAATGTCATCTTTAATATGTTCATGATAATGTAAATAACATTTATAATGTAAAAGGACATTTATATGTAAAAGAATCATTTATATGTAAAAGAATCATTTATATGTAAAAGAATCATTTATATGAAAAAATCAATTGTATGAAAAAGAAACATTTTTAATGTATGAAACATTTTAATGTAAATGAAACATTTTGATGTAAAAGAAACATTTTTATATAAAAGAACCATTTTTAATGTAAAGAATCATTTTAATGTAAAAGAACATTTTAATGTAAAAGATCATTTTAATATAAAGGATATTTTAAAATAATGAATATTTTAAAATAATATTCAGTGTAGAATAAAATCATGATTTCAATGTCTGTCTTTAGATGGACACCACAATATAAAAATATGAAGCCAGGTTAAGTATAAAAACGCCATTTTTAACCTGAACGGGTTTATCGATCAATTTTATTTATTTTAAAATGAATATCGCAAAGAAGTGATTTCAAAATTTAATATTTTGAAAATATTATCATTTTAATATGATAAAGATATAGAATATTCAATTTTGATTTAAAATTGATAATGAAGTTAAAATCATTTTGAAAACGAATTTATAAACGATTTATGAAGTACGTTTTAAAGGAAATCGACGAAATATATATATAATATATATTATATATATTTAATGGCCTGAATAAAATGCGCTGCGCAGTGGCCGTTCGCGAATTTCGACCATTAACTTCAAATTGGCGTAACGGGAGATCCGATTGTCGGATTCTCCTAAAACTGGAACCGTTTGGTTCGTATCGAAAAAAGCTTTCCAATGAATATAAGAAGTTTGAAATCTAACAGTTGGATTTAGAAATATGTCTAAATCAAATTTGGAAAAGGTCGTTGTAAGTGGAGTTCGATGACCGTTTATGGAAATTGACTGTAAGGGCCTTAATAAAATTGTTAAAAATATGAAAAAATTACGTAAAATCATAATAAGTGATTTAGAAAGATTTTGGATGAAAAATTCCACATTTGAAAAGATTAAAAAAAAAAATTTATCAAAATGAACTAGTTATTAATTAGAAATAAAAATCCAATGTTTTTAAATGAATAAATAAATTGGATTTTTGGTCTTGTCGTGAGTGGTGTCTTTAGTAACACTGTTCTTAAACCCCGTTTGGAACTTATAAATCTTTTAATTAAGGTTATTATAGTTTCCAATTATATTTAGTAATTGGAATAAAATAAAATGTGAATTGGGTATATTATCAACCATGTTTTTTAAAGACATTTGTTCTTTAACCCGATTTACAGAGAAAATATAATTTGCAATTTATAAATCTTTTATTAAGATTTAAATGGAAATTTTCCAAAGTTAAGTATTCCAATTTAATACATTAAATTGGAATTGAATAGAATTCAATTCAATAATAATCGAGATGAGCTTTTGTGAATGAAGACCATTACTATATATGGAATTTAAAAGGCTTTGTCGTTATTCCATTTATATTATTAGTCTGATATAGAAATTTATATTGATTATATATTTATCTTATTTCTGTGAAGATTCCATATTTAATGGAAGATGATTTTGGGTTTATCGTGAACTGTGTTTTAAATGACATTAGTTCTTTAACCAGTTAAGATAAGACAAGATTAATTTCTTAAATTAGAATAATCATTAAGTAATGATTTTTGATATTAAAACCAAACTAGAGTTTTAATGCAATTAGATTGGAATGGGAATGAGATAACTAAATTTATCGAATTCTTGAAATGATCGAAAATGGAGTACCACTAGTTTTACTCCAGGCGATAGTTAAATCTTTAATTAGATTTGAATGCGAAATGGTAATTAAATTTACCGATAACACCGTGGGTGTTAGATATGGAGTACTACCAGTTTTGCTCCATGCGATGAATAGGTTGGGATTGGGATAACAAATAATAAATGATTACTTCGGTATGGTTCGTTAATCCCGACTACTGAATAAACCTTAATTTGTTTTAGAATTGATAAAAGATAAAATAAATCTTTTGAAAATGATATTCAAAGGAAAATTAAAGAATAAATTTAAAAGAATTTTTCTTTGATAAAATTAATGGGAACCTTTCCATAATAATGTGAATATTTTATTTAAAAAGAATATTCTGAATTGGAATGAGGCATATGATCTGTTTTTATAGCACTTGTTTATAAAATATGCGAATTATTCAGAAAGATCGGGTTTAACCCATTCTAAATAATTACTAGGATGATTAAGAGTCGAAGATGAAGACGGTGGTTGAAGACCGGAGTTCTTCACATCGTTTGGGTGATTGCTGATGTCTTGATTGGGCCGTACACCCAAGACAAGGTAATAAGTGGTGATCGTCCAATTGTACTTGGAGATTGATGGATATGCGAGGGCCTCTCTCCTGTATTGGACATATGGGACGAGGAATAAGGTGTCTCCGGTTTCGTTCAGACCCAGAACGGACTTGTAAATGGATGGTATGCATGACATTGTATTCCTTTATGTTGTATTCGTTGATCTCTGCTATATATATATATATATATATATCTGTTTGGTGGTAGAGAAATTATTCTCTGCTTAACACCCTTCTCTGAGACATACGAGCTCAGAGGTTATATATTGGTAGATGATCAATGATATGGCATGGACTGACAGTGTGGCATGCTAAGATGCATGGATCAAGGCTTTTGTTGAAAAGCAGAGCCTTGTGGATGATGATCAATGCACAGCTTTAATTAGCATAGCTTTGTGTACAACGTTACTTCGCGAGCCTCACACCCCGGTATGATGGTGAACGATTTGTTTGATTAGTAGATTTGACCAATATACTTTATATATATATATGGATTTGCTCGGCCGAGTTGTGCTGGGTGTGGTCGCTCCACACCTGGAGATTGGGATAGGTGATTTCAGCCGAATCCCATGGGGGATAGAGCATAATGATGCTCGTCCAAAGTGCGTAGTATATGTATTATGGTGTTTTCTCTTGCCGAGACGTAAGCCATGGAGATACAATCGCGATAGATCTTTCGAACCAGCAGCCATCATGATAGAAACCCAATTTTCCAATACGATCTTTACGGTTTTAGTTGTACACCTATATAGTGACATAATATATTATGCCGCTTACATGATATATTATGCCACCTAGGATTGGTACATTTATATTCGAAATTGATTTCTACACTGTGCACTAAAAATTTATTTTAAAACGAATAAATTTAGTTTAATTATAAAAGGAGTTTAAAACAGCGCTGCAGTTTGAAAATTTTAATTTGAACTTTGACTGAATGTACATGATTCATTTTAAATCAGAATTGAGCGAAACAAGAAATATTTAAATCTGTTTAATCATATCTTCATAACGAATCTGAAAAACTGAAATTTAACTTTATAATTTGGAAGTTATGCCCAGTTTAAAATTTAGAAAAGTCGCTGTAGAATTTATATATATTTTAATATAAAATATGGCCCTTAAAAATAGCCATTTTGCAAATGACCTCGGTTTTCGACGAAACCACTTTTGTTGGAACCAGAATGTCGAGTTATTGCTAGGTTTCAATTTTCATAATTTTTCGAACTATTATGTGAGTGTGGCAAAGGAAAACGTGTTTTGACTGTTTCAGTCAACTTTAATCGACTTGAAAATAGACATTTTTCAGACAGTCTCAGAATTAGACGAAATTAGTCTTGTTAGAACCGTATCATCAAAACATAACTAGAAATAATTTTTCAGTAATTTTTAGAGTTAGTATGTGGCCCCGGTAAATTTAAATGTGCGTTTGAATTTAATAATTAAATTTAAAGAAAAACATATCGTAACAACCGAATTGGGTTACGAAATATATTCCAATGTGTCCGCTGGGGTTTATTTAGCTAGAGGCGTCATTCGTTGGGTTTGATTCGGAGCTAGTATCGTCAAATAAATAATTCTTGAATTAATGAATTAAATAAATAAGAAAATACGCGTATAAATACGCTATACTATACGAACCCTAAATCCCCTAATACACCAGCCACCGTATCTCCTTTTCAATGGCCAACTCCTTCCCGATTTCATTCCTTAATTTCTTCCAATCCACTTCGAATTAAAACCCAATCCTTATACCAAATCGAAGAGATTTTCGAGGCCTTTAATTTGGTACGGATGTGATCGGATATCGTTAACCGTGGAGGCCGGATTTGTGAGTGAAAGCCGTCGACTTTAGCGCGATTTCCAGGGTGGCATAGCCCACCGAGCTCGGCGGGTTTCAGGGCCTGGGGGCGGCGTCTGGAGGGCTTCGTCGTGACGATGTTTTATCGGAGCCTGCTGGTCTGTGGGTGATGCGGAGTCGGCCTGGTGAAGTCGAAGATGGGTTCGGCTGAGTCCAGAGAAACAGAACAAAGAGGAAGAGAGATTAGAGGTGGATTAGAATGTAATTAGTAAAATTAATTAATTTAATTGTTCGTTTAAATATTCGAATGTTTAATATAGCATAACTTCTTCATACAGCGACGAAATCAAACGAAACGAAATGCGTTGGGATCACAACGAGGAGATCTACGCAATGACACTGACTAGACCTGAAACAAAGCAGATCAGATTTTGATCGAATTTCAGATCTGGATTATTCTGTGAGATTTCTTTATTTTAAAATAATCAAAATATTAATTATTTCTCGCTATTTAAATTCCATATATGTGTGTTAATTTATCCACATCTGCGATGTACGATATTGGAATTGTTGTTTGTTGATTACGATGATTGTGATGTTCATGTTTGGTTAGTTTGGATTTGAAACAGAAATTATACTTTTGTTAAGAGGATTTGTGTTTAAACAAAAATAGACATTTTTGTTAAGAAAAACTGTGTCAAAACAAAAATCATATTTTGTTAAGGAGATGTGTGTTAAAGCAAATGATCACCTCTGTCGAATAAGATTTATGTTAAATTCAATGTCTCATTTTCATGTTAGTAACATTAACATATTAGAAATTGGTAATGATAAATAAAAACAACATTTTTCTTGAAATGTGTTATAAAAATCAAAATAACATTTTGATTAGAAATTTGTAATGAAAATAAAAACACATTTTTATTTGCATTATTTTTGTTAAATAAAAAAAAATGTCAAAGTGAAGAACACATTTTTCTTAGCATTATTTTGTTAATAAAAAGGATAATAGGAAAATTACATTTTAGATTAACATTTATTAGTTAATATAAAAGGCATGTTAAAGTTTACATTTTAATTAACATTGATGTTAGTTTAAAATGACATGAGAAGCTTTACTTTTAATTAACATTTTATTTGTTAATTAAAAAGGTATGGTATGATTAACATTTTATTTAACATTTTAATTAACAAATAGTGCAGAACTCTTTTGTTTACAATTTTTATTGTAAATAAAAAGAACAAGTAGCGTAGAACCCTTTTGTTTTTTTTTACATTTTCATGGTAGAATGAAAAGAACAAATTGTGTAGAGCTCCTTATTTATATTTTTCATTTGTAAATAAAAAGTACAAATATGTGAATTGATTTTATTTTACATTTTCACTGTAAATAAAAATACAATTATGTGAATCACTTTTATTTACATTTTCCATTATAAATAAAAGTGCAAATTGTGTCAATCGCTTATTTTTACATTTTACATTGTAATCAAAAGCATATGATAGAAATTGCATTTTTATTAACCTATTGTAGTTGTTAACAAAAGAACAAGATTAGAAATACACATTTATTTACATTTTGTTTGTTGAATAAAAGGATAAGATTAAAGAGACACTTTTTATTTACATTGTTTTGATTAAAGAAATAGACAAGATTGTCATATTTTTGTTCATTGAAAAGAAGGAGACATTAATTCATTGTCGTATGTTAAGATAAGATGAGGACATTTTTCATTATTATTCAGTTGAAATAAAAGGAGATATTTTTTTATTATCATTTAGTGACATAATTTCATCGTCATTTTGTTAAAGAAAAATAAAAAGATTGCATCTTTCAATGTAAATTGAAGATTAAATAGAAATTTACATTTTCTATGTAATTAAAGAATAAACACTTAAGGTTACATCTTTATGTAAAATGGTTTTCATTAAAAAGGAAAATTTACATTTTTATATAAATAAATGATAAAAAGGAAGATTACATTCAAAAGAAAGATTAGCGAACAAAATACATATTTTGTCAAAATTGGATTGGTGAAAAGAATCAACATATTTGGTCAAAACTTGATTAGTGAATGAAAATGACTCTTTTTGTCAAAAAGAAAATTTGCAAAGAAGATGACTCTTTTTGTCCAAAGAAAATTAGCAAAGAAGATAACTCTTTTTGTCAAAAAGAAAATTAGCAAAGGAATCAACATTTTTGTCACTTTGAAATAAAATGTATATTTTTTTATACATTATAAAGAAGAAGTAAAAATGTATATATTTTTTTATATACATTAAAGAAAGTAAATTGAAAATGTTAATTTTTATACATTAAAGGAAATGAATTGAAAATGAACATTTTTATATGTTTAAAATGGATTAAAAGAAAATGAACACTTTTATATGTTTAAAAAGGATTAAAAGAAATGAACATTTTTATATGAATTCAAAGGAAAAAGTAAAAAGCACATTTTTATATGAATTCAAAGAAAGGAATAGGAAAGTACATTTTTATATGTATTCAAAGAAAAGAATAAAGGAATACAATCATTGTGTGTAATCAAAGAATGAAATAAAAAGATTACATTTTTGATGTAATCAAAGAATGAAGAGAAAAGGTTACATTTTCATGTAATAAAAGAAATAAAAGATTTTATTTCTAAGTGATATTAAAAATATTCATTTTGTCCTCTTAAAAGGATTTCACCAAAACATTCATTTTTGGTCACTCAAAAGGATTTCACCAAAATATTCATTTTTGATCATTGAAAAAAGGATTGCACAAAAGATTAGCAATAAAAGTTAATATTTTTATTGTCAGTTAGTTATAGTAAAAAGGTCATATGTTAAAAATGTGATGTAAGTGATGGCTTGAAAAGTGTGCATGTAATGTTGAAAAGCTTGATGTATTAAAGGACAAATTTTCAATACAGGCTGGTTTTTGAAACTAATGCCGCAAATAGGCTAGTTTCAAAACTATTGGCAAATATAGGCTAATTTTGGTCAGCTCATCGCTGAGCTGGCCAAAAAACTAGCCTATATTTGCAAATAGTTTTGAAACTAGCCTATTTATACCATTATTTTCAAAACTATTTGCAAATATAGGCTAATTTTGGCCAGCTCATCGTTGAGCTGCTTAAAACTAGCCTATATTTGCAAATAGTTTTGAAACTAGCCTATTTATGCATTAGTTTCAAAAACTAGCCTATTTTGAAAATTTGTCCTGTATTAAATAATATTCAAATTGAATATTACACTTCCATTTACGAGTCAACCGACTTGTTTTTGTGATTGGGTCGATAATTTTTACACATCGCCCAAGTGCACAAATAATTTATTATTTGTTTGTTGGTTGAAACCCCACACGGGTATTGGAATGATATTTGACAGACACGAATCCCAATATTTAAGTGTAGAATTCACTCTAGTTGTTATTTGGATGTTTGATAATTATTTATCATGATGGCAGATTTCATACAGTATATGGTTGTTGATTGAGTCACATTCCAATAAAGGATATTCTAGAAAAGAATATTTTAGAAAATGTCATAGAAAAAGAATGTTTTAGAAAAGGAATAATATTTTGTAAAAAAAAATATTTTTATTGAAATGCACTAGTTATCAACTAGGATTAATCATTAAATTTAAATTTAATGAAGATTTCCAATTTGTTAATATTTAATTGAAAATAAATTAAATAAATTAGATTTTGGATTTGTCGTGAATGGTGTCTTCAATAACACCTTTCTTAAACCCAGTTGAAAATAATAAATCTTTTAATTTAAGATTATTAAAAGTTTTTCAATTTATATTTAGTAATTGAAATAAGATGAAATGTGAGTTGGGTTTATTGTGAACCATGTTTTTAAGTGACATGTGTTCTTTAACCCAACTGACAGTGAAAATATGTTTTGGAATTTATAAATCTTTTATTAAGATTTAAATGGGAATTTTCCAAAAGTAAAGTTTTCCAATTTAATGTATTAAATTGGAATTGAATGGAATTCGAATTAATAATAACCGAGATAAGCTTCTATAAAAGAAAACCGATACTACATATGAAATTTAAGAGGCATTGTCGTTATTCCATTTATATTATTGGTTGGATACAGGAATATATAACGATTATATATAATGATTTGATTTCTATGAAGATTCCATATTTTATGGAAGATGATTTTGGGTTTACCGTGAACAATGTTTTTAAATGACATTAGTTCATTATCCCAGTTAAATATAAGATTAATTTCTTAAATTTAATTAATCATTGAATAATGAATTATAATGTTTAAAACCAAATTGGGTTCTTAATAAATCTTTAAAAGTAAGATTTAAGAATAATTTAAAGAGTATATCTTTGATAAAATAATGCCAATACTTTATTAGAAGAATATTTTTAATTGAAATGAGGCGTTGGATGTGTTTTTATAGTACTTGATTTTTAATTATAAAATACGTGAGTTATTCGGGAAGGCCGGGTTAAACCCATTCCGAATAATTACAACGGCGATGAAGAGTCGAAGATGAAGACGGTGGTTGAAGACCGATGATCTTAACATCGGATGGATGTGTTGCTGCAGAGACCCTTGATGGGAGTAGCTACCTTGAAGGGGCTTCAGTGGTGGCCGTCCGGACTATGGTTGATTGTTCGGATTTGGTTTTCGCTCAGACCCAGAGCATAAGCTAGTAAATGGATGCGTGTCTGACATTGGATTTCGTTCCATGTGAATTAAATCGATTTATATTAATGTATGTCTGTTTGGTGGTGGAGGATTTATTCTCTACTTAACACCCTGGTATATATTAATAGTGATCGATCGCATAGCGTGGATTGTCAATGTGGCACGCCAAGATGCAAACGATCAAGGCTTTTGTTGAAAAGCAGGGCCTTGTGGGATGATCAAAGTATAGCCTATTACGACATAGCTTTGTGTATAGCGTGACTTCGCAAGCCTCACACCCCGGTATGAGTCAAAAACGGGATTAGGACTGCAGGGAGTGCACACGTTTCTTTCTAGCTAGGAGTGGTGTCAGTGCTTAAACTGGCTGACATTTTACTTATGTGGATGATGGATTTTGTGGCGCCTCGGATTTTTATAGGCCGTTAGTGGTTATACTATAGGTTCAATGGAACCGGGAAGCGTGTGTTCAGGCATAACCAATCCACTGCCGATAGGCGGGGACCGGCCCTGAAGATCCAAGGGTTGCCCATCGGTGTGATCCTGAGGCATTTGCTAGAGTGTCTCGAATCGGAGAGGAGCTTGCCCCTAGCCTCGACTCATGATGGAAACCCAATTTCCAATATGACCTTGCGGTTTTGATTGTAGAACTAGTATGGCGACATTGTAGGATGGGGTACTATGCCGTCTATGATTAATACATTATGATTGAAAGTGTTTTTGAAATATATATATACCCATAGATATACACGCTAATACTAAATTTGTTTTATCGTATCAAGCATCTTTTGACCATTATAAGGTAAAACCCTATCCTCCGGTTTGCGTTGCATTGTGTGATGGGACTTTGGTCTTATAATGGTATCATTTTCCTAAAAAGCATTGCATTATTTAACGATTTACTGTATTTTATGCACTGGCAATCCAATGGAGTAAACCCGATCCGCGTTAGCGGCGTGGTCCTGTGATTCGTCTTATTATTAGATTAGTTAAGTTAAGATTTCTCATACCAGTCCCATGACTGACCTGTAGTTTGTTTCACTGGCAAACTCGGGTGCCCTTATTTTCCACACGGGCAGTCGAGTAGCTTTTTGCAGATATATTTACAGGATCCTGGTTTACAGCTGAAGCGGTATTCGGAAAGCTCTGTATCCGTGTATTCCTTTCAGTTGTACATTTGTAATATTTTTCCGCTGCTATTGATTAACATAGAAATGTGTTTATTTTATGCTCTTATATTTTATCTTTTGTAAATAAATAAATGATACTTTGGGTACTTTTATGTGTTTTTACAGGTTGTCAAGAAATGCCTTCTTCGTTTCAAATTAAAGGCCAACTACAAATAAAAAGCTACTTCCCCGTATTAAAGCCATCTCAATTACAAAAGACATTGTAGCTCACTGGTAAATGCATGGAGATTTGTACCGAGAGACCTAAGTTCGTTCCCCGTCAAGCTCACTTTTTGCCAAAGAACGGAACTTTCACACTGCCCCTTTTGCTTTGAAGAATATATTAATTAGTGTTATATTATATATATATACATATTCATGTGTGTGTATGATATTCACTAATAGACATTTCAGGAGTAGTCATGGAAATCAATTCAGAACATTCATTTTTCAATTTCCAATTAGAAGAATTTCTGATTGAATTATTACCAATAAAAGATCAATTTTGAAGATTTTATCCTTTGTTGCCTTTGGAGTCTAATGAGTATCCTTGTTTGGAAGAATTAATCACATGGAATCTACTCATCAATCAATCAATCAATTTGCTACATGGAAGATAAGAAGATTTGGAAGATATTCACCATGTTTTGCTTTCCAATCAAGCTTGGGCAAGGAAGGCAAGAGATATAATGGATGATGAGGCCTAATTATTCATAGATTTAATTAGGGTTTCCAGTTCACCTATAAAAGCACATGTATATCCCATTGTAAAAATCTCCATTTTTTCTGTATTCTCTTCTCCATTAATAAAAGTTCTTCTTCTTTTTATTATTTCTGCATTTTTCTTTCTTAGCAATCGGTGTTGTCTTCACAATTAGTTTTGGAAGAGCACCAATTGTATTTTACATTTTTTTGTTAGTGATTAGTCGTTTGATTAGTTTCAACGACAATTCTAATTTACTTTTTGTTATTCTTCTTTTCCTGCAATTTTACTTTCTGGATTTTATTTCTGTTTTGCATTTTAATTTCCAATTGATAATTGTGATTTGATCGTCGGTTCAATTAGATTTGTTCTGAATCGGATCGCAGTTTCAATTTTTGTTGTTTTCAAAAACCAACCTCGAAAATCATCTAACTCGCCCAATAGATTAAATAAATAATTTGATTTTAATCTACCTCCCTGTGTTCGACCTGTATCCTACACACCTGTGCGCTTGAAGTATTTATTTAAAATATCACGATTTTTTAGCGTCGATCAAGTTTTTGGCGCCGTTGCCGGGGAGGTAACGATTAAATTTTATTATTTATTTAATTTCCGATTTGTGTTAGTTTTTGTTTATATTTTCCTTTTATTTTCGTGTACATATAGAAAAAAATCTCTTGAGTAGCTGATTTGGTATTTCTCATTGATACTATAATTGTTTATACAAGAGGAAAAAAAAGTTCTTGCTATTTTTTATTTTGATTGCTTTCCTTTTTATTTCTCAAATCTCTTTTTTTTTTCTTTACAACTTCTTCCATCTTTCCTTTCTTCCTCTACAAAAAAAAAACAATTTTTCCAATTATTTTTTTCCTTCTTCTGCCTGATTTCTTCCCCTTTATCAACTTCTTTCCAATATTTTTTTTTACATTTGATTTCTTTCCCTCTTGTACAAGTCTTCTTTAAATTAAAAAAAAAAGTTGCCAATTTTCCATTGATTTCTTTCCTTTTCACTTTCTTTCCTCTTTTCCGTACATAATTCATCATTCCTTTCTTCTTTTACAAAAAAAAATTATAAAAAAAAAAAGCAAAACCCAAAATTTATTGCTTTCCCATTCTTCTTTTGTTTCCTCTTTTTATTTCTTCTGCCATATTTTCTTCCATCATCCCGAGCAAACCAGAAAACAAAATCATCATCTACCTCCTCGTCCCTCACATCTGCACCGCCCATACCCCATAACCACCTCATCTCCCGTCTGCCACCACAAAAATTCCGCAACTACAGATCCATCACCGTGCACCAATATTTCAACTTCGCCCAGACCCCTCAAAACCATATCCAAACCAGCGTGAATACCCAATTCCACAACCATCATCACATTATTCGCTCAAACCCATCTCAAACCAAGTGCCAACGCAAAACCATACTCATCAACCTCCACGAACTCATTCCCTTCCACCATCACGTACTCCTTGCCAAAACCAACTCTCTGTTTTTTTACAATCCCGCTGTCGAATTCATTAACCACAAATCACATTCCTCCATCACTCCTCCCATACCAGACTTTCACCATCCACCTGAATTCAAAAAAAAAAAATCCGCAACTACCAAGACCCCTTTCACGTCCACACCACATTTCCGAACAACAATCCACATTACTCTGAACTTCACTACGCTTCACCCCACTAGTTTCCTCATAATACCATAGTCAACAATAACTCCATCCTCAGCACCAACGTACAACATTCACCACCCCAAAAGCCTTCAGTCTGTTCGCAACCCACATACAACGTACCATCTCCACACTTGGTCTCCGTTCATCACTGCAAATCAGTTCTGCCACAACACTTCCAGACATCCTCAGCCACATCGATTCAGAAATCAATCCACACATATCTGAAATCGCTATCCCAATCCTTCCCCGAAAGCAATTCGCAAACCAATAGCAAACCCAAAAACCCACATCGATTCAAAGCCGCATTGCACCCGAATCGAAGACTGAACCTTCGACTCATTCGATTTCCTGAATTAGAAAAAAAAAGGGAAGCGTGAATTGAATTGTTTAGTTTTGGGAAGTTTCGATTGTTTCCAAATTTATAAGGCTCGTGATTTGTTTCCTGGTAGAAAAGAGGGGCTTGTTGATTATTTGGACTGTGAGCCATACTAGAAAATTTTGGTTTTTGGCTTGTTGAGCAAAGTATTTGGGTATTTACTTCATTTGGAAAGAGGGGCGGCGTTCGTTTAGGAATTGAAGAGTAGCATGAGTTTATATATATATATATATATATATATATATATATTCTCCTAAGTGATTTGTTCGAATCTTTGGTTTGAAATAGTATTTAGGTTTTCCTGAAATGAATTGTGGCTTGAGTTGAGTGCGTCAATTTTATTAAAAAGAAATTTGCTTGAGTTCTTGGTGTGACAAGCTTGGTTTTTATTTTTATTTTATTTTTTTTCATTTTAGTGTTTTTTTAGTCTTTGTTTTTATTCCCTGTCAGTTTTTTTTTTATTGTTTCATTCACACAAAAAATCCATTCTTACTCGTTTCTTTTTTTATTCTTTCATTTCTGTTTTCTTTTCGTTTGTTTTCCTTCATTTTGGAAAAAAAATCAAAAAAATCGAAAAGAGATAAAAGAATTCAAGCAATCGAACAAAGATTGAAAGGCCAACGGATTTGCAAACACTGTGATTTTAATCGCTGAATCTACTCAATTGCTCTAGACTGCCATACCCCACTGTAATATTTTCTAAACTCTACAGGTGCTCTGCTGTAAAAAGAAAAAAATATAGACAATTGTTGTAAAAAAAATCTGCAGGGGCAGCGGCTTGCTTGTACAATTTTTAATTTCTGCAATTATTTTGTGTGATTGTTGTCATTTCTGCCCTTTTTGTTCATTCTGTTAAGGGAAATACCCCAATTCACATAAGGTGAGGGATTTCATCACCCTTTCCTTAGCCCACAAATTGCATTTCATCGTAGAATCTGACTAATAATAACGGTTAGACGTTGGACTTAAGGGAGTCACGGGCTCATCTAGGGCTTAATTGTATTGTGATAGTTGATTCATTTGGAACGAATTATTTCTTGGTGTCTAGACTACGGCAGAGAAATAACCGTTATTAAATATTACGGTGATCCGTAAATATTATATCGGTTATTACTCTGAAGGTACTTAAACCTTCGGCTGCATTGCTAGGGTGATTCCTGGTGCACCGATAACTCCTATCCGTTAACTAGCTGAGAAATCTTTTGATCTAAGTAATCAAACGCGTCACTTTATAATTTTGGGTTAGGAGCCATTAAGTACAGAAAATTTCATTGTAGCTAATTTCTGTGCTTGCATTTAACAACAATGAGTGAAAAAAGTGTTAGCCAACAAAATTCTCCTAGGGGTTCTCGAATCAACCAAAATTTTCCAACCGAGTTGGATCAAAATCGAGTGAATCAAAACTTTCCAAACTTTGGGGATCAAAATCGAGTAAATCAAAATTTTCAAAATTTCAATATCGAAATGGATTGACCCTTATCTCTTCGTGATCGATGTTATCCAACTAGGACCGTCCAACCCTCTGTCATCGTGTTCCCACCAGCTGAAGGGAACAATTTTGAGCTAAAACATTCTTTTATCCCAGGGATACCGAAATTTACTGGATCTGAAAATGCTTATGAATTTCTAAGTGAATTTGAATTGTATGCGTCCACAACAAAAATGCAACAATTGTCTAATGAATCGATCAAGCTAAGGCTAATTCCATTTGCACTACTTGAAAGCGCTAAAAGATGGCTAAATTCTCTTCCCAAACATTCCATAAGAAGTTGGGATGAATTTGTCACTGCATTCTTGAAAAAGTTTTTCCCTTTTCATAAAACTCTCAAAATTCGAACCGAGATAAATCAATTTTGTCAAAATGAGGGGGAAACTTTTTCAAAATACTTTGAAAGATTCAATCAACTATCGTATAGTTGTCCTCATCATGGAATTCTAAAAGATCACTTATGTCAAATTGCATATGAAGGGCTAAACTATCAAACCAGAACTCAATTAGAATCAATGTGTGGAGGAGACTTTATGTCTAAAACAGCCGATGAAGCTTGGCGGTTCTTAGAAGATTATTCTGAAAAGGACATGCAATGGGAATCAATTCGTGTTCCCATTCGTACTTCTACTAGAGGAGTGCATGTCGTGGACCCAAGTCAAATTCCTTTAGAAAATCAAACTCCTCAAGCCGGAGAAGGGTTACCCCACTATTACTCTCAGGACCAAGCCAATGCTATAGCTCAAAATAACCCTTACTCAGCCACGTACAATCTTGGTTGGAGAAACCACCCAAATTTCTCTTGGTCAAACCCCAATAATTCAGCTAACCCATCTCATATGCAACCCTTTATTCCAAATCCGAATTATCAAGCTCCACCCTCCAATTCTCAAACTTCTCAAACTGCACCTCAATCCAAACAACCTTATTGGCACCCCAACTTTCAATCATCAAACCAATCCTCTCAACCTTCTCAACCGCCACAAGATATTGTGCGTTTAGAGAAACAGTTGAACTCTCACGAAGCTAAAATGAACTCACACGACGCTAAACTCGACCAAATGATGAATATTATGAAAGAACTGATGAAACATAACGAGAAAGAGAAGTTGCCTAGCCAACCTGAGGTGAATCCAAAATATAACTCTCGTGCTGTAAATTCTTGTGAGGACGAAAAACATAATCCAGACAATGCTATTACAACCCTTCAATCTGGAAAAAGGATTGATAATAACGTGGGCGACCCTGACGAACCTTCTAACTCGACCCCAATCCCTAATCTTGATGATCACCCATTGGCTTCGATTGCCAATTCTTCTAAACCTCCATTTTCCTCAAATGTTGGCAACCCCAACAATTCCTCTCCTAGTGTCAGCAAACCCGATCCACCTTCGAAAATTAATGTTGGCAATACCAACATTCCATCTTCTACGACCTTACCCCCTTCTTTTTCCTTGGATAAACCTTCTTCTTTGAATAATGAAACTGATCACAGAGTCGAAAAACCAATAGCTCCATTTCCACATAGACTCAATAATAAGAAGAAAGCGGCAAATTTCGATAAAATTTTGGAAATTTTCAAACAAGTCCGTGTGAACATTCCTCTTTTAGACACCATTGAACAAATTCCTCAATATGCTAAATGTCTTAAGGAATTGTGCACACAAAAACGTGCGACTAATGCCCCAAAAACCGCCTTTCTAACTGCAAATACAAGCTTTGTTCTTTCGAATCTTACCCTAGTCAAGTACAAAGACCCTGGCTGCCCTACGATTGATTGCAAAATAGGAAACACCCATATCTCTCGTGCCCTACTCGACCTTGGTGCCAGTGTCAATCTTCTTCCTTATACTGTTTATTGTCAACTTGGGTTAGGGGAAATTAAACCAACAAACATCACTCTTCAGTTAGCCGATCGATCTGTCAAAAAGTCATTGGGAATTATCGAAGACGTCTTGATACAGATCGAACATTTTTACTTCCCTGTCGATTTCATAGTTTTAGAAACAGAGCTTGTCTCAAATCCCAAAGTTCAAATACCATTGATTTTAGGACGGCCCTTCTTAGCAACCTCAAATGCTGTCATTAATTGTAGGAACGGTCAACTTCGACTTTCCTTCGGGCACCTGAACATTGAGCTAAACATCTTCAATCTCAACAAACAACCTAGGGATTTTGAGACCGATGAAATCGACATGATTCAAAACATAGTTCACGAAACCTCTAATGACACTTCTGAAGCCTTGAAAATGTGTCTGGAACATTTCGACTCCGATTTCGACGAACTTGAATACGTTTCTGAACTGAATGAATTTCTTGACTTAAATCATTCGTCTTCCGAATCTAACCAAGGAATGTTAACCAATGTTAACCCTCAAGAACATCCTAAGTTAGATCTCACACCCTTGCCACAAGACCTTAAGTATGCATACTTAGACTCCTCAGAAACTCTTCCCGTAATCTTGGCCTTTGATCTTACCGAGGACCAAGAAGAGAAACTCTTAGAAATTTTGCAGGAAAATAAAGAAGCCTTGGGGTGGGAACTGAGCGATATAAAAGGAATTAGCCCGTCAATTGTGGAACATCGCATACACTTAATTGATGAGGCTAAACCCACCCGTGAGGCTCAAAGGCGATTAAACCCAAACATGAGAGAAGTGGTCAAGGAGGAGATAATCAAATGTCTAGACAATAACATCATCTATCCCATCTCTGATAGTACCTGGGTGAGTCCGGTACAAGTCGTACCAAAGAAATCGGGAGTCACAGTGATCAAAAATGAAAATAATGAGCTCGTCAACAAAAATAAAAACAAAATGGCGTGTGTGTATCGACTATCGAAAGCTCAACTCAGCCACACGAAAAGACCATTTTCCCTTACCTTTTATTGACCAAATGCTCGAACACTTAGCGGGTCATGAGTACTATTGTTTTCTCGATGGATACTCTGGCTATAACCAAATCCCTGTTGCTTTAGAGGATCAACATAAGACCACCTTTACTTGTCCCTTTGGAACCTTTGCTTATCATCGCATGCCTTTTGGTCTTTGTAATGCCCCCGCGACTTTCCAAAGGTGTATGATGAGTATTTTCTCTGATATGGTAGAAGAATTCTTGGAAATATTCATGGATGATTTTTCAATCTACGTATCATCTTTTTCCCAATGCCTCACTCATTTAGAACTCGTCCTAAAACGTTGTAAGGAAAAATCACTCGTGCTTAATTGGGAAAAATGTCATTTCATGGTTAAAAGGGGGATAGTTCTAGGTCATGTCGTCTCCAAAGATGGCCTTGAAGTCGATAAATCCAAAATCGATTTGATTGCTAATCTGCCTCCTCCTAAGTCTGTTAAAGATGTTCGTTCATTTCTTGGCCACGCGGGATTCTATAGAAGATTCATTAAGGATTTCTCGAAAATTTCAAAACCTCTCTCAAATTTACTTGCCAAAGATGTTAAGTTCGAATTCTCCAATGACTGCAAAACATCTTTTGAAACTCTTAAGTCAATCTTGACCACAGCTCCCATCATTCAACCTCCTGATTGGACTCAGCCCTTCGAACTTATGTGCGACGCTTCTGACTTTGCAATTGGAGCCATCTTAGGTCAGTGTATCGATAAACTCCCTCTAGTCATTTATTAAGCTAGCAAAACCTTAAACGAGGCCCAATTGAATTACTCAACTACTAAAAAGGAATTTTTGGCAGTTGTCTTCGCTCTTGAGAAATTCAGACCATATCTCATAGGATCCAAAGTCATAGTTTACACTGATCATGCTGCCCTATGATATTTGCTTTCTAAGAAGGATGCTAAGGCCCGCTTGATTCGTTGGATCCTTCTTCTTCAAGAATTTGACATAGAAATATGAGATAAAAAGGGTTCTGAAAATGTTGTAGCTGATCATCTCTCTCGAATTGTGCACAAAAATGTTGATGACACCCAAATCGATGACTATTTTCCTGGCGAACAAATCCTTTCGATCTCTAACACCCCCTGGTACGCTGACATTGTGAATTATCTTGTCACACAACAAACACCCACTGAATGGTCGAAACAAGATAAACAAAAATTTCTCTCGAAAGTTCGAAACTTCTATTGGGACGACCCATATCTTTTCAAATACTATCCAGACCAAATCATTCGAAGGTGTGTGCCCGATCATGAACACCAAAGTATTCTCTCTTTCTCACATGACCATGCTTGTGGCGGTCATTTTGGAGCAAGAAATACTTCTGCAAAAGTACTGCAAAGCGGTTTTTATTGGCCCACACTCTTCCGTGACGCTTTCGAATTTTGCTCTAAATGTGATCGATGTCAAAGAACGGGTCGAATCACTAAGCGAAACATGATGCCTCTCGACCCCATTTTAGTGATTGAGTTATTCGATGTTTGGGGCATCGATTTCATGGGACCATTCCCTAATTCATTTGGGAATCTTTACATCTTGCTTGCGGTAGATTATGTCTCAAAATGGGTTGAAGCCATTCCGACCAAAACCAACGACAACAAGGTTGTTGTCAAATTCCTCAAAGAAAACATCTTTTCGCGCTTTGGCACACCTCAAGCTATCATTAGCGATAATGGCACTCACTTCTGTAATCGTGCTTTTGAGTCCTTTCTCAAGAAATACTCAATCACACACAAGTTGTCGACCCCTTACCATCCACAAACTAGTGGGCAAGTAGAAGTTTCCAAAAGACAAATCAAACAAATTCTTGAGAAAACCGTGAATTCCAATAGAAAAGATTGATCCTTAAAACTGATTGATGCCCTTTGGGCTTTTCGCACTGCTTATAGAACCAACCTAGGGATGTCACCATATCGATTAGTCTTTGGAAAGGCCTGTCACTTACCTCTTGAATTAGAGCATTGTGCTCTTTGGGGCATAAAATTTTTGAATTTTTACTTAGAGAAAGCCGGCTCACATAGGAAGTTACAAATTTCTGAATTAGAGGAGTTAAGAAATGAGGCGTATGAAAATGCGAAAATCTACAAAGAAAGAACCAAAGCCCAACACGACAAAAACATACTTCGTAAGGAATTCAATGTAGGTCAAAAAGTTCTTTTATACGACTCTAGACTTCACTTGTTTCCAGGAAAACTCAGATCTCGATGGACTGGACCATATGTTGTGAAAACAGCATATCCTCATGGAGCAGTTGAAATTGAAAATCCTAGGGAT
The DNA here is from genome assembly GCA_030737875.1 of Allium sativum. Taxonomy (NCBI): domain Eukaryota; kingdom Viridiplantae; phylum Streptophyta; class Magnoliopsida; order Asparagales; family Amaryllidaceae; genus Allium; species Allium sativum. The sequence continues at coordinate 465,257,236 of CM060922.1, forward strand.
GGAAAAGTCTTCAAAGTAAATGGTCAACGATTGAAACCATTTTTAGAATTCGAACAATATGACGGAGATGACCTTATCGATCTTCATGAGCCTGACCATCCACCATGAAATCAGGTGGTACACGTTCTTTCTCTTTTATTTTTATTTTTCATTTTTTTTATTTTTGTTTTTCTTCCATTTTGGTCTGCATACCTTAGACAGTTGGGACACTGTCTCGATCTAGTGTGGGGGAGTCAAGTCTGCATCACATCTTCTCCATTTTTGTTAAAAAACACACACAATCACACTGACACGACTCATTTTAGAGTGATACCACAAAATATGTTTACAACTTTTAGTCATTTGATAGTATTTTTTTCTCTCAACTTAGATCAAATAAGAAATATAATGAAAAGTTTAATTTTGAGGGATAATAGTGTAACCGGTACATAGGGAGATTCTTAGGTGATGGACATGAAACCTATTCTATATTGTAGACTTTATTTAAATAAGTGGAGGACTTAAAATACTTATATTGGCTCTTCAAATCTTTAAAACTAAGTTGTGTTAAGTTGAATTCGCATAACTCTCTTTTGTGTCTATATTTTCAATAATAATAATAGTAATCCAAGGGTATCCAACATTACTTGTATATCAAGCGTTGGTGTGCAAACCCGCCAAGCTCTATCCGACATGTTGTTGACAAAGTCAGCGTTGGAATATCTTGGTCTCATTTTATAAGATTGGACACCTAAGGATTACCGACACGTTGTTGACAAAGTCAAAGTCGGCCTGCACAATCCGCCAAGCTCTTTACCTACTCTCCGTTAGTCCGCGAGGCAGTGCATGGGTGGTAAACCTTGGTCTTCTAAGTTAGGTGTATGTATTTAATCATAAATTTTAAAATTTTATAGAATAAAGAATAAGCGATGATGCCCAAACACTTCTTGACCTTATTGATTTGACTAGCCATACATGAGAAAATTAGAATACCACTTTACAAACTGTGCCAAGCAAACAAAGAATCTATTTCATGGCTGCACTATGTTATCGACCGAACTAACTGGCCAAACTGGAATTTAACATTTGAAAACGTGATTTATATTGAAAATTTGTGACAAGTTGAGGTATCTAAAATAAAATGAACTGACTAGAAATTGTTAGCTTAATTTGTTGTACCACTTTCCTGAAACAAGTTGTGTTGTCATTCTTGTTGTCTTCGTTTTTTGTATATAACCATTACATTAGATCCACATATACTGCATTTGGATTTTGTGGGTAGTATCCGCTGAAAACCCTAACGAGACACCACTCGTCCTACTAGGGACACCTAGAGGTTTAACGGCTTGTTGCATATGCTCAATGCAATCGTGTTTCCTACGAAAGTGTGACCTATCTAGTTAGTCTTTCATTTTCTTTTTACTCGAGGACGAGTAAAAGATAAGTGTGGGGGTATTTGATTAACATAGAAATGTGTTTATTTTATGCTCTTATATTTTATCTTTTGTAAATAAATAAATAATACTTTGGGTAATTTTATGTGTTTTTACAGGTTGTCAAGAAATGCCTTCTTCGTTTCAAATTAAAGGCCAACTACAAATAAAAAGCTACTTCCCAGTATTAAAGCCATCTCAATTACAAAAGATGTTGTAGCTCACTGGTAAATGCATGGAGATTTGTACCGAGAGACCTGAGTTCGATCCCCGTCAAGCTCACTTTTTGCCAAAGAACGGAACTTTCACACTGCCCCTTTTGCTATGAAGAATATATTAATTAGTGTTATATTATATATATACATATTCATGTGTATGTATGATATTCACTAATAGACATTTCAGGAGTAGTCATGGAAATCAATTCAGAACATTCATTTTTCAATTTCCAATTAGAAGAATTTCTGATTGAATTATTGCCAAGAACAGATCAATTTTGAAGATTTTATCCTTTGTTGCCTTTGGAGTCTAATGAGTATCCTTGTTTGGAAGAATTAATCACATGGAATCTACTCATCAATCAATCAATCAATTTGCTACATGGAAGATAGGAAGATTTGGAAGATATTCACCATGTTTTGCTTTCCAATCAAGCTTGGGAAAGGAAGGCAAGAGATATAATGGATGATGAGGCCCAGTTATTCATAGACTTAATTAGGGTTTCCAGTTCACCTATAAAAGCACATGTATATCCCATTGTAAAAATCTCCATTTTTTCTGTATTCTCTTCTCCATTAATAAAAGTTCTTCTTCTTTTTATTATTTCTGCATTTTTCTTTCTTAGCAATCGGTGTTGTTTTCACAATTAGTTTTGGAAGAGAACCAATTGTATTTTACATTTTTTTTTGTTAGTGATTAGTCGTTTGATTAGTTTCAACGACAATTCTAATTTACTTTTTGTTATTCTTCTTTTCCTGCAATTTTACTTTTTGCATTTTATTTCTGTTTTGCATTTTAATTTCCAATTGATAATTGTGATTTGATCTTCGGTTCAATTAGATTTGTTCTGAATCGGATCGCAGTTTTAATTTTTATTGTTTTCAAAAACCAACCTCGAAAATCGTCTAACTCGCCCAAGAGATTAAATAAATAATTTGATTTTAATCTACCTCCCTGTGTTCGACCTGTATGCTACACACCTGTGCGCTTGCAGTATTTATTTAAAATATCACGCTTTTCTAGCGTCGATTAGCTATTTAAGTGTAATTTAAATCTCTGATATTATTGTATTTCTGTTATGTAATAAGTATTCATACTCTGTTATATTCTTGTACTCTGATGTAATTGTTGTAATTAGCAATAAAATGTTCTTCATTTTGTGTTCTGATGTGTGTTGATCTCAAAGCAATCTAGGCTTTCCTTTACGGGGAAGTTTGGGTCGTCACATGTAGTATCAGAGCTTTTGTTTACAGAGCTCGAGAACAAGACACATTAGAACCGAACGAGAGAATTTATCAGAGATTGGATTAGTAATATCTAATAAGAATAACTCGTTAGAGATGGGATCAGTAGAATCCTAGAACGAGTGTAAAGAGTTTTATTTTCTTTAAAATAAAAACAAGTTTAGTTTTGAAAATTTTATCTTAAAATACGTATTTGAGAATATTATTATAATTTAATGTGGACAATCGAGTATATAAAGGTTTTGAATATACGAGTAATTAACGGATATTCGAAGTTTTAATATACTGGATAGATATAGAATCACACTCTAGTCTCCCGGAGATGTTCTGATGGTGGTTCGAAACATCATCAGAAATTATGTTCGAGTTTCGATAGTGGGATTTCTGTATATTTCCATTGACTGGTATGAGAACCAAACCTTAGTTAGTACACAATTGCTTTGATTTGCACTAAAAATATGATTTTTTTGATTATATATAAAAGTTCCATATATATATTTAAAAAGTTAATCACCTAATTGATTGCTGGTTGTGATGTTTGGTTATTAGTTTCATGAATTAGAATATTAGAATGATAAATTATTGAAACCAGTAAATAAAAATTTAATTTAGTTAGTTAACTAAACAATTTTTAGCTACATTCCTTTTCGAGGACGAAAAGATTTTAAGTGGGGGCGATTGTAACGACCCGGAATTTTGGGGCCAATTTAAAAAAAAATAGAAATTTCAATGAATTTTAATATTTAAAATAATTTATTTTAAAAAAGAACGACTAAAAAGTTATTTTAAAATGAATAAATTTAGTTTAATTATAAAAGGAGTTTAAAACAGCGCTGCAGTTTGAAAATTTGAACTTTGACTGAATGTACAGGATTCATTTTAAATCAGAATTGAGCGAAACAAGAAATATTTAAATCTGTTTAATCATATCTTTCTAAAAAATCTAAAAAACTGAAATTTCACTTTATAATTTGGAATACCCAGTTTAAAATTTAGAAAAGTCGTTGTAGAATTTATATATATTTTAATATAAAATATGGCCCTTAAAAATAGCCATTTTGCAAATAACCTCGGTTTTCAATAAAACCATTTTTGTTGGAACCGGAATGTCGAGTTATTGCTAGGTTTCAATTTTCATAATTTTTCGAACTAATATGTGAGCGTGGCAAAGGAAAACGTGTTTTGATTGTTTCAGTCAAATTTAATCGACTTGAAAATAGCCATTTTTCAGACAGTCTCAGAATTCGACGAAACTAGTCTTGTTAGAACCGTATCGTCAAAACATAACTAGAAATAATTTTTCTGTAATTTTTAGAGTTAGTATGTGGCCCCGGTAAATTTAAATGTACGTTTGAATTTAATAATTAAATGATTTATAATTAAATTTAAAGAAAAACATATCGTAACAGCCGAATTGGGTTACGAAACATATTCCAATGTGTCCGGGATGGGGGTATTTAGCTAGGGGCGTCATTCGTTTGGTTCGATTCGGAGCTAGTATCGTCGAATAAATAATTCTTGAATTAATGAATTAAATAAATAAGAAAATACGCGTATAAATACACTATACTATACGAACCCTAAATCCCCTAATACACCAGCCGCCGTATCTCCTTTTTAATGGCCAACTCCTTCCCGATTTCATTCCTTAATTTCTTCCAATCCACTTTGAATTAAAACCCAATCCTTATACCAAATCGAAGAGATTTTCGAGGCCTTTAATTTGGTACAGATGTGATCGGATATCGTTAACCGTGGAGGCCGGATTTGTGAGTGAAAGCCGCCAACTTTGGCGCGATTTCCAGGGTGGCAGGGCCCACCGAGCTTGGCGGGTTTCAGGGCGTGGGGGCGGCGTCTGGAGGGCTTCGTCGTGACGATGTTTGATCGGAGCCTGGTGGTCTGTGGGTGATGCGGCGTCGGCCTGGTGAAGTCGAAATTGGGTTCGGCTGAGTCCAGTAAAACAGAATAAAGAGGAAGAGAGATTAGAGGTGGATTAGAATGTAATTAGTAAAATTAATTAATTTAATTATTTGTTTAAATATTCGAATGTTTAATATAGCATAACTTCTTCATACAGCGACGAAATCAAACGAAACGAAATGCGTTGGGATCACAACGAGGAGATCTACGCAATGACACTGACTAGACCTGAAATAAAGCAGATCAGATTTTGATCGAATTTCAGGTTTGGATTTTTCTGTGAGATTTCTTTATTTTAAAATAATCAAAATATTAATTATTTCTCGCTATTTAAATTCCATATATGTGTGTTAATTTATCCACATCTGTGATGTACGATATTGGAATTGTTGTTTGTTGATTACGATGGTTGTGATGTTCATGTTTGGTTAGTTTGGATTTGAAACAGAAATTATACTCTTGTTAAGAGGATTTGTGTTTAAACAAAAATAGACATTTTTGTTAAGAAAAATTGTGTCAAAACAAAAATCATATTTTGTTAACGAGATGTGTGTTAAAGCAAATGATCACCTTTGTCGAATAAGATTTATGTTAAATTCAAAGTCTCATTTTCATGTTAGCAACATTAACATATTAGAAATTGGTAATGATAAATTAAAAAAACATTTTTCTTGAAATGTGTTATAAAAATCAAAATTACATTTTGATTATAAATTTGTAATGAAAATAAAAACACATTTTTATTTGCATTATTTTTGTTAAATAAAAAAAAGTCAAAGTGAAGAACACATTTTTCTTAATATTATTTTGTTAATAAAAAGGATAATAGGAAAATTACATTTTAGATTAACATTTATTAGTTAAAATAAAAGGCATGTTAAAGTTTACATTTTAATTAACATTTTATGTGTTAGTTTAAAATGACATGAGAAGCTTTACTTTTAATTAACATTTTATTTGTTAATTAAAAAGGTATGGTAAGATTAACATTTTATTTAACATTTTAATTAACAAATAGTGTAGAACTCTTTTGTTTACAATTTTTATTGTAAATAAAAAGAACAAGTAGCGTAGCCCTTTTTTTTTTACATTTTCATGGTAGAATGAAAAGAACAAATTGTGTAGAGCTCCTTATTTATATTTTTCATTTGTAAATAAAAAGTACAAATATGTGAATTGATTTTATTTTACACTTTCATTGTAAATAAAAATACTATTATGTGAATCACTTTTATTTACATTTTCCATTGTAAATAAAAGTGCAAATTGTGTGAATCGCTTATTTTTACGTTTTACATTGTAATCAAAAGCACATGATAGAAATTACATTTTTATTAACCTATTGTAGTTGTTAACAAAAGAACAAGATTAGAAATACTCATTTATTTACCTTTTATTTGTTGAATAAAAGGATAAGATTAAAGAGACACTTTTTATTTGCATTGTTTTGATTAAAGAAATAGACAAGATTATCATATTTTTGTTCATTGAAAAGAAGGAGACGTTAATTCATTGTCGTATGTTAAGATAAGATGAGGACATTTTTCATTATTATTCAGTTGAAATAAAAGGAGATATTTTTTTATTATCATTTAGTGACATAATTTCATCGTCATTTTGTTAAAGAAAAATAAAAAGATTGCATCTTTCAATGTAAATTGAAGATTAAATAGAAATTTACATTTTCTATGTAATTAAAGAATAAACACTTAAGGTTACATCTTTATGTAAAATGGTTTTCATTATAAAGGAAAATTTACATTTTTATATAAATAAACGATAAAAAGGAAGATTACATTCAAAAGAAAGATTAGCGAACAAAATACATATTTTGTCAAAATTGGATTGGTGAAAAGAATCAACATATTTTGTTAAAATTTGATTAGTGAATGAAAATGACTCATTTTGTCAAAAAGAAAATTTGCAAAGAAGATGACTCTTTTTGTCAAAAGAAAATTAGCAAAGAAGATAACTCTTTATGTCAAAAAGAAAATTAGCAAAGGAATCAACATTTTTGTCACTTTGAAATAAAATGTATATTTTTTTTATACATTATAAAGAAGAAGTAAAAATGTATATTTTTTTATATACATTAAAGAAAGTAAATTGAAAATGTATATTTTTAAACATTAAAGGAAATGAATTGAAAATGAACATTTTTATATGTTTAAAATGGATTAAAAGAAAATGAACATTTTTATATGTTTAAAAGGGATTAAAAGAAATGCACATTTTTATATGAATTCAAAGGAAAGAGTAAAAAGCACATTTTTATATGAATTCAAAGAAAGGAATAGGAAAGTACATTTTTATATGTATTCAAAGAAAAGAATAAAGAATTACAATCTTTGTGTGTAATCAAAGAATGAAATAAAAAGATTACATTTTTGATGTAATCAAAGAATGAAGAGAAAAGGTTACATTTTTCATGTAATAAAAGAAATAAAAGATTTTATTTCTAAGTGATATTAAAAATATTCATTTTGTCCTCTTAAAAGGATTTCTCCAAAACATTCATTTTTGGTCACTTAAAAGGATTTCACCAAAATATTCATTTTTGGTCATTGAAAAAAGGATTGCACAAAAGATTAACAATAAAAGTTAATATTATTATTGTCAATTGGTTATAGTAAAAAGATCATATGTTAAAAATATAATGTTAGTGATGGCTTGAAAAGTGTGCATGTAATGTTGAAAGCTTGATGTATTAAATAATATTCAAATTGAATATTAGACTTCCATTTACGAGTCAACCGACTTGTTTTTGTGATTGGGTCAACAATTTTTACACATCGCCCAAGTGCACAAATAACTAGTTATAGTAAAAAGATCATATGTTAAAAATATGATTTTAGTGATGACTTGAAAAGTGTGCATGTAATGTTGAAAAGCTTGATGTATTAAATAATATTCAAATTGAATATTACACTTCCATTTACGAGTCAACCGACTTGTTTTTGTGATTGGGTACACATCGCCCAAGTGCACAAATAATTTATTATTTGTTTGTTGGATGAAACCCCACACGGGTATTGGGATGATATTTGACAGACACGAATCCCAATATTTAAGTGTAGAATTCACTCTGGTTGTTATTTGGATGTTTGATAATTATTTATCATGAAGGTTGATTTCATACAGTATATGGTTGTTGATTAAGTCACATTCCAATAAAGGATATTCTAGAAAAGAATATTTTAAAAAATGTCTTAGAAAAAGAATATTTTAGAAAAGGAATAATATTTTTAAAAAATATATATTTTTATTGAAATGCACTAGTTATCAACTAGGATTAATCATTAAATTTAAATTTAATGAAGATTTCCAATTTGTGAATATTTAAATTAAATTAAATAAATTGGATTTTGGATTTGTCGTGAATGGTGTCTTCAATAACACCTTTCTTAAACCCAGTTGAAAAGAATAAATCTTTTAATTTAAGATTATTAAAAGTTTTTCAATTTATATTTAGTAACTGAAATAAGATGAAATGTGAGTTGGGTTTATTGTGAACCATGTTTTTAAGTGACATGTGTTCTTTAACCCAACTGACAGTGAAAATATGATTTGGAATTTATAAATCTTTTATTAAGATTTAAATGGGAATTTTCCAAAAGTAAAGTTTTCCAATTTAATATATTAAATTGGAATTGAATGGAATTCGAATTAATAATAACCGAGATAAGCTTCTGTAAAAGAAAACCGATACTACATATGGAATTTAAGAGGCTTTGTCGTTATTCCATTTATATTATTGGTTGGATATAGAAATTTATAACGATTATATATATTGATTTGATTTCTGTGAAGATTCCATATTTTATGGAAGATGATTTTGGGTTTACTGTGAACAATGTTTTAAATGACATTAGTTCTTTAACCCAGTCAAAGATAAGATTAATTTCTTAAATTTAATTAATCATTGAATAATGAATTGTGATGTTTAAAACCAAATTGGTTTCTTAATAAATCTTTAAAAGTAAGATTTAAGAATAATTTAAAGAGTTTATCTTTGATAAAATAATGCGAATACTTTATTAGAAGAATATTCTGAGTTGGAATGAGGCATTGGATGTGTTTTTATAGTACTTGATTTTTAATTATAAAATACGTGAGTTATTCGGGAAGACCGGGTTTAACCCATTCCGAATAATTACTACGACGATGAAGAGTCGAAGATGAAGACAGTGGTTGAGGACCGATGATCTTCACATCGAATGGATGTGTTGCTACAGAGACCCTTATGGGAGTAGCTACCTTGAAGGGGCTTCAGTGGTGGTCGTCCGGACTATGGTTGATTGTTCGGATTTGGTTTTCGCTCAGACCCAGAGCATAAGCTAGTAAATGTATGCGTGTCTGACATTGGATTTCGTTCCATGTGAATTAAATCGATTTCTATTAATGTATGTCTGTTTGGTGGTGGAGGATTTATTCTCTACTTAACAGCCTGGTATATATTAATAGTGATCGATCGCATGGCGTGGATTGTCAATGTGGCATGCCAAGATGCAAATGATCAAGGCTTTTGTTGAAAAGCAGGGCCTTGTGGGATGATCAAAGTATAGCCTATTACGGCATAGCTTTGTGTATAGTGTGACTTCGCGAGCCTCACACCCCGGTATGAGTCAAAAATGGGATTAGGACTTCAGGGAGTGCACCCGTTTCTTTCTAGCTAGGAGTGGTGTCAGTGCTTAAAATGGCTGACATTTTACTTATGTGGATGATGGATTTTGAGGCGCCTCGGATTTTTATAGGCCGTTAGTGGTCATACTATAGGTTCAAAGGAGCTGGGAAGCGTGTGTTCAGGCATAACCAATCCACTGCCGATAGGCGGGGACCGGCCCTGAAGATCCAAGGGTTGCCCATAGGTGTGATCCTGAGGCATTTGCTAGAGTGTCTCGAATCAGAGAGGAGCTTGTCCCTAGCCTCGACTCATGATGGAAACCCAATTTCCAATACGACCTTGCGGTTTTGATTGTAGAACTAGTATGGCGACATAGTAGGATGGAGTACTATGCCGTCTATGATTAATACATTATGATTGAAAGTGTTTTTGAAATATATATATACCCATAGATATACACGCTAATACTAAATCTGTTTTATCGTATCAAGAATCTTTTGATCATTATAAGGTAAAACCCTATCCTCCGGTTTGCGTTGCATTGTGTGATGGGACTTGGGTCTTATAATGGTTTCATTTTCCTAAAAAACATTGCGTTATTTAACGGTTTACTGTATTTTATGCACTGGCTATCCAATGGAGTAAACCCGATCCGCGTTAGCGGCGTGGTCCTGTGATTCGCCTTATTATTAGATTAGTTAAGTTAAGATTTCTCATACCAGTCCCATGACTGACCTGTAGTTTGTTTCACTGGAAAACTCGGTGCCCATATTTTCCACACGGGCAGTTGAGTAGCTTTTTGCAGATATATTTACAGGATCCTGGTTTACAGCTGAAGCGGTATTCGGAAAGGTCTGTATCCGTTTATTCCTTTCAGTTGTACATTTGTAATATTTTTCCGCTGCTATTTAAGTGTAATTTAAATCTCTGATATTATTGAATTTCGATTATGTAATAAGTATTCATACACTGTTATATTCTTGTACTCTGATGTAATCATTGTAATCAGCAATAAAATGTTCTTCAGTTTGTGTCTGATGTGTGTTGTTCTCAAAGCAATCTAGGCTTTCCTTTACGGGGAAGTTTGGGTCGTCACAATCCCATGACTGATCCAGAGTTTATTGTGTTAACCTAAACTCTGGGTGCCCCTATTTTCCACATGGGCAGCTAGTAGTTTTGGTTTTGCAGATATTTATTCACAGGATTCTGGTTTACCGCTGAAGCGATATTCAGAAAGCTCTGTATCTGTGTATTTCTTTCAGTTATATTTTGTATCATTTTTCCGCTGCTATTTAAATGTAATTTTAAATCTCTGATATTGTATTTTTAATGTAAAATATTTATTAATACTCTGTTATATTCTTGTACTCTAACGTAAATTGTTGTAATAAGCAATGAAATTTTCTTCTGTTTGTGTTCTGATGAGTGTTGTTCTCAAAGCAATCCGTACTTTCCTTTACAGGGAAGTTTGGGTCGTTACAAACACAAACCTATTCAATGAAAATGTTACTTTTGTTTACCTCAAATCTATTTAACAAAAATGATTTTTTTTCAATGATCGTATTTTGATAAAATGTAAAATTTTGTTTGCACTATTATATTTTGACAAAAATGAATATTTTGGTTCAACAAATCTATTTTGACCAAAAACACATATTTCGTTTCAACTAATCTATTTTGACAAAAATGAATATTTTGACAAAAATGTATACTTTGATTCAACTAATCTATTTCAACAAAACAATTAAAATGATGACTTTGTTTTGTCATCAAATATATTTCAGTAAAACAATAAAAATGATAACTTTGTTTTATCGACAATTATAATTCAACAAAACAAATAAAAGTGATATGTTTGTTTTGTCGTTTGTTTTGTCGACAATTCTAATTCAACAAAACAAATAAAAGTGATATGTTTGTTTTGTTGACAATTCTAATTCAACAAAACAAATAAAAGTGATATGTTTGTTTTGTCGGCAACTCTAATTCAACAAAACAAATAAAAGTGATATGTTTGTTTTGTCGACAATTCTAATTCAACAAAACAAATAAAAGTGATATGGTTAAGTGATATGTTTGTTTTCTCGACAATTCTAATTCAACAAAACAAATAAAAGTGATATGTTTGTTTTGTCGACAATTATAATTCAACAAAACAAATAAAAGTGATATGTTTGTTTTGTCGACAATTCTAATTCAATAAAACAAATAAAAGTGATATGTTTGTTTTGTCGACAATTCTAATTCATCAAAACAAATAAAAGTGATATGTTTGTTTTGTTAACAATTCTAATTCAACAAAACAAATAAAAGTGATATGTTTGTTTTGTCGACAATTTTAATTCAACAAAACAAATAAAAGTGATATGGTTGTTTTGTCGACAATTCTAATTCAACAAAACAAATAAAAGTGATATGTTTGTTTTGTCCAAAACAAACAAAAGTGATATGTTTGTTTTGTCGACAATTCTAATTCAACAAAACAAATAAAAGCGATATGTTTGTTTTGTCGACAATTCTAATTCATCAAAACAAATAAAAGCGATATATTTGTTTTGTCGACAATTCTAATTCAGCAAAACAAATAAAAGTGATATGTTTGTTTTGTCGACAATTCTAATTCAGCAAAACAAATAAAAGTGATATGTTTGTTTTGTCGACAATTCTAATTCATCAAAGCAAATAAGAGTGATATGTTTGTTTTATCGACAATTCTAATTCAACAAAACAAATAAAAATGATATGTTTGTTTTATCGATAATTCTAATTCTACAAAACAAATAAAAGTGATATTTTTGTTTAACTAAACTATATTGACAAAAATGAATATATTTTTTTAACTACTCTACATTGACAAAAATGAATATTTTTGTTTAACCACTCTATATTAACAAAAATGAATATTTTTGTTTAACTACGCTATATTGACAAAAATGAATATTTTTGTTTAACTACTCTATATTAACAAATATGAATATTTTTATTTTTTTATCTTTTTTACATATACGATAAAAATGTGAATTTTATCGTTAACATATTTTCATTTCAAATAAATGAACATTTCTAATCTTTTCTACATATACGATAAAAATGTGAATTTTATCGTTAACATATTTTCATTTCAAACAAATGAACATTTTCAATCTTTCTTAATTTAACAATTCTAATTTGTCAAACATGACAATTATATTTTAACAATTCTAATTTGTTAAACATGACAACTATAATTTAACATAACATTTTTAACTAGAACGGCAATTTTATTCTAGCATGACAATTTTATTCCAAAAATATATTCTAACTAATTGACCTATTTATTTACAAAATATGTTTCTCTAACATAAATGACAAATTTATTTGACAAATCATTATTCTAAATAAATGACATATTTTATTTGGCAAATCATTATTCTAAATAAATGACATATTTTTTTTGACAAATCATGTTCAATGTTTCTAATAACAGAATAAAAGGAATATTTTAATTTCAACAATCTAATAAACAAAATGATAATTTTGTTTAATCCAATTCGAATTAAAAGAAATGTTAATTTTAACATATCTACAGAACACACCAATCACAGCTCAAATCACGTATGACAATCAGCAGAATTTTACAGCGTAAGAGTAATACTACCATTATGATTAACAAATTTTAATTATACAAATAAATAAATAAATAGGATTTCTCACCTTGATCGGTTTTATTTCTGATTTTAATAAAATTAAACAACGTTCAATTTTATCAAAAATTCCAATAGCCTCGGTTTCAGTTCTGATCTCCTCCATATTGTAGAGTTCGAATCTGCGATTCCAACGCATCTGATTTCGTTGATTTCTGGATAAAAAGTTATTCATTTTTCATAAACTTAATTTATATTAAATTGGATAATTCTTTAAATAAATAATTAACAACGATTAATTACATTATTACTAAAATTAAGGTTCCTATACTTCTGTCTTCATCGTTGCACCCAACATTGAGTGGAAAACGCCCAGCGCGCATCAACTACGAGGCACCAGGATCGGATCTGAAGCCTCCACAACCTCGGCCATCCCACCCCCTTCCACCGCCCGACGTGACGGTGATCTCGCCCGCTTCACATGCTCAGAAAATTCCACCAAACGTTCGCTGTTTGAGGAAGAAAACCGGCCCCCTTGAACACCTAAACTCGATCTCACTCATATAGAAACGTAGAGCTCGAAAATCTCTACGACATTGGCTTGAAGTTTCGATCTAATTCAAAGTAAATTGAAAACGATTTTTGGACTAAAAGGGGAGAGTATCGGCCCTTGGTTCCTGAGCGTGGCGGCTGAGTATTTGTGAAGTAGATTAGGGTTTGGGCAAAAATGTTTGGGATATTTATAATATTTTATTATTTAATTCTTTAAATTTTAGAAAAGCTCGCTACTTCTTAATAACTCCAAACTCAGCCCAACAAATGTCTCCCCTAGCTAAATACCCCTATTTCGGACACAATGGGCTAAGTCCCGTCAGCCCTTTTGATCGTCTCAGCTCACTTTTCTTTAAATTAAAATATAAATCATTTAATTATTTAATTTAATCGTACATTTTAATTTACCGGGGTCACATACTGACTCTAAAAATTACATAAAAATTATATCTAGTTTTGTTTTGACGATACGGTCCTAACAAAACTATTTCATCGAATTTGAAGACCATTTGAAAAATGGCCATTTTCCGGTCGATCCAATTTGACTGAAATGGTCAAAACACGTTTTCTTTTGCCACGCTCACATATTAATTCGAAAATTTATGAAAATGAAACCTAGTAATAATTTGACATTCTGAATCCAACAAAAGTGGTTTCATCGAAAACAGAGGTCGTTTGCAAAATGGTTATTTCTAAGGGCTATATATTATACTAAAATATATATAAATTCTACAGCGACTTTTCTAAATTTTAAACTGGACATAACTTACAATTTATAAAGTAAAATTTCAGTTTCTTACATTCGTTTAAAAGATATTATTAAACAAATTTGAATAATTCTTGTTTCGCCCAATTCTGATTTAAAATGAATTATGTATATTAAATTGAAATTAGAAATCGAATTTTCGAACTACCCGCCATTTCAAACTCCTTTTATAATTAAATAAAATTTATTCATTTTAACTTTGATTAAAATAAATTTTTAGTCGTTATTATTTAAAATAAATTATTTTAAATATTTAAAATCCATTAAAATTTCTAAAATAAAATTTTTAAATTGGTTCCAAAATTCCGGGTTGTTACAATAGCTCAATGATATTTCTATGTTAAATCAAATATTGCAAGCATGAAAAGCTATCCTACCTTTCCTTTAGTTGGTGCTTCAACTTTTCCTTGACAAAATTGATCAAGTTTGATAGCTTTAGTCCACTTTGAGATAGAAATAGCATGCCTGACCAATTTCTTTATATGAGGTTTCCCATTTTATACTTTTTGATCAAGAACTAAGTCTGATTTGTCCTTTGACTAGGCTATCGTAGACAGCACAGCGAGATAATTTGCAAGCGAGTTCCCGTCTTTCTTTGTAGCGTACAAGGAGGATTCCATGTTGCAAGTAGTTATTGACTGGTGTCATCCAAGACTTGGGATCGGGTTCGCTCTCCGTTGCTGCTACTAAATCAGTCTGCATTTGATCGTTGCTCAGAGAGTCGAGAACTTCGACCGGGGAAAGTCCCATAAGTCGCGCATCCGTAGAGCTTGCAAGTTTGGCTAATGAGTCAGCTTTCTCTTTTTGTTCTCGGGGGATATGCATAATGATGTAGTGGTCGATATTAGTGAGCAGTTCGCGAACCTTAGCGAGGTAAAGAGCGAGTCGTGCCCCCCTTGGCTTGGTACTCTCCCTATACCTGATGCACAATGAGCTGTGAATTGGAATAAATGTGAATGGCCTTGATGTTAAGTTTGATTGCAATTCTGAGTCCAACGATCCAGCGATCAATAAAGCTTTAAAGCGTAGCATATTGAGTGCTCCTCAGGAGTGGGGGAGCACAACTCCGGCGCTAGAACACTGATTATTGGAGGATCCATCCACCAAAAGTTTCCGTTGAATGTCTGGAGTTTGGACGTCTTCCGGGCATGCTCTTCCGGAACGGTAAATTCCATATGAAATCAGCGAGGGCTTGTCCAAGGATGGCTCGGCGAGGAATGAATGTGACCTCAAACTACCTTAGCTCTATATTCCACTTTAGGAGTTGGTCAGATGCCTCAGGTCGCTACAGGACATGTCGTACCGGTTGGTCATTGTAGACATTGATGGGGTGAAAATAAAATATTGTCGTATCTTCCGGGAGGTAATCAAGAGATTGAAGGTAAGCTTTTTGAGCCTCGGATAGTTCTTTTTCGCTCCTGTTAACCTCTTGCTGATGTAGTAAAGGGGTTGTTGGACACAGTCTTCAATGCGCATGAGCGCTGAGCTGATTGCCTGCATGGATAAAACCGAATAAACATATACGTCCTCGTGAGCCACAAGTTTGGATAAGATAGGTGGTTGCTCTAAGTGATACAGAAGGTCCTTGAATGCGGCGACACACTCTGTAGTCAATGCGAAGTTGCGCTTCCCCTTTCTGAGAAAAAAAAAATGGAATGCACTTGTTAGTGGCTTTAGAGATAGACTTAAAGCGGCGACCTTCCCGTCTAAACTTTGAACATCCTTGATGCTTCGATGGGCCTGAATATCCTGGATTGGTTTAATCTATTTTGGATTGGCTTCGATGCCTCGCGAATTGACAATGAAACCCAGGAATTTTCCCGATGCAACGCCAAAAGAGCATTTCAAGGTATTGAGTTTCATGCTATATTGGCAGAGGACACCAAACATTTTGGATCGGTCTCGGACGTGGTTGTTCGATACCCTTGTTTTCACGAGCATATCGTCCACGAATACCTTCATGGATCTTTCGATCTGGTCCTTGAAAATGAAGTTGACCAATCTTTTGTGGGTGGCTTCGGCGTTCTTAAGGCCGAAAGGCATGAAGAGATAGCAATAGATCCCGAGGTCAATTATGAAGGAAGTATGCTCCTGATCATTCGATTCCCAAGATTCGGCATTTCTGTTAGATCGGAAGTTGCAAAGGATTGATAGCAAACCTGTGACAAGCAACTCCTGGATCTATGCCGCACATGTCGGATTGGGTCCAAGCGAAAACATCGAGGTTGGCCCTAAACAATTCCATAAGCTCTTCCTTTATTGCAGGGTGGAGTTGCGATCCCTTTGTCGGGTCATCGTGGCCGACTGAAATGTCCACCGTTGGATCTACCAGGGTATCCCTTTCAAAATCAGGCTCTTCATCCTCCCTTCGATGAAGACCGTAAGAAAGACGGCAGTTGCACCTAAGCTAGGACTCATACACCTTTGATTGCTATGGAGAAACGGTCTTGGCGCAAGAAGGAGGAGGCACGGTCTTGCCTTTGTCCTTATTGTGTGCATTCTTCCACTCTATGAGGTAGCAATCTATAACTATTTCTTGGTCGCCTTTAACTGTGTCGATCCCATTTTCTATCGAAAACTTTATCACGAGGGACCATGGTTACATGCAGACTCGGAACTCTGCGATGTAAGAGAAGCCGAGGAAGGAGTTATAGGGAGAAATGACATCGATGACCACAAAGGTGAGGATTCAGACCTGGCTCCGGTCCCCATCTCCAAGTTCTAGTGGGAGAACGACCATGCCCACGGGTTGGTTGGAGGAGCTGTTAAAGCCTTGAATCGTGGCATGGCAAGGTTTCAAGTCTTCGGTCCCTAGTTTCATCTGATCGTAGGCCGCTTTGAATATGATGTTGACCGAGCTTCCCAAGTCGATCAGGATCCTTCGAACGAGGGCCGGGCTAATTTGACAAATGATCAAGAGAGGGTCTATGGTTTGGATCTCAATTCCTGTAGACTCCCTTTTACGGAAGACGATATCGTCCCGCATTGTCTTCTGAAGCTTGGTGGGTATGGACTCGTCCAGAATGGAGCAAGCTTCATAAGTAGCATGCTTTATGGAGTTTGCATACTCCTCCATCTTTCAGAAGCTCTCATGTTTGGATGAGGTGAACCATAGATAGTGTTATCACGATGCCTCGCCTTTGATTGATGGCCCCGAACCGCCTTGGCAGGTGCTAGAAGCGCGGGCGTTGGAGGACTCATGGCTGCTTCGGTAGGGGCGGGATCTTGAATGAACTGTTCCAGGCGTTTCTCGCGGATGAGTTTTTTCAATCGTATCATTGAGGTGGCAAGAATCGTTAGTATTGTGCCCATATATGTCATGCAATCTGCAGTATTTGCCGGAGTTTTTCTCGTGGTCGGTGGATTCCCTTGTGTTGGGCTTCTTATACTGGAGTATATTACAGGCTTCAAAGTATATTATATCTGTATCACGATTCAGCGGAGTGTAGCTTCTGTAATTCTGGTAGTGGTCATGCTTGGCCTGGTTATAGTTGCGACAACGTTGTTTGCATCTGTTTGGCTTTGGCTTGTAGAGAGATACTCCTTTATCCTTGTCGGAGGATTCTCCGATCGGTTTTCCTTTGACACTATTGTCGAAGGTGCCAGCGTGTGGATTGTTGGAGTGATTACCCTGAGAAGCTCGATTACGCCTTGCTTCTTCTTGGCACCGGAACTATCCATCCTTTTCCCAGAAAGCCTCTAGGTCTTAGGATGTTTTCTATCGATCTAAGCTCCAAACTCAAAGGTAGGAAGGACACCTTTTGCAAGCTAGAAGAGTATGGTGTGGGGCTCTGGTTCGTCGACCTCAACGACGACAATATTGAATCGCGCGAGGTAGCTCTTGAGGGATTTCGCAGGCCCTTTGTAAAGATGGGATAGGGTGAGGACGTTCTTCGGAGTCGGAACGAAGTTGTTGACCAATCGGAGTGGAAGGAAAGAGAACCAAAGCAGAGTTGTGCCCGATAAGAAAACTGGGAAACACTTGCATTTAACCGAATCGGTGGCCCGTTGGAGTCCACTTGCCACTCAAAGTGGTTTAGGAAAGCGCAGTGGTCAGTCATGCCATCATAGAATGCCATCTGTGGCATGTTGAAGTGTCGGGGCCACTCGGCTTCATGCACGATATTGGTGAAGGGGTTACGCCTCAAGTGGGTTTCCCACGAATCATTGGAGTTCCCTCACATATCTCTCATGATCCTTCGGACCATGTCGAGAAGATATGCCGGTTGGACATCCTCTGGGGGGATCCATTGGTTTTGGTGAACTTCGGGAGTTCTATTCCATGGATGCCTTCTGTTATGCACATCGGGCTCATCCTCTTCCGTATCAATGGCCTGGTCTTAGTATGGCTAGTGAGGTTGAGAGGGCAGGTGTGCATTCTGATTCGGAGGGACTTGGGTATGCTGGGTAGCCGGGAACGTAGGCCTCAAGTTCTGAGCGACAACAGTTGGGTTCTGTCGAGTAGGGGATCAGTTACTCGGACCCGGTTCATCATTGATAACAAACCGGGAGCGATCACAGTACTGTGTTCCCCAATTGTAAGTGACGATGGTTCTATCACCGTTTCCATTTTCATTGTCGTTGCCATTGTATGAGCATTAGAGCGGACGATGACGTTATTATTGAGGTTGAACCACCTTCTTTGACGTGGGCCCCTTGATTCAGAAGAAGAGGTTTTTGATACACTGCGCTGCGATCGTGCGTTGTCCTGAGCAAGCTGAAGTTGAGCAACAATGCATTGAATATCTTAAAGTTGACGCTTAAGGTCGATGTTGTTCTTCAACGCTTGGTTGAGTTCAAGAGCCATATTTTCATACTTCTTGTTAAGTGCATAGATGTACGCTTGAGTCGCAGGGTTTTCGGGGTCTGTAGGAGGAAGAAGTTATGTTTCAGCCAGATTTTTGCCGATTGAGGTTGTTGAAAAGTACCGGCATTAGCTGCGGTAGAGGAACCAAGCATCTGATTCTTTGTTCGCTTAACCATCGTAAGCGTACTCGACGGAAGGTTATAGGAGAAACCTACAGAGCATCGAAGTCAATATGGAAATGTGCAACAAAAATGAGAGTCTAAGTTCTCGGTGAAAGCACCAGAATGTCGATGACAGAAAATGTCGTAACACCCAAAGATTTTCCGTTACTAAGAGAATTACATTTCACGTGAGAAAATAAGTGCAGAAAGACATAAATAAGATAGTAGATTTATAGTGGTTCGGTCCTGTGAGGGGCCTACATCCACTTTGGAAGAGTTGCTGATATTTTATTCACAATAATGGATTACAAGTTATAAACATCATATAGGCATTTGATTACAAGTATTTCCATGTAATTTGGAGTCATTATTGTCATATATGAATACTGGGAAAAAGTCACTTTTATGCTTTTTCTTCGTCCTCAAAGCATGGCTTCCATTAATAAGTTCTTGGAGCTCTCAAGAGGTGTCAAATCAGCCAATTTCCAACCACTTTGAAGTGTGAGCTTGGGGGTATTTATAATGGAGTGATTATGTGTGAGTAGGTAGGATTTAGGGACCACAACAGGACATTTTTGTACCCCTAGGAGCTCGCCTCCGACATTTCGACTCCCTCTTTGAGTTACAGAGGGATTTGTACCCCTGTTGTGGGGGTACGAATTTCGTATCCTAAGGGATACGAAATACGTATCCCTTAGGATACAAGATAACATAACCCTCGGGGGATACAGTTATCTCATATCCGCAAGGGGATGCATTTACCTCGGATCCTCTAAGGGATACGAGGTTGTGAAAGGGGAATACGTGAGTCAGGACTACGAGGAGTAGAAGTTCATAGAGGCGCAGAGTACGAAAATACGATGTGGAGGTAGTCGTGGCTATTTGTGGTGAGGGATCCGAAGATTGGTGAAAGCCGAGGGGCATGAGGCAGAAAGGCACGAGACAGGGAGACCCGAGGATTTTTGCAAGCGAGGGGTTCGAACCTAAGGGGTTCAAAATAAAGGAAGTCGAACCCATGGGGTTCGAATTGTTGGAGCACGAGGTAGAGGGATACGAAAATATGGTTAGAGCATAGTTTTGAGGAGTTGTGAGGCTCCTTCTTGCATGACCTCTTCCAAGCTCATCTCCTTGGCTTTTTGGCAACACTTCAGCCCGTAACATCAAGCGATGTGTTGAGTCGAGCGTGTCTAATTTACTTTTGGTAACTGGACTAAAAGGTTGGTTAACATTATCATTAAATTCCATTTATTCTTGTTTCTGATGTATGTTAGATTTTTGAATTCACGTTTATTTCTGGAGTTCCTTCGTGTGTATATGTGTCTGTGTGGATATATATGTGCATGCGTTTACACATATAATTATCTATCGAGATCAAACTTCGAAAGTTAATAACTTTTCTATATGAATTCCATTTAGAGTGTATTATATATATAAATTGATCAGAAAATCACCACGAATGCAATGATATAAGTCTCAAGGTCAAATTTTCAAAAGTCTAAAAATATATGTTTCCGTTTTTAATAATTAAATCATATTAATTATTTATTCTAAAAAAGTGGGGTGTTACACCTAATGTCCTTTAGTCAAGTCATCTTGATCTGAGTGTAAATCTGATGGTCCATCCACCATTATGTCAATCTGCCAAGTATCCTTCACCTGGCCTATCTAAATCAAACCAAAATTTCACCATAGCATGTACAAGATCCCACCATCATGCCATAGAAGTCGCCACCCTCTAGCCTTCTTCTGCATGGATCGATCTGATTCATGCCCTTTGATTGGTACCAATACATGTATTAGTGCATTTCTAACTCTAAATTTTTGAGTTCTTTCACATCGACCTCCGAAACATATGCTCCAAGTTTCATGAAAATCTGACAAACTTTGATCTTGATATTCCCTAATTTCAACCTAAGTTCTAATTCAAAGAATTCTGACAAAAAAATCAAACATAACATGAAATTCAAACAATCAAACTACAAATACATCCATTTGCAATCATATACAACATATGTTCACACACAAAAATGTGAAACCATTAATAACAATTATAGATCCAATACAATTTAAGACCAGTTACATATTAATCATGTTGGATCTAACAAATTACCAAATATATATATCATAATTAGGCTATACTAGGGTTTTCTAGATCTGAAATTAACATGTATAATTAGGTTTTAGAGTAATATTAACATAGATGACGATTAAAAAAACCTAATTAAAAAATATAATTCAACATCGTCAAGTGAGATCTCACTATCACATGCTATAACCTTCAATTTCATGCAACGGACATAGATCTAATTTGGATAGCAATGAAATTGCATAATTCAGTGATGATATATGAGATCTAATTTTCTTCGATGTAGGTATAAAATCTAGATGAAGAAATGATTTAATGCAAATAGAGATTAGGTTTGAGAGAATTAGCATGAACTAGAGTATATCATAGTCCAACCTAATTTGAAGAATAAGGGAGAAAGCTTCTAATCTCTCATTACGGCTCTTATTCATAATTGTAGGTCATTTGTCAAACAAGCTAACTAATCTCAGCTCATTAGCTGTCTTTTAACTTGTCCAACAGAATTAAAACTTAAAATTGCATATTCTCTCAAACCGTTGAACCGTTTTCTTAATGTGAGACCGCTTAGAGCTTATAATTTTGTCTCTATCAAAAGTAATGTCTTAAACAAGATTCTCAAAGGGAAAATAGTTATAAAATGATTTGGTAAAAATCATGGGCATGTAATATATTCCCATGAACCACATATCAAAATATTAGAATGATACGACCACTCATGAATTAAATAGAATTATTTTATGATCCTTTGATACATAAAATATGGATCATTACATAATTTTTAAGTACTTTATTCTGAAATTATTTATGTTCATGTTTAAAAAACCATTGTGTGTTTGTTTGCAAGTTGCATTATCAAGTATTCAAATTTTGAAACATCATGATATTTGATGGAATGTTTAACTTTGTTGCGATGAAATGGAATTTAATCTGTTATGTCTTTTAAAGCTTAAAAATTTGTATGTCGTTGGGTTGAGGAAAATCAATAATTCAGAAAGTTTCGTTTTTTGTTTGTTTGTTTATTAAATGGGTTGAAAACCATGATGATTATTACAAAATAACAGCGCTTATACGTATATGCATATATATACACACACATATACATATAAATATATGGGAGGGTTCTAGGGCACCCTTTTTTGTAGCACCCCTTTTGCACCACAATGCCAGCCACTCGTTTATTGTAACACTCATCTCGAAAAGCTAATAAAAAGATCTTTTGGCACAGTGGTTAGTGCGTGGTGTTGCTTTCCGAGAGGTTGGGGGTTCGAATCCGGGTTGTTACATTTGGTATCAGAGCGTATACTCAGCCGGAATTGTGTGTGTAATGCTGCGGATGTCAGTCGGTGTGATACTGATGCATGTTACATTCACAACGCCTGGGTGGTGAGTGATATGAGCCAACGAGGACGTTGGGCTCTTTAAGGGGGGTAGTCTGTAACACTCATCTCGAAAAGCTAATAAAAAGATCTTTTGGCACAGTGGTTAGTGCGTGGTGTTGCTTTCCGAGAGGTCGGGGGTTCGAATCCTGGTTGTTACAATTATAGTAAAAAAAAGTTAGTGGAGGGAGAGAGAGAGTCAGTGGGAAGAGAGAGAGAGAGAACCTGGGATGTGTGGTAGAAATCAAGGATGCTGCAGTGTTTAGGGTGCTCTTGAGTGCATCACTCCAAAAGAATTCTTGATTTCCACCAAGTATTCCCCTTTTTCCCTCTTCCCACTATCTCTACTCCCACCAACTCTCTCTAACCTTACTAACTTGTTAAATTAGAAATAAGTGGCCTATAATGGGGTGCAAAAGTGGTTCTACCAAATAGGAGTGCATTGGAGCATGCCTCTTATATATAGAATATTAATGCTTGAACTTTTTTTTGTTCTTATAGATAGAGATACATGGTAAAAATCAAAGTGACAAAAGAGACGAGTCAACTTATAGTGTTGTATATTACAATTTATTTTTAACATTTCAAAATTTATTAAAATATTCATTTGCTTTGTAATAATAGCCATATTCAAATTGAACTGTAGATGCTTTTATGTACTTTTTTGCAAAATTGTAAATAATTTCATCATCATTAAGTGATATTATTATTTCTTTTTGATAATATAGCAGTTCACTTGTTCGTTACGTTGACAATATGTTTTTATATTATATGCTAATAAAAGTTTACAATTTTTTTTCTAATTTATATGAAATCAAATGGTTGATCGTCCACAATTATGTGGTCATACGAGTGATATTGATATTTCATCTTAATATGTAATCTTTACTGAACGAACTTGAATGCTAGACATCAAAGGGTCGAGGTTCTGATTTTCAATAGACTGCAGTAATCAACTACGTTAGGACGTTCCCAACCTATGGTTGGGTTGAAATCTAGCCAACCACCAACATAGGGTCGGTTGGATACCATGGGGTGGTTTGCCAAAGCAACCAAATGGTTGCTTTACGATCAAGGCCTTAGCCGGATTTTATTTAGGCAGCTAAGGTAACCAACTTTTATAAAGTCAGTTAGGGCAATGGTATGAAAAATGATCGTTGCCCCTTTGTCGGCTTTATAAACGCGGGCTAAAGGCCATGGTCATTTTTTTGTTTCCATTACATCAACAAAACAAACACAAAGTGCAAACAAGAAGTATGAAGTATAGTCAGTGTAATACATCAGATTAATGATGCATTGAATCGGTCTATTCAGATACCAAGTAGCGAGCTATTTTCGATTTCTAAATGACTAATTTTGTCTTCCAATCATCTCACTTCAGCTTCCAATGTTTAGACTTTACTTTGTGTCTCTAAGGCATATTTAACTCCTCTCAGAAAAATCTCAGGAATAACCCACTCTACATACTCACAGCAAGGAACACCATTCAGATTCCAGCATCGACCTTGGTACTCTGGACAGCCGTAATAAAGACGTCCATCATTTCTTCTATTCATAACCACGAGCTTCAAACACATATAGCCACAATGACATCTAGGCCAGGAAGGATGGTCGAATCCGTAGTTGTAACTTATCTGTCTTCCTGTTCTTTGGTTAGACGACTCTATCCAAGCATGGCTTTCCAGAATAGAATCACCAACAATGGCAACACTATTATATATAGTTTCAAACTGAGTTTCAAGAATAATTTCTGATTTAGCTTCCCATTAGTCAACATGCTGCACCAATAGATCATCGGCTATTTCCCAATTATCCATATCTTTTCACCTAGTAAATTTGGAAAAAAATTGAAAAAGAACTAATTATATTCTTATGTTTGTAGCTAAAATATATAAAGGAAAAAAATCTAACTACCATGTAAAAGTGACAATGACTTTTCATGTTGTTGACATATTAAAATGACATGCTGATCGAGTCACTGATGTTGACAACACGGTGTTGTCAACACATCAAACGCTACTAAAGTAGTTGAAATGACTAAACGCTGCACAATAGTAAAGATTCGTTGTTGATAGTATGTACGAAACACCGTAGTAAAGATTCACAATTCGCTTAGGGACGACCCGAGTTGTCTAACTCATTCACTACTCTAGCTATGATGTATTTGAGTCCAATTTATTTGAAATTGAATAAGAGTGGAATTTTAAAGAAGATTAACCAAATTATTTATATTTAATTAGTTCGAGCTAGTAGCACAGCAATTGCTCGTAAATTTCAAATTATAACTTCAAATCGATAATTTAGATCCAATATAGATCGAAATTCTATGAAACAAGAATTTACCAGATTTATTATAATAGGTATCGTAATAAAATATAAGAGTCAAGATTTCATTGTTTTGATTGTGAGATATATCAAAAATAAATTTAGAAAAAATCGTGTTATGGTAGTCAGTAAACCTAAACCAAATATTAAATTAGTACCAAATATTATATATTAAAGTAAGATTTAGGACAATGACGATCATCTTAGATACGAACTAAACAACATACAATATTCATAACAAACTTAGAGCAACAGAAATGCATATCACAAAAATGACCGATAATATTAAATTGGTATAGAAATATAACTGCACACCACATTAAATAAAATAGTAAAGCTTAATCAGAGCTATAGCGTGCAAGCAAACTATAACGATGTTCAAAAACTTCATGACCGATGGAGTGTTCTGATAGGTAACACGAATCAAAAGTGGAATGATTTGCTTTAAAAATATCCTCATCTTCAACAAACTCGATAATCTCGCGGTAACGATTACAATCATCCATAAAAACACTTTTTATAAATTTCTGTAGTAAACCACCTCGAGGGGCAGTTGGGATGTTTGTTGTAAGCTTCTTAGACCATGTTCCAGAGCATCTCACCGCTTAGACCCTGTAACAACCTGAATTCCGAATGATCGGTTTTTTTCTTTTAAAAATTCTAGTCTATCAAAACTCGAGTTAGCTTGTCTAGTATCCTGTAGAAAAGGCAGAAGTATAAAAATACATCAGAGCTCAGAAAACATCTCACAGCGGAATGGAATAAAATATAATATAATCAAATATAGCCTTACCAAAGTAATAATACCGCCCAACCAGTATCCAAAGCTACCATATCTCTGCCGAAAGCCAAACCTGCGGGTAAGTTGTGAGGAGAGGGTCAGAATACAAGTTCAGGTGACGTGCTTTAAGTACACATTATGACATAACCCTACATATACCGTTCAGTTACTTTTTGTTTATTAGGTTATTTTGGGTTAATAGCACTCAAAGATTTACACACACGTCGTACTCATCTACCTCCCAATAGATTAACCTAACATAGTATATGCAGCTACCCCCAATATCAAGGTACTTCCCATGGTACCTTCCTCTCACGGTCTCCACCGTAACGCCACGAATGCGTATGCAACTCACATCCTACGTCGGAGCAACATACAGATCTCTATAAAACTATGCCACGTTCTGCACGGAACTACCGTCGCCATACTACGCAAGCCTATGGACCGTCATATCCATATTTCTCAGCCAATCTCGGTCTTAACACGAAGTAATGCCCTAGCGTTTATGACACACCACCCGGTGCAACGTGCATGTATCTAGATCCTCGCATGTACACACAATCTACATACCCCGAGTTCCGTAATAGGGCTGCATATGAATGCACGAAACTCAGTCAGGAGCCTTTTCCATATCTATATAGGTCTGCTAAAGAGGCCTTAAAGTACATATATCTAAACTATGGTCTGCATTTCTACGGTGGCTATGGCCCCACCTCGATCCCTCCCTCAACTAGTGAAAGACTACATCAAGAGCTAAGTGACGTGTCCCTAGCAAACAATCTACATCCAAATTGGTTTGTCCCGCGAACAAAGTCTCGATAGTGAAAGATTGATGGTCTATAAGTTTAGCTCTAATCTTTCCGCATCACACTGACTGTCGATGATAGGTACCCGACGATTACTATCCTTTGTTGGTCATGTCCCAGCCTATCTGTAGGAAAAATCACCAACGTCATCCAACAGCCTTCTGACTGCCAAACACCGTTGCAGTCAAGTTATACGACCTAGGTGGTTTCGCGTAGACCCAACCTCTACGAGTATAGCCTGAGCACTGCCACCGCACAGAGGACCACCACGGAATACTCTCCTACGTCTGTCAGAAGTCGTGTGCTTCCTACCAGTCCCACAGAGTAAGCAAGTAGAGTATCAGCAAAATAATCAGATGGACGTGCTCCTCTCATGCCTCGAGACACCACGATGATCTACCCCGTTCGGTTCTTCACCTTCAGACGTGCGGACTGGTCTAAACGCATTACGTTAACGTGTTATTTTGACCCTATGTCTAAACGTTTAATCACACACTTGTTCTATCTTATCAGCTTACCAATTAACCTGATTACCTACATTTTATCTTTTATTCAAGTTATCGGGTTTTCTCCGAGCCCCTTATATCTCTAAGGAATGGACTCCTCTCGCTTATTAATTCAGTGATATAACTTAACCCATTTAAGTTCATTAATAAGCCCATAACAAGTTATTCCCTAGATTGTAATTAACGAAAGTAATCTACAATCTTCTTACATTATTACCATGTCGGTCATTATCCAATTTTAGGTTTCAAGTTACAATAACATGTTTTACTTAATGTATAATTAAGTATATCTTATCTCAATCAGCAGGCTTCATGTTAACATGTTACTTAATATATATCATTAAGTACAACTCATTTCATTTCACTGTTATCTCTGGTTACCAGATTCATCCGCACACAGTTGGCTACTTACTTCTTTCTGTTCTATGCCGCCTGAGCGGGCTTCTGCTTATTATTAATTTCTTTTATTAGACTTCATAATTTTATTTTATGAGTTTACCAATAATAAGCCTACTTCATTCTTTTTCATTAACTATGACTTGGTTTAATACAACCTCTTGTTTTTATTTACTTATTTCCTTAGTTCTCTCTTAACTAAGTTTTATTAATCAGTTTCTTTCCATTTATTATAACATACGTTATAATTTCCACTTGTCCCTAGGACAAGTTTACATATTGTTTTCCATTCTTTCATTCATACTTAATCATAATAGGTTGTTATCATTCCCCGTTCATTCCAATTCTTATACTGTTGCAATCTTACATCTTTATTCACTATAACGCATGTTCCTCACTTCTTTAAGGAAAACATTTCATGCACATTATTAGTTTGGTTAATAGAAAGATACGGTGATTTATTTTCATAACGTACGCCTATCAGGATCCGTAATTGCAAGTTATTTCTTTTCTTTTTCACTGTGGATCTCTTGCAACTACATTCTAAGAAACATGTTACTTAGGGAAATATATCACTTTTCCTCAGAATCCAACTAACTCGGTCCACTACATCCCTTCCTCTTTTATTTTCTAAGTTTGACATTTAATTTCATTTTCATGTGATATTCACAGCTATTGAAATCTTTACTTTTTAAACGAACAAGCATATTATTATTTACTTATTGTCTGTTGTATACATATATTTTTTATACATGTTTAGGCACCAGACCTCTCACATAAAGTTGACCACTTATGGATGCTAGATTTGCCAGTTGGTTCCGGGCAGGCTTTTACCACAAGTTGAACTTAATCTCGCTTCTCAAAGTGGATTTTTACAATTTCCCAATTTTACCGTTAATTTTACATACAAATCAGGCATATTTATTCTTATTGTATTATTCCCATTTCCACTGCAATTTGATTGAAATATCCAATTTGTCATTAACAACATTTTCTGTAATGAATTTACTTTTATTGTAAATCCTACAATTCCAGTTTTACAATGATTTTAATCCAATTAACAGGTTCAAAGAATAAATCTATACAACAATAACAATTTCAACACATTTCAGCAGGTTAAATAGCAAATTAACATAATTACCAATTATTCAGCAGGTTATACATATTAACGAGAAATGCAAACGATAGATATACCATTATTTAAAAAGGTATAATTTAAACCCACTCACCTGACAGCTTTCCAATTCTTGAATCCGATCCAGATTTGTTATTCCGTAGTCTTCCTCACTAAATATAATATTAAAACAACCACGGATTCACAAATCTAATACTAAAAGAAGAGGGAAAGAAAGGAAGAAACCTAAACAGATCAGATTCGATAACTTACCTCATGTTGATCAGAATTCTA
The DNA here is from genome assembly GCA_030737875.1 of Allium sativum. Classification (NCBI taxonomy): domain Eukaryota; kingdom Viridiplantae; phylum Streptophyta; class Magnoliopsida; order Asparagales; family Amaryllidaceae; genus Allium; species Allium sativum. The sequence continues at coordinate 465,286,248 of CM060922.1, forward strand.
GACACCAATGTTTTAGATCTATATCTCTTATCTTCAAATCTTGAATCAGTATCCCTGAGAACTAATATTTTATTTTCTGAAAAGGTTTGGAGAGGAAAAAGAATGGTAGAGCTAAGGCAACACCTTAGAAAATATGAGAATAAATCTAGTCCCTACTAGTCTATTTATAGGCGTACTAGAATTGTCTAGTCACCATCGGATTTAATTTGTAAAAATCTAAAACGCGCACATCAGAGCATCCACGTCACAAAACAAACCCGGACCCTTCTTGGGTCGACCCGCACTGTACGTGGGTCGACCCATAGGTCGATACAGGCACAAAGTGGGTCGACCCATTTGGATCCAGGCGCACATTTTATGATGCTCTATATACTAAATTTAACGTTTATTTAGCAGCTTAATTTCTTGCTATATATTCTCCTTCTAAATTAATTTATTCCTCTTATATACCACAATTAAGTTTGAATTCAACTTTACATATATATATACACAAACATACAATCTTCTGATTTAAATGTTAATTAATAACACTAGTTCTTTTCCAAATATAACTTGGTTGATTATTTAATTCATTTGATAACATATCATCTTATTCTTTTCCCTTTAATGCAATTAATTCATTGTTCTCATTCCCATTTTAACTGCATTGATTCATTCCTCTTTATAACGCATGCATGGACTTATCTCTACTTTTAAATTTTTTAATGCATTGTATTTATTGCATGCATTTATTCCTTTTTTTTCTCAACTTACACCTTTTTAATTTTAACATTTATATTCATGCATATATACATATTTACATAATCTTTATTTATTACTCATTTAATATTTAATAAATGCGGGGTGTTACATTCTCACACACTTAGGAAATTTTGTCCTTGAAATTTGATAAGTGTAAAATTAAGTAATCCCTCGCATAATTTACAACCATCATGTGTGCATCCAACTTTTGCAATCTTTTGTGCACTAGTGCAAAGTGTAATATAACATAATAATACATGAATGTGATGTATGCCTAAGCGGTACCTCCTATATGAATGCAAAATTTTTCTTGAAAATCTTTTGAAGACATGATGCACACATCCTAAATATACCGGCAATTTTTACATGAACGCAATATTTTGAAAATCAAAATACTTTTTCATCCAAATTTCCCACACCCTTACAGAGTAAAAGCGTATTTCATCCAAAACTCTACCACCAAATTTAAATTTTCGAATTTCAGAAAAATCTAACTTTTAAAATTCGATTTCTTATGTTACTAAAAGGTGGAAAACAGTTAACTGGACATTTCCCTTTTTCCTTTTATGTACCATTTCTATCTGTACTTAGATTTTATGCAGCTGTTATATAAAGATTTCCTATCTTTCTACCCAAGCACAGTTCACATAAGAAAATTTTCTATTTTTCTCAACTGTCATGTTTGTTGCTTTACTAGATTTGTTGTTTTTGTTTTAATTATGTTGTTACTCTTTTCATAGCTTTTTTATCTTAATCCATTGATCTAAGTTTAATTTTCAAATAACCCATCTAATTATTCAACTAAAACATGAAAACAAGCACTCAACATAGCTACTTCCATGGGCTACAGGACCATGTCCCCTCCGACAAAGAAAAGTCCAAACCAAAGGATCTAAAACTTACTTACCATTTACCATCCAGTAGTCACCACTAGTCCTTGTTGTGTACTAACGGTTTATTCCAAGCAACAACCTAGGTTCCATAATGCTTACGCATTCTATAGGAACTTACCCCTATTTCCAAAGTAGTCCTTGCTATTTAGTTCGTAGACTCAAAATATTTTCTTCCTTCCCTAGGAATTAATCTTTTGCCTAATCCATGATTTTAAAAACGTGGTTTGGCTTTCTCATTTCATTTTTATTCCAAAAATTAAAAGTGTCAAAACTTTACTTTTCCATATTAAAATTTTCCTTTACCAAACCAAAAAAAATTATACCATAAAAAAAAATGCAAATCGTTATTTATTTTCAAATCACAAAAACTGGAGTAGACAAGGACAACTACTTCTCTGTCGATTTCACTACCTTTCATGTTTATAATGTCAGTTTAATAACTTACAACTAGGTGAAAACATCTACTTTATTCTTAATTCTTAATTCTTACAACTTATATTGTCCACCCAACAAAAGTTTATGTCAAAAAAATTATCAAAAATTGTTGTCAAAAGAATAGAGAACTTCAAAAATTTCTTTACCGAAAATTTTAGTTTTTAACAAAATGCAATCTTTTCTATGCTTAGTTGTTTAACTCTTTCATATATTATAGTTTAAAACCAGTGAGCTATACATGCTCTATAATGTGCACATTTTCTGAAAAATTTCATTCTAGAAAAAAAAAATCACAAGAAATCACAATTTCCAAAATATACCCTATTTTTCTTTGAAACTCAATAAGTACTTTTCAAATTTGTCACTTACATATTTTTTTTCAAACATCAAAAATACCTCTTTTCTTTCAAAGATTGTTTCTACACAATTTAGCTAGTGCATATGTCAAAATTGTAAACTCTTAAGGTCAAAACTTGAAAACACCATAAACTAAAGCTTTTAAAATTTCAAGTTATTAAAAGTTAACAATGGGGTTAGACTCAAAGTGGGTTTCCAACTTGCCTAGACTGTCATATATTCCTAATCAATTTTCCTTTTTTTTACTCTTTTATAGTTTATAAGGCTCAATGGCCAAACCTACAAATCTGAAATACTAACATTACATATACCAATATATGGGATTCCATCTTTCTCCCTTACCAAGCACATTGTACACTTTTCACCCAAATCACCTAAGGGTCTCAAATTTTCATGAGTGTTATCTTGGTTTACATACTGATATCCCAACTCTTTACATAAACCATTATTCCTATTTAGTCGGTTCCCTTTACAGATCTACATGTGTATATATATATATAATATATATTTATATTTTATAAAAAAAATACGTTCACTCACTATACAGGAATCCTGAACCCAGCTCTGATACCAGACGTAACAACCCAAATTCCGACACACCGATTACTTTTTCTTCAAAAATTCCAGTCTATCAAAACTCAAGTTGGCTTGTCTGGTTTCCTGCAGAAAAGACAGATATACAAAATATATCAGAGCTTGGAAAACATCTCATAGCTGAATGGAATAAAATATAATATGATCAAATAAAGACCTACCAAAGTAATAGTACTACCTAACCAGTATCCAAAGCTATCATATCTCCGCCAAAAGCCTAACCTATGGGTATGTTATGAGGAGGGGATCAGAATATAAGTTTCGGTGACTAGACTTAAATTACACATTCTGAAATACCCTAGATGTACCATTCGGTTTTTTTTTCTGTTGTTTATTAGGTTATTTTTGGTTAATAGCACTCAAGGATTTACACACGTCGTAACCATCTACCTCCCAATAGATTAACCTAAAATATCATATGCAGCTACCCCAATATCAAGGTACTTCCCATGGTACCATCCTCGCACAGTCTCCATTGTCACACCACAAAAGCATATGCAACTCTCATCCTACGCCGAAGCGATGTATGAATCTCTATAAAACTATGCCACGTTTCGCACGGAACTACCATTGCCATGCTACGCAAGCCTACGGACCGCCATATCCACATTTCTCGGCCAATCTCGATCTTAACACGGAGCAATACCCTAGCGTCTACGATACACCACCCGGTGCGACTTGCATGTATTAAAATCCTCACACGTACATACTATCTACAGTACCCTGAGTTCTGTAATAGGGCTACGTATGAATGCACGAAACTCGATTGGGAGCCTTTTCCATATCTGTATAGATCTGCTAAAGAGTCCTAAAGTACAAATATCTTAACTATGGTCTGCATTTCTATGGTGGCTATGGTCCCACCTCGATCCCTCCCTCAACTAGTGAAAGACTACATCAAGAGATAAGTGACGTTCCCCTAACAAACAATCTACATCCAAATTGGAGTGTCTCGCAACCATAGTCTCGATAGTGAAAGATCGATGATCTATAGGTTTAGCTCTACTCTTTCCGCATCACATTGACTGTCGATGACAGATACCCGATGATTACTATCTTGTGTTGGTCGTGACCCAACCTATCTTTAGGAAAAATCGTCGATCACCTACGTCATTCTATAGCCTTCTAACTGCCAACTACCATTGCAGTCAAGGTGTACTCACTATATGGTTTCGCGTAGACCCAACCTCTGCGAGTACAGCTTGAGCACTGCCATTGCACAGAGGACCACCACAGAGTACCATCCTACGTACCTCGAAATCCGTGTGCTTCCCTCCAGTCCCATAGAGTCAGCAAGCAGAGAATCATCAGAATAATCAGATGGATGTGCTCCCCTCGTGCCTCAAGATACCACGATGATCTATCTCGTTGGGTTCTTCACCTTCAGACATGCAGACTGGTCCAAGCGCATCACGCTAACATGTTATTTGGACCCTATGTCTAAACGTTTAATCACGCGCTTGTTATATCTTATCAGCTTACCAATTAACTTGATTACCCACATTTTATCTTTTATTCAAGTTATCATGTTTTCTCCGAGCCCCTTATATCCCTAAGGAATGGACCCCTCTCACTTATTAATTATGTGATATAACTAAACCTACTTTAGTTCATTAATAAGCCCGTAACATGTTATTCCATAGATTGTAATTAATGAAAGTAATCTACAATCTTCTTACATTATTACCATGTCATTCATTATCCAATTTCAGGTTCTCATGTTTCAACAACATGTTCTACTTAATGTATAATTAAGTATATCTTATCTCAATCAACAGGCTTCATGTTAACATTTTACTTAATATATATTATTAAGTACAATTCATTTCATTTTGTTGTTATCTTAGGTTACTAGATCCATTAGCATACAATTGGCTACTTACTTCCTTCAGTTCTATGCCGCCTGAGCGGGCTTCTTCTTATTATTAATTTCTTTTATTAGACTTCATGATTCTCTTTTATGAGTTTACCAATAATAAGCCTACTTCATTCTTTTTCATTAACCATGACTTCGTTTATACAACCTCTTATTGTTATTTACTTATTTACTTATCTCTCTTAACTAAGGTTTATCAATAAGTTTTTTCCATTTATTGTAACCTACATTATAATTTCCACTTGTCCCTAGGACAAGCCTACCTATTATCTTTAATTCTTTCATTCGTACTTAATCATAATAGGTTATTATCATTCCCTGCTCATTCCAATTCTTATATTGTTGTAATTTTTCCTTCTTTATTCACTATCACTAGGGGTGGAAATTAGACCCGACCCGATGGACACGGACCTGATCCGTCGGGTCTCAGTTCTAGGCGGGTCGGGTTTTATCGGGTCTGAACTATACATCTAAAAAATATGGACCCAACCCGAGCTACGGGTCTGGTCGTTTCGGGTTCGGTTGTATTATAACACTAAAAATACATGTATTACAATACTTTTTTGTCGGTTCTTTCGGGTCGGGTTTGATCGGGTCTTAAATGTATTTTTCAACACTTAGACCCGACCCGAGACCAATCAGGTTCGAGTCTTTTCGAGTCGGTTCGATTCGGGTTTTCAGTTATTGGTTCTAATTGCCAGCCCTAACTGTCACACATGTTCCTTACTTCTTTAAGGAAAACATTTCAAGCGCCTTATTAGTTTGGTTTACAGAAAGAAACAGTGATTTATTTTCATAATGTACACTATCTAGGTCAGTAGTTGCAAGTTATATTCTTTTTTCACTATGGCTCTCTTGCAACTACATTCTAAGAAATAGGTTACTTAGGGAAATATATCACTTTTCTGCAGAATTCAACTAATTCGGTCCACTACATCCCTTCCTTTCTTATTTTCTGAGTTAGACACTTAATTTTAGTTTCACATGATATTCACAACTACTGAAATCTTTTCTTTTTAACCACAACAAGCATATTATTATTTACCTATTGTCTGTTGTATACAATTTTTTTTATATATGTTTAGGCACCGAACCTCTCACATAAAGTTGGCCACTTGTGGAAGCTAGATTTGTCGGTTGGTTCCGGGCAGGCTTCTACCACAAGTTGAACTTAACCTCGTGTCTTAGTGCAGATATTTATAATTTCCCAACTTAACTGTAAATTTTGCATACAAATCAGACATGTCTATTCTTTTTCTATTATTCCCAATTTCACTGCAATATTATTTACAATATCCAATTTGTCATTAACAACATTTTCTGTAATGTATTTGCTTTTTTTGTAAATCCCATAATTCCAGTTTTACAGTGATTTTAATCCATTTAACAGGTTCATAGAATAGATATATACAACAGTAACGATTTCAACACGTTTCAAAAGGTTAAATAGATAATTACCACAATTATCAATCATTCAATAGGTTATATGTATTAATACGGAATGCAAACAATAGATATACCATTATTTAAAAGGTATAATTTAAACCCACTCACCTGACAGCTTTCCAATTGTTGAATATGATCCAGGTTTGTTATTTCATGGTCTTCCTAACTTAATCTAATATTAAAACAACCACAGATTCACAAATCTAATACTAAAAGAAGATTGAAATAAAGGAAGAAACTTAAACATGTCAGATTCTAGAACTTACCTCATGTTGGTCAGAATTCTAGACACCTATGTTGTAGATCTATATGTCTTGTCTTCAAACATTGAATCAGAATTCCTAAGAACTAATATTTTATTTTTTGAAAAGGTTTGGAGAGGAAAGTGAATGGTAGAGCCTAGGCAGCACCCCAGAAAATATGAGGATAAAGCTAGGCCATACTAGTCTATTTATGGGTGTACTACAAGAGTCTGGTCCATTGGATTTACTTTATAAAAATACGAAACGCACACATCAGAGCATCCATGTCACAATACAAACTTGGACCCTGCTTGGGTCGACCCATAAGTCAACCCGCCCTATACGTGGGTCGACCTAAGCACAAAGTGGGTTGACCCATCTGGGTCTAGGCGCACGTTTTATGATGCTATGTATACTGAATTTTTTATTTAGCAACTTAAGTTCTTGCTATATATTCTCCTTTCGAATTATTTTATTCCTCTTATATACTACAATTAAGTTTGAATTCTATTCTATACATATATATATACACACATACATACAATCTTCTGATTTAAATGTTAATTAATAACATTAGTTCTCATCCAAATATGACTTGGCTGATTATTCAATTTATTCGATAACATATCTTCTTATTCTTTGTCCTTTATTGCAATTAACTCATTGTTTTCATTCCCTTTTTAATTGCATTGTTTCATTCCTCTTTTTAATGCATGCATGGTCTTATTTATGCTTTTAAACTTTTTAACGCATTGTATTTATTACATGCATTTATTCCTTTCTTTTCTCAACTTACACCTTTTTAATTTTAACGTTTATATTCATGCATATATACATATATGCACAATCTTTATTTATAATCCATTTTTAATATTTAATAAATGTGGGGTGTTACAGACCCCCCACCATTTTGGAGTATAACATTGTGTCTGAGATCAATGTCAATATATTCTTCGAAGAGTACAAGTAACTCGGAAGAAGACCAACTAATGGCGGTTATCTTCCCCTGTCAGTTTAAGTTAATATTAGGACAAATGAAGGAAAATATTTATAAGCAGTGAAGAATAAATAACAAAACAAAGTGATTACCATATGTAATGATAACTATCATTAACTACATGTTCAGAGCTATTACATGTACTAGTAATACACTAGCAATTTAATCGCAATCAACAACATAATGTCAACACAACAAGATAATGATAATACAACAGTACCATATAGATAATAGAAATGACAATGATATAGTATAATGTACATAGATAAAACAACACCATAACTTGAAAGAATACAATCAATCTACAAATCATTAAAGTCAAGATCATCGATAACGGCTATATGTTCTCATCAACACCAGTACAAGCCGTAGGAAGATAGCGCTCCTCATCAGCAGTGGTAAGCTCGTTAATACGAGCTGTCAAATCATCTATGTTATGTTGATGATCTGCATACATAACATGTCTCATCCTTAGTTGCATTTGATATAATCCTCATATGAAAATGTAGCTGGATTCAGGTACTGAGTAACTGGTAGGTAAGGAATATCAACATATGTACCACCACTCGTAACTGTAGGAATAACCACTGCTCAAACATAATCCTCTGCCTACGATGGAGGTGGAGGTGGGTATAACTGAGTGCTTTGAGTCAGATCTGAAAGCGTCGGGGGAATAATACCATGTTTGATATTTGAAGGGCCAACTAAATTACTATGTAGTTAAAGCGCTTAGTGGATCCATTGCGACGGAGGTGCAAAAAGTTGTAGCGGAAATAACGCGAGAAAATTGTGGGATATATCAAGTGAGTCTAAAATAGCATATAAAACTCGTGTTTAAGGCTTTTACAAATACATAGATAGTAAATAAATGGAAAGTTAATATTTCGTTTGATTATAATTAGTACATTCTTAATTTTAGATAAAAGCGTGTGTAAATATATGCAAACAAATGTAAATTTTATTTAGTTTCATTAAATTGAATAGAATACTATTGTATTTTCTATTTTGAAAAAGTATATCTCAATTTTTTTATCAAAATCCTAATTTTATAATGTGTAAATGTCAATTTTCAATTCATTTCTTTTATAGAAAATATAGCGGAAAAAGCGAAATATATTTGAAATAATGGGATATATCGGGAATATCGGTATATGGCGGGGATTTATACGGAAAGGCTATTTTAAGGATATTTGGAGATAGCGTAGCGGTAGAAATCTGCTACACAATATAGTGGGGATATGGAGGGGTAATAGCGGGGAATAAACTGCAAAGGTACCATAAGAGCTGTATGTGCGGAGTGTAAAATCAACACCAAAACGTTGCGTAGTCCAAATTGGGAATGATGAAATAATTAGATGGCCACCACTCTTCTTCTCATGCTACTGCCAAATCGGCAGCCTTATACAACACTAAAGGAGGAGTATTAGGATATGGATCATCAAGCACGAAATAACCTAATAATATCTGCTCCAACCGCGTTCCGTAAGGAACCGGTAACGACCGCCAGTGGAAGGAGAATATACTAAAGGAAAACGTCTCGTCGCAAGCATTACAACATGTACCACACCATCATATGTCAAATATGGTGAACTCTTGTAAGAATGCCAAATGATACTCTCCCATGTGGTGTGTAACTTGATCTGATTATGAGCTACGACGAATATGTGATGGGCCCGACCTCCTTGTATTGGTCCCTAGTTCTCATGGCCGCAAGCCCTCAATCAGGCAAAGAATTAATATTAAGTTGTATCTATTGTCAAATAAGTCACATTATGGAAGTACTCATAGTGCCAGTATTGTAAAATCTACCAAAAACTAGTAATCGACGTAAACCTCTATCTAGCTGTTGACACGCTTTTTTGTCGAAGCTGTCACACTAGTATTGCATTAGCGATGCGCTCAAGCATGAAGAACATTGTCAGGGAACACAAAGCAGCTCGGTCGAAGTCACGTCACAAATAAAAGAAGGCCTAAGACTCTTATCAGACGACCTCCTTTTGTCCCGAGAACGTCTACTCCAAGGCTTTGCAGTATAACTCTTGGGTGAACCATCAGTCGAGCCGAAGGCGAGCCGTCAAGCGGGTCCGCGCGCAGCGCCGGTGGTGGTCTGGGACTCCATAGTCCCGACGCCGATCGACCTAGCCGGTTAGGTCGAACCAGTGGGCACAGCTCGATTCATCCGATTTTCTCCATGCCGGAAGCTCAAATTCCTTCACTTCGGACCATCAAAACCACGGATTCCCTTACTTCGACTCCCACGGTAGCATGATTTCCGCACAACTTCCATCAATTTCGCACCCCTCTAGGGGGTCCGAAATTTCATACCCCCCGGTGAGATCGAAATTTCGCGCCCCTCCAAGGGGTTCAAAATTTCGTACCCCCTGGACCCCCTCGGAGAGGTTCGAAATTTTGAACCCCACACCAAGGGGTGCGAATTTTCCGAATAAGGCCTTGTTTTGGGCGCGAAAATTGTCTTTTGTGGGTCCCACTGCTCACCTACTCCCACCTAACCTCCCTCCTATAAATACCCCAAGCCTTGGCCTTCAAAAGGGGCCTTCTTCCTTGAAATTTTTGGACCTTGAGAGCTCCACGCACTCATTAATGGCTTCCAACACCTCCTCTATGGCCATTGGACATGGCATGAATAATTGAAAGGAGGTGCAAACATATTCCATTCCTTGTTGGAGACTAGCAAGCATAGTTACAAGGTCTCTAGACCTCTTGAGCATTAAAGCTTGTTTTGCTTATAGTTGACGAAGTCAACTCATCTCAAGGAAGAGGAAGAAGAATAATTAAACATGACATGCATGTTTTCCCTCAACATTTGAACATTAGCAAAGGTTGTCATGCTACTTTTGAACTTCATGGACATGAACACTAAACTTGGATATTGTTGACCAGGTCAACACTTCTCAACGAAGAAGAAGAAGGGCAATTTAGTCATAGTGTAGAAAGAACATATATTTTGTTATTTTATTGTACCACTTTGAACTTAGCTAATGTCTGAACTTGTACAACTTTGTAATCGACAAAAGATACGATGAATGATGATTATAAAGTGGATGTAGGTGTTAGTGCTGAACCACTATAAAAGCTGTGTCTCCCCGCATTTATTTACTTTACTGCTTATTTGGATAATTGTTCACACATACACATTGGATGTTGGCGTGCGACAATTTTGCTCGTCAACATTTTGGCATGCCGGGTAGGGGAACACAGCTTTGGCTTTAGGATTCAGTTTAGGCCTCGACCTCTACTCTCGACCTCAACTTTACTCGCCTCCGGCATGGGGGTTAAGCGGAAACAAGTGACTCACTCGGAAGAAGCAAGTGTCAAGGAAGAACATGAACATTCCACAGACAGACTCCCATCGAACATCGTCACTCGAGAGGACGTCTATGGAATAATTAAGAACCTAACTACGGATTTGAACACCTGTCTCGATCGATAGGGAGATGTTTTCGATACTTTTCTAGATCAGATCGAGGACAGGATAAGAAGCGCTGCTTCGCGGCAGCCTGCACAAGCAAACATCATTGGAACAAGCACCAACGTACCTCCACCCGCGACTTGGGACATGGGGGCAACCCTACAAACTAACCAACTGCCAGACACCGCTCCCCGGAATGGTGTCGGCCCCGCTACACTCGGAGGCACCCCTAACCACGAAGTCACTCCATCCCGTGACACTCTAGTTTGTCAACTTGCGGGCTCTGATATTGCAAATGTTGCTCAAGCGCCAGCGCACGCACCTATAGATGGAAGTACTCCCGCGGTTTCGAGAATCAGGATTGCACCTGTAGTAGCTCCTCGGGTTGAAGTTCAGCCGAACATTCTTGTCAATCAACCGATACCACATATGGACTTCAACACTGGGGGCACAGGCGTCGCTTTGGATAATCTTAATCACTTGCTAGCTTTTGGTAACGAATCTCAGATCGCGGATATCATCCACCGGTTCACTCGAGGCAGTGCCTCTTCTGCACACTGGGATTGTATGACTCGCGGTCCACTCTCTTCGGAAATAAGGAACTCACATAACCCACCGGACTTCAAGTTACCAGATCCGGAACCCTATGATGGTCATAAGGATCTGACTGCACATCTTACGAGACATATCTGACAAATGGAAGTCCTTTCTGCTTCGGAAAATGTTATGGCGAAGTGATTTTCTCTTTTCTTAACGAATATAGATGCAATGTGGTATAGGCAACTGGAGCCGAACTCCATCACTTCCTGGGCGCTTTGGCTACTCGATTCGTGGAACAATTCAGAATCAACATCGCCCGTCCAAAGAGCTTCATAATTCTCAATGGCATCAAGCAGAAGTCCGGCGAGACTCTGCGCAAATTCTTGGAAAGTTTTAATTCTGTAGTAACTTCGATCAACAAACCCGACCCATCTATGGTTTTAATGGTCGTAGTGTCTGGTATCTTGGATGAATCTGACTTCAAAACTTCGTTGTATCGGGACCCGCCAAGGGATCTCAAAGAATTCTATTTTAAAGCTGAAAGGTTCTTTCGAGAAGAAGGTGCGAAGGCTGATAATAACGAAAAGATTGTTGACGTCAATGTTGTAAAGGGCATGGAACCGTCCAACCCTGGAAAGGCTAAGGTTTTTGCTGCTGGTCAGCAACCACCTTCAAGAAATGGTCTTAATGCACCTTGGAGACCAAGGTTTCTGACTTATTCAGAACTCACTCATACTCTCGAAGAAATCTATCCGGAGGTTCATCCCATAGCTCCCTTCACAGAGCCTTCCGTCCGGGAGCCCACTAATAGAGACAGAGATTATGGCCGACACTGCATATTCCAGATCATTAATGGTCACAACACAAACGAGTGTCGTCTTCTGAGGAATGCTATCGAAGAATGTGTCAGAAATGGAGAGCTGACAAGATTCATTCGTATTTGGGATAGGAGGCCAGGACAGATCCGACCCCTTCAAAGAAATCAAGGCGGGCTCGGGACTAGCAACCGTCCGGCGGCAACATCATCAACTAAACCTCTCACTGGCTCTGGTGCTGAAGGTTCAAACCCCCTTCGCACAAGTGTCTTGCGGCTTCCGGTCTCCTGCTCCTGGTTTTCTTATGCTCTACGACTCTCAAATAATGATCTCCTCATTTATGGCTTTCTCATTTCAAGGTTCCAGCCTTCGAATTTCTCAAGCCCGATGATATTGGCCCTCTTGGTTTTCTCAATTAAGGATATTAGGGCTCTAGCCCCATGATGTTTTATCTTTTGGTTTTCTGAAATGTAAATGATGGAGTCGACCTACCCATGCACGGGAGCAGCTATAAAGTAGGCTCTTGGTTCAACAACGTCTCATCTGGTTATCAATAAAATTCATAACATTTCTTGGTCGATTTACCATTGTAATGCCGCCTTGAACCCATTTACATCCTTCGGATGATCTTGCCTCATTTAAGATCGCTGGGAAAAATCTTGATTGGCCTTGCCTCGTTCAAGGTCACCTCTGCTGATCTTGCCTCGTTCAAGATCGCCTCGGATAAACTCGGTTGGCCTTGCCTCGTTTAAGGCCGCCTCAGCTGATCTTGCCTCGTTTAACATCGCCTCGGATAAACTCGGATGGCCTTGCCTCATTCAAGGTCGCCTCGGCTGATCTTGCCTCGTTTAAGATCGCCTCGGATAAACTCGGTTGGTCTTGCCTTGTTCTAGGTCACCTCGGCTGATCTTGCCTTGTTTAAGATCGCCTCAGAAAAATTCGGTTGGCCTTGCCTCATTCAAGGTTGCCTCGGTTAATCTTGCCTCGTTTAAGATCGCCTCAGATAAACTTTGTTGGCCTTGCCTCGTTTAAGGTCGCCTCGACTGATCTTGCCTCGTTTAAGATCGGCTCGGATCAAACACACCGAATAAATATGATGACCTGTGGCCACCTTGTTGGTAACACGACAAGACAACTCACATATTGTTATGTGTATCCTTTTTCTATGCAGGTAACAGGGCTCCTCCAGTCTCTCGGATACTCTAGCTATTCTGGCTTTCTATTAATACGATCCCAAGCGGTCGTCGGATTTCTCTCCTTAAATACGATTCCAAGCGATCGTCGGATTTCTCTCCTTAATACGATCCCAAGCGATCGTGGTCTTCCACTAATATGATCTAAAGCGATCACGGATTTCTGGTTTATCGGTTTTGGTATTCTGGATAATATGATCCGGCGTGGTCGTGGCTCTTCCGCCTTATAAATGTAGAAGCTCGGTCCAGACTTCTCCTGGCTTTAGTTTCTGGATTTCTCTTCTCCTCGCAAAACACACCTTCCTTTGGTTAAGCAAGATATATTTTGGGGGGCAAACATCGACACGCTTTTTTGTCGAACCTGTCACACTTTAAGTATTGGATTAGCGACGCGCTCAAGCATGAAGGACATTGTCAGGAAACACAAAGCGGCTCGGTCGAAGTCGCGTCACAAATAAAAGAAGGCCCAAGACTCCTATCAGACGACCTCTTTTTGGCGCGAGAACGTCTGCTTCAAGGATTTGCAGTGTAGCTCTTGGTCGAACCATCAGTCGAGCCGAAGGCGAGCCGTCAAGCGGGTCCGAGCGCAGCGCCGGTGGGGGTCCGGGGCCCCACAGTCCCGACGGCGATCGACCTAGCCGGTTAGGTTGAACCAGTGGGCACTTCTCGATTCATCCGATTTTCTCCATGCCGAAAGCTTAGATTCCTTCACTTCGGACCAGCAGGACCACAGATTCCCTTACTACGCATCCAGGAACTTCGACTCCCACGGCAACATGATTTCCGCCTCACCCTCCATCAATTTCACACCCCTCTAGGGGGTCCAAAATTTCGTACCCCCTGGTGGGGTCGAAATTTCGCACCGCTCCAAAGGGCTTGAAAATTCGTACCCCTTGGTGGGGTCAAAATTTCGAACCCTCTGGTGGGTTCAAAATTTCGACCCCCTCCCCCCCCCCCCAAACGGGTGCGAAATTTTGAACCCCGCACCAGGAGGTGCGAATTTTCTGAATAAGGACTTGTTTTGTGTGCGAAAATTGGCTTCTGTGGGTCCCACTGCTCACCTACTCCCACCTAACCTCCCTCCTATAAATACCCCAAGCTTTGGCCTTCAAAAGGGGCCTTCTCCCTTGGAATTTTTAGACCCTGAGAGCTCCAAGCACTCATTAATGGCTTCCAGCACCTCCTCCATGGCCATTGGACATGGCATGAATAATTGAAAGGAGGTGCATACATATTCCATTGCTTGTTGGAGACTAGAAAGCATAGTTACAAGGTCCCTAGACCTCTTGGGCATTAAAGCTTGTTTTGCTTATAGTTGACCAAGTCAACTCATCTCAAGGAAGAGGAAGAAAGATAATTAAACATGACATGCATGTTTTCCCTCAACACTTGAACATTAACAAGGGTTATCATGCTACTTTTGAACTTCATGGACATGAACACTAAACTTGGATATTGTTGACCAAGTCAACACTTCTCAATGAAGAAGAAGAAGGGTAATTTAGTCAAAGTGTAGAAAAAACATATATTTTGTTATTCTATTGTAACACTTTGAACTTAGCTATTGTCCAAACTTGTATAACTTTGTAATCGACAAAAGATACGATGAATGATGATTATAAAGTGGATGCAGGTGTTAGTGCCGAACCACTATAAAAGCTGTGTCTCCCCGCATTTATTTACTTTACTGCTTATTTGGATAATTGTTCACACAAACACATTGGATGTTGGCGTGCGACAATTTTTCCCATCAACACTAACAATACACTGATGGTCTAAGGAGCGATACAAATATGCTGGGACAAGTGTCCACCAATCTTATACAACTGACCTTTCAAATGTCAAATATGCAACTGTCGTGTGACGGCCCGCCCCGCACCAACCGACATTTACTCCAAAACTGCGCTGTACACATGTCCAGTTAGCACGGAACGGGTCGCCAGAATGGGAAAAAGGAAGAAGGAAATGAACATACAAAGAACCTGTAGAATGTCTCACAGCGCATCGAACAAAATATAATAATAACATACTTGACATAAAACAGGAGAGACAGTGCATAAGCTGGAAATCAGAACTAAACATCATAGCAGCGGAAATTCAAAAGTACAGCTTATTACAACTTTCAAACTGTCTCAAAGCAAAAGTAAGGTAAATGAGGTACACTACTAATGCCCAAGTAGTGACCACCAACGACACAGGGAGAATGTGTGAATATATGTAATACGTGGAAGCCTCCTGCCCGCCTCCGAATCAGCTACTCGCACATCACCAGCTAACCTGTCTCTAGTCTGCTCGTGTGAG
This sequence comes from Allium sativum, assembly GCA_030737875.1. Lineage (NCBI taxonomy): Eukaryota > Viridiplantae > Streptophyta > Magnoliopsida > Asparagales > Amaryllidaceae > Allium > Allium sativum. The sequence goes on from CM060922.1 coordinate 465,302,108, forward strand.
CACCCAGAGTAATAAGAGGAGACATAAAACTCTGGGTCAGACATAAAGTCTGGTATGAGCGATAAGCATCTAAAGTGAACAATAACAGGTAGACTAAAACATACCTGAACCTGGACCTGCAACCAAAGAGTTAGCACTACATACTGTACAACACTCTAAGGTATCATATCAAACGGTATAAAGATACGGAGGTGGGGGAGGTGTGCATGTCATAATGATGGCAAACAATCAAGCATAGCATCCATCCTCACATCTCTCACTCAATGCATAAAGTATACGATATTCACCACTTCGATCACCCAACATTCCTTGCTACGATCACTTTGCCCCATGAAGTCATAAATGGCTTCACTGCACTGATAACGTAGCCACAAATCCTTTGCTATGTCCACTTTGCCCCATGGAGTCACAAGAACCCCACTGCACTGGCTCATAGCCTTACTAATCCTTACTATGTCCACTCTGCCCCATGGAGTTACAAGAACCCCACTGCACTGGCTCATAGTCTTACTACGCATCACCTTGCCCCTCGGGTCGTAATGACCCTACTACACTGATAACGTAGTCTTGCTACCATCACTTTGCCCCTCAGGTCATAATGACCCTACTGCACTGATAAGTAGCCCATCATTCCTTTTTAGTGGTGAATCGAAGTTATGAACATCGACAACTCCTTAGCACACGTCCCGCTGCAAAGCCCAACCATGAAGTGAACTCATTGGTTCCCAACTGGTTCCGGGATCCTGAGCTCTAACTTCCCCTATTGGACTACCTTTGCATCTCGGGTTATTGGTCATCATCAGATCGGATCGGGTCGCCTTCAGCATTCTTCATCGGATCGGATCGGGTCGCACTTCCCCATCGTCTCGTGAATCCAGTCTCTACTTCTGATCGGATCGTGAATACCCCATGCGGATCGAATCGCGCTCCTCCATCGTCTCGTTATGCATCGGATCGTGGACGCTGTAACACCCCACCTCCGCTAGGGTCACTCTTTCGGGGGCACTAGCTTCTGGGGGGCGTTAGAACTGGGTAAGCATGCATAATGATATATATCAAGGCAGAACAAGAACATAAATATATATGTAAAACAGAGTAAGTGAGAATAAAACAGCGGATTATCTCAAACCATCTCAAAACAAGTCTTAGTACATCATAAAGTCAACTGCCAAAATAAACATGTCTAGTACATCATAAACAGAAATACTGTAATACATAGTGCTATCCCCAAAATAAAGATGATAAACCATAGCGAGCTCAATGTCCAGACATACATGAGCTATCCAGCGAACAAGCAAGCGATCCAAGCTAAGCACCACTGTTCCCTCCCTGAGAACCTGGGGGGGGGGACGGAAGAAAAGAAGCAAAAGAAAACAGGTCAGTCAAAAAGACTGGTAAGCCCTACTACGATCAGTCTATAAACTAATAAAGCTAACATCATGATGGAAACTGAGATGAACATACTGGCAATAGATAAAGGTGTCATCACATAAGGAAGATTAAGCTTTGCACCACAGTGTACTAGCAAACTAACATAACAGGTATTGATCCCTTAGCCCAAACTTTGGCCCAATTGCATGAGGTGACCTTAATACAAGGTCCAGCCCAACGGTCTAGTCGATCGGCTCCCTATAAACCTAACACGTCAAGTGTTGGTGTCCACACGGCCCACATATGGTTGTAGTCAGACTGTGCTGGGTCCACCTTCGGATGTATCAAGCCCTCGGGTGTCAACCCCAGACACCTAAGCAATAATGCACAGTCTAAACCTACTGGTACCCGTGCCTCGAGTTTGTCCAACACCGGACTACGTGCACGTCCGTAGCCCGCCTGGACCCGCACCGCTGTACCACTCAGCCGTCGCTTTGGTCGCTTACATCAGTCCAGTAATCGTGCCCCACCCTAGCCTAGCCTCTAGGGTTGTGAATGATACCAAACTGGGATTACTGCTGGAACAGACCACGTTGCTAGGGTTTCCTAAGAGGGTTAAGTGTGGTTTAACCCCTCACTAATCATGGATTAAATTAGTTAAGTGTAACCAACAGTTCACCACTTAACCCCATTTAATCCCTCGTATCCCCAAAATTGGTTAAGTATTAGTGGGCCATGACTTAACCCTAATCATGAGGCATTAATTAATTTAATTGTGCCTTAACCTCTCACATTAGACTTTGTTGTGGTTACTAGTTAAGCCGGGCAGGTCCGGGTAGCTTTACACCACAACTTGGTCTAACCTCGGGTCCAAGGTACACATGACCAACTTCTCACATTGGGTCCTATTGTTTGTAGCCACTAGTTAAGCCGGTCGGTTCCGGGTAGGTTTATGCTACAAACTCAACCCAACCTCGAGTTGGCCACACTTATGTTTTCTAAGTGTCATATCCACTTTAATTTCAAAACATAATTACAAGTTTAACAAATACTTGGGTAGACCTAACTTAATAGGTAAATTCCCAAGGGGTAGACCTAACTTAATAGGTAAATTCCCAATCTCATATATTCATGTATTTTAAGTTTTACCCCAAACCCCCCCAACGTCATTCTATCGCTTACATATTCGTCATAACGCATAAAGGATAGAAAGAGGGAACTTGGCACAACATACATGAGGAATCTTACATATCATAATAAACATGCATAACATGTTGGACTTGCATAACTTAGTATAGTGAACTTGCATAAACATGCATAACTTGTTAAACTTGCAAATCATGGCATAGTGAACTTGCATAAACATGCATAACTTATCAAACATGTGTAACATAGCATAGTGAACTCGCATAAGCATGCATAACATAGCATAGTGAACTCGCATAAGCATGCATAACTTCTTAAACATGCATAACATAGCATAGTGAACTCGCATAAGCATGCATAACTTATTAAATATGTATAACATAGCATAGTGAACTCGCATAAACATGCATAACTTATTAAACATGCATAAATCCCAACTTTCATCACATATTAACTTTAGAGTTTCTAAAATGAAGGTAAGAGGGCTTACAAATATTATGAAGACACAAATCTACTAATAAAGATTGAGAAGCCCTTTATGCAAGCATAAAAACCCAAAACAAAGCTCCAATAAGAAACACCCTTAACAAAAATCCCAAAAACTCTAGCTTAGCAAATAAAACTTGCAACTTGATGATGTATGCAAGCTAATGATCATTCATACGACTTAGAAATGCTTGTATGAACATCATAATCTTCATAGGAATGATTTATGAAGAGGTTGGAGGCTAGGGTTTTTAGGTGGAGGCCATTTGAGAATTCAATTTGACATAGTTTGGTTGCTAGAATGAATAATGGGATTTTAGGGTAGGATTAGGGGCTTATTTATAGAAGATTAGAGTGTTTTTAGCCCTAGGATTAACCCTAGGTTAGTTTAGGTCCGTCAGATTTAGGAATTCTCTAGAACCAAGCCACAAGACCAAGCCCAAATCAAAAATGGTGCGCCAGGCAAAACTGCCCGGCCACCCCGTGTCGACAGGGCTGTCGACAGGGCAGTCGACACCCTTAGACCCCTGTCGACATGCCTGTCGACATGGGGGTCTGGGCGGGAGTTTTCCCGCCTGACGCCAGTTAGCCTTAATCCTTGTTTTTAATTTAAAATTTAAATCTGTTTTTAACATAGAAATTTCTGAAAACTTCAATGGGCCTTAACTGGGTCATACGGACTCCGATTTTCGAAAACTCGGACTCTATTTCGCATATTTTTCCGAGACGAACGCAATGGCATAGCCCGTTTCCCTTGATCCAGATTTTAGAATTAGTTTCTGCCTCGATTTATGTTATAACAGGTTATTGAAAATACGGGTTGTTACATTCTCCCCTCCTTAAAGGATTTCGTCCCCGAAATCTTCAAGTTAGGAAGAACGTATCCTACCATCCAACATCCATCTACTCAAAACATCATCCACGAGCAACCATTGTCCTTACAAGATTCTAAATGCCGGATGAACATATGCAAAAGTGTGTGTATATGTACTTATCTAATGCAAAGATCAATGCAAAATATGTTAGTGAAATGTATCCATATGTATGCAAATCCCTAACATAATGTATAATATCTACAAGCGTGCTCAATCATACATCCATATGCAACATCCATGTGATGGCATACAAATTTCATCCAAGAATAAGCATAAACACTCATGCACATGCAATATGAGGAGTGTGTGAGCCGATCTGGTGCCTAATGTGTATCATGCATCCACGAGTAACCACTTGCAAACACTTGCAACCACTTGCAACCATCAAACATAACATGTCTCAAACACATGTTTCATCCAAAGGGTTTTCTACCTAAGGTTCTCATGACAAGATTAGCATGCTAACTAGATAAACATGGATAGCAAAGAGAAAGATATGCTAACAAAGGAAAGAGATTGAGAGTGTACCCTCAAAAAGGAATGGATAAAGCCCACGCATCTTCTCCTCGGTTTCCCAAGTTGCATCTTCTTCGGCTTCACCCCATTGAACCTTCACCAACTTGACCTCTCGATTCCTTAGCTTCTTGGTCTCCGTCCCCAAGATACGAATCAGAGCTCTCCTCAAAGTTGCCTCTTTCTCTACTTCCACGTCTTCAAGAATGCTAGGTTCAACCATCTCAGCGGACTCATGTAGGCACTTTCGGAGATGCGAGACGTGAAAGACATTATGCACTCCGGACAGCTTCTCGGGCAATTGCACTTTATAAGCCATCTTCCCAATTCTCTCTATGATAGGGAAGGGTCCAACAAATCTCGGTGCTAACTTCCCAACAGCTCCAAATCGGACCACATTCCGCAAAGGAGAAACCTTTACGAAAACCATATCCCCAACATCAAACTCCAAATCGGATCTTCGCTTATCAGCATAGGATTTCTGTCGGTCTTGGGCCGCCTTCATCCGTCTTCTAATCAACTCGACCTTCTCGGATGTATCTCTGATCATGTCAGGCCCAAGTATGAGCTTCTCTGTAGTCTCCCACCAACATGTAGGCGACTTGCACGGCCTCCCGTATAAAGCTTCAAATGGTGCCATTCCTATGCTTGCCTGATAACTGTTATTATATGCAAACTCAACAAGAGGAAGATGGTCTTCCCAAGTACCACCAAAATCCAGAATGCAAAGCCTCAACAAGTCCTCAAGTACCCTATTCACCCTTTCTGTTTGGCCGTCCGTTTGTGGGTGATAAGCTGTACTCAGGTTCAACCTCGTGCCCATAGCTTCCTGCAAACTGTTCCAGAACTGACTAGTAAAGATGGGGTCTCGGTCACTGACTATGCTGGAAGGGACTCCATGTAGTCGTACTATCTCACGAAGATATACTGATGCTAGTCCAGATGCGGTCCTTTTGCTCTTCACCGGAATGAAATGAGCACTCTTCGTAAGCCTATCCACAATGACCCATATGCTCGTATTCCCTTTCCTTGACCTTGGAAGTCCATCAATAAAGTCCATAGAAATACTCTCCCACTTCCATAGCGGGACCTCTAGAGGATGCAATAGCCCACCGGGCTTCTTCGACTCGGCTTTTACTCTCTGACAAACAACACATCTAGAGACAAATTCTGCCACATCCTTCTTCATTCCAGGCCAGAAGAAAATGCGCTTCATATCCTTATACATCTTATCTCCACCCGGATGTATAGTCAACTTGGAGCGATGTGCTTCATCAAGAACTTTCCTCACCAAGTCTTCTACCATCGGTACACAAAGCCTTCCGTCTCTCCTCAGCCAACCCTTATCATCTATAGAATACCGAGCAAGGTGACTAGAAGTCTCCCCTCGGATCAGCTTTTCCGTAATCTCAATTATCTGAGGGTCTTCCTTCTGCGAAGCCCCAACTTGATCCAGAAGGGTAGGCCTGAGCTCAAGAGATGCTAAAGAACCGGTCATCGACTCAACTGTCAAAGAAAAATCAAAGGTTGCCAAGAACTCTAAATTCTTCATCTCAACAAATAGAGGACTTAGTGTCAACCTTTTTCTACTCAACGCATCCGCTACAACATTCCCCTTGCCAGGGGTATAGGCTATATCAAAATCATAAGACGCCAAGAATTCCATCCATCTTTGCTGCCTCAAGTTCAGATCCTTCTGCGAAAAGAGATACTTCAAAGACTTATGATCAGTATACAACTCAAATCTCTCTCCCAGAAGATAATGACGCCAAGCCTTGAGTGCATATACTATCGCTGCCAGCTCTAGATCATGAGTGGGATAATTCTTCTCATGCACCTTAAGTTGCCTACCACCAAAACATATAACTCTGCCCTCTTGCATCAGAACGGCGCCCAATCCCGTGCCACAAGCATCAGTGTACACGGTAAACATCTTACCACCATCGGGTAAAGCTAGAACTAGTGCTGAGGTAAGGGCTCTCTTGAGTCTCTGAAAAGCAAGCTCACAGTCCATATCCCAAGCAAAAACTAAGTGCTTCTTCGTCAACTTAGTGAGAGGAGCGAATATCTTCGCGAAGTCTTTGATGAACTTCCGGTAAAAACCCGCAAGACCTAGAAAACTTCTCACCTCGGTTGAATTCCTTGGAGTCTTCCAATCCTGAACTGCAACCACCTTAGCGGGATCCACCGCTAAGCCTTGCTTGGATACGATATGCCCAAGGAATCTAACTTCCCTTCTCCAAAAGTGACACTTGGAGAACTTGGCCTTTAACTGATGCGCTCTAAGCGTATCCATCACCTCTACAAGATGCCTCGCGTGCTCTTCTTCATCCTTGGAGAAGATCAGAATATCATCCACAAAGACCACGACAAACTTGTTCAAGGACTCCTTAAACACCCTACTCATCAAGTCCACGAAATACGCGGGTGCATTCGTCAAACCGAACGGCATAACAAGCCATTCAAAGAATCCATCTGGAGTTCTGAATGCAGTCTTGTCTATACTATCTTCAGCCACTCTGAGCTGATGAAATCTAGTAGCAAGATCAAGCTGAGAGAAAACAGAAGCACCAACAAGCTGGTCAAAGAGATCGTCGATCCTCGGTAACGGGTGTCTGTTCTTCTTAGTCAGCTTATTCAATTCTCTATAGTCCACACAAAGTCGAAGAGAACCATCTGCCTTAGTAGCAAACACCACAGGCGCTCCCCATTCGGATATACTTCGTCTGATGAAGTTCTTCTCAAGTAACTCCTTTACTTGCTTGCTGAGCTCCCGTCTCTCACGCGGAGCCATGTGCCGAACGGGTAAAGAAACAGGCTTAGCATTATCCACCAGATAAATGCGAAAATCAATCTCTCGTTTAGGGGGCAACCCCTTAACTTCCTCAAAAACATCTGGATAATCTCGGACCACCCTTACAGACTGAAGGGCTTCCTCTGACGAGTCGAGAGATTCAAGATAGCACAACATGACGGGATCCTTCGGATTGCATGAAATCTCTAAGGTGTTGCCAAGGCGAGTCACAAGCCTCACAACCCTATGCTCACAATCCAGAATGGCTCCATATCTGGACAGCCAATCCATGCCCAATATCAATCCGTATCCCCTGAAACCAAGAACATACGCACTACACAAGAACTCTACACTGAGTATAGAGATCCTTAGATCCTCACATATCATAGATAGATAAGCAGAACCCCCAATGGGATTCGAAACACAAACGGGATCATCCACTAAGCTAGTACTAAGGTGCAAACTATCAACAAGATCAGATGAAATAAAGCTATGTGATGCACCAGAATCAAACAAGGTACGAACTGGAAGATCGGAAACATAAACAAGGTTCTCAACAGAAACACTACCTCGATCGGGAACTGGAGCGGTATTGAGAGCATGAACTTGCCCTCCTGAAGGTCCAGCCTGTCCTTTCTTCTTCGGGCATTCCTTGCTGAAGTGTCCAGTCTCACCATAGGAAAAACATCCACCACTAAGCTTCCTTTTCTTCTTCCTACAATCCTTAGCAAAGTGTCCAGGCGCACCACAGTAATTGCACTTTCCCTTGCCTTTGTTGTTGTTCCCCTTCTTGTTCTTGCCCTGATTCCCTTGACTGCCTTGACCACCTTGATTGCCTTTACCTTGAGAATCAGCCTTCTTTGCTTGAGTATCACTCGACTTGACCTCTTTCTTTCCATCTCCCTGAAGTAGAGCCATATCGACCAAACTCTCAAAAGTAGCTCCATGCGGAATATGTGACATCGCCAAGCCCTGCAGCGGCTCATTCAACCCTCTAGCAAATCGAAGAGCCTTCTTCTCGGGAGTGTTCACCATATCCAAACCAAAACGGGCCAGCTGATTAAACTTGTTCACATACTCCTTGACAGACATATCACCTTGCTTTAATGCAATGAACTTCTCCATCTGTAAATTCGCCTCACCAGAAGATAGAAACTTGGCCACAAATCTAGCCCTCAAATCGGCCCAAGTCTCGACAGGCCTCGTCCCATTGGTGACCTCCCACCAATAGGCTGCTTCGTCCTTCAAAAGCCACACTGTCAATAAGATCTTCCTTTCGTCATCAATCCGAAAGATAGCAAATAAGTCCTCAGTGTCTTTCAGCCAATTCCTAGCTTCAACAAAAGATTCTGTGCCTAGGAAATTCTTGCCTCCCATCGCCTAGAAGTCTTTACAAACCTTCGTGAACTCAACCTGAGGATGCTGAGGGGGAGGAGGAGGAAGAGGAGCCTCAGCAACTGGAGGAGGAGGAACATTAGCAACGGGAGGAGGAACAGGAACCACCGGAGGAGGGACATTAGGGGGAGGATTCTCAACTGCAGGAGGAGGAGTGGGAGTAGGGTTTGCGGGGCCGGCTGCCGCCCTAGCTTCTAGAAGTCTCCTATACCAGAGTGGTACGTTTACTCCATCGGGGATGGCAAGATCCTCAGCCATACTGAAACGAAGGATAAGATAAGATTAGGTCAAGGGAACGAAGGATAACGCTAATGGCTTTTGGGGAATAGCCTTTAAAAATAACTAGACTTTTCTTTGGAAAATACTTTATACTTGTTTTGAAAATAGTTTTTCAAAAGTCTTTTAAAAACTTTTTGTTCTTTCTTGTAAACCATATGCTCTGATACCAAATTTGTAACACCCCACCTCCGCTAGGGTCACTCTTTCGGGGGCACTAGCTTCTGGGGGGCGTTAGAACTGGGTAAGCATGCATAATGATATATATCAAGGCAGAACAAGAACATAAATATATATGTAAAACAGAGTAAGTGAGAATAAAACAGCGGAATATCTCAAACCATCTCAAAACAAGTCTTAGTACATCATAAAGTCAACTGCCAAAATAAACATGTCTAGTACATCATAAACAGAAATACTGTAATACATAGTGCTATCCCCAAAATAAAGATGATAAACCATAGCGAGCTCAATGTCCAGACATACATGAGCTATCCAGCGAACAAGCAAGTGATCCAAGCTAAGCACCACTGTTCCCTCCCTGAGAACCTAGGGGGGAACGGAAGAAAAGAAGCGAAAGAAAACAGGTCAGTCAAAAAGACTGGTAAGCCCTACTACGATCAGTCTATAAACTAATAAAGCTAACATCATGATGGAAACTGAGATGAACATACTGGCAATAGATAAAGGTGTCATCACATAAGAAAGATTAAGCTTTGCACCACAGTGTACTAGCAAACTAACATAACAGGTATTGATCCCTTAGCCCAAACTTTGGCCCAATTGCATGAGGTGACCTTAATACAAGGTCCAGCCCAACGGTCTAGTCGATCGGCTCCCTATAAACCTAACACGTCAAGTGTTGGTGTCCACACGGCCCACATATGGTTGTAGTCAGACTGTGCTGGGTCCACCTTCGGATGTATCAAGCCCTCGGGTGTCAACCCCAGACACCTAAGCAATAATGCACAGTCTAAACCTACTGGTACCCGTGCCTCGAGTTTGTCCAACACCGGACTACGTGCACGTCCGTAGCCCGCCTGGACCCGCACCGCTGTACCACTCAGCCGTCGCTTTGGTCGCTTACATCAGTCCAGTAATCGTGCCCCGCCCTAGCCTAGCCTCTAGGGTTGTGAATGATACCAAACTGGGATTACTGCTGGAACAGACCACGTTGCAAGGGTTTCCTAAGAGGGTTAAGTGTGGTTTAACCCCTCACTAATCATGGATTAAATTAGTTAAGTGTAACCAACAGTTCACCACTTAACCCCATTTAATCCCTCGTATCCCCAAAATTGGTTAAGTATTAGTAGGTCATGACTTAACCCTAATCATGAGGCATTAATTAATTTAATTGTGCCTTAACCTCTCACATTAGACTTTGTTGCGGTTACTAGTTAAGTCGGGCGGGTCCGGGTAGCTTTACACCACAACTTGGTCTAACCTCGGGTCCAAGGTACACATGACTAACTTCTCACATTGGGTCCTATTGTTTGTAGCCACTAGTTAAGCCGGTCGGTTCCGGGTAGGTTTATGCTACAAACTCAACCCAACCTCGAGTTGGCCACACTTATGTTTTCTAAGTGTCATGTCCACTTTAATTTCAAAACATAATTACAAGTTTAACAAATACTTGGGTAGACCTAACTTAATAGGTAAATTCCCAAGGGGTAGACCTAACTTAATAGGTAAATTCCCAATCTCATATTTTCATGTATTTTAAGTTTTACCCCAAACCCCCCCAACGTCATTCTATCGCTTACATATTCGTCATAACGCATAAAGGATAGAAAGAGGGAACTTGGCACAACATACATGAGGAATCTTACATATCATAATAAACATGCATAACATGTTGGACTTGCATAACTTAGTATAGTGAACTTGCATAAACATGCATAACTTGTTAAACTTGCAAATCATGGCATAGTGAACTTGCATAAACATGCATAACTTATCAAACATGTGTAACATAGCATAGTGAACTCGCATAAGCATGCATAACATAGCATAGTGAACTCGCATAAGCATGCATAACTTCTTAAACATGCATAACATAGCATAGTGAACTCGCATAAGCATGCATAACTTATTAAATATGTATAACATAGCATAGTGAACTCGCATAAACATGCATAACTTATTAAACATGCATAAATCCCAACTTTCATCACATATTAACTTTAGAGTTTCTAAAATGAAGGTAAGAGGGCTTACAAATATTATGAAGACACAAATCTACTAATAAAGATTGAGAAGCCCTTTATGCAAGCATAAAAACCCAAAACAAAGCTCCAATAAGAAACACCCTTAACAAAAATCCCAAAAACTCTAGCTTAGCAAATAAAACTTGCAACTTGATGATGTATGCAAGCTAATGATCATTCATACGACTTAGAAATGCTTGTATGAACATCATAATCTTCATAGGAATGATTTATGAAGAGGTTGGAGGCTAGGGTTTTTAGGTGGAGGCCATTTGAGAATTCAATTTGACATAGTTTGGTTGCTAGAATGAATAATGGGGTTTTAGGGTAGGATTAGGGGCTTATTTATAGAAGATTAGAGTGTTTTTAGCCCTAGGATTAACCCTAGGTTAGTTTAGGTCCGTCAGATTTAGGAATTCTCTAGAACCAAGCCACAAGACCAAGCCCAAATCAAAAATGGTGCGCCAGGCAAAACTGCCCGGCCACCCCGTGTCGACAGGGCTGTCGACAGGGCAGTCGACACCCTTAGACCCCTGTCGACATGCCTGTCGACATGGGGGTCTGGGCGGGAGTTTTCCCGCCTGACGCCAGTTAGCCTTAATCCTTGTTTTTAATTTAAAATTTAAATCTGTTTTTAACATAGAAATTTCTGAAAACTTCAATGGGCCTTAACTGGGTCATACGGACTCCGATTTTCGAAAACTCGGACTCTATTTCGCGTATTTTTCCGAGACGAACGCAATGGCATAGCCCGTTTCCCTTGATCCAGATTTTAGAATTAGTTTCTGCCTCGATTTATGTTATAACAGGTTATTGAAAATACGGGTTGTTACAGACGCTACCTTCCTTTATTCGGATCGTGATATGAAGCACGAGTGGATCGGATCGGGTCGTAATGTTTATTCGCGATCCGGATCGGAGTACTTCAGTTTGGCACGGCGCTGCATCGATTCGCTTCGTGGGCCTTGCACAGACGGTTCGGTTCGGAGGAGGTGACTCGACTCGTGGGGATGCCCCCACGATCCTATAGGGCGATCCGATCGTCCCTCAACCCCCTATGCGATCCGAACCCCTGCACCTTGTCCAGCGAGCTGTTTACGCCCCTCAACGGCGTTTTCGACCATTCCAACTATTCTAAACAGTCACAAAGCATTTCATACAGTCATAGCAACATACATAATCAACCACAAACATCAAAACATCAATATGATAGGTAAAAAGGGATCAAACATACCCAAAATCCCAAACTTTCCCTTAAGCATATTTAGGTGAAACTAATGATAGGATTATCAAAACTTAACCAAATTAACCCAAATTCATATCAGAGGTCTAAAACATCATTCCGAATTTTATAAACATTTTTCCAGAATTTTATCATGTTTAAATTCGCTAATTAACACTAATCACCCCTAATTAGCCATAATTAGTGCAAAACTAAGCAAATCACTCACCTTAGCCACAAAATAAACTAAGATCTGAAATGATTCTCTGATTTGATGTGAATTTCAATACCAAACAGCAGCTCCTTTGTTGATTTGGTGAAGATCCTTCTTGATTAGGGGTTGCTAAGCCAAATCCTTAACCTAAAGGTGATTTGGAGGTGATTTAGAGGTTGGAGGCCATTTTTAGGGATCCTTGGTGATAAGTGGAGGCTAGAAAACTGAAATGGGATGATTCTCCATCTCATTTCAGCCCTCCCATAACCCTAATCCCGAAATGGGTTATGGGCCTACTCACTAATCACCCGATTTGGCCCGGTTAAGCAGTTTTTCACACTCCAAACCTTGTTTCAGCCATACCTCCCAAACGATAAGTCTGTTTGGCTAATGTGTCCACTCTACGGAAAGAGAAACCATCAAACGAATCTAATGGAAGTGGTTTCAGGTCAAAATTCCTTTCCTATCAAAAGTTATGGCCAAAACAGTACCAACTAGGGGCAAAATGGTCATTTAAAAATCGACAAAAATCATGAACATGGGAAATGACTCTAATAGATGTTTCCCAAAGTTACATGACCATACGGCTTCATACGGGAAAGAAATAAATATTCTACGATCCTATGACGTGTAGAATACGGGTCATTACACTCTCCCCCCCTTAAGAAATTTCGCCCCCGAAATTCCCTAATCAAAATACACACAAAGGTTCCCGCATGCCTATCAATCATAAAACAACAATCAAACATGCAAACAAGCAAAGCAAGTCTATCCTAGCATGCGGAAAACTAAATCGCAACGTAAATATTACCAGGCAAAGAGTTCTGGATAAGCCTTCCTAATGCTCTCCTCTGTCTCCCAAGTACAATCATTCTCGTTCTCGCCCCATTGAACCTTGACTAGCTTCACCGCCTTCCTTCGAAGTTGCTTCGTATCGTACCCCACAATACGAATCGGCTTGCGGTTCCCAACCGCCTCGGGTTCTACTTCGAAGTCCTCTAACTGATCAGGTGAAATAGTCACATCTGAGTCGTGAACGAACTTCCTCAGCTGGGAAACATGAAATACATTATGAACTCCCGCCATTTTCTCTGGTAAGCCAACTCTATATGCCAAATTCCCGACTAATTCAAGAACAGGGAATGGTCCAACAATTCTTGGTGCCAACTTGCCTTTCCTGCCAAATCGAATCACGCTCTTCAACGGGGAGATCTTGACGAACACCAAGTCACCAACGGAGAATTTCAAGTCTCTTCTCCTCTTATCGGCATAGCTTTTCTGTCTATCTTGAGCAGCTTTCATTCGTTGTTGAATGATCTTAATCTTATCGGAAGTTTCCCTCACCACATCTGGTCCAAGCACAAACTTCTCGCCAGTCTCTATCCAACATGATGGTGAGTTGCACGGTCTTCCATACAAAGCTTCATATGGAGCCATACCGATACTGGATTGGTAGCTATTATTATATGCAAATTCTACTAAATGCAAATGGTCATCCCATGATCCACCAAAATCCAATATACACGCTCTCAAGAGATCTTCCAAGATACGATTCACCCTCTCCGTCTGACCGTCGGTCTGAGGATGATATGCGGTACTGAGATGTAATCTTGACCCTAGAGCCTCTTGTAAGCTCTTCCAAAACCCACTAGTGAACAACGGGTCTCGGTCACTTACAATGCTTTTGGGTACTCCATGAAATCTCACTACCCACTTCATATACAATTCGGCCAACTTGGCTGCCGTTCTGGTCGATTTGACTGGTATAAATCTTGCGCTCTTAGTCAATCGATCCACAATTACCCAAATGCTATCATATCCCGATCTAGTCCTTGGTAGGCCATCGATGAAATCCATCGAGACTTGCTCCCATTTCCATTCGGGAATTTCTAATGGTTGCAACAACCCACTAGGCTTCTTTTGCTCGGCTTTAACTAGCTGGCAATTCATGCATTTGGATATAAACCTCCCAACGTCTCTTTTCATCCCTTCTCAGTAGTAGGTTCGCTTCATGTCTCGATACATCTTATTACTAGGGGTGAGCGTTTGGTTGGTTCGGTTTATCCGATGACCAAATTTGTCAAACCAAACTAAAACCAATAAAAATGAAAACCAAACCAAACCAACCAAATTAAGTTTGGTTGGTTCGGTTGGTTATCCGATTAAACCGAACTAAAAATGTTTTAAACTTTGTGTTTGGAGTATTCACTATAATTTGAAATAAATTATAGCTATTTGATTAGAGTATTATTATTTATGATTTTTATGCTTTGTAATATTAATTTTGACACATAGGTAATGATTAAAATTTACTTAAATAACCAAACTAACCTAAATATATTCATTATAATATCGATAATTTAAAATATAGTAAAAGTTTGGTTAATTTGGTTAAACCAATAACCGAACTTTATAATTTTCCGGACCGATTACAAACCGATTTAACTTCAAAACCGAACCAAACCGACCAAAATAGATTGGTTTGGTTGGTTTATTTGATTTAACCGAATAATGCTCACCCCTACTTATTACCACCGGGATGCATAGTCAGTTTGGAGTGATGACATTCTCTAAGCACTTCATCTCTCAAACCATTTACGTTGGGCACAGCTAGTCTTCCATTCTTTCGAAGCCATCCATCTCAATCAAGCCCATACACATTCATCTCCTCATCAATACCCATCTCTAACTTGGAAATGATTTCCAATAGGTTAGGATCGTCCCTCTGGCTAGAACCAATCTGCTCTATCATAGTGGGTCTGATCGTCAAACTAGCTAGCATAACTGGATCCAATTCGCACTTTGGTCTGAAATCAAACCCCGCGATATACTCCAGCTGCTTCCATTCAAGAAACATTGCCCCTAAGCTGGCATGCCTCCTACTCAAGGCATCGGCTACTGCATTACCTTTCCCAGGTGTATAAGCGATATCAAAATCATACGAAGCCAAGAACTCTAACCATCTCTGCTGACGGAGATTCAGATCCTTTTGAGAGAAAAGATACTTTAACGATTTATGATCAGTAAACAACTCAAATCTTTCTCCCAAGAGATAGTGTCTCCACATCTTCAGCGCAAATACAATCGCTGCTAATTCCAAATCATGGGTAGGATACTTCTTCTCATGCGGCTTTAGCTGTCGACTAGCATAAGCTACAACCCTACCTCCTTGCATCAATACAGCACCTAGTCCGGTACCACAAGCATCCGTGTATACCGTCATCTCTTCATTCCCTTTAGGAATGACTAACACTGGCGCACGCGTCAACCTCTCCTTTAGACTTTTGAAGGCATCCTCACACACTCCGTCCCAGACGAAGGACTGATTCTTCTTAGTCAATTGAGTCAACGGTGCTGCTATCTTGGAGAAGTCATGGATAAACTTACGATAATATCCAGCTAGTCCCAAGAAACTTCTCACATCTGTAGCATTCTTGGGTATAGGCCAATCCTGTACCGTAGCCACCTTCGCAGGGTCCACGGCAATACCACTCTCGGAAACAACATGACCCAAGAATCTTACTTCCCTTCTCCAAAAATGACACTTAGAGAATTTCGCTTTCAATTGGTGTTTCCTCAACACCTCCATTACTATCCTCAAGTGTCCCTTGTGTTCCTCCTCTGTCCTCGAGTAAACAAGGATATCATCCACGAACACAAGAACAAACTTATTCAAATGATCTCTGAATACTCGATTCATAAGATCCACAAAGTAGGCTGGTGCATTGGTCAACCCAAACGGCATGACCAACCACTCATAAAATCCTGACGGCGTCCTAAATGCCGTCTTCGGAACACTCTCATCTGCTACTCGAAGCTGATGAAATCCTGTCGTGAGGTCCAACTGGGAGAACACTCTAGCTCCTTCCAGTTGATCAAACAAATCATCTATCCGCGGTAGAGGATACTTATTCTTCCTCGTCACCTTATTCAACTCGCGATAGTCCACACACAAACGAAGGGAACCATCTGCCTTAGTGGCAAACACAACTGGTGCTCCCCACTCGGAGACACTCCTTCTAATAAATCCCTTCTTCAAAAGATTGCTGACTTGCACCCCAAGCTCTCGCTGCTCCCTTGGTGCCATACGACGAAGTGGCATCACTATAGGTCTGGCATCTTTCACTAAATCAATACGGAACTCAATCTCTCGGTGTGGTGGAAGCCCGGTCACCTCCTCGAAGACGTCCGGATACTGGCCAACCACAGGCACATCTGACAACTCATCTTGCGGGATGTCGAGGGAATTTACAAAACTAGCCATAATCCCATCACTAGGTAGGCTACCAAACACTACCCTCTGCCCATCATCCGCCCTCACTGTCACCAAAAAGCCCTCACAGTCTACCACCACCCCGTACCTTTGGAGCCAATCGACTCCCAATATAATGCCATACCCAGTAAAGCCCAAAACAAAGCAATCACATACAAACATACATCCATGACTCGATAAGACCAAATTCCTGCAAATCATACTAAGGCTAGTCGAACCACCAATCGGGTTCGTCACTATCAATGGTCTATCGACTATCTCGGGTTCCAGTCCCAACCTATCTACCAGGTCACTAGATATGAAGGAACGGGAAGCCCCAGTATCAAACGAAACTCGAACTGGTATATCATAAATAGAAAGCATACCTTGAATAACTACATTCTTTCCTTTCTCCGCCGCAGTTGGGGCATTCGACGAAGAAGGAATAGCATCAAGAGCATATGCTTTCACAATCTGCTTCTCCTTAAGAGGTTGCGGACACTTATCCTTCCGATGTCCCACTTGACCACAGTTGTAGCACTTCCTTTCCGCTGGCTTGGCCCGACATTCCTTAGCATAATGGCCTTTCTTTCCACAGCTGAAGCACTCAACATCTTTCTTGCTCTTTTTCTGGCCACCTTTTGATTGGTCCTGCTTCCTCTTATTCTGAGAGTTATTCTTGCCTCCACCGCCTGCTTGCGGCTTTGGCCCTTCTACAGATGCAGCCTCAGTCTTTGACTTAGGGTAAAGGCTCTCTAACCTCAAAGCTTTCCCCACAATTGATTCAAAAGTCTCATCGATGTGGTTGATAAGCCTTTCCCCCAAGTACCCATCCAAACCAGTAATGAACTTCTCATTCTTCTTTTCAGGAGTATCAATGAGAGACAGTCCATACTTCGACAAAGTGTCGAACTCAGCAATATAATCAGAAACTGCCCTTCCGCTCTGCTTGAGTTCCAAGAACCTCTTAAACAACACTGACTTCTGGGCAGCTGGGATAAACTTCTCGCTAAAGCGAGCCTTGAACTGATCCCAAGTAACTTGATCTTCTGGAGTAGCTGTTCTAATGGCATTCCACCAATTCATCGCTCGCCCTTGCAGCTGACGAGACGCTAGCCTTCTCTTCATCGCATCCTCGAGACCCAAGTCATCAAAGATACGGTCACAGCTATCCATCCAGTCCTGAACATCCGTGGCCGACTCCGTTCCGTGGAACGGCTTCCCACCAAGATTAGCATAATCTTTGCACAACTTGGCGAAATCAACCCTAGGCGCCTGCACTACTGGGCCAACACCAACTCCGGGATTGGGAACTGCCCCTTGCACTTCTCTAAGCATGTCTCTCATGAGGTTAGTAAACATAGCCCTCATGTCAGCGGCATTCCCTTGGTTGGTCCCTCTACCAGCACCCCTCGTCTCTCGGCTCATCGTCAATCTGAAAAAGGGAAACGATTAACGACTCCATAGTGGTGCTAGTGCAGTGCGACTTCATGCTTATACTACTAATAGTATATATACATAGCTTTTGAAAACCAAAGTAATCACAAATACGCGCTCTCATATACGTACTAACTCTCCCTAGTGTCTTTCCCTAGGTTAACTACGCAACCTAGAGCTCTGATACCAAGTGTGACGGCCCGCCCCGCACCAACCGACATTTACTCCAAAAGTGCGCTGTACACATGTCCAGTTAGCACGGAACGGGTCGCCAGAAGGGGAAAAAGGAAGAAGGAAATGAACATACAAAGAACCTGTAGAATGTCTCATAGCGCATCGAACAAAATATAATAATAACATACTTGACATAAAACAGGAGAGACAGTGCATAAGCTGGAAATCAGAACTAAACATCATAGCAGCGGAAATTCAAAATTACAACTTATTACAACTTTCAAACTGTCTCAAAGCAAAAGTAAGGTAAATGAGGTACACTACTAATGCCCAAGTAGAGACCACCAACGACACAGGGAGAATGTGTGAATATATGTAATACGTGGAAGCCTCCTGCCCGCCTCCGAATCAGCTACTCGCACATCACCAGCTAACCTGTCTCTAGTCTGCTCGTGTGAGCACCCAGAGTAATAAGAGGAGACATAAAACTCTGGGTCAGACATAAAGTCTGGTATGAGCGATAAGCATCTAAAGTGAACAATAACAGGTAGACTAAAACATACCTGAACCTGGACCTGCAACCAAAGAGTTAGCACTACATACTGTACAACACTCTAAGGTATCATATCAAACGGTATAAAGATACGGAGGTGGGGGAGGTGTGCATGTCATAATGATGGCAAACAATCAAGCATAGCATCCATCCTCACATCTCTCACTCAATGCATAAAGTATACGATATTCACCACTTCGATCACCCAACATTCCTTGCTACGATCACTTTGCCCCATGAAGTCATAAATGGCTTCACTGCACTGATAACGTAGCCACAAATCCTTTGCTATGTCCACTTTGCCCCATGGAGTCACAAGAACCCCACTGCACTGGCTCATAGCCTTACTAATCCTTACTATGTCCACTCTGCCCCATGGAGTTACAAGAACCCCACTGCACTGGCTCATAGTCTTACTACGCATCACCTTGCCCCTCGGGTCGTAATGACCCTACTACACTGATAACGTAGTCTTGCTACCATCACTTTGCCCCTCAGGTCATAATGACCCTACTGCACTGATAAGTAGCCCATCATTCCTTTTTAGTGGTGAATCGAAGTTATGAACATCGACAACTCCTTAGCACACGTCCCGCTGCAAAGCCCAACCATGAAGTGAACTCATTGGTTCCCAACTGGTTCCGGGATCCTGAGCTCTAACTTCCCCTATTGGACTACCTTTGCATCTCGGGTTATTGGTCATCATCAGATCGGATCGGGTCGCCTTCAGCATTCTTCATCGGATCGGGTCGCGCCTCTTACGTCGGATCGGGTCGTGGTCCTCCAGGTGATCGGGTCGCACTTCCCCATCGTCTCGTGAATCCAGTCTCCACTTCTGATCGGATCGTGAATACCCCATGCGGATCGAATCGCGCTCCTCCATCGTCTCGTTATGCATCGGATCGTGGACGCTACCTTCCTTTATTCGGATCGTGATATGAAGCACGAGTGGATCGGATCGGGTCGTAATGTTTATTCGCGATCCGGATCGGAGTACTTCAGTTTGGCATAGCGCTGCATCGATTCGCTTCGTGGGCCTTGCACAGACGGTTCGGTTCGGAGGAGGTGACTCGACTCGTGGGGATGCCCCCACGATCCCATAGGGCGATCCGATCGTCCCTCAACCCCCTATGCGATCCGAACCCCTGCACCTTGTCCAGCGAGCTGTTTACGCCCCTCGACGGCGTTTTCGACCATTCCAACTATTCTAAACAGTCAAAAAGCATTTCATACAGTCATAGCAACATACATAATCAACCACAAACATCAAAACATCAATATGATAGGTAAAAAGGGATCAAACATACCCAAAATCCCAAACTTCCCCTTAAGCATATTTAGGTGAAACTAATGATAGGATTATCAAAACTTAACCAAATTAACCCAAATTCATATCAGAGGTCTAAAACATCATTCCGAATTTTATAAACATTTTTCCAGAATTTTATCATGTTTAAATTCGCTAATTAACACTAATCACCCCTAATTAGCCATAATTAGTGCAAAACTAAGCAAATCACTCACCTTAGCCACAAAATAAACTAAGATCTGAAATGATTCTCTGATTTGATGCGAATTTCAATACCAAACAGCAGCTCCTTTGTTGATTTGGTGAAGATCCTTCTTGATTAGGGGTTGCTAAGCCAAATCCTTAACCTAAAGGTGATTTGGAGGTGATTTAGAGGTTGGAGGCCATTTTTAGGGATCCTTGGTGATAAGTGGAGGCTAGAAAACTGAAATGGGATGATTCTCCATCTCATTTCAGCCCTCCCATAACCCTAATCCCGAAATGGGTTATGGGCCTACTCACTAATCACCCGATTTGGCCCGGTTAAGCAGTTTTTCACACTCCAAACCTTGTTTCAGCCATACCTCCCAAACGGTAAGTCCGTTTGGCTAATGTGACCACTCTACGGAAAGAGAAACCATCAAACGAATCTAATGGAAGTGGTTTCAGGTCAAAATTCCTTTCCTATCAAAAGTTATGGCCAAAACAGTACCAACTAGGGGCAAAATGGTCATTTAAAAATCGACAAAAATCATGAACATGGGAAATGACTCTAATAGATGTTTCCCAAAGTTACATGACCATACGGCTTCATACGGGAAAGAAATAAATATTCTACGATCCTATGACGTGTAGAATACAGGTCATTACATGTCGCTACATATCCAACCGACAACATGTTTGAAGGGTTTAAAAAAAAAACAGATTTCCCGTTAAATACAGAATAAATAGCAGTGTTATCTCCAAAAGGTGGTTTTCTTTCCCAAGCACATTAATTAAATATAGGATTTTCCGTCTAATATAACTAAGCCTCAGCTGTAATCCCGAAGTCATCCTATTTTCAAAGTCAAAATGTGAAAGTAGAGATGATAAAAGATCAGGGTGCTGATAATCCTCATCGTTAGGTAATGACTTACCTAGTCTTACCAAAAGTCCGATAAGCACGATAAGATTTAAGGGGATGATGTCTAACTCTCCAAACCCAAAATGAAATGTATGGATGGTCTTCCACCAATAAGAGTATAACGCCACAACCAAATGAACATCCGAATTAAAATGTTCGCAACAACTAATAAATTAATTTACAGTTAAATGGAGCTATTTTAAAATTTGAAATAATTTTATGATAGCTAAGTGAACACGTAATAATGAAATCATCAAGACTCGATTTACCAAGAAATGCATGTATAATTCCTGATGTATCACAATTGCAAATCTTGGCATATAAACGAATAATGCTTGGCCATGAGCCACGAGTTCTATATCGTCGTGCCTAGTTAAAAATGAGTCGATGCATAAATTTGTAATCCACACAAGGTTACTACTTTTTGTAAACAAAAGGTAGATAACTTACAAAATCTTCAAGGCACGTGCTTATATACTCTTCATTGTTGAGAAGTACACGAAAATTGCTCATTCTTTGTTGACTTCTAAATTCTAATCAATATTCGGATCTAGGTATTTTTCTCTTGGAGCTCGTCATTGTCTAGTAACCTCTTGTCGACGTGGAGGTTTGACGTCTAGTTCAATCGGAATGTTCTCTTCTTGTGACGGTATATTTCCAGCACTGCGGCTCCTCCTAACTCGGAATGCTCTTAATTTTTTTTTTCTTTTGAATTTTGTAGAGGATGGAAGGAGAAAGAAGACGGATAGAGGGTATGTGTAACAACCCGCAAATTCTGAACCAATTTAAAATTTTTATTTTGGAAATTTTAATGGATTTAGTATATTTAAAATAATTTATTTTAAATAATAACGACTAATTTTTTTAATTGAAGTTAGAATGAATAAATTTAATTTAATTATAAAAGGAGTTTGAAATGGCGCGGCAGTTCGAAAATTCAATTTCTAATTTCAATTTAATATACAGAATTCATTTTAAATCAGAATTGGTCAAAACAAGAAATATTTAAATCTGTTTAACCATATCTTTCTAACGAATGTAAGAAACTGAGATATCACTTTATAATTTGAAAGTTATGTCCAGTTTAAAATTTAGGAAAGTCTCCTTAGAGTTTATATATATTTTAATATAATATATTGGCCTTAAAAATAGCCATTTTGCAAATGACCTCCGTTTTCGACGAAAGCACTTTTGTTGGAACCGGAATATCAAATTATTGCTAGGTTTAAATTTTCATAATTTTTCAAATTAATATGTGAGCGTGGTAAAAGAAAATATGTTTTGTCAATTTCAGTCAAATTTAATCAACTTGAAAATAGCCATAGTTTTGTTAGGATCGTATCGTCAAAACATAACTAGAAATAATTTTTTTGGAATTTTTAGAGTCAGTATGTAGCCCCGGTGAATTTAAATGTACGATTAAATTAAATAATTAAATGGTTTATATTTTAAATTAAAGAAAAGAGGGAAAAAACGATCGTTTGCGCTGATTGGACCTAGCCCATTGTGTCCGGAACGGAGGCATTTGGTTAGGAACAACACTCACTGGGTTAAATTTGGAGTTAGTTGGAATTATCGGGCTTTTCTGAAAATTTGAACATTTAATAATTAAATATTATAAATACATAGGGAATCCTAACCCTAGAAACAAACACAATAGCCGCCATCCATGGTTTCGAGGGCCTGAAAGCTCCGAAATTAAATCCTTATAATCTCACGATCCTTCTCAAATTAATTCAAACTTTCAAAGCACAAATCGAAGTACATCCCGAGCTCTTCAAAGTGGTATGGTGATGACCGGGTTTAGGGGGCGGAGTCGATCGGATTTTGGGTGCAAAGCCGTCGGTTTTGGGCGTGATTTCTGAGGCGACGGAGGCAGCTAGTGGGGCCCACTTCTGGGCGCGAGGAGCGGTCGGCACGAGCTTCGGTGTGGTGTCAATTGATCGGCCGGGAGTAGCCTCTGGTGGCGGCCGACGTTGATAAGGGAAAGTCGACGGTTTCGGTGCTCGTTCCAGTAAATAACGAAGAAGGAGGTCGTTCTTTTTTTCAATTGTAATTAGTAATTAGATGTTTATTTAATTTATTAATTAAGTTAAAATTATAATTAACCTTTTTAAGGTCATAACCCTTTCATACAATATCAGAATTGAACGATTTTCGAAGCGTTGAAATCGTGAAGAGGAGATCTTCAATATGGAACAGACCAGATCTAAAAAACAGCGCATTGAAAATTCAGACAAAATCGATGCGAGAATTTTTTATTTTTAATAATTAAAATTTACTAATTTGTAATCGTGTTAGAAATCAAATCTGCTGTTAAATTCAATTTGTTATATACGTGATTTGATTGGGTTGATAGTACTGTTATGTTGATATGTGGATTGGAATTATCATGTTTGTTAAAATATGATCGTTGTAAATAATTATATCATGTTTGTTGTAAAATAGTGGAAAAATAAATATATCATATTTGTTTAGTTGAAAACAAATCATGTTTGTTTAGTTGAAGACAAATATCTCATTTTTGTTAAGATAAGATAGTTGAAAACTAATATATCATATTTGTTGTAATAAAATAATTGAAAACAAATATGTCATTTTGTGATTATAAATTTATTGAAAACAAATATGCCATTTTGTAATTATAAAATTAGATTCAAACGAAATTATCATTTTATTAGGATTGTCATATTGAAATAAAATTATCATTTTATTAGGATTGTCATGTTGATATAAAATTATCATTTTAGTGATATATTGTCATGTTAGTATGAAATTGTTATTTTGGTTGTAAACATCATTTTTAAAAGCATGTTATGTTAGGATTAAAAATATCATTTTTAGAATCATTTATGTTATAAATTAAATGTGTCATTTATATTAGGGAATAAATGTGTCATTTATATTAGAGAATAAATGTGTCATTTATATTAGAGATTAAATGTGTCATTTATATTAGGGAATAAATGTGTCATTTATATTAGAGAATAAACGTGTCATTTTTATTAGAAAATAAACGTGTCATTTATTAAAAATGTGATGTTAATATAAAATTGTCATTTATTATAAAAATGTCATGTTAATATAGGATGTCCTTTTATTCAGAAATGTCATATTATATTATAAATGTCATTAAAGCGTCATTATATTAAAAATGTCACTATGTTAGAAATGTCAAAAATATACATTTTTGTTAAATTAGAATTGTGAAACAAAATTATTCATTTTTATCATTTAAATAGAATGAGACAAAATTATTCATTTTTATCATTTAAGTAGAATGAGATAAAGTTATTCATTTTTATCATTTAAAAAGAATGACAAACAAAATATTCATTTTTGCCATTTAAAAGCAATGAGATAAAAACATTCACTTTTGTCATTTAAAAGGAATAAGACAAAAATATTCATTTTTGTCATTTAAAGGGAATGAGACAAAAACATTCATTTTTGTCATTTAAAAAGCATAAGGCAAAAATATTCACTTTTGTCATTTAAAAAGAATGAAATCAAAATATACATTTTTGGTCATTGAAAGCGATTTAACCAAAATATACATTTTTGGATCATTAAAAAGGATTAAATAAAATATACATTTTTGTTCATTAGAAAGAATGAAACATATTTGTTCATTAAAAAGGATTAAAGAAGAATGAAATGTCACATTTGGTATCAGAGCCTATACCCAGCCGGAATTGTGTGTGTGATGCTGCGGATGTCAGTCGGTGTGGTACTGATGCGGGTTACATGCACAACGCCTGAGTGGTGAGTGATATGAGCCAACGAGGACGTTGGGCTCTTTAAGGAGGGTAATCTGTAACACCCCTCTTGAAAAGCTAACACTAAGATCTTTTAGCACAATGGTTAGTGCATGATGTTATTTTACGGGAGGTCGAAGGTCCGATACTCGCGGTTGTCACGGTATGCACATATAGCCGGTGTTTATGTAGCCGACTATGAATGGGATAAATAGTCGACTTTCTAGAAACCGGCTATTTTGACGGTCTGGATCGTAGTCTAGACCGTGATGTGGATTACGATCCAACGACTGTGAATCGTAATCCATGCCATATCTGTTAGTTGGTTTTATAGTAGCCAGCTAAGAGAACATAACAACCCCGCACTTGGATTGCTGTGTTTTCTCCCATTGAAGACTAGTGGGGGTCAACCAATCCAGATTGAACCTCTCGTCCAACCTCTAACTAGGAATGATCTTAAAATCAGAATAAGGTGGAGTCAACATAACCATCAGATTACCAGATTCGTATTTTCTTAGTCGGTCGTTCTAGCAGCAGCGCCGACCCGATAAGATATGTTGCCCTAGTCAAGGACTGAAAATTAGTGGAGCAAAACCATGAATTCAACAAAATGGAGCAGCACAACTTTGAACCTAGACGGGCAAAGCAACAATTTACCAAGAAACTGTTGTGCTACAACCTCTTTTGCATAATATGTTTCCCCCACATTTCAAACATTCAAAAAAAAAAAAAAAAAAAAAAAAATCAGAGATGGCCGAAAATTTTGTTGTCCTGCTCCGGCGTGGTTGGTGTGCTACCCTAGGCGGGAGTCTCACTCGACTCCCCCTTAGGCCTAGCCTGTCTACCAGCACTCTGTGAGTATATAATGAACCACGGGGATTTAACCATTTGGAATTGAAATTTCTATCATTTTCATATCGACAGCGGTAGGTCTGCAATAATCCTCCGTGTTTGTTACCAATCGATGGACCATGAAAAAAAATTAAATTACGTAGGAAAGCGCAAAAACTAAATTAAACAACAGAAGCTAGCTAGGGACCTCAATTAAATAACTAATTTTCACAGCCTGACGCTCACTCATTTTTGGTGACTACATCCCAAATTTCTTATAAGTAAAATTTATGTATTATTAATTTAGCTATATTAATCAGATTCCTAATCAATTCTTTCCTCTTTATAAATAAACAAATCTTTCTCATTCACTCGCAATCGAAAATCTCATCCACTTACGTAAGTTACTCAAACAAATTCAAAAAAAATCAACGATAAAATCACAAGATTTCGAAAATTCAAAACGATAGCGGATGATAGAGAGATCTAAATAATGCACGGGCCAAGCAGGCTCGGAAACGGCGTCGCGTCGCAGGCGAACTCGACGACGTCCCGTCGAACCAAAATCCCATCGGCAGCGCCACCACCGAAGGCACCTTCAGTGTCAGCGGCGCTGAAGGTTATTCTGACGGCAGCGTTGAGGCGGAAGGGAATTTTGTTGGTCGTGCCGTTAATATACGTGATCGGGATGGTGGTTTTCATGGGATATTTGAACATAGATTACACGATGCCCCTTGTTAGCGTTCGAATCGTCAGGAGATTGCCACCTGGATCGGTGTATAGAAGCAATGAAGTTTTCAGGAAGTTGCTGCCTTTTCTTGAAAGCGATTCCAATCACACAATTTCGGTTAGTGTTTTCATTTTCCCTGGTAAAGTTGAGTTATTTTTGGGATTTTAACTGGCCAAATTGGGGATCAATAGTTGCATTATGAGGAAGAACGGGTTATCGTGGAATAGAGCTAGAAATTTTGATTTGTTTATTATTTTTGATTGTTGTTGAGTCACGTTAGGGAAATGTTAGATTTTAGGTTGTTGTGGTCACAAGAATGCCATCGTTTTTACTTTATAAATCTGTGCAATGCAATTCAGATGGATGCAGTTATAAGCATTTTGTGATGCAATTTAAGAATCTATAATTAAGTTGAGCTGTATCTGTTAAGGCTGGGTAAAGCTTGGATTTTTACGTGCATCCTCTAGTTTGGTTAAGCTAGTTTAAGCGGTTGCTTTTGCTGTTGGCTTGAAATGTTTCTTGAAACGAATATTATTTTATTTATGCATGTTTACAAATGTTCAGTTACTAAAGCTTCATTGTTTTGGCAGAAAGTGAACAGTTTATTTTTACGAAAAAAATCTGAAATGATATATTTTTAAATTGGCTAAGACACTTGAACATGTTGCAAGAGGTCACGGGTTCGATTCCCATCTAGTGGAGTTCAACCCACTTGACATCTAGTAGGTTATATATTACAAACTTATATATAAAAGTACTAATTTCGAAAAAAAAAAGACATGTTACTGTCATTGGCTTGCGAGGAGACTATATGGTTATCGCTTTTACAATAGTGTCTTGGAAGCAAATATTCATAGATTTGGCTCGGAAAAAAGAGCAAGTGATAGTTGCTTCAACATAACATCAAAGGTATTTTAAAAGCCAAAAGATAGCTAGTTTGTTGACACCATTTAACGTGTGTCACCATGACACACGTTCAAATGGTGTCAACAAACTTGTATTGAAGCCAAAAGATGAAAATTTGGTTTATCAAGACTTATATAGGCGTACAAACACAAAATAAATAAAGTAAAAGAAGAAGAAGTAGAACGGAAAAAGAATAAATAAATAAATAAAACATGTTTCATAAGGGAGATAAAAGTTACCAGCTCTCTCTCGGCTCTTATGAATTTGTTCAGAGCTAGTTTATTTTTGATTGATTTTCTTTGCATGTTTCTGAACTTAGATCTTAAATTATGAATTCTGTTACGGTGCATTTAAAGCATTCCATTTTTCTTTGTAGACTATATCATCTATTAAGTGTTCACCAATATATTTGTAAAATGGCCATTGGCTTTAGATGCACTTTGATTTAGCTGTTATGTTTATCGTACATGCTATATTATTTGTATGTGTTATTTTATATATCATTGGGGTTTCCATAATAGTATATATGTTTAGTTCTTGTAACCTACTCTTTAGGCTTTGTACATCACCGCTATTTTTTGCAATAGAGTTTCAAATAGTTATTTGAATAGGAATGGGGACATTAGACCTTCCTAGTAATGCAATGATAAGATTTAAAGTTCTTTACCGTCTACATTTATCCCTTTTAGCTTTTGTCATAAAATAGAATATCAACACTTAATTAGTTGAATATTAAGTTGCATATCGCATATTAAATTTTTAAATAAAAGGAAGATTTTTTTTCTTTTCACCTGATAGTAAGAAATTGGAATATAAATGAGTTCATTCTTGATAAGCACAATGTTTCTTTTAAAAAAAGGTTACACTATTTAGTACTTTTCCCTTTGTTGAATTTCCACCATCAAATGGAGAGATAATAATAATAAATAAGAATGTTAAGAATGTAATAATAGGTACTAAGCCATATATTAAAGAAAATGATGTCAGAATTCTTCAGGACCACAATTAATGTTGGTTGTTCTCTTTTTGAGTGGGCAACTGCCCAGCATAATAATGAGAGCTGATAATTTTTTCCAAAAGTACCAATCAGAAAAGTGTTTTGATAATATGTTGGGAATTTATTCGCTCTTACCACTGAGAATTTAAACAAAATCTACAAGGATGAGCATAATCCAAGTAGGCAATTGGAACCTTATGTAGAACTCTTTGTTGTTTATCATACTTCCTAAGTTCTAAACAACACAGCTGGATGGATTTTCACGATATTTGAAAATGATTCGCAAACAATTTATTATCATAAAATATTGTGGTAATTTCAAATGTTGGATCTTAGTATTTTTGATTTATAACATGGAGTTATTTCTATCTCATGTGTGTTGTGTTTTATTTTAAATCATGATCTTGAATTTATAGTATGTTATGTGGTGTACGTGGCAGTTAAATCTGCTACGCCCTTATTAAGCCTAGTTCTGATACTATACTGTATCTAGTGTTTGGAGGGCATTTGATTCACCTGCAAAAGAAAGATACGTCCAAACTTTTACAACAGAACCCGGTGAGAATTGTTTAAGATGTTACTGTAAAACATATTAACAAAGGGGACAACATTATTATCCAAACATGATATGTGCTTTTTGAAGTTACAGTTGATGACATGCAGCATATTTTGTTGATAATTGTATGTGATGGACGCCATTATACATAAAGCCATACACCAAGTTCAAATATAAAATATGTATAAGAAAATTGTTACAGTTGATTCATCAGAAAGATTGTAATAATAATCTTATATGTATGCAACTATGTTGCTAATCTAATATACACAATCTTGTAGTTGGCGAATGCTTGGCATCAAAAAGCAAGTCAAAAATGGAAGCCTTGCATTGAAAGGAAATTGTCAGATTCAGGTCTGTATGTATACTATCCATTGTCTACCAGTGCTTGCTTTTATTGTTGTTTTTATGCCTATTTCTTGGTTACTGTCCACTATGTCACAGTAGTTTAAATGTCAAGGAACTACTATTATAGTTTCCAAATCTTATAGTCTATTTCCTCAATCTCTTTCCCTTTTCAGTGGAGTTACCTCCGTCAAATGGATTTCTTATAATTGAAGCAAATGGTGGTCTAAACCAGCAGCGCCTCTCTGTAAGTCATAGCATAACTTCTTAATTTTCTTCTATATTACCTGTCTGTAAGTCATAGCATAACTGAATTTTCTTCTATGTTACCATTACTGACAATGCATATCATATTTCATTTAAAAGCAACATTGCCAATCCCAACTGAAATATAGTTAGTTTTTTAAATTCTGTAGATATGCGATGCAGTGGCCGTGGCAGGCTTGCTTAATGCAACACTTGTTGTTCCTTTTTTCCATTTCAACAGTGTTTGGCGGGATTCAAGGTAAAGATCTATATTTGATTATCTTAAAATTTGTGAAGGGAAAAAACATTATAAGCTTAGTATTAGTAACTACCTCAGTCTTCTGACTACATATTTTATGCATTTAGCAAATTTGGAGAAATATTTGACGAGGAGTATTTCATTGAGAGACTTAAACGTCATGTAAGAATAGTAAAAGAAGTCCCATTTGAACTACTACAACGATTTGACAACAATATGAGCAACATAATCAACATGAGAACAAAGGCCCATGCTTCAAAGACTTATTATTTGCAGAAGGTCCTTCCGAAGTTGTTAGAGTTGGGGTATGCAGGTTTATTTACTTTTAATATATCGTCTTCTTTCATGATTATGTATGTTTTGTAAGGCTGAAGTAAACTCAGGTTTTGTCAATAGATGATATTTAACTCTTTTGGCCAGTGATTGACTAATGAATGATGTTACAGTAGATCAAGGATTCTTTTCTTCTAAATTAATCGATAATAGAATCAGTAATTATATTTCAACTAGTTTTAAGTTGCTAATATATTTGCTACCTGAAGTTTCTTGTAGATGGTTACAACTGACTAGCTCAAGCTTCAGCATCCACTTTTTTCCATTTACCCAGGAAAATGCAAACTAACTATTTTATCATGATTGTAAACTAATATCAAGTAATACTGAAACATAGATTTTAGAGCTTAGCTATAAAATTAGCCTAATGTATACAAGGTTAGGTATATGCAGTTACAATACAATGCAAGAAGTTGTCATTTTGTAAGCACAATCAAAAGCTCTGTATTCAAGTATTACAGTACATATCCACCATCAAAGACGTTATAGTTACTTGCTTGTTTGGCTGTAACTTCAGAACAACTTAAAACTGACATGAGTCTAAGCGAACATTAAAATGCTTGGGTTGAATAGTTGAAATTTTGACTAAACTCTAGTTTTAAATTCAAAATGAGTCATACACAAGCTTTTCGAACTTATTAGATTATTTACTATCTACTACTTTTAGATAAATAAACAAAAATTCACTTATTGTCAAATAATTCAATTTATAGAAGTAATTTATAAACTATTTATTCCAACTTTAAGCTATTAGCAAACATGTTTCTCCACTGTTTGCTTAGCCTGCAGTATAATCTAATTAATGTAATTTAATCTTATGTCGTGATAGTAGAATGCATTTTTTATTTTTATTTTGCTATACAGAGCAGTGCGAATTGCTCCATTCTCTAATAGATTGGCTCACTCGGTCCCACCATATATGCAAGCACTAAGATGTTTGACTAACTATGAAGCGTTGAGATTTTCCGAACCTATAAGATCTTTGGCAGAAAATATGGTTCAAAGAATGGTCAAGAATAGTTCATATAGTAGTGGGAAATACATTTCTGTGCACCTTCGATTTGAAGAGGTGAGACTAGCATTTCATTTTTTTGATATCAAAATGTCCGCTGGTACTTTATTATGAATGTTAGCAAATGCTTGCACTACTTTCATTGGTAATGCAAAATAACGAGCAATAGCTTTAACATGTCGTAGCTGCACATAAGGAACTGTGGGGAAGCTAGTTGTTCATTCAGCGGTAGTTATATAACAACAACCTAAAGCTTCATTCAAATATACGGACATTTATAATAAATAGCTTGCTGGGGGCTAAACATATGAATCTTTGAAGTAAAGAATATCTTTAAGAAGGAGAAAACATTTTGTGCAAATTAAGAGCTCCTGTGGTAGTCAGAACCAAAATAGTATTTTGCTTTTGTATAGAAGCCTTTCACTTTTAAAAAGCCAAAAATGTCAAATTAGTAAGGTAACCTTTGTAAGAAAAGGGTAAAATCAAAACAGCTAGATCCGTTTCAAAAGTCAAAATTTAAATAAAATAAATAAAAAAAATTGTTTTCAAATTACTTCAAAAAATAACTTTTAGAAGTTGTTAATATTTTGCATATTAAAAAAAATTGATTTTTGCTTTTAAAACCCAACCTTAAAGACCCTAAATCTTCCATCTGTTGATGTATTTGAAAGGGATTTTTTTTTTTTTTTTTTTTTCATATTTGTTTGATTTTTCAGGACATGGTGGCTTTTTCGTGCTGTACTTATGATGGTGGATATAAAGAGAAACATGAAATGGACAAAGCACGCGAAAGAAGTTGGAGAGGAAAATTCAAAAGACCCCATAAACAAATAACTCCGGAAGAAAATAGAAGAAGCGGAAGATGCCCTTTAACACCGTTAGAGGTTTGCTATAAACTTGTGCATTATTTCCTTCTCCTTCCTTTAATTTTTTGACAAAAGGTTTAAGTATAACTATCTTCTTAGGTAGGAATGATGCTTCGTGGCATGGGATTTGATAACTACACTTCTGTATATATTGCTTCTGGTAAAATTTACAATGCTGATAAATATATGGCTCCTCTACGGCGATTGTTTCCGCTTTTAGAGACAAAGGAAACTCTGGCATCAGAACACGAGCTTGCTGCTTTCAAGGTAACATTTCCTAATACGGTGACGTACATAAGTTTCATTGTTTTACTTGATGTTGTGTATTATTGTTGATTGTAGAATTACTCTTCAAGGTTGGCTGCACTTGATTATACTGTGTGCGCTCATAGTGAAGTATTTTTAACTACCCAAGGAGGCAACTTTCCACATTTTTTGATTGGTCATAGAAGGTTTCTGTATGAAGGGCACTCTAAAACAATCAAACCTGACAAGAAAAGATTGGTCTTGGCCTTTGATAACCCAAAAATAAGGTAACTGCCGTTAGCATATTGTTATTACATATCACAATTTAATATCAGTACAAAGAAAGCTATGGAAATTCCTTCTTTCTTGATGATAGTATTGTATTACCATTTTTAAAGGTAATTACCCAAACTGATACCATCAATACATAATTTGTAAATATTAATTACAGTTTATTTTGAAATATCAGATGGGATAAGTTCAAGCGGAACATGCAAGAAGTTCTTCACCAGAGCGACACGAGAGGGGTTGCGTTAAGAAAATCTGATGCATCTCTGTATACGTTTCCCATGCCGGATTGCATGTGCCAGCAATGAACATAACAACTACATACACACTCACACACCATAATATGATATGATATACCACTAGCCCTATTATATTCAGGAGTACAAATCCTCCCCCCACCCCAAAGATCACACTCATGTAAGTAAACCAAGCAACCCTAGTACCCATTCAATTTCATCCTTCAGCCATTTTATTAGGTGGCTTTTGTAGCCAATTCCTTAAATTTTGATGTGTATTTGAGTACAAGCGTAACACGCTGTATTATTTGCATTCTTTGTAGAAATTAGTCTTCATTTCTGTAACAAAACCTCTAAATGTAGAAGGAACAGACAAGTCATTCCATGAGTTGTTTCTTTTTACCAATGTATAATAGTTCTGTAATATCGAATTCTGTTTGTGTACAGATAAATTGAAGAACAAACGGTACATTGTTTAATTTCTTATTGACAAGCTAAGTTGACATTTGATTTGTTGTAATTTGGATGTCATTACTTAACATTTCTTTATTGTGAATTCGTTGTAATTTGGATGTCATTACTTAACATTTTTTTATAATAGTTCTCTAATATCGAATTCTGTTTGTCATGATTAAACAATATTTCTTTAATCTGTGGAGAAGAAAAGAAAACATTACTATATTTTTGCATTGGATATAAAACATAACTCATTTTTCAAATCCTTTTAACAATGTGTACAGATCTTTATCACAAATTCTTTGAATAACAGTGCATAAGATATGGATTGGATATGCTCTTAGGAGCTCCATTGTTCCAAATCAATTAAAACCCTGAGGGTGTTATATCTCTAGTATAACATCAGGGGAGACGCTGAACATACTTATTTTAACCATTGATTTGAAACCATATTTTGACTAGCAGTATTCTTTTTTTGGCTTCTTCTTCCATTCCATACTTTTCTTAGGAGCCCAACAATTCAATTTTTCATCAGTGAGATAATGCACTTCTTCAAATCGACACACAATGAGGATGGTTATT
This sequence comes from Allium sativum, assembly GCA_030737875.1. Classification (NCBI taxonomy): domain Eukaryota; kingdom Viridiplantae; phylum Streptophyta; class Magnoliopsida; order Asparagales; family Amaryllidaceae; genus Allium; species Allium sativum. Next base: position 465,336,081 of record CM060922.1, read on the forward strand.
GTACTCATATGTCCCTTTGCAATATAGATTCCATGTTTGTTCCTACATTTCTTATGGGGAATTGGCAATTCCTTTTTATTTGTCTTTAATTTTATTTTTGAAATTTGGGATATTCTTTGTTTTCGTTTAACGGGTCGATCACCCATATTTTTCTGACAATTTTGAGAAAATCTGCCAAAGTCATAGTTAATTTATTTTTCAAATGTAGTGTCTTTAGCTTGGGACTGGATGACCAACTTAATTTGTTTTTGGCTTAAGAACTCACTTCTTTATGGCACTACCATTCTGTTTTTGTGAGCCATCAAAGAAAAAAAAAAAAGATTTTTTCTTGTATGTATTTTATTTTTTTGAAAAAAAATTGGGCAAAGGGATCTTTGTAACTTTCCTTTGCCTGTAAATAGGTTCACTCATTTCTATTTTAGATGCCAAAGCAAAAAAATGTTTTCCTCTAAGTGAAATGGATTTAGGCTCTATTTCTTTGGATTGTATTGTACACAATTTCCTTTTTCCTGCTAAGCTTTGCAGGGCTAAAATTCTTTAATTCGAGACGTATTTTTCACTACACTAGTCGATTGGATGTCGGTAGAATAAGTAGATTAATCTAAAATTCAATTTTAAATTAAAACATTAAAGCAAACATGCGAGAGCCTCAAATAACCGGCACACTTGTCACAAAGACTTTTAAGTACCTTAAAATATATTTTTATTTTCATGATGTGGGACTAATCCTCAGACTTTTTCATCTTTCTTTCTTGCTTCCCTCTTCAAAACAAACCCAAACCCCAAACCCCAAAACAAGTTTTGAAAATTTCACAACGTGGTCCATGGAAATTGTTGATTGATTTATATTCAAGCCATATATATTATGAATGATGGCAAATACAAGTATGAAGTATTATTGGGCTAGGGAGCAAATCCTTGGGCAGGCATGTTTGTGAATATGCAGTTGCTAAGTCCCCTTATTGTGAAGTCCCAGTCGCAACTTGACATAGATAATGACTACCGCCAAAATCAAGTTGTACTATTAATTAGAAGGTTACAAAATCAAAACTAGGAAGGTAATTAATTAATTAATTAATTAATTAATTAATTAATTACTCCATGAAAAAGAAAGGGTTTTGAAGCATTCTGATAAAAGGCCAGAGAGTTTGAAACAGAGTTGTGCTAAAAGGCAAGAGAAGGGACCCATGGCATTATTTAACAATGAGAATAATAATTAATTAGCGGATGTGTATTTTATCTACTCTTTTTAAGGAAAAGGGCGATAACTTCGTTATCATGCTTGCCAAGTCGAAATTCGATCATAAATTTTAGGCCATGCCATGCGACATGCGTGGTGTTGCATCTGGCATCATGCAGATTTATGAGGCTGTACTGCACCATCATTAACTTCTTCTTCTTATTTTCTGGATAATATACACAGAAACCAAGTATTAATGGTAGTTTAAGTTAGTGGGAGGTGAGATAATGGATGGAGGGAGAAAGAAACGGAATATGTAATGAAAATCAGAGAGCATTTAGATATGCTGCACTGTTTAGGGTGTCATCGAATGCTCGCGCACTTCTATATTACTAATAATAAAGAAATATAATTACAAAGAGCACAAGAGATATGCTCCCACCTGCTATGGTCCATGACGTGGAGCTGACTTCGCCTGTCTCCTCATTTATTTCCATCCTATCTTCCAACTAACTAAAGCTTATTATTTGGACACCTTGCTCGCCCTTTTTGTTTATTTTAATTTTAAGTTTCATGTGATATTTTAAACAACGCTAAAATTACAACTGTTAACGGATGCTTTCAGATACGGATACCGAATATCCAAAATTATTTTCGGATTTACTTATGGACGGATATCGAATGTTTATCCGTTCCGCCAACAATTAAAAAATTTATGATATAAATAAAAAAGTTTGGATCAACATAAAATAATTTTTATACTAATGTTTATAAAAAATTAGAAAATAAAGAAACGTGATGATGAAACGTTGTTTTATACTAATGTCCATAAACATATCTAAAAATATTCCAAAACTAAACACTAAAACTACAATTTTTCGCTAAAAATAGACAAAAATTTATATCATAGTAACATCCAATAGTTACAAAATAATTATTAACCCTATTTTTCTGTTTAGAGTTATATATATTACATCAATTATTTTTTGCATACGGATACCACTACAACCATATCCGTATCCGCGAAGCTTTTCGGATATCGGATATCCATATCTACTTCTTGGATAATGTCGGATAACAAATGTTTTTCATATTTTCGGATATGAATTCAGACGGATATTGGATTTTTCTGGCATTCATTGACAACCCTAGCTGAAATCAATCCGTTTTTGCTACCCAGATTTGTCAAATATCCTTGTATCTTTCAAAATAACTAATACATCACTTCTAATAGATTTTGTGAACCGTCCACTTATTTATTTATTTGACGCAACTATATTACTAATTTGATCTAAATTTTACTTGATGATATTAAATTATCAAACTTCAATTATCACTAAAACTTCGATAAGTAGAAACCCAAAATTATAAAGAAAAATATTGTGAAAAGTAGGTGGAGATTAGAACATGCAATATAATTTTAGTAAAGCGAAAATGAGCGACTAGTTTTTAAATCAAATTTTATACAAGACAGATACCTATTCAAAATTTGTTGTAAAGCGGGTTTTGAAGAATGTAGCGATGTTGTTTCCGTGATTTTTTGCTATAATGCTTAAAAATATTCATAAAATTGTAAATATTAAAACAAGAATATTGAAAAAGAAATAAAAGATGCATAAAAGTCTGCATCTATGGTGAAAAAAATGCAAATATACCTGTAAATATTAACTTAGTATTTGCTAACATGTTTGTAATTATTCAGTAAAATTGTCTTTTATCTGCATTTTTTCTGTAGTGAGTAGTTTTCCATTTATATGCAATTTACGCCAAGCTTTTAATAATTTTTGTACAATAATGTGATGTCCAATAAGTGTAGACATTAAATTTGAACTTTTGAAGCATTTAGCAAAAATTGCATAAAAGTACGCAATTATTTTTATAATTGCGTTAATGTCTGTAATTTTTCGAGAAACTGCATCTATTCCTACAAGTTTTGTTAAAGCTTGATTTTTCATTTTTTTTCATGCATCTTTCCTTTTTTTTACTTTTCTAACATAAATACAAAAATGTTTATAATTAAAATGAATTAAGTTTTGAAGTTTGGTAGTACTTTACATTTATTTTTTAATATTTTTTTGGTGATGTTTGAAAAAAAGTGACCTAATTTACATATGTTTTAGACAATGACATTTTGTGTATTTTGAAATTTAATAGAGATCTTACTAAATTGTCCCTTTAATCTATACATAAAATATTTCTTTTGAAAATAGATGTTTTTTTAACAGGATTGCATCTCTCATTATTTTTTTTTAAAAATATTTCTTTGATAAGCAAATGCTTAAAAATATAAAGAAAAACAATATGAAAATCATGTTGAGATTGTAATTTGAACTTGTGATATAATTTAGGTATTAAAAATTTAATTTGAGAATACTTAGTTTTGTTTTGAGCAGAATCTGAGATGACGATCTCTAATTTATATACATAAGCGTGTTTATAAATTTAACAGTTGAATCAAAAAATTATGTTTCTATTCCAATTATTAATTAAGATATATGGTCTCCCATAATAAATCATTTCTCTCTAGATGTATAGTTCTCTTACAATACAATTAGCAATTAAATCTAAAAAATATTTCAATCATAAAGAGCAGACCGGTTTTCCAATGGCTTCCAATGACATCAACATGACAACATCCAACGGCCTCCAACAATTAATGTGGACACGTGGAAGTAATGGTTGACCAGATAGCCGTTGGGAAACGTTGGGATGTTCTGTTGGAAGCCATTGAAAATTAACGACTTGAAAGTCGTTGTCAACCGTTGGAAATCTGAATATTTTTTTCTTTTGGATTTTAGATTGCTTCTTTGCAGCCACCCCCACAATCTCAAATATATCATGACAGCTCCATTTCGAGCATATACATAATAATCACACTCACATATACCCAAATCATACACATACAATCTAGTATACACAACATAAAACCAATATATACAAACATCCAATAAATCAACGTCACCAAATCAACATAAACCATCATCCAATAAAATGTCTAAACCAACATCACCACCATACCAATAATATACACAAACCATCATGATGTATCAACCAAATCCTCACCACTCAAAGGGTATATGTACATATAGCAACAAGACGTAACAAAACATACCTCAAGTCACTCTCCTCCGGAACCATCAGGTGATGAGGGAAACTATCCGTACTGGGGTATGAACTCCGCCAAATGTTGGTTCAGTTGCTTCATCTGTCATTCACTGCGACGATCACGTTCCTCAAGCGTGGAGATCTTGGCTCGTAGTTGTGTGAGCCATCTGCTACGTCTTCTGAGATGTCTTAACCTGTAAACAATTTTAGATTTTGAGTGTTTAACAATTGCAATTCATGAACATTTCAGTTTTTATTAAATTACCGCTTGATTCCCGAATTCATAGCACCTGATGGGGTTGGTAGATCCATGACAACCTCAAAAATCGTATCCTTCTCGCCAATAATCAAGTTGGTCTGTCCAGTTTTCTCAAGCATACGTGCCCGCTGTTGCTGGAAATGTTGTTGTTATACAAAAAATAATTGAATTTAGATAACACTATTTTAATTAAATTAAAACTTAAGTTAACTATGTTATACTTACATATGCAGTACGTGCTTTGTCATAATGGTCCCAATAGTAGGAAACTAAGCCTGAATCATCGGTTTGACTCAATGCATGAGTATGCGCGAAAACATCCCAATACAACACAGGAGCACCGCGATGTCTCTCCTGAAATATATATATATATATATATATATATATATATATATATATATATTGTTATGTCTGCGGTAGTGGCTCAGTGGTAAGGGGATCTCCCTTCCTGATAATAGGTCTCGAGTTCGAGCCCTACCCTGAGCAACTATCCCCAATGAAAACTTTACCCAGTGTAGGGGGCCCTAATCGGGACAAAGGCGCAGACATGTCAACCTGTACCCCCCAAAGTGAACGGTTCCCATTATTCTTCGGTGGCGTTCATTTATATATATATATATATATATATATTATTATATATTATTATTATTATTATATTATCTATCTTCTAATAACTTAGAACTTAAAATTTTTGGATTGGCACGCCATAAAAATCATTTATATGCTTATTTGGATCATTATTACCTTTAACAAAAATGCCAGTATTGTTAGTTAATTTTTCAACATCGTATTCTTTGGTATTAAATTTTTATCCGTTGGCAAAGAATATTGGATAGGTCTTGACTTTCCTTTTTGGTCTCATTGTTCAATCATTTGTCTACAGCATAATTTGTTGTATCAAAAACGTAAATAGAAAACCAAGTAGTGAATTCTTTGCCGATATCGCCACTTGGATGTTGTAATTCGTAAATACTGCAATTATCAAAAAAATGTTACATTATTATTAACCATTATTTAGTGAACTAAATGTTAATATACCTTTCAATTGGATACATCCATCCATATTGCATAGGCCCTCGAAAATGTGCTTCTACTGGAATATATATATAGGTAAATGCTTCATAACATTGATCTAGAGAAAAATATTTTGTTCAGTTTGTAGATAAATACAGAGATTTCTTTCTCTAGTTTATGCAGACGATCAATTTTTAATACAGTAGAACAAAGCTCTTTGTAAAACAATCCAAACATTTACGGACAACAGTTCTTTGAAAGCGACGGGCAACAAATTTTCCATCATAACATGACAATCATGGTTTTTTTTATCCCGCTAAGCTTATTGCTCTTAAACGACACATCTACGAAGATTAGAAGATATACCATCCAAAAATCTCAATCCACCACCCATTTTAAAAGTATTTTAACTTGATTATTGTCTATCTCATAACATGTTTTTTTTTTTTTTTGGTCATTTGACTTTATATGAAGCTCAGGATGATTACATATTACTTTAATATCACTTCTTGATTTCAAATCATCTTTCGTCTTCCCCTTGACATTCAAAATTGTATTAAATACATTGTTAAGCACGTTTTACTCATTATGCATCACGTCAATATTAGGACAAATTAGGAGATTTTTCCAATAAGGTAACTCCTAAAATATGATTTGTTTGCACCAATTATGAATCGATGATTTACCTTGAATTTTAGTTTGTTCTTCGGTTTTATGTATCTTTGGATAATCCTTTACAAGTTCATAAATATCTTCACTTGAGAAAACCGTAGGTGGTCTCAAAGTTTCATACCTATTAGATGTAAAAAAAATCTTATCTCTTCTAAAAGGGTGATTAATATGAAAACAAACATCGATGATCATCAAACTATGAAATTTTCTTTTCATGATATAAAGAAAATGCTCGTGTTTCTTCCATGCAATAAGGACAAACTAAATGACCAGCCGTACTCCAACCTGAAAGCATTGCATATGTAGAAAAATCATGGATTTTCCACAACAAAGAAGCATAAATACGAAAGTTCTATTTTTGGAAAATATTATATGTTTCTACTCCTTCGTATCATAATGTTTTTAATTCTTCAATCAAAGGTTGTAAATAAACATTGATAGTTGATTTCCTTCTCCTCAGCAAAGCATCATTATCGGAGAAGGATTGCCAATCACTCTATTTGTGCCTTGCAATAACAAAGCAATACATGGCTGCATTTATAGTGAATGTCACGCCAGTACATGTTTGTGGTTGCAACCTGATAGTTGATTGACTACTTCGCCAGACACATCAAGAAAACCAATCAAAAATTTCGAGAAATCCGCAAAGCTCAACTGTTCTATACCAGAGACTCAAATCAGAGAAGACCTCATCATCTTCAAATATCTGATTGTAGCAGTCAAGTCTCTGTCATTTCTTTCATCGCTAATCAGCATTTCTTGATCCTCCTGCGTATTTTCCTTCCTGGTTTTGTATCATAACCAACGATAACAGTGCTACTGCATCTTTAGGACCCTCTTTTGGCTCCACAAACATAGGCAACACTGCAGACAACCTGATAAAAGCAGTTGTTATCCCTAAGTCACAGCTAATAACAGTTCAATTAGATGAAAACAACTACTTTTTGTGGAATTTGCAGATCGAAACAGCCATACAGGGGTATGGGCTTGAAGGATATATATAATGGGAACCAATGTCATTCCACTAAAGTACATTATTGATCAAGCAAATAATATTGTACCTAATGAAGAATACAATAAATTTTACAGTCATGATAGGTTGATCAGTTCTTAGCTCAAGTCCTTTATCAGTCAAAGTTTGTTACCATAGGTTACAGGTAGCAAGTCAGCCAATGATATATGACAGACTATTGAAAAAGCTTTCAACAATCAGTCCTATGCCAAAGAATGTTTTACAAAAGACAACCTTAGAAGATCAAGAAATACAATGTCACCATGAGGGAGTACTTAAACAAGCTTAATTCAATGTATGACATGCTTGATGCTACAGGGCGTAAACTACTAGAATTTGAACAAATTCTTGTTATCTTAAACATTCTAAGTAAAGAGTATGAGGCTATAGAAGCTATAATAGCCTCACAAAAGGAGTTTTCATATATGGATGATGATCATGTAATTCTCCTATCTCATGAAGCTATACTTGAAAGCAAGAAAGCTCAAGAAAGTGAATACAGTTTGAATTATGCAACTAGCAGTGCTAAAAATAAAAAAACAGAGTAATAAATCAGATCAAACCTTCTAGAGAGGGGGTACACCAACCAGAGGAAGATGTAGCAATAACGGTAACAAGCTGAATTGTCAAATATGTGAGAAAATTTGACACACAACCCCAAAATGCTTCTATAGGTTTAATGCCAATTATGCAGTGAATCAAAATCCAAACAATCAGAGAGGATCGAACCCACAGCCAATTTAGCTCAAACTCAGGGTGATGCTGCTCAATCTGAATCATCAAGAAATCAGAATGAAAGTGCCAGAGTTGATTATATCAATGATGAAAGCTGGTATGCAGATTTTGGATCTACCAATCATATAACAAATAATCTTGAAAATCTCAACCACGACAACAGGGAATATAAAGGTAATCAGTCAATCTCAATTAGGAATGGTAAGTGCATGAACGTATCTCACATTGGTAAAGGTAGTATTAAGGGTAAAAGACAATTGTTTTTACATAATCTATTAAGGGTACCTAAAATCAAGAAGAATTTGTTAAGTGTATCTCAATTTGCCAAGGATAACAACATATATTTTGAATTCTTTCCTCAATACTGTTTGGTTAGAGATATGCTAACTAAAGATATACTTCTGCAGGGTGATGTAGTAAAGGGACTTTATAAGTTCAACTTTAGTAACTACTATAATACTGCAAAAGTTCATTCAAGCCATAGTATGTCAGTATTAGATAGTCAGGGCGATAGAAAATCTGTATTTGATATATGACATTATAAATTAGGTCACCCTAGTGCAAATATTGTAAAGCAAATTCTTCTTGATAACAAGATACACTTCAATGATACTAGTTTACCCTATAGCTGCACATATTGCCAAATGGACAAAGATCACAAATTACCATTCACTTATTCTACAACACTTTACATTACACTTTTGATCTGATAGCCACCGACCTATAGGGTCCAGCCCCAATAAACTCCGATTTTGGATACAAGTATTATCTATCTTTTGTTGATGCTTTTACTAGATACACATGGCTATATCTATTAAAATCCAAGTCTGATACATGCAGGACTGTACTGAATTTTATTATAATGATTGAGAACCAGTTTAACGGTATATTCAAAACTATTCAATCAGATGGAGGAATTGAATTTAAATCTCTTAGTGAATTCTTTCAGAAAAAAGGTATAATTCACATAATTACATGTCCATATACTTCTGAGCAAAGTGGATTAGTCGAAAGAAAGCATAAACATATAGTTGAGACTGGCTTAACGTTATTAGCTCAAGCTTCACTACCTTTAATATTTTTGCTTGAGGCTTTTAATTCAACTGTTTTCATAATAAACAGAATGCCAACCAAAATTTTAAGTGGAATAAGTCCATTAGAGAAGTTGTACAATGTTAAGCCAGACTACAATAATCTCAAAACTTTTGGTTGTCTATGCTTTCCACACTTAAGGCCATTCAACTCAAATAAACTTGATTATAGATCTAAACCATGTGCTTTCATAGGCTGTACCCATCAGACGGGGTACAAGTGCATCGATTCAAATGGAAGAATCTTAATAAGTAGACATGTCATTTTTGATGAAAATATCTTTCTACATAAAAATTCTGAAATGGAAACCTCTAAAAAGATCTATAACACAAAAGTGGTTACACATGATTTTCCCATCATCAATGATGTGCGGGAAAGTCCAAGTGGCACTGAGGCTGCTGATACTCAGAACAGTCACGAAGATGAGACAGATAAGCTAAGCCAACATTAGTCTGAGTTATCCAGCCACGCCTTTCAACAACCTACGGCAAAAGAAACAGAAAATAAAAGTGTTGAAGATCACAACAACAATCAAAATTTTGTCATCAGAGAATAAAGAACTTCAGATAACAATGCAAACTAGTCAGGACAGACTAACTCACCACTTAGTTCTCCACACAGTCAAGCAGGTCATCGCATGATAACAAGGGCCAAAGTGGCATTTTCAAGCCAAAAATTTACGCTGCTACAATAATCAAGATGAACCAATGGACTACAGTCAAGATGTAAAGGACAAAAATTGGAGAACATCCATGAAAGAGGAATATAGTGGCCTCATAAAAAATAATACATGGGAACTTGTCCTTCCACCATGCAATAACAACATAATAGGATGCAAGTGGACCTACAGGCTAAAGAAAAATCCAGATGGATCAATATATTGACACAAAGCAAGACTTGTAGCAAAAGGCTTCACTCAAAAATATGGATTTGACTTTAGTGACGCTTTTTCCCTAGTTGTGAAACCTCCCACAATCAAACTCATATTTACTATTGCTATAAACATCTGGAAAATCAAGCATCTGGATGTGAATGATGCATTTCTGAATGGTGATCTAGAGGAAAATATCTACATGCAGAAACCACAGGGGTTCATACAGAACTCAAATCAATTTGCAAACTAAAGAAAGCCATATATGGTCTCAAGCAAGCACCAAAGTGTGGTTCGAAAAACTAAAAGCCGCTTTAAACTCAATGGGATACCGCCCAACAAAATCCGGCTCACCTCTTTTCATTAAAAATAATGATTTATCCACTGTATACATACTAATATACGTTGATGATTTAATTATTACAGGGAGAAATGAAGATGAACTCAGACATCTAACTGAGTTTCTAGATAAACAGTTTTCTAATAAAGATTTGGGAGGCATTTCACACTTTCTGGGAATTGAAGTTATAAAGAAATAAAATTCAGAAATACACCTCTATCAGAAAAGATATATTTCTGAATTGCTGCTAATAGCAAACATGAGTGAAGCCAAGCCACAACGCACACCAATGATATCCAACCAACATTATTCTAAAAACAGGGGAGAAACCATTAATAATATAAAACAATATAGAAATGTTGTAGGTGCATTACAATATGCAACTATAACATGACATGATATTGCATTTGACATTAACAAAGTATCCCAGTTTTTGCAGAATCCTCTTGACGAGCATTGGAAAGATGTAAAGAGAATTCTTAGATACTCAAAGGGTCCTAACAACTACGGCTTAACACTAAATGCTAGCAAGCATCTCAATATCACTGCCTACATCGATTCAGATTGGGCTGCAGATAGTGATGACATAAGATCACTAACAGTGTACTCTGCCTATATTAGAGATAATCTCATCTTATGTTGTTCAAATAAGCAAACTACTATATCCAGGTCAAGTACAGAGGCTGAACATCGAAATGTAGCAAGCATCACTGCTAAAATCCTGTGGCTACAATCACTTTTGAAAGAATTAAAACTACTCACTAAGAAAAAGGCAGTCATATGGTGTGACAACCAAAGCACAATCTACATCACAGCAGATCCATTCCAACATGCCAAGACAAAGCACATAGAAATCGATATTTACTTTATGTGTGAACAAGTCCAAAAAGGAAAGTTGCAGTTCAACTACATATCAAGCTATCATAAAAAAGCCGACATTTTTACTAAAGCGTTATCAGCAAAGAACTTCACAAGGCTCAGAGATGAATTAAACATAAAAGGAAATATACGACCCGATTCAAAGCTTCATGGATGATATAGACCCATTCTCCCTTGATTCTAGTGAAGATTCTTTTGACAAAGCACCTACCTTCCCGTTGCATATCTATACATGAAGCCCTTTTGATGTTTTAAGCTTCAGATCTACCGAGTTCAAGCATCGAAAGGGTGATTTTCTCAGTGCCGCTATGGCAAACTAGGGTTTCGAAGGAAAACCAAACCCTAATTTGAGAGGGAGTGTAAAATGAATAAGATAATATGCGGCTGCGTTATGTTTAGTATCTTTGTTTTTACATATTGGGCCAAGTCCTTTTCTAGCCCACTTGTACTTGTATTTATATCCATCGGGTATTCATCTGTAAACAATGCTTTTTTACATTCTGAAATTATTTCTACAATATTTCATTCACTCTTTTCTTGTCATCTTCATTCCTATTCTCTCACTAAGGCAGGTCAATACTTACCCCTCAAAACATGTCTTTCGATGGAAGACATGTTTTGCATAATCCAAAAATCCATAGAAAACCAAAGAAGTCCAAATAGAAATCCAATATCCAAAGACCAGAAATCCACGATCACGCCGGATCAAAATAATAGAAAACCATAAATCCATGGTTGCACCAAATCATATTAATAGAAACCATGATCGCTTCAGATTGTATTAATTGATAGCCATGATTACTCCAGATCATATTAATAAATAACCAGAATTCCAATGAAATCCTATAATCTCTTCGGATCGTAATATAATAGAAAACCAATAGAATATGACGATCTCTCTGGATCGTAATATGAGAGAAATCCAAATCCAAGAAATTTGTGGTCACGCTAGGCTTATCTAATGTGAGTATAATCCATACCTGCAAATAGGGAAAGCGAACAGTTTTTCCAAGTCTTGACAAAATTATTCAGCCTCTTCAAGCATAGTCTATGCTTGGAAATCCATATCACGTATAGTCCATACTCGAGTTACGATTGAATTTTCTTGAAATGTCTTGACAAAATAGTCCAATTATTCAGGCATAATCCATATCTAGAAATCTGAATTGAGTATGGTCCGTACCTAGGGCCATGACTAAGTGATCTTGCCAACTCCTGACACGACAGCTAAGTCCCTCAGGCATAGTCCATGCTTGGAAATCCGTGATAAAGCGACATTGCCAAACCCTGACAAGATAGCTCAATCCCTCAAACATAGTCCATGTTTGGAAATCCATTTATTAAAATTCAGAATCGTTACAACTAAACAGAACGACTTATTGTTGGACGCAGAGCACGCCTAACCAGACTGCTACCACGTGTCATGGCCGAGACGGATTCCCTCCTCATCTATAAATACACCTTCAAGGTATCATCTCAGGGAGACCCTTATTGTCCCCAGCATGCTCACGGAAGGACATTGCTACTGCCATTAATTCACCTTATTTTCACTACTTTCTTACATAGAAATCAACTATGTTGTAATCGTACAATATAATAAAAGATAGATTACACTGAGTGGACGTAGGTCTGATTGCTGAACCATTATAAAATCTTGCGTGTCTCTTTCCTTTACTGTTTCTTTGCAATTTTCTCTGTGATTATGTGATTTTCTCTGTGATTTCGGTGTGATTCTTGGAAGAACCAATTTTCATGTCGACACCCTCAATTCTGCTTCAATATGTCTCAAGCTAAGCTACCGTCAACTTCATACGTTTTTAGTTCTCTTTGAAAATTTCTATCGATAGCTTGCATTGTGACCTCAACATGAAAATATTTGTCCCATCTCCCGACAGTCCATCGCAATAGCCAATTTGGGATTGTTTTGCTCATGAGGAACACCATCACTTCTAGAAGAATTATTCAACCTTAAGTCCGTTATTCTTCTTCCTGCAGTCTCATCACCTCATGGATGTCCATGTGCAACAATATTTGAGCATCTTTTGTGTAGCGACCCGGGAATTTCGACACTAGAATCCAGACACTAACACGTCCCGTGTCCAAACTCAAGCATCGGAAAACCCAGAAAGCTAATAGAAAGAAGCTAGAGGGTGAGAGAAGAAAGAAAGAAATATTAGAATAGAAGAATAAGAAGATCAGAGTCTCACAGCGGAATGGGCAAAATATAATAATCAATAATACTTTATCAAAGAATTGATATCACCACATCAGAATATACATTCAGATCAATACAACACACAGCGGAAATAAACTAATACCAGTATATATATGGAATACGTCTCGACTTCAACTCCTTCTTCTGAAGCTCCAGGCGATACCTAACCTGATAATGTACTCGGTCTGACCCGAGCACATTTGATTTAAAACAAAATTCACCCAGGTCAGTCTGAAATACTTTCAGTGATAAATTCATACAGCAACCAACTTGTTTAACTTTGAAATCCTTTTTGAAAGAAAAGGATAATAGTAAGACCAGTCCACACATAAACACGAACGGTTTTTACCTTACTATAACCCAAATCGTTTTGAAATCAATATCTTCTTCTGATATTATCATAGTGTCTAAATACAAGTAAATAGAAGTTAGCAGAACGCTTGCATCTCACGCTCCACATATATAGTATACAATCAAAACCGCAGGCGCTTATTGGAGATTGGTTTTCCAACTATGACAAGGTATGGGACCACCTGCCGCTAGTGTATCTCTAGAGACGAATACACTGGGTTCAACAAGAACGTCTTGCAACCCGGCCCACACATGACCGACCACTCATTTCTCTTGAGTGTATCGAATGTATTGTCACTTCACGGCTTTTTGTCGCGACCACCGTGCTTCCCCGGGAGATACAGAAATGAAAGAAGTAACAAATAGGAACATTCTCTAGATGGTGACAATACACCCTAATGGGTGCGACCCACATAGCCATGCTGCCTGCCCGATTTTTGTCATTCCCCGGTTGATGAGGCTTGAGGCTATAATCGACTTTTGAAACTTCTGGCCACTATTCACATCGTCCATACACGTCATCCAGGTACAGGATGAACCGAAGGCACCCTCCTACTGCATCCAATACAGGAATCACCCCATGGATCAGTAGCGAGTAGTCCTTGCCATCCGTAGATCCCAATCACGACAGAATCATCGTTAACTCTGGGGATCAGCCAAAGATATTTAACAATAGTTCTTCCGCTCATGGAGACTTACGGTCTTCAATTGCTCCATCTCGATCAGCATCTTCGACGCATTCGTATTTATTGGTCAGAATGGTTTTCGAATATAAATTCGATCCCGGTCTTTCCGTACCAATAACGTTGGGTCAGATTTTGATAGTTGGTTATTTAACTATCAAAATAAACAACCATAAAAATAACCAGATCCATTGGTTTATACACAGCATCACTTGGCCCTTATAATATATCAGTTTTCATATATTAGTATTCTCGAATCCCTTTACAATTCCCTTTTATATATTCCCAACATTTCAAATAACGTTACGTTATTATTTCTCAAAACATCTTCACCATTACGACTAATATTATCCTTCGCTAATCCTGAAGTCGTTCAAGTTGGGGTATTTTAATTACCTCTCAGACCTTGATCAACAACGTTCTTATCGAAAGACAGATATCAGTTGTAATACAAAAATCGATACAACAAATCACAATTTTATTTCCATGTTGATGAAATACCATTTCCTCTTTAAAACAATGGTCCTATATCACATCTTTATAACTTATCTCATTTCACTACTCTAGTTCAACTCGGGTTTTATAACCTCGTCTATTTTGGATAAAATTCCAATATAATTCAATAAGAATTGAATTAAAACTTCAGTTTCACATTATAGGTACCAAATCGCTTAATCTACTATCAACACGGCTTTAAACTTCACAACATTCCTTACTATATTTAACATTCCAAAGTATCACTTTGGTTATTTTTAAATGACAAATAATCAAGTGTCAACATTTATTAAAAGAAGCTGGTTTCGTTACCATTAACTATGAACTAATTCAATAACAAGTTCAGCTAACGCCGTTAACTTGTTTTTCTCTAAAACATGACTAACTCGTTAGTCAATCATTATCAATCTCGCCATTTAAATTAATTAAAAATTAATTAATCTAAATAATTCTATTTACTTATTAAATCAATACCAATATAAGCCCACCCATTCTAATTTTTACGTTAATTCTAATCACTTGAATTAGCTAAATAAGATCATTTTTCATAATTACTTAATAAGCACGTGCTCCGCGCACGGTAAATTTTGTTAACCCAATCAACGTATTCATGTGGTTGGTTTATTTTCTTTTTAGAACTTTATTTAAAATAATATATTTTAAAAATCTATATTGGTTTTAAAATAATTTCATAACTCTTTTTCTAGCGATTCACTTGACGGCGAATCGGAATTTATAAAACAGTGCATATTTGGGCCATCTGCTATTTACTTATTGACCATGCTATTTACTGATTCAAAACCCAACCACATTCAATGATCAATAGGGTTTAAAGTCAACAGGTTTGAACAGTTCATAAAATATGAAATAACAGCATAATAAATATTTGAGGAACCGGTTTGGTTCCTCCCACCTGTTCTTCCCTGCATCACGGACCATTAAAATATTTCATATCAGTACATAGAAATATTTTAGCAACGATAATATAATTAACGTCAATCGTTAAAGCAACCATAGGCATCCAAGGCAACCAATCAACCAATTAAATTATATGAATTTAACACATCCAAGTATTTCAGAAATGTGTGAGAATAAACTCACCTTTGTATCGATCGATCAGTGCGCGTTGCTTCATTTAATTTTAAACAGCTGTTTAAAATTAAGTGAAAGATCAGATTGCTTCTGGTCCTGTCTGACATTGCTCAGCAGCATATTATCCGTTGTCACGATCCCGTTGGATTCGGTTTCATGTAACTCTCAAATACGTGATTAACAACTTAATCATCGTCTAAATCCTTTCTCCTACCTTGACATATCACAAGAGCCTGGTAAGCCCATGTTTTTACGCGTCTAACCATTTCCTTGAGATCATGTGGTTTCCTTCTTCAATCGCTGCTCCGTCACCAACGCAAGAAAAACACCCCCACTGACTTCACCAACTTCTTGCATAAAAACCTGCTGATGCATTTGTTCTTTGATCCCAACTTTCCCTCCTAGCGTTACCCTTTTTTTTCTTATATATAGAAGGCCCTACTTTGTTGCTCTTCCATCACCCAATAGCTTTGTACACCACTACCGTAAGCCATCTTTGTTGCTTCCCATCACCCTTCTTCACACTTTAACACATATACTCCCTTTACCACGTTCTTACCTTCACAGCGCCACATATTCATCAAACTCCACTGTCTTCTTTTCTCCACCGACCTCAGTGACGCCCCGACTCCCACCTTACACGGCAAGCTCCTTACTTCCCCATCGAACGCAACATGTACCCACTCCACCGCATTTGTTCCAGTATTATTCCCAGCATCCATGTCATTTCCGCCACCCACTGATCCGAAGTCCACCGACCAAGATCACCGCAGCACCCTAAGCCGACCGGAACATTTGCCTTCCTCCTGTGCAAGAACAAGCTCCGACGGCAGCACCTCACCGATTCAAGTAGTCCACCGTTGTTTCTTCGAACCCAACATCCATGAATTTGTTTTTGACTTACTGGAGTTTTCCTTTTTTTTTTTTTTTTATAAAGTTTTGTATTTTGGAAGTGGTGCGGTTTTATTCTCTTTGTTGAAACAAACGAGATGGAGACTTTAATGTTTTGATTTGCTCAAAGGAACGAGGCTGGTGCATGTATATTTATAGTAGAAAAATGAGAAGATAGGAACAACGTCGCTCTCAGTCGCTCTCACTACGTACAATTAGGCAGCTTCACCATGTGCATGGTTATCAATTGGTGGCCCTGGCTTGATGAAGACTACACGGCAGGATAAAATAGAAAGCATGTTGTTTCATGCAGCAGAGGTAGGAGTTAGCTTAGGTATGTACATTAGCATGTTCGAAATATTTTCGAAAAGAAAGTTAATTAGAGTGTTTCCATGTCAGTGTTCTTTCATGTTTCCAGGCTATGTGATGTTCCTTTAGAGTTTGGCAGGTCTGTCATACATAGTTTTCTTTTGCAATACACTGATCACTCTAGGCTTAGGGCTGCTGCTGTTATATCAAAAGAAAAGAGGAAAAGATGGAATAGGTTATAGCTGATGGATGGGTTCGCTCCATGTATTTTCACTTCAGTTTAGACATGGCGATGGTAGGATTGCAGTGTTCACATTAGAGCTTAGGGTAGTATGTGGGTAGGCTTTAGATTAACTAGATGGAAAAATAGAGGAGCTGTCCCTTGCATGCAGTTATAATTTCAGATGAAAGAAAGATGGGACAGATGTTTTCATTTCATAGTTGTGTTTTGCACGGTGGGTAGACTGAATGATGTTCATTTAGCACGGCAGTGTGCTTTCAGTTCATAGCTGGTGATGTACTGGAGCGCCTGTGACTTTCTTTCATTGGCTGGTGATATTTGGGCAATGTAAATTTGAGTAGGTTCATAGCTAGGTTGACGTCAAAAGCACATGCTATGTGGTTGAATTTAGATAGAGGTCTGCATATGGAAAAGGGAGTGGCATGTGCGAGGTCACTCCTAAAGGGAAAGGTGGCTATCCTCTCAATACACTGCATAAATGAAGCGACTTTGCATGCACAGCTAGGAAGATTTAGTCTGCTACTTCTATTTTTAGGTTGGCCGTACTTCAGAGAAACAAAAGTTGAATTTGTGACTTGCGGAAACATTTAGAGTAGGCTGTCTTATTTTACATCAACATGATAGCAACATGTATTTTTCAACTGGCGTAGGCAGTATCAGTATTAGGTAGAACTCAGGTAAGGTTTTATTTACGTTTAAGCTACCCTACCGTTATTTACGTCGTCCGTATATGCTATCGACAAAAATAAAAATACCGTTGTGCTCAGTAGTGTGCCACGATCACGAATATATAATAATATCGGTCGCTTGACTTATATTGTGATACCTCAAAATATTGTCACAGGATGCAAAATACTCCAAATAAAAATTTGTTTATTTTACGAAATAAAAATTACAGTAAAATTCTAAAAATTAAATTATAACTACGCCTCAAATGACTTATCCAAATTTGAAGCCAATATTTAATTATATCAAATAATCCGTTACGGCGTATAAACGATTTCACAACGACTATTTCAAAAATTGATTTGGACGTAAAATAAAATGTACAATACGAAAATTCGATTTTTCTCCTCCATTAGAAAAATATTGTCAACTAGATTCAGACGCTTCTTGTTTCGCTGAAATCCGACTTAAAATGGATTCGGTATGATCAATTGAAGTTGAAATTCAATTTTACGAACTACCGCGCTGTTTCTAATTCTTTTTATATTAAATATAAATATAAACGTTCATTCATCGTTAAATAAATGAATTCGATATTAAATTCTGTAAATAATTCAAATATAATATTTAAATAAATTTAAATATTCGAATCAAATAGCTGAAAAACCCGGGTCGTTACATTCTTCCCCCCTTAAATAAATTTCGTCCTCGAAATTGCTAGGTAAAAAGAATGCTCTGAACTTGATTATTTCCAAAATAATTCTTTTAAAGTATTATCAAAATATTTTCTAAATTTCAAAAATTTACGAAAAATTCGCCAGCACCTCTTCGGTATTGTTCGATCCAAACAACTACAAATGGCGCTCTCAGCCTCTCATATTGATCCAAAGAAAATAAAGCCATGCGGCTACCCATCTTGGGTATAAATTCAAATGCCCAAACAATAATATTAAGGTTTACCTTTTTGTCGGGCAACTCCAATGCTCGAATCACGAAGTTTGGCAACTAACATCTCTTCCATTTTCAACCTGTACTTCAATCTCCGTGATCAAGTCAATTATCATAGCCTTCTGGCAGTCTGCCCTTTACTCAGCTTCCAATTCAAAAACTGATACCAGTTATATCATATAATTCCATTTCCAAACGTTCTTACAAAATTCCAGGATTATAATTCCAATTCGAGTTTAAGGTTCAAATTTAAGCCTTTTGATTTTATATCTTATCCGAATTCGGATTGGTTATTTCTAATCATCTCAATTATAATCTTGTTCAATCATAACCACCACCAACATATTATAATCATTCAAAGATATATACTTTTATATCAAAATATATTTTGGGTAAAATTATTTCGTTTACCCAGCTTTTAAAACAATATCGTGTCGAATAACTCTGCACAAGAGTTTAGAAATACCTATCGATATAGTTTGCATTACCGTATCGACCAGAATTTATAAACCACTCGACAAACCAATCAACACAATATAAAACCATTTTTATATAATCCACAAATACGCTCTCTCGTATATATACACTCAACTCGATCTAGGGTATTACTAACCCAATCTCTATCGAGTTACACCACAGAGCCAAGGTTATTCCTAAACCATTGCTCTGATACCAACTGTAGCGACCCGGGAATTTCGACACTAGAATCCAGACACTAACACGTCCCGTGTCCAAACTCAAGCATCGGAAAACCCAGAAAGCTAATAGAAAGAAGCTAGAGGGTGAGAGAAGAAAGAAAGAAATATTAGAATAGAAGAATAAGAAGATCAGAGTCTCACAGCGGAATGGGCAAAATATAATAATCAATAATACTTTATCAAAGAATTGATATCACCACATCAGAATATACATTCAGATCAATACAACACACAGCGGAAATAAACTAATACCAGTATATATATGGAATACGTCTCGACTTCAACTCCTTCTTCTGAAGCTCCAGGCGATACCTAACCTGATAATGTACTCGGTCTGACCCGAGCACATTTGATTTAAAACAAAATTCACCCAGGTCAGTCTGAAATACTTTCAGTGATAAATTCATACAGCAACCAACTTGTTTAACTTTGAAATCCTTTTTGAAAGAAAAGGATAATAGTAAGACCAGTCCACACATAAACACGAACGGTTTTTACCTTACTATAACCCAAATCGTTTTGAAATCAATATCTTCTTCTGATATTATCATAGTGTCTAAATACAAGTAAATAGAATTTAGCAGAACGCTTGCATCTCACGCTCCACATATATAGTATACAATCAAAACCGCAGGCGCTTATTGGAGATTGGTTTTCCAACTATGACAAGGTATGGGACCACCTGCCGCTAGTGTATCTCTAGAGACGAATACACTGGGTTCAACAAGAACGTCTTGCAACCCGGCCCACACATGACCGACCACTCATTTCTCTTGAGTGTATCGAATGTATTGTCACTTCACGGCTTTTTGTCGCGACCACCGTGCTTCCCCGGGAGATACAGAAATGAAAGAAGTAACAAATAGGAACATTCTCTAGATGGTGACAATACACCCTAATGGGTGCGACCCACATAGCCATGCTGCCTGCCCGATTTTTGTCATTCCCCGGTTGATGAGGCTTGAGGCTATAATCGACTTTTGAAACTTCTGGCCACTATTCACATCGTCCATACACGTCATCCAGGTACAGGATGAACCGAAGGCACCCTCCTACTGCATCCAATACAGGAATCACCCCATGGATCAGTAGCGAGTAGTCCTTGCCATCCGTAGATCCCAATCACGACAGAATCATCGTTAACTCTGGGGATCAGCCAAAGATATTTAACAATAGTTCTTCCGCTCATGGAGACTTACGGTCTTCAATTGCTCCATCTCGATCAGCATCTTCGACGCATTCGTATTTATTGGTCAGAATGGTTTTCGAATATAAATTCGATCCCGGTCTTTCCGTACCAATAACGTTGGGTCAGATTTTGATAGTTGGTTATTTAACTATCAAAATAAACAACCATAAAAATAACCAGATCCATTGGTTTATACACAGCATCACTTGGCCCTTATAATATATCAGTTTTCATATATTAGTATTCTCGAATCCCTTTACAATTCCCTTTTATATATTCCCAACATTTCAAATAACGTTACGTTATTATTTCTCAAAACATCTTCACCATTACGACTAATATTATCCTTCGCTAATCCTGAAGTCGTTCAAGTTGGGGTATTTTAATTACCTCTCAGACCTTGATCAACAACGTTCTTATCGAAAGACAGATATCAGTTGTAATACAAAAATCGATACAACAAATCACAATTTTATTTCCATGTTGATGAAATACCATTTCCTCTTTAAAACAATGGTCCTATATCACATCTTTATAACTTATCTCATTTCACTACTCTAGTTCAACTCGGGTTTTATAACCTCGTCTATTTTGGATAAAATCCCAATATAATTCAATAAGAATTGAATTAAAACTTCAGTTTCACATTATAGGTACCAAATCGCTTAATCTACTATCAACACGGCTTTAAACTTCACAACATTCCTTACTATATTTAACATTCCAAAGTATCACTTTGGTTATTTTTAAATGACAAATAATCAAGTGTCAACATTTATTAAAAGAAGCTGGTTTCGTTACCATTAACTATGAACTAATTCAATAACAAGTTCAGCTAACGCCGTTAACTTGTTTTTCTCTAAAACATGACTAACTCGTTAGTCAATCATTATCAATCTCGCCATTTAAATTAATTAAAAATTAATTAATCTAAATAATTCTATTTACTTATTAAATCAATACCAATATAAGCCCACCCATTCTAATTTTTACGTTAATTCTAATCACTTGAATTAGCTAAATAAGATCATTTTTCATAATTACTTAATAAGCACGTGCTCCGCGCACGGTAAATTTTGTTAACCCAATCAACGTATTCATGTGGTTGGTTTATTTTCTTTTTAGAACTTTATTTAAAATAATATATTTTAAAAATCTATATTGGTTTTAAAATAATTTCATAACTCTTTTTCTAGCGATTCACTTGACGGTGAATCGGAATTTATAAAACAGTGCATATTTGAGCCATCTGCTATTTACTTATTGACCATGCTATTTACTGATTCAAAACCCAACCACATTCAATGATCAATAGGGTTTAAAGTCAACAGGTTTGAACAGTTCATAAAATATGAAATAACAGCATAATAAATATTTGAGGAACCGGTTTGGTTCCTCCCACCTGTTCTTCCCTGCATCACGGACCATTAAAATATTTCATATCAGTACATAGAAATATTTTAGCAACGATAATATAATTAACGTCAATCGTTAAAGCAACCATAGGCATCCAAGGCAACCAATCAACCAATTAAATTATATGAATTTAACACATCCAAGTATTTCAGAAATGTGTGAGAATAAACTCACCTTTGTATCGATCGATCAGTGCGCGTTGCTTCATTTAATTTTAAACAGCTGTTTAAAATTAAGTGAAAGATCAGATTGCTTCTGGTCCTGTCTGACATTGCTCAGCAGCATATTATCCGTTGTCACGATCCCGTTGGATTCGGTTTCATGTAACTCTCAAATACGTGATTAACAACTTAATCATCGTCTAAATCCTTTCTCCTACCTTGACATATCACAAGAGCCTGGTAAGCCCATGTTTTTACGCGTCTAACCATTTCCTTGAGATCATGTGGTTTCCTTCTTCAATCGCTGCTCCGTCACCAACGCAAGAAAAACACCCCCACTGACTTCACCAACTTCTTGCATAAAAACCTGCTGATGCATTTGTTCTTTGATCCCAACTTTCCCTCCTAGCGTTACCCTTTTTTTTCTTATATATAGAAGGCCCTACTTTGTTGCTCTTCCATCACCCAATAGCTTTGTACACCACTACCGTAAGCCATCTTTGTTGCTTCCCATCACCCTTCTTCACACTTTAACACATATACTCCCTTTACCACGTTCTTACCTTCACAGCGCCACATATTCATCAAACTCCACTGTCTTCTTTTCTCCACCGACCTCAGTGATGCCCCGACTCCCACCTTACACGGCAAGCTCCTTACTTCCCCATCGAACGCAACATGTACCCACTCCACCGCATTTGTTCCAGTATTATTCCCAGCATCCATGTCATTTCCGCCACCCACTGATCCGAAGTCCACCGACCAAGATCACCGCAGCACCCTAAGCCGACCGGAACATTTGCCTTCCTCCTGTGCAAGAACAAGCTCCGACGGCAGCACCTCACCGATTCAAGTAGTCCACCGTTGTTTCTTCGAACCCAACATCCATGAATTTGTTTTTGACTTACTGGAGTTTTCCTTTTTTTTTTTTTTTTTTTTATAAAGTTTTGTATTTTGGAAGTGGTGCGGTTTTATTCTCTTTGTTGAAACAAACGAGATGGAGACTTTAATGTTTTGATTTGCTCAAAGGAACGAGGCTGGTGCATGTATATTTATAGTAGAAAAATGAGAAGATAGGAACAACGTCGCTCTCAGTCGCTCTCACTACGTACAATTAGGCAGCTTCACCATGTGCATGGTTATCAATTGGTGGCCCTGGCTTGATGAAGACTACACGGCAGGATAAAATAGAAAGCATGTTGTTTCATGCAGCAGAGGTAGGAGTTAGCTTAGGTATGTACATTAGCATGTTCGAAATATTTTCGAAAAGAAAGTTAATTAGAGTGTTTCCATGTCAGTGTTCTTTCATGTTTCCAGGCTATGTGATGTTCCTTTAGAGTTTGGCAGGTCTGTCATACATAGTTTTCTTTTGCAATACACTGATCACTCTAGGCTTAGGGCTGCTGCTGTTATATCAAAAGAAAAGAGGAAAAGATGGAATAGGTTATAGCTGATGGATGGGTTCGCTCCATGTATTTTCACTTCAGTTTAGACATGGCGATGGTAGGATTGCAGTGTTCACATTAGAGCTTAGGGTAGTATGTGGGTAGGCTTTAGATTAACTAGATGGAAAAATAGAGGAGCTGTCCCTTGCATGCAGTTATAATTTCAGATGAAAGAAAGATGGGACAGATGTTTTCATTTCATAGTTGTGTTTTGCACGGTGGGTAGACTGAATGATGTTCATTTAGCACGGCAGTGTGCTTTCAGTTCATAGCTGGTGATGTACTGGAGCGCCTGTGACTTTCTTTCATTGGCTGGTGATATTTGGGCAATGTAAATTTGAGTAGGTTCATAGCTAGGTTGACGTCAAAAGCACATGCTATGTGGTTGAATTTAGATAGAGGTCTGCATATGGAAAAGGGAGTGGCATGCGCGAGGTCACTCCTAAAGGGAAAGGTGGCTATCCTCTCAATACACTGCATAAATGAAGCGACTTTGCATGCACAGCTAGGAAGATTTAGTCTGCTACTTCTATTTTTAGGTTGGCCGTACTTCAGAGAAACAAAAGTTGAATTTGTGACTTGCGGAAACATTTAGAGTAGGCTGTCTTATTTTACATCAACAGGATAGCAACATGTATTTTTCAACTGGCGTAGGCAGTATCAGTATTAGGTAGAACTCAGGTAAGGTTTTATTTACGTTTAAGCTACCCTACCGTTATTTACGTCGTCCGTATATGCTATCGACAAAAATAAAAATACCGTTGTGCTCAGTAGTGTGCCACGATCACGAATATATAATAATATCGGTCGCTTGACTTATATTGTGATACCTCAAAATATTGTCACAGGATGCAAAATACTCCAAATAAAAATTTGTTTATTTTACGAAATAAAAATTACAGTAAAATTCTAAAAATTAAATTATAACTACGCCTCAAATGACTTATCCAAATTTGAAGCCAATATTTAATTATATCAAATAATCCGTTACGGCGTATAAACGATTTCACAACGACTATTTCAAAAATTGATTTGGACGTAAAATAAAATGTACAATACGAAAATTCGATTTTTCTCCTCCATTAGAAAAATATTGTCAACTAGATTCAGACGCTTCTTGTTTCGCTGAAATCCGACTTAAAATGGATTCGGTATGATCAATTGAAGTTGAAATTCAATTTTACGAACTACCGCGCTGTTTCTAATTCTTTTTATATTAAATATAAATATAAACGTTCATTCATCGTTAAATAAATGAATTCGATATTAAATTCTGTAAATAATTCAAATATAATATTTAAATAAATTTAAATATTCGAATCAAATAGCTGAAAAACCCGGGTCGTTACATTTTGTTAAAATAGGAAGCAAATTAAGATTTAATAAGATATCGATTAAAAGGCATACCGTCCATATTATTAGTAGCGAATGCACTTGGAATTTGTATAGTTAAAGTCCTACTAAAACCCTGCATTATCCTCGTTATAATACGTACCACTCTTTGACCGCTTCATCATTAGTGTCATTAAACACTAAATCTGCTTTAAGTTGTTGTGTACTCCGTCATGCCTGTTAAATTAAGGTTTTTAACAACCACATTTTAGCAATGTTAATAATTGATTTGACTATACTCTTGTATCATCAAAGTTGTAGTAAATAACTAATTTTAAAACATCAATGTTTATTATAAGTAAGAATTTATCGTAGTCACCAAATTTGGATTGCATATACATATATTTTACGGTTTTATTATGTAAGATTAAGCCATATTTCTTTTACCTACACAAATATTGTCAAAATTAGAATAAAATTATTATTGAATACTTGAATTTATATATAATAAAGCTTTTACACCTTTTTTTTATTTTCTATTATATATACATTGTACCTTCATTATGACTTTTTGCACATCTACTGCTTCACTAAGTAATTTAACAATATAACTTAGTATAGATTCATTTCATGGATGGGTAGGTTGGAAGGATCAAACAAACCACACACTCGACGGGGAAATTCCTCAATCATGCTTTTGGTACAAGGATTTGAGGTTGTGGTTTGAACATCGAGGAGGGTATGATCACTGTCAACTTCATTATTCGTTGCCATGTCAGCTTGCATGGAGATTGTATGTTTTACTAGTGTCCAAATTTTGGAAGATATTTGTTAAAAGCTCTTGATCCAATATGGGTGATTCTCTCCATCTTTGCATGAATTCGTCCATCTCTCTCCTGTATGTTGTGTATGCTAGGTTTTCTCGTATGTTGTTAAGGACGAATGCTGGTTTGGATTTGCGAAGTCTCACATTGGGAAATAAATTAGAGAAGTGACACATAAATATGAATTGATAGACATGTAACATCAAACGATTTCTTTGTTACAACAAAGAGTGCACCAACTTGTATGCATGCATCGTGCGCTGAAGTAACAGGGAGTTTCGATCCGACCGTCATAACATAACAGTGTACCCCATATGTCCGTTTAGATTCTGTGTGAAAGTCGTTTCCAAAATGATTGGACTAGATGAACTGAGACGGGGGCACTTGAATTTAGCAATAGAGAAACATGCTCCTCTATTTCGACAAAATTCCACGTAATTAATGGTAATAGCAAAAGGAAGTATAAGTTTTGTAATCATTTATCACAAATTATGAACTCTTTTGAATAAAACCATGATATACCATGGCTCTGGTCATCGTCCATTGGTTTTTTTTCCCGCTAGCATCGTTTTGACATAGTTTTTGGTCAAAACCTACCAAATTTTGCAATTCATACTCTATCTACCAAATTTTGCTCAAAACCTACCAGATTAAGCAACACAAGATTCCGCCTACATGTGTCATGTTGCAAATTCAATTACAAAATTCCTTCCTTTTCGTCGTAAGAACAAACTGTTATTTTCCTTGCTTCTTTCAACTTGTATAAAACAAAATTAACATTTCGCTTTCCCAAGTTTCAAGGTCAAAAATATATACATAATTATACAAATTCAATTACAAATCAATAGTATGATTTTTGATAAGAACTAATTTGGACATATACTTGATAAAATATCATATAGATCAAGAGAAAAATGAGCGAACAGCAGCCCAAAAAATAAAATTTTAAAAAGTAGAAACGCCATATTTTCATTCCATTGGACTAGATCACTCTCTTACAAAACGACACTCGTAATTACAAGAACATCAAAGTACCATTAATCACCAATTTAAAACATCATTAACAAGCTTAATTTGATCCTCAAGGTACCTATTAACAAGAGACGCCCCCCGCTCTTCAGATTTCTTCTCTTCTTCAGCTCCCTCCATCGGATCCCTTCTGCAAATCTCCTCTTCTCCCTCGATTTTCTCGTACTTTTGCAGGCGGATGCAAATGAAAATCACCAAGATTAGAGGGAGCGAAGCGCAGAAAAGAGGAACGAGAATCGGAGAACAAAGCAAAAGAAGTAGCAGAGATTTTTTTGGAAGCATTTTTTTTTCTTTCTGGATTATTCTTCCATGTTCTTCTCCTCTCTTCGGTATCGCTTTTACTTGTTTATTACTTTGCTTCTTCTTTGGATTTCGGTTGCTTATTGCTCTTCCTCCCCCACTTCTTTTTATTTTTTATTTATTTTCTTGACATGTTCGTGGAGCGTTTTGTTGGTTTTAGATTTGGGTTGAAGTGATATTTGGTTTCTGTTGATTTAGAATTTTTTTTTTTTGCGCTTTCGGTGCGTTTCAACTGGTTATGTAATTGTAAATTGTAACGTGGCCACTCAATAATCATGTCCTACTCAGCTTTGGATAACGACCATTATTTGAATTCATTAACTAATTTATTGTTTTTATCCTTTCTTTAGGCGTGGCTTATTTCAATGAGCATGTATAGATCATGCAGAATGAAGATGCAGAACCTAATAAGGAAGATGCAAAATGAGTAGATCATTCAAATAAAATTCCACACGTGTATATTGTAAAAGGTGATTAATTGAAAAAACAAATTTCATACACAAAACAATTTATTTTTTATTTTCCATCTTTTATGAAATAACAAAAATGCGGTAAACAATTAATCATTTTGTCATTTCTACACCATCTCAGTTGTTCCCTTCTATATTTCTTTCATTCCATTCTTCATTTAACTGGTTTTTTTTCTAATATTTTGTAATGAGGGTTGAAAAGTCAAATCATAAACATAAAATAAATAAATGTCAAGTGAGTTTTTTAAATGCTTTTGTCACCTTCAATAGAAGTGAAATAATGCATGTTTAACAAAGTAATACATTGATGGTTTGAAATTCATCGAGATTTGCAAAGACATTCATATATAAACGGTAATAAAATAGTTGATTACAGACGGAAGGTCTTAATTGACAGTCTCATCCGCTATAACATCGTTGCTTGTGATTTTTTAAGTAATGTCAAATGATATTTTGCAACAGAAAAAAAGAGAGTCATTTTGAAAGTCACTTGGCTTAAATATTATGTAACTTGGAGTTACGAGTGATACATCTATTTAAATTCGCGTTTGTTTTCTTTTCACCTGGTTAATTAAACAACAAACATTCACAATCCAATATTTTCTTTTATTGCCACCGATTAAACCAAAAATACATTAAATTTAGCATTCAAGAGTCATATCCATGATATTAATTAAAACGAATGTTATATGTGATAATATACATGCTTTGCGCATGAATATTATTTTGAGAAACTGTGATTCAGAAGAAATGGTTTATACAAAATTTTGGTTATATTTTTGTGGAATTATGTTAATTAGTTTGAATTTTTGTTTCTAGTTTGTGATATCTCAAATATTTTTATTTGTTTCAAATTTCGTTTGTTATTAATTAATAAAAAAAATGTTGTAAAAAATATTTATTTGTTGCATCTTATTTACAAGTGATATTAAGATTCATTAAAAAAAAATCATAACAAGAAGACATATATAACAACAGGAGGAGAAAAACAGTCTTTCTTCAATGACTCGCAAAAATAGTACAACAGTGCTAAACATACAACTCTGACTGCGGAACAAAACTAAGCACGGAACAAAAATCACCAAAATGGGAAAAAGGCCAACACAAAAATGGAAAAATAAAAAAAAAGCCTCTAAACCAGGAATATAGTGACAATCCAAGCACTACCACCCAAGAGAAGAAAAGAGCCACTCTAGATCAAAGTAAATCCAAGGTCCAAAAGAGCTTCCTATGTCGTCTTCTACCTGGGAAGCCAACCTAGAAACTCTACTGAACCACAACCCCAAATCTAACTTTACCAACCTGCCTACCATGCTGACGCTAATGACTGCAACATGGAACCTTCCAAGCTAAAAAATCAACACCATCCGCTACCAACAAAAGACCATCCAAAGCCAAAAGCAAGAACCTAAAAAAAAAAAAAAAAAAAAAAAAAAAAAAGGAAAAGGAAATGGAAAAAACATAAACACACTCAACTTACTCCATCACGGGGACGAGAGCTCCTAGTAATAGAAAAAACACATGCCAAAGACAAGGACCGAGACAGAGGTTGCCTGTGAAAGGCCTACCTCTGAAAGAGAAAAATACATCATCCGAAACCCTACGAATAATGGAAGACGAAAGCACAGGGATTCATCGAACACCACCTTGTTTCAAGAACACCACAGATACTAGTAGATGAGACAAGAAATCAACCTAAAAAGAATCGATCTAAGATCTTTTCCATGCCCCTAGTCCGCTAGGCACTAAGATGGTTCATCAGAGAAGGTAGGCCTAAGTGTGTTGCCGACTCTAATAAGCCGACATGGCAACACCGACAACGAGACACGAAAGGGATGGCTATCCTCATAAGGTTAACATCCAGAGGGAGACCCTCATGAAGGATTTTCCACATAACAATAGAGACATTCAGAGGAATGTGCTTGTCCCAAATGAAAGGAAAACCTGAGATTCCAGCTATCGGAATTTTAGCAGAATTCCTAGCAGCCATAAGGGTGAACAGGCCTCCATTCCAGTGAAAGCCGCGGTCGTGGGTGTTCAAGAAAGCCTTAACTGACTGCATCCAATTCCACGTCTCACCAGCATAAGACGGGTCCTACAAAAGTCCGAAGGTAATAAGCACTTGTATTTAGCATGAAGAAACGAAGCCATTAGGGAGTTGTTTGCTCGAAACCAAGCCCAAAGCTTACAGGCATATGCCTTGCAGACATCCATAGGATTCCGGAAACCTAGACACCCTCTCCTGAAGTGATAGAGAGTTACCAAGCAAACCCACCGATGTCTCTTAGCGTCTCCTTTCTTTCCACGGAAAATAGACGATGTCAAGGAATGATAGGAACGAAAGAAAGACAAAGTAGGCGTCATGGTTGCAAAAACATGAGACCTAAGAGAATCAAGCATTGACATGATGAGGACAAGCGTCCCAGCTTGGGAGATGAGAGTCGAGTTCCATATAATGATTTCCCCTTGCTTTGTCAATTAAGGGGTTGAATAATGCATTGAGCTTGTGTCCCCGATAAAGAACGATGCCAAGATAAAAAAAGAGGGAGGGAGGCAACTCAAAAACCGTAGAAGAACTTGATCCACGAGATCCTTCTGTGGTCCATTTCTTTTGCAAGAACGAAGCATCTCTTCGATGCATTGATCAGTTGCCCCGAACACTGTTCGTAAAGGTGAAGGAAAGATAGGAGCCGGCAGATGGATCACTAATTCCCATTAGAGAAAATAATGATATCATCTACAAAGGAAGAAAAGGAGACCACAAGGCATTCACTTGGAATACCAAAGAGATGAACCTGCCCTAAAATAGTTAGCGAATGCACCCCTCAAAGAGAGCCTCAACATCGATGATAAAAAGCGTTAGAGAAAGGGAATTGCCCTAAAGAAGTCCCCTCCCTGATGGAAAATATCCTTTTGTCACTCTGTTGATAAGAACCGAAAACCAACGTTCGAAATTAGTCTCCAAATAAGATCAATTAAAGGCTTAGGAAAACCAAAAGATCAGATAATCTGAATGATAAAGAACCACGACATGTGGTTATAAGCTTTAGCCATATCAAGCTTAATCACCACATGGAACCTTGGGTCTTTTATTTGATCTAAGAGATAAGTTCTTGGACTAGAAGGACCTTGTCCATGATTAGGCGGCCTTTGACAAAACCTGTCTGAGATGAGGAAATTAAACGGTCAAGGATAAGCGCTAGCCTGAAAGACAAAATCTTGGAAATGACCTTGTTCGAGAAGTTATAAAGGCTAATTGGTCTGAAATCAGAGCAAAAACGTAGGTTCTCCCACTTAGGGATGAGCACCAGATTAGTGGAAGTCCACTCCTTAGGGAGCAAATGGCCGGAGAAAAAAGATTGAATCGCTAGGGAGAAGTCTTGATGAATGACAATCCGGGCACAACGGTAGAAATCCCCATTGAAGCCGTTCGGCCCGCTCGCGTTGTCCTTGCTTAAAGAGAAAACTTAAGTACGAATCTCCTTCAGCGAGGGATGCAAAGAGAAGGGGCCTCCGAAGGAAGGACCAAATGAGGGACAAAGGACATGAGACCCAGGATCCGCTTTGTCAATGAAGGGATCAACAGAAAGGATTGAAAATGGGAATGATGGTCTTTGCTACCTCAGAGGGAGATATAGCCAAAGGAAGGTCAGGACGGAGAATCTAGAGGATAGAAAGGATATTATTCTTCTTTGTTAAAATAGTGGAAGAATTTCGAGTTGGATTTGCCATCAACAACCCACTTGATCCTTGCTTTCTGACGAAGGAAAACATACTCAATGTTCAATTCAAAGCTGAAGGAAATTTAGCTAGGAACAATTCCTCCTTGTTTAGAGCCGAAGGATCGACATCATAAGAAGCTCCATCCAAGACGAAAGCATATTCCGCCGAGTGAACTCTATCAAAGACATTCTTAAACACCTAAGTGCTCTATATCTTTAGACAGGATTTAAGATGCTTGAGTTTAAGGTAGAAAACTGCTGTAGGACTACCTATTGCAGGAATATACCACGAGTGATCCACTAATGGAAGAAAAGAGTGATGGTACTTCCATATGGATTGAAAATGGAACGAAGAAGGCACATGTAAAGAGAGGGGAGTACTTCAGAATCATAGGGGATTGATCCGAGTTCATGCGATGAAGATGTTCAACTGAGAGCGACAAAGGAAGGCCAAACCAACCCTCTGATCCGCATACCTGGTCAATATGAGAAAGGATCCTCTGGGATCTTCTTGGTTGTTACACCAAGCAAAAGTTGAACTAACAAAAGATACCTCAGAAAAGCCAGATTGAATAATGAAGGAATAGAAATCCTTCACTGTCGCGCAATTGATAGAAGAACCACCACGTTTTTCGACTTGGCATGACACATCATTGAAATATCCTCATATAACAGAAGAGCCATAGCTGTGCATGAAAAGGGACATAATATCATGCCACAAACCCAGGCGTTCGATGCGATCACATATCGTGTAAACTACTGAAAAAGAAAAGGAGAAGGGGAAAAAGGAAGCGAGCACTCTACCGACAGAAGTTGATCCGAGTCGAAGACAAGACGCATAAACACGTCTTTGGACCAAAGTATCCAAATCTTAGTGGATACTTGAGAACGACTCCACCAAAGTTCAGGAGGAGGACGATATCGAAAGCACCTCCAATCCCATAAAGGGTTCTTGAAGAGCCACCAAGAAAATATATTGTTTCTTGACAATATGCTTTATACGTGAAAGAGAGGCGTCGTTCCCAACACCCCGGATATTCCAGAACGAACAGTTCTCCATTCCAGAAATATACACAGATGATTGACAAGGTTTGAAAGGAAAATAAGAACGTAAAGAAATAAAAACATAGAAGATAATGGGCACGACAAGTAGACCTAACTATCTTCTGGACCGCTACGAGAGAACGAGTGTTAATGGTGAGAGGAGTATGAGGCTATCGCTGAGAACTCCTACGAGAAAAAAGGGAAGCAAAGCTAGCACGATTACAGGGAATAGGTCCCTCAATGGACGCTAAAGAGGATGACCTACTAGCACCCGACGAAAGGTCGTCTCGTCTAGATGAATCTTGGTTATCTAACCTACAAGAATGTGAGTTCCTAGCAAGATGAGCCAAATGAGCTTTAGTGCCCCTATTCTCTTCTAAATTAAGAAGAGCAATAGAATGAGAATAAAGCGGAGGATCAAAGGGGGAGGGAGATGTCGAAATGTCAAAATATGACGTCATAGCTCGACATGAGGATTCCATTATTGCAAAACTTTCATCAAATTGACAATCCTACCTGTAAGTGGACACCCTGCTATCAGACATGCCATTAAAGTAGGAGGCAAAAACCCTATGGACCAACTAAGGGTACAAACACAACATTGAAGGCCCCGCATCGGTTGACGACATATAGAAAACAATAGAAATGTTATCTATGCATCATCGAACATTGGAGGAGAGCCAAACCACCCAAAGCATGCGCGAGACAGGCCAACACAACACCAGAAACTAAGTACAACAAAACGATGCCACAACCAAGCCATCGATTGACGTGGTGTGGGAAAGAGGGAAACCTCGAGCTAGAAGAAACCACAGAACCTCTCCGTTGCAAAAATCGATAAGAGAAGTAACACGAAACCAGCCAGTGGCTGCGCCAACTCCCAGCGACACAAGGAAGAACGACAACCTTCTAAAAATACACGACAACCAAATAAAAACATGGACAGTCCAGAACAGAAACACTGCCCAAGAGCTGGGCCGAACAGGCCGCACGACAGATGGCCTGTAATGAAAGAAAACACTCCAATTTCTGAAACACAACATGACAACAAAAATAGAGAGAACACCGCCATCAAGACAAAGCGATGAAGATGGGAACGAAGGATGCAGTTCATGAAAAGACATGCACTCAGGGGAAACCCCAACGTCTAAGGCACAAACCAGGCCCTGCTCAAATAAAAATGACAAACCAAAGACATAGAAGAAACGTCAAACAACCTAACACAAACCCCCATAGAAAAGGGCACAACACCAACCACCATAAACGGCAATCCCAAACCACAAAAACCACCAACAAAAAGGGACCACAACAAGAAACGCAAATGTAAGGAAGCATAGAGATAACCATAACAGAGAGAGTAAGGCAAAACCTTAAAAAAGGATGAAAATGCACAAGATCGCGCAATCCAACCAAGGTATAACTCATCCCCATAACTAAAGAACAATCAATAGATGCCTCGCCAGTTGAAACAATCA
Organism: Allium sativum; assembly: GCA_030737875.1. NCBI lineage: Eukaryota > Viridiplantae > Streptophyta > Magnoliopsida > Asparagales > Amaryllidaceae > Allium > Allium sativum. Next base: position 465,370,236 of record CM060922.1, read on the forward strand.
CTGGCTGCATCTATTGAGAAGTGACACCCCACTTCGCTGATAGACTCGAATGAGAAGAAGCCAACCAACATATATAAAGACTACCCTTAAGCTAGCTACGGCCAAGATGATGCGAAGTGGGCAGATCCCCCAAACCTGCTCCAATAGCAATCTCATCCGAAACCTCGTCAAAACTAAGCGGGGGAAAATTATTGCTAGTTTCAAGGGGGCAGTGCACAGGAGATTACACCGCCATTTGCAGCCTCCAACACGACTACCTTACTCGAGCGAGTCCGCGAAGAGGGGGTAAACATTTGACATGACAAGCAGGCCTTTGAGCATCTCGCCCGCCGACCAAGAGAACACTACCTAACCTGAGAAGAAGAACTAAGCGCTAGCCACTCCTCTTGCAACGGAAAGTAACAAGAAATACATTTCAGTAAAAATCGAATATGAGGCACTACCGTCCCCATCACCAACACCAGAAGTAGCCACTGACCCAACGAGCTACGGGAAAACACAAAAATCGGTTAGGCTTTGCTCAACCGACCGCACAGGCCTAACATCGGAGACAACCTCCGCAGAAAAAGATTTGCAGGGCCATAATTCCAAGAAAATCGTCTTCACCACTATAAAATGATAGCGGACCAGCACCGCATAATCTTCTTATGAAAACACCATAATCAGAACCAATCAGGTGCCAATCTGAGAAATCGAGACTGAAACGCCCACCGCCGAAGTCACAACCTCCACAATTAACCCAACAGAGGGACAACACCCACAAACAAGCCAATCACTCGAAAATCCCAAGCACCGGAGCCTATAAACATCAAATCCTAGAAAATCCTAAAGATAAATTACGTCAAAGAGGCAACACAGCTACATATAAGCAGTGACAAAAGAAACCAGAGGAAATACGAATAAAAAAGCAGTAGAACCGAAAAGAGAAGAAGAATGAGAAGAGAGGAGAACGCGACCATTGAAAGATCCATTAGTATTGTTTTTATTATTAGTATACATTTATCTGTACTTCCAATTTGTTATAGGGAGATTTTCATTTAAAAGACTTAATTGTTCAAAGTACTAAGTTTTAAATGCAATTTGCAGAAAAAGGATAAATGGATTTATCATTTTCATGTATAATCTAAAAAGATAAAGGAATTTATCCTTTTTCTTTAAAATTGTCTTCGAAACTTATTACTAAGAAGTGTTGTCCTTAAAACTAATTATCCTAAAAAAAGAAGTCATTCAACCTAATTTCCACTTGTAAAAGAGTTTTAATTGATAGGTTCATTTTTAGGTGGTATATAAAGTAAAAAAATGTAAAGACCCTTTAGAAAGTTCGCGAGCATATATCAATTGGTCAGGAACATTTAGCAACTATGGAACAAAGTTCTTTGAGGTCACGGGTTCGAGTTCTAGACTGCTAAGACATGTTACCCTTAAGTGTTGGAGTGGTTATCCTCTTAATGCCTTCAAAATCGGCGATGATTGATGCTTCCTGCTAGGTTGGCTTAAAGGGGGAGTGTCAAGTGCGGTGGCCTGTCTATATCCTTTAGCTTTACTCTTCCAATAAAGTAAAAAAACTTTCGCAGTTAGGCTAAATGTTCTTGGTTTCAAATCAAGTATTAAGAGAGATGACTGCACCCTATCAAGCGTAGTTTCCATTTAATTAAAACTCTTAGCAAACACGGTTTGTTACTGATACATCCTTCAGTGATGCACACTCGCATGATCTTCTGAAAACTACATATGTGGTTTTGGGTTACCTTTTTAAATCAAATTCAATTAAGGTATGAGTTATGTGCGGAAATTTCTTAGTGATACAGGGTTTCATGTCTTCAATCTACCTTAGATTTTTTCTTTTAGGTTACCATCTTTTTGCTAAGGATTTGCATGCTTCTGATCGATAATCATAGAGGATCTAAAGTTATTTGCTTAATATTATTCGATCTCTTGACCAAACAATATTTCGATAGATAATCTTAATTTGATGGTTATCACGGTAGAAAACCCGAAAAGACATCCAATGGAGTCCAAAAACCAAGTACAGACTGATTCAAAATATTAAAATGAAAATCATCTCAAAAATCACATGCCTAAATCCAACAAAGAGATGTGTCAGTAGCGGTCCAACCCTGTGGATCGGTATTGAACCATGGTACTTCATTGTTTTCGGTCCACCTTCCTCTTGTTGACAAGTCCTTGTCTCAGAAGCCCATTTTAAGTTCCATATTATTGGTCAAATGCAATTCTCTATCGACCTCCAAGATCGTATGAAATTGACAACTCCATTTCTTCATCGTTCATCACTTAGACTTAGAACAATCCTATAATGTTGCAAACAAGTTGAAAACCATGAAGCTAAGATGAGTTGCTTCATTTCAAAGAGTACAAACTGATCCATGAAAAAGTTTTATGACTCGGTATTGATTCATGGATTTGTATCGGTACAGATCCATCCTATTTACTAAGTTGATAATACCTTTTCTTGAGCAATCGCCAGGAGTTCATGGAGAACGTAGAAGAGAAGCGCAGAGCTTTTCTTAGCGACCTATAGCTACACATTTGAGTCTGGGTGATGATTTTCGAGAATCATTTACTTTCTTTCACTTCATATACAATTCTCTTGTAGTTTCAGGAATCCCTTCTAAATTATAGGAATTGTACCAGCAAGAACGATAATAAAATCACCATAATCATTAAATAGACACTGGCAATTCTTTACTGAACTATTATAAATATTTGTAACTTATTTTTACTTGTTTTCATTTATATCTTTTCACTTACATCCTCTACCCTTATTTCTTGAGTGTTGGTGACACTACTGACACTTACATTTTTATACGTTCACTAAGTGCTCTATTCTTAGGCTTTTTGAAACTATTGTTTGTCGTCAGATTGTTCAAGTCCCAAACATAGATTTTATTCGCTGCTCAGAGATTCAGGAGTATTGCGATGCCCCACTCCGAGACCAGTATTAACAAAATGTATTAACGAGTAATACCGTTTGTTAATACGAAAAAAATGGCTGGTTAGGAGCTACCATTTATAACCTTGTATTAAACAAGTATCAAATATGTCGATGTTTTCTTCCACGGATCATCATACTTAATTCACATCCAATGCAATACTATGATAACTACAAGATCAATTTAGAGCAAAACAGAATACATAAAATAATCACATGACACCAAAACATCATATATATATATATATATATATATATATATATATATATATATATATTGGAAATGGGTAACATATATAATCAGAAACAGTACAGACTTACGGTTAGCATACTAACCAGATTACAAATAAGCAAATTACAGACTGAAAGACATGAAAACGGTTAACAAGCTAACCGAATGACAAAAGCAAATTACAAGAAAAGCTCCATCTCGCTGAGCAATCTCCACTGCAACACCATCACCTCATCAACACAGCAATGCTCGCTGAGCACCGCCACAACACATCATAATATATATATATATATATATATTTATATAGACACGCATAAACACATCATGTACAATACACAGTACTACATACTAATGGTCATGTGAACAACCATATACATACACATAAAAATCCCCATGAAAGAATATGTACATAAATATGTCATGATATATCTACAAGACGAGTACAACAAAAACTATGCAATCCAAAAGAAGGGAACAGGATATCCATGAGAAGTATTGCTTAACATAAGCCAGAAGACCTAACCCGCAACTCGATCTGACCCGAATAATGAATACATGGGTCAGTTTAACTTGAACAAGAAACTCTTGAAATCTTCGATGGCTTCCCCCAAACCTTTTAATACTTCAACCTTCGATAACGGTCAACCACCTCCTCTTTCTGTCCATCCTTTAGCACCAAAGTCTCCAGTCTACTTTTTAGCGTCGTCACTGGACGTTGAGCCTATGGTAGTGGACCCGATGGTGGCTGAGGCTCTGAGTTCCTCTCGTCCACCTATACCGTCTTCTTAACCCCCTTCTTCCCACTCCACCAACTTCTCAACTCCTTACTTACGCCGCTGTGGTAGCATCACAGTCTCACGCCCGACGTTCTACCTCGACGGTGAAGTCATTCTCCCTATCCAAGAAGGGTCTTCCTTCTCCTTTCGTCTCCAGCTGGTGTACAATTGATTTTCTAAAATCTAGAGACCGTTGTTTCCACTATGCAATTATGGGTCATGTGCCGAAAGCATGTAGGAACCCCAAGATTTGTTACAGTTGTGGATCTTTTGGGCATGCAACCAAAATCTGTTTGCTCCGGGGTAAACAACAAAAAACACTTTCTACGTCGAAAATCCCCACTACCTCTTCCCCTTCTTCTGTTGTTGAAGATTCGGCATTCAAATCACACTCTCTCCCTTCCCATGTGCAGGAAATCAACATCTCATCCTCTCTCTCACTCAAAAACTGTGTGCATCCCTTTTCTTCTCATAAAGTTGATCATTCCACCTCGAAACAATTCATTTCTACTACCTCTTCCACTTCAATGGCTCTTGCTCTGAATATTGCGAACCTCGTTCGAGCGTCGGTTGTTGTCGGCTACTAGAACCTCCATACCGTATGATCGAGCTCTCCAATACTTTCCACCACCATGACTGGACAGTCTACATCCTCACTGGCCATCAATTTCTCATCCACTTTCCATCTGATGATCTTTTCACTACCGCTCTGAATCGCTGCTTCCTTTCCAAACCAGGCGGTTCATTGGTTCTGGAACCCTAGACGCCAGCGTCAGAGGTTTTCCTCAAAGATTTTGGCCTACCACCTGGGTTAGGATTAGGGGATTTCCCACCTACCTCCGCCACCTTCCAGACTCCCTATCGGCCACTATTTACCCCATTAAACTCTACATGAGGGCAGATGACTGTGGTTGGGTTCAGAGAGACTTCCGCTTCGTATCTGCCAGGGTTAGGGTTCTTGAGGCTGTTAACTTACCTTGTTCCTACTCCATCTTCCTAGATAACACCCATTTCCTCATTACCATGGAACACTGGGATCATTTTCACCCTATCCTGGACCCTAACGACCTCCTCTTTGGCAATCGCTTCGAGGATAAATGTGACTTCTTCATGGAACCTCTTCACCTTCCATCACCTGACCCAAAATACCGATTTGATGCCATGCTCATCGAATTAACCCCCCAACCCTTAGTTCCCCTACCGATTGCCACTGACCCGATAGCCGCTGGACCCATCCCTAACACCTCCCTAGAAACTATTAGTATGGGAGGTTGGGACCCATGGATGTCCTCTGAACCCAGGTGGCACCTCCTTGTAGATTTGGATCTTTCAGATCAGTTCCTAAGCCGAGAGTTACCCTACCGCTTGAGCCATCATTATCCAACTTCCTTGTGACTCCACCCCCCACCACCACCGACCGATAGTTAGATCCTTACACTAGCTCCAGCACTCTCCTCCTCCGCTGTTCACAGAACCATAAGACTCAACGCGGCTTCTTTTGGTAATTCTTCTCCCGTTAAGGGTAGTTTATTTCAGTCTGTTTTTTTAAATGAAAATTATGCCCTAAATAAGAAGTTAGCACATTGCATGGGAATTAATTTATCACATGAGGACTATTCTTCCATGTAATCATTAGAAAAGAAGAGATCCTCCTTTTCTCAATGAAGATTCTTTCCTAGAACATCAAGGGGTTAGGGGACCACAGCAAACGGTTTGCAGTTAATTTCATTTTTTTTGTCCTTACACCTTGACATTCTTTTGCTCCAAGAATCGGTCCTTACACCTTGACATTCTTTTGCTCCAAGAATCCAAACTTAGCAACCCTATCTCTATTAATTCATTTTTGAGTCCTTTTTCTTCGAAATGGGAATCTGCCGATGTCGTTGGTTCCAGAGATGGTATTATCGCCGCTTGGAACAATTATGTGTTGACCCCACTGCATGTATTTAAATCTGCCTCAGCTCTTCACATCATCATCTTTCACCTTTCGTATGACACCACCTTTCTCTTCTCTAACATTTACAGTCCGCCATGCAACCACGATAAACGATCCCTCTGACAAGCATGTACAGATTCATGCCTTAACCACAATGGCCCTGGCTCATTGGTGGTGACTTCAATGTCAGTCGTGGGAACTTCGAGTGTAGATCCGCTGGTTCTTCCTATGATTCTACAAAATTCAACGAAATCATTAATCGTTGTGCTCTCATCGATCCACCCATCGCCAACAAGCACTACACTTCGTCTAACCGCCGTGATACCCCTCTCTAGTTAAACTTGATCGTTTTCTTTTCAACACTCTCTGAGAAGATTGCCATCCACTCTCTACCGTTTCTGGGTTAGTCTCGATGCTTTCTAATCATTTCCCTATTCAGCTTACCACCGACAATCCCTTACCCACTCACCGCCCTTTTCATTTCAAACGTTTGTGGTTAACCGAGCCTGGTTTTGCTGACTTCATTGGAAATGCATGGTATTCTTTCCTGCATTTCTCTTCTACCTCGGCTACCCTTATCTCCAAACTTCATTGCCCTCGTAAACTCATCAAACCGTAGTCTGGTAACGTTCGGAGTTCCGTTAGAAGACACATCATCAACATCTAAAATGATATTCTGGACCTTAACATCAAAAGGAAACATTCTCCCTCAGCGATGAAGATTCTAGCAAACTACCGGAGCTTGAACTGGAGCTCCAGCGGCTCCTTGAACAAGAAGAAATGGGATGGAGACAATGTTCCAAGGCTCGTTGGGTCGTCGAGGGTGACCAAAATACTTCCTTTTTCCACGGATTCGCTAATGGCAGAAGACGTTTTAAGGCCCCATTTTCAAACTCCGCGATGGTGAGTCCTTCTCCACCAACCCTTTTGACATTAATGTTCACTTCACCACCTACTTTCAGAACCTTCTGTGTCAATGAACGCCACATCTCCGACCATTGACTAGTCCCTCCTTCCGAACAGGTTCACATCACCATTGACGATCCCTTCTCCGAGCTAGAAATTTTTTCGGCCTTAAAAGCCAGGGATGCCAACAAACCCCCTGGACCTGATTGTTTTGTTCCTAGTTTTTAAAAAAACTTCTAGGAAATCATCAAACCTGACTTCTTGATTCTGTTCCATAAATTTCATTGTTGATCCCACTTGCACTAATCGTTTGAACTACGCTAAGGTCATCCTTCTCTCCAAACATGAAGGAGCTAATCACCCCTAACAACTTCCGCCTGATCAATCTCCTTTATTGCTCTTTTAAGCTTATCACTATGGTTCTCGCCAACTGCCTGCAAGCTTACATTCCCTCGTTGATTGGATCTGAATAGTTTGCCTTCATTTTGGGAAGGAATGTCCATAATTGCATCGCGACCGCCTAAGAAATCATTTCCTTCTGCCACCGAACTAAAACTGAAAGATTACTTCTCAAGCTTGACTTTCGCAAGGCTTTTGATGTTGTAAATTGGGAATTCCTCTTCCAAATTCTCTTGCATAGGGACTTTTCTCCAAGATGGTGCAACTGGATCTCTACCACCCTCAATTCCAACTTCTCGTTTGTTCATTTTAATGGCATCGATGGTGACCTTATCAAATCCACACGGGGACTTCGCTAGGGTGACCCTCTATCTCTTCTCTTTTCATCATCGTCACATATGCCATGAACCAGACGATCAGACTTGCCCTGAATAATAATATCCTTACCAACATCCAACCCCTTCTTATCGGTCTATCACTGCCAACATCCAATTTGTCGATGACACCGTACTCTTTACTACACAAACTCCTAACAATATCCACTGCCTAAAATTTCTTCTATACTCCTTCGAACTTATCTCTGGTATGTCCATCAACTTCTCGAAAAGTTCTATCATCATATTAGGTGGTGTTGATCACTTGGCCTAACCATCACCTAAGTTCTTAATTGAAAACTTCAACAGTTCCCAGTGACATGTCTTGATGTTCCCTTACGTTCGACTAAACTCACTCGCAATGATTGGTACCCCCTTATTGCCATAATTGAATCAAGACTTGCATGTTGGGAAGCCTCCTCCCTCTCTGCTGCCGATCGTATAACCCTCATCAAAGCCTCCCTTTCTACACTCCCCCTCTACTGGCTTTCTGTTCATCATGCACCTGTTTGGATTATCAATAAGATCGACCACCTTCGCCGTTACCTTCTTTAGCATGGCGGACCAACTAGCTTGCTTGTTCGTTGGAGCTTGGTTTGCATGGATTTTAATGCTGGTGGATTGGGGATTCCCAATCTCCATCTTCTTAATCATGCCCTTCTTGCCAAATATTTATGGTATTACTTGATCCTTGGGGTTTTTATCTGGAAATCATGGATCCTATTTCTTTATTATAACAACCAGTGTAACACCCCACCTCCACTAGGGTCACTCTCAAAGGGAATGCACTAGTTTTGGAAGAGTATTATCTAGGTAAACATACATAGAGATATCACAAGGCAGAACATAAATAAAGCAGCGGTAGAAATTAAAAACCAAATTTTTATTACTTTCAAGAAAAGAGTCAAAACCCCATATATCCAAGGTACAAATTATTCCATTACATCAAGTTCCAAGTAAAGAAGCATAAACTTAAGATAACAAAAGTAAATTATTCCCCAAACATAGCAGAAGTGCAGCCATAGCATAGCTCAAGACCAAACCGTACATGAGCTATCAGAAAGCAAGCTAAATCCAAGCTAAGAGCTAGTGTTTCCTCCCTGGGAACTTGGGGGGGAAACGAAAGAAAAAGAGGCGAAAGAAAAAGGGTCAGTCATAAAGACTGGTAAGCCCTAGTGACTTTTAGTATGAAAACTAGTAAAGGTAACATGATATGTGAAAACTGGAATTAAACATAAGGATGATAACAGAACTGGCGGGATAATTAAAATAACAGGATAAGTTAAGTCTAGCATCGCATATTCGAGATTCGCTGCACCAACTGTACTAGTGTTCTAACCCATGTCAAGTATTAATCATGAAATGATCCCTTGGCCCAATATCATGAAGTGACCCATTACGGGGTCCTACTGTACGATCTACTAATCGATCGGCTCCCTACAAGTTCTAGCTTGTCATGTGTCTGTGTCATACGGCCCTATCCTGAAATGTAGTTACCTGTGCTAGGTCCACCATAGGGTGTATCAAGCCATATGGTGCCAACCATCGACACGAATCAAGCACGCACAGTGTAAACCTACGGGTGCCCAATGCCTGCTTTTTCAACTCCGAACTACGTGCACGACCATAGTCCGCCTGAACCTACAATGGCGCACCAACTCAGCCGTCGTTCTGGTCGCTTACAATCAGCCCAGTAATCGTGCCCCACCCTGCCTAGTCCCAGGGTATCGTGATACATCTAAGTGGGTTACTACTGAAAAGGACCGCGTAACTAGGGTTTCTAATGGGTTAAGTGTTGTCATTCAAATTCGTGACTTAACCCTATCTAAATCATGTATCAAGTTGGTTAAGTGTGTTCAAGCGGTTCATGACTTAACCCTATCAAATCATCGTGTCAAGTTGGTTAAGTATATTCAAGTGGTTCATGACTTAACCCTATCATGTGGCATTAATTCATTAATGCACCCCAACCTCTCACATTAGACTAACTGTTGTGGTCACTGGATTTTGCCGGGCGGTTCCGGGCAGATTTACACCACAACATAGTCTAACCTCGGGTTTTTCGTGCGATATGACCAACTACCCACATTGGATCCTATTGTTTGAAATCACTGGATTTGCCGGGCGGTTCCGGGCAGATTTACACTGCAAACTCAACCCAACCTCGAGTTGGCCATTTTCAAGTTTATCTAAGAGTCATGCCCACGTTCAAGTTTTCATGTCAAAATTCATGTCGAGTTTTCATGTCGTATCGTGTCAAGTTCATGTCCATATCCAGGTTCAAGTTATAATAACGTTCATGTTCAATGCCAGTTTATGTTTTACCTAACCTCCCCAAATCGTATTCCCATCGCACATAAACTCGAATCGATACAAATAAATCTAATTAGGGAATAACATAAAAAGGGACGGGTATAAGTTGGCAAAAAGTGATTACTAGCATAGCATAGTATGACTTGAGATAAAAGATTATAACATTACTAGCATATGGAATATTGGCCTCAAACATAAATATTCCAAATCTAAAATAAGGTACTAGTCAAGATAACAGTTGTCATAAGGTTATAGTATAGTCATGGTAGCGATTGACATAAGGTGATAGTATAGTCATGGTAACGGTTGACATAAGGTGATAGTCATAAACTTGTGACTAATAGCAGATTCAACATGATAATATGAGGGGGTTTTCTTTTTGATTTACAACATAAATAGGCCCCAAATCAATGTCATGGTAATATACCCCAAAAGTCAAGATCCAAGATGAACAAGCATGGATGTAAAACAATCATCATACACAGGTCCAATTTCAATTTACAACGTATTCATATTACATTTACAGTTTAAATCTAAAAGTAACTGGGGCTTATAGATCGTGGTTCGAGAATTAGAAAAAGAAAGTCGATGTTGAATCTTTATATGCTTAGTCGAGTCCTAACAGAAGTCCCCAAATCAACAATTCTCTTAACGTAGTTTCGACGTAGAAGAAGTAGTCTCTTTCTCTAACTTTTCAACCAGAATTAGAGCAGCATAATGTCAGAAAGAATTTTGTGTAGAGAGAGTAGTATTAGGGGCTGTTTATATAGGGTCAGGTCAACGAATGTAGACAGAAACGAGGCCAGAAACATCAAAGCGAATCCAGCTGCAGAAGTGGGCTCGGCCACCAGGTCGACCCCCAGGTCGACACTATGGTCGACCTGGTCCTGGGCAGGTCGACTACATAGTCGACCCCCAGGTCGACCTGGTCCTGGGCGGGAAATTTCCCGACCAGTCCATTCTGGGGTTTGAAATTCGAAATTTGACTTCGAATTCTGAGCTGTTTTGAACTTGAAAATTTCTGAAAACTTCGAAAGGTCATAACTTGGTCATACGGACTCCGATTTTCGAAAACCCAGACTCGTTTCCAAGCAGAATTCCGAGACGAACGCAATAGCATAACCCGTTTCCCTTGATTCTTGTTTTAAAAATTAATTATGCCCTGATTTATGGTTATTACATGTTATAAAAATACGGGTTGTTACATTCTCCCCTCCTTAAAGGATTTCGTCCCCGAAATCTCTAAGTTAGAAAGAATATATCCTACCATCCAATCATCGATCTACTCAGAGCATCATCCACAGGAAACCAGTGTCCTTAAAAGATTTCTAGTGCTGTATGAACATATGCAGAAAGTGTGTGTATATGTACTTATCTAATGCAAAAGATCAGGCGATTACTGATTAAGTAAACCTCCTTAATGCAAAATATGTTAGTGTAATGAATCCAACATGTATGCAAATTCCTAACATAGTTTATAATCTTTACATGAGTGCACAAACATTCATTCATATGCAACATCCAAGTGATAGCATAACAAGTTCCATCCATGTACAAGTATAAGCACTCATGCATATGCAACATGAAAATGTGACTGAGCCGATCTAGTGCCTAATGTGTGTCATGCATCCACTAGAAACCACTTGCAACCACTTGCAATCATTTGCAAACATCAACCATAACATGTTTCAATCACATGTTTACATCCATGTGGTTCTACCTAAGGATCTCAAGATAAGATCGAGAAGATAACAAGACAAACGTAGATAGTAGAAGCATGATACGAAAAGGTTTTCAAGTTTATAGGAAAAAGAGATCGAGAATGTACCCTCAAAAAGAAATGGGTAAAGCGCGCGTATCTTCTCTTCGGTTTCCCAAGTTGCGTCTTCTTGGGCTTCACTCCACTGCACTTTAACTAGCTTGACTTCTCGATTCCTTAGCTTCTTAATCTCTGTTCCTAAGATACGAATCGGAATTCGCCTCAATGTTGCTTCTTTTTCCACTTCTACGTCTTCAAGGATGCTTGGATCAACCACTTTGACTGACTCATGCAAGCACTTTCGGAGATGCGAGACGTGAAAGACATTGTGTACCCCAGTCAACTTCTCGGGTAAGTCTACCTCATGGGCCATCCGTCCAATCCTCTCAGTGATAGGGAACGGTCCTACGAACCTTGGTGCTAGCTTTCCAACTGCTCCAAAACGAACTACATTGCGTAACGGAGAAACTTTTATAAAGACCATATCTCCGACTTCGAACTCTAGGTCTGTCCTTCTCTGGTCTGCATAAGATTTCTGTCTATCTTGGGCCGTTTTCATCCATCTTCGTATCAACTCAATCTTATCAGAGGTGTCCCTTATCATGTCGGGCCCAAGTATAAGTCTGTCTGTCGTCTCCCACCAACAAGTTGGCGATTTGCACGGTCTTCCATACAGGGCTTCGAACGGTGCCATTCCGATGCTAGCTTGGTAGCTATTATTATATGCAAACTCTACGAGAGGAAGTTGGTCTTCCCAAGTACCACCAAAGTCAAGAATGCATAGTCTCAAAAGATCCTCTAGCACCCTATTAACCCTTTCGGTTTGTCCATCCGTCTGCGGGTGATAGGCCGTGCTCAAGTTCATTCGTGTACCCATTGCTTCTTGCAGACTATTCCAAAACTGGCTAGTAAAAATCGGGTCACGATCACTAATTATACTAGAAGGAACTCCATGCAACCGTACTATCTCTCGAAGATAAATAGACGCTAGCCATGATGCGGTTCTCTTGCTTTTCACTGGAATGAAGTGAGCACTCTTCGTGAGTCTATCAACTATGACCCATATGCTAGTATTTCCCTTCCTTGACCTAGGCAGTCCATCCACGAAATCCATCGAGATACTCTTCCATTTCCATTGCGGAACCTCCAAAGGATGTAATAGCCCACCAGGCTTCTTCGACTCGGCCTTTACTTGTTGGCACACCATGCACTTCGAAACGAACTCTGCCACGTCCTTTTTCATTCCAGTCCAAAAGAAAATGCGTTTCAGGTCTCTGTACATCTTATCCCCTCCGGGATGTATGGTCATCTTCGAGTGATGTGCCTCCTCGAGAACTTTCCTTACTAAGTCTCCCACTTGCGGGACGCATAGCCTCCTATCACGCCTTAGCCATCCCTTGTCGTCTATGGCATACCTATCGAGGTGACTTGACGTCTCATCACTAATCAGCTTGTCCATGATTTCGACTATCTGTGGGTCTTCCTTTTGTGAAGTCCCTACTTGATCTAGAAGTGTAGGTCTTAACTCAAGAGATGCTAACGTAGCAGCCAATGACTCAACAGCAGGTGTGAAATCAAAGGTTGCTATAAACTCAAGACTTTTCCTTTCAATAAACAAGGGGCTCAAGGTCAACCTTTTCCTACTTAGCTCATCTGCCACCACGTTACCCTTGCCAGGGGTATAAGCTATATCGAAGTCATATGATGCCAAGAATTCCATCCATCGCTGTTGTCTCAGATTCAAATCTTTCTGTGAGAAGAGGTACTTCAGCAATTTGTGGTCGGTATACAGTTCGAACCTCTCCCCAAGAAGATAATGGCGCCAAGCTTTAAGTGCAAAAACAATCGCGGCCAACTCCAAGTCATGCGTGGGATAGTTTTTCTCATGAACTTTAAGTTGTCTGCCCCCGTAGCATATTACTCTTCCATCTTGCATTAGGACAGCGCCTAATCCCGTGCCGCACGCATCTGTGTATACCGTAAACACCTTGCCTCCGTTAGGTAATGCCAAAACTGGAGCTGTGGTGAGGGCTCTCTTGAGTCTCTGAAAAGCAACGTCACACTCTATGTCCCATACAAAAGCTAGGTTCTTCTTTGTTAACTTAGTAAGAGGGGCTGAAATCTTAGCGAAGTCCTTAATGAACTTCCTGTAGTAGCCCGCCAAACTGAGAAAGCTCCTCACCTCCGTTGCATTCTTAGGAATTTTACAGTCTTGTACCGCGACTACCTTTGCGGGGTCCACGGCTATGCCTTGCTTAGAAACTACATGTCCAAGGAACCGAACTTCCTTCCTCCAAAAATGACATTTGAGGAACTTAGCCTTTAACTGGTGTGCTCTAAGTGTTTCCATGACTTCCCTGAGATGTCTAACATGCTCTTCTTCATCTTTTGAGAAGATCAAAATATCATCCACGAAAACCACTACAAACTTGTTAAGGAACTCCCGAAATACCCTACTCATCAAATCTACAAAATACACGGGTGCATTCGTTAACCCAAACGGCATGACGAGCCATTCGAAGAACCAATCTGGAGTCCTAAACGCAGTTTTGTCAATGCTATCCTCAGCCACTTTAAGCTGATGGAACCCTGTGGCTATATCGAGTTGAGAGAAAACATATGCTCCTACAAGCTGATCAAACAGATTGTCGATTCTTGGCAGTGGGTGCCTATTCTTTTTCGTCAGCTTGTTTAACTCACAATAATCTACGCACAGACGAAGCGAACCATCCGCCTTAGTAGCGAATACCACCGGAGCACCCCATTCAGAAATGCTTCGTCTTATGAAATTTTTCTCAAGCAACTCATTAACTTGTTTACTGAGCTCTCTTCTTTCTCGTGGGGCCATGTGCCTAACGGGCAATGAAACTGGCTTGGCATTATCAACAAGATAAATTCGGAAGTCTATCTCGCGTTTAGGAGGTAACCCCCTCACTTCATCAAAGACATCTGGATATTCTCGGACCACTCTTACAGATTGCAAATTATCGTCGGACGAGTCAAGGGATTCAAGATAACACAACATGACCGGACCCTTAGGGTTACAAGAAATTTCAAGGGTATTACCGAGGCGAGTCATGAGCCTCACTACCCTTCGTTCACAATCAAGAATGGCTCCATAATTGGACAGCCAATCCATGCCTAGAATCAATCCGTATCCCATAAATCCGAGAACATAAGCATTACACGTGAATTCTATGCTTAAGATAGAAATTCTCAAATCCACACAAATCATAGACAAATGAGCGGAGCCTCCAATTGGATTTGAAACTGTAACGGGATCCTCAACTAGACTAGTACTTAGGTGCAAATTTTCAACAATATCAGAAGAAATAAAAGTATGCGATGCGCCAGAGTCAAATTAGGTTCAAACAGGAAAGTAAGAAATGTAAACAAGGCTTTCTACGGAAATATTACTACCTCAGTCAAGAGCTAGAGTGGTGTTGAGAGCATGCAACTGCCCTCCAGAAGGTACTGCTCGCTGGGTCTGCCCTTGCCCCTGTCCTTGCTTCTTAGGGCAATCCTTGCTGATGTGTCCAGTATCTCCACAATGAAAGCATTCACCCAACTTTCTTTTCTTCTTTCTACAGTCTTTAGCTAGATGTCCCGTAATACCACAAAAGTTACACTTCCTTGTCTCACGTGCCTTGTTATTGTTACCCTTGTTATTCTTGTTATTCTTGTTGCCTCCCATCTTGAAGTCAGCCTTCTTATTCTGAGTCTCATTAGGCTTAACCTCCTTATTGCTATTCTTGTCTTCCTCATGAAGTAGAGCCATATCCACCAAGCTTTCGAAGGTCGCCCCCATGGGTATATGAGTTATGGCCAAACTGTGTAGTGGCTCGTTCAATCCTCGAGCAAAGCGTACAGCCTTTTTCTGGGCCGTATTGACCAAGTCCAAACCGAACCGAGCAAGCTGATTAAACTTATTCACGTACTCCCTAACAGACATATCCCCTTGCTTGAGTGCGAGGAACCTCTCCATCTGAAGGTTCTCTTCTGCTGATGACAAGAATTTAAGCCCAAACCTCTCTCTAAAGTCTACCCAAGTCTCAACTGGCCTGGTAGCGTTGGTGACTTCCCACCAAAATGCAGCTTCCTCTTTCAACAACCATGCTGCCAACTGAACTTTCCTATGGTCCTCCGCATCAAAGATAATAAACAAGTCTTCAGTCTCCTTTAGCCAATTTCGTGCCTCAACAAAGGTTTCAGTTCCAACGAAGTTCTTGCCGCCCATGGCTTTAAAGTCTTTGCATATTTTGGCAAAGGCGGTACCAGGAGGAGGAGGAACCGCGACCACTGGGGGAGGAGGAGGAGGGATGTCTGCCGGGCCCGCGCCGTTGGCCCTAGCTTCTAAGTACCTTCTAAACCATCCAGGCACGGGTATTACCTCAGGCAGGTTAAGATCAGCCATGCTGAAAAACGAAAAGAAAAAGATTCAAACGAGGAAACGAAGGAAAGTGCTAATGGCTTTTTGGGGAATAGCCTTTTTAAACACAAAACTTTTCTAAAAAAATGCTTCTTTATAACTGGTTTTGAAAATAGTTTCAGAAGGTTTTTAAAACTTTTGCCCAGCCTGGTAACCTTCTGCTCTGATACCAAGTGTAACCCCCCACCTCCACTAGGGTCACTCTCAAAGGGAATGCACTAGTTTTGGTGGAGTATTATCTAGGTAAACATACACAGAGATATCACAAGGCAGAACATAAATAAAGCAGCGGTAGAAATTAAAAACCAAATTTTTATTACTTTCAAGAAAAGAGTCAAAACCCCATATATCCAAGGTACAAATTATTCCATTACATCAAGTTCCAAGTAAAGAAGCATAAACTTAAGATAACAAAAGTAAATTATTCCCCAAACATAGCAGAAGTGCAGCCATAGCATAGCTCAAGACCAAACCGTACATGAGCTGTCAGAAAGCAAGCTAAATCCAAGCTAAGAGCTAGTGTTTCCTCCCTGAGAACCTTGGGGGGGGGAATGAAAGAAAAAGAGGCGAAAGAAAAAGGGTCAGTCATAAAGACTGGTAAGCCCTAGTGACTTTCAGCATGAAAACTAGTAAAGGTAACATGATATGTGAAAACTGGAATTAAACATAAGGATGATAACAGAACTGGTGGGATAATTAAAATAACAGGATAAGTTAAGTCTAGCATCGCATATTCGAGATTCGCTGCACCAACTATACTAGTGTTCTAACCCATGTCAAGTATTAATCATGAAATGATCCCTTGGCCCAATATCATTAAGTGACTCATTACGGGGTCCTACGGTACGATCTACTAATCGATCGGCTCCCTACAAGTTCTAGCTTGTCATGTGTCTGTGTCATACGGCCCTATCCTGAAATGTAGTTACCTGTGCTAGGTCCACCATAGGGTGTATCAAGCCATATGGTGCCAACCATCGACACAAATCAAGCACACACAGTGTAAACCTACGGGTGCCCAATGCCTGCTTTTTCAACTCCGGACTACGTGCACGACCATAGTCCGCCTGAACCTACAATGGCGCACCAACTCAGCCGTCGTTCTGGTCACTTACAATCAGCCCAGTAATCGTGCCCCACCCTGCCTAGTCCCAGGGTATCGTGATACATCTAAGTGGGTTACTGCTGAAAAGGACCGCGTAACTAGGGTTTCTAATGGGTTAAGTGTTGTCATTCAAATTCGTGACTTAACCTTATCCAAATCATGTATCAAGTTGGTTAAGTGTGTTCAAGCGGTTCATGACTTAACCCTATCAAATCATCGTGTCAAGTTGGTTAAGTATATTCAAGTGGTTCATGACTTAACCCTATCATGTGGCATTAATTCATTAATGCACCCCAACCTCTCACATTAGACTAACTGTTGTGGTCACTGGATTTTGCCGGGCGGTTCCGGGCAGATTTACACCACAACATAGTCTAACCTCGGGTTTTTCGTGCGATATGACCAACTACCCACATTGGATCCTATTGTTTGCAGTTACTGGATTTGCCAGGCGGTTCCGGGTAGATTTACACTACAAACTCAACCCAACCTCGAGTTGGCCATTTTCAAGTTTATCTAAGAGTCATGCCCACGTTCAAGTTTTCATGTCAAAATTCATGTCAAGTTTTCATGTCATATCGTGTCAAGTTCATGTCCATATCCAGGTTCAAGTTATAATACCGTTCATATTCAAAGCCAGTTTATGTTTTACCTAACCTCCCCAAATCGTATTCCCATCGCACATAAACTCGAATCGATACAAATAAATCTAATTAGGAAATAACATAAAAAGGGACGGGTATAAGGTGGCAAAAAGTGATTACTAGCATAGCATGGTATGACTTGAGATAAAAGATTATACCATTACTGACATATGGAATATTGGCCTCAAACATAAAGATTCCAAATCTAAAATAAGGTACTAGTCAAGATAACAGTTGTCATAAGGTTATAGTATAGTCATGGTAGCGATTGACATAAGGTGATAGTATAGTCATGGTAACGATTGACATAAGGTGATAGTCATAAACTTGTGACTAATAGCAGATTCAACATGATAATATGAGGGGTTTTTCTTTTTGATTTACAACATAAATAGGCCCCAAATCAATGTCATGGTAATATACCCCAAATTTCAAGATCCAAGATGAACAAGCATGGATGTAAAACAGTCATCATACACAGGTCCAATTTCAATTTACAACATATTCATATTACATTTACAGTTTAAATCTAAAAGTAACTGGGGCTTACAGATCGTGGTTCGAGAATTAGAAAAAGAAAGTCGATGTTGAATCTTTATATGCTTAGTCGAGTCCTAACAGAAGTCCCCAAATCAGCAATTCTCTTAACGTAGTTTCGACGTAGAAGAAGTAGTCTCTTTCTCTAACTTTTCAACCAGAATTAGAGCAGCATAATGTCAGAAAGAATTTTGTGTAGAGAGACTAGTGTTAGGGGCTATTTATATAGGGTCAGGTCAACGAATGTAGACAGAAACGAGGCCAGAAACATCAAAGCGAATCCAGCTTCAGAAGTGGGCTCGGCCACTAGGTCGACCCCCGGGTCGACACTATGGTCGACCTGGTCCTGGGTGGGAAATTTCCCGCCCAATCCATTCTGGGGTTTGAAATTCGAAATTTGAATTCGAATTCTGAGCTGTTTTGAACTTGAAAATTTCTGAAAACTTCGAAAGGTCATAACTTGGTCATACGGACTCCGATTTTCGAAAACCCAGACTCGTTTCCAAGCAGAATTCCGAGACGATCGCAATGGCGTAACCCATTTCCCTTGATTCTTATTTTAAAAATTAATTCTGTCCTGATTTATGGTTATTACATGTTATAAAAATACGGGTTGTTACAACCAACCTGAAATCATTCTGCATGCACACCTCCGAACCCGTCCATCTCCGTTATGGAGTGGTGTTTTATGTTCACTTCCTTGTATCAAGTATCTCTTCACCATCGAGTTGGAAATGGTGCTAATTGCCTTTTCTTGCTTGACACATGGCTTTACGACTATCCCTAGCACATCTCTATCCTTCCATTTCTTCGTCTCTCCCAATCCCTAAATATCCATCCAAGAAGCTATCCTGCGTGGCACTTCTACTATCACCCCTACCACCTACTTCCATCCCGCTATTCTGTAGGACTTATGCGAAGTCAGCAGTATCATCCATGCCACCTCCTTCTCCTCTAACCCTGACAATTTCACATGGAACCTCACATCCAATCACCTCTTTTCAGTCAAGTCATGTTAAAATTTCTTTCCTTCTTTGGAAGAATGTTCAGCTACCCTAGATTATGGAAGATCAAGGCACCACCAAGGGTATGCTTTTTCTTGTGGTTCTTTGTGCGTTGGAGCATTAACACTAAAGATTTGATCCACAAAAGCATCGTTGTAGACCCTACTTGTGTTCTGTGCCACCTCGCTGATGAATCGATTCCCTACCTTTTCACTGACTGCGATCTCAGCTCCTTCCTTTGGTCCTCTGTGGCTGCCCATGTGTTTGGCTTTACCCCTCCACAGTTTCATCATTTTGACTATTGGCGATATTTCCCTTCCTCCACCGAACTTGATCCATTCATCGCCGCCTTCTCCTGGGTAGTTAGGCTCGAGCGCAACAACCGCTGTTTCAACGGACGAACGACGAGTGGGCTACAGTTGTTCCACATAATAACCCATTTTTACTACTTATGGACAGGTGTTGATGCTTGGTTACCGTTAAGACCGAGGTTGACATCTAGAGAGGATCCCTTTGAGGAATCGGTGGGAATTTTGGAAGTGGAGGGGCTACGTCAGCGTAGTTCTTATCCATGTCCATGGTGACTTCCTCATCCAGTTTGCATTGCAGTTTGTCTGGTGCATTGAAACCTGTCTTTTGGCTCGGTAGTAAATCAGTTTCCATTGTCTTGTTTTAGAGCATGGTTCTATGGCTTTCTGGTCACGTTATATGTGTTATATGGTGTTATCTGTTTGTATCTTTATGCTTGTCCATTATGGTGTAGCTTGTAGGTATGGTTATTCGATACTTGAACTTATTTTGCCAGCAGTCGGGCTTGTTGACCGATTATTCTACGAATTATTAATATGAATCGACTGTGTAGAATCTCTCTACACAATTGTCTTGCCAAAAAAAACTTGAACAAGATAATCATCATATGATAAGGTAAAATTAATATACACAAAGAGAAGCATTCCTTTAAGTCATAAAGGAATGGTATGATATATAGGTTTCCACGAGATATAAATGATAATGCACATGACTACGTAAGGACTTACACATAAAGGGTAATTTCACTTAATAGAAATGTTTCCTTCTCAAGGTAGCACAAGATGTAAATCACTTGAAATCACAAGGGGAAACAACAAAAACCACAAGAATTGCAAAAACTTAGGAACTCGATTAGGAACTCAAAACTATAGAAATGCAATTACTATATATCCACACAAATCCTCGGATAGCTCGAAGCATCATGTATATATAATAATAATAATAATAATAGTCATCTCAAAATGGTGAAATCGTCAGGAAACAAAAATTAAGAAACAACATGATGTTGAATCCAACCACAAGGGTGACAAGCCGACGTTTGCCTGAACGTGCTAACTACAAGATGGATCGAAGCTATGCTAACACTAATAGCAACATGAGAGGAACCTTTATAATATAACCAGAAGGTCATAGTACAACATGATTGACCTGAAGGTCAGTAATGCCACAAGATCCACAAAAGTGACCCCATGGTCGCAGTTTTAACAAGTTTGACCCGAAGGTCTAGTACTGGCGTAACATCCCACACTATTCTTAGTTCGAATTTCGACAAAAATCGAAACTCAAACCCATCCAAAAATGGGAGTATAAATTTAGTACCTGTAAATAATGAGCATGAGCATAATCAGAGTAAAATAAAACTAACACACAGCGGAAACAAAATAAGATAACTAATACTAACTAAGGCGACTACCTTAAAGCATATCACCACATCGATATCGAGCATGAGAGAACGAGAACTGAAAACAAAACCAAACATCTGCTAAGCCCTTCCTTTCCCAAGCTAAACCTGAAAGTTGTTATTAGGAGGGGGTCAGAACAATAAGTTCCGATGAGTAGAAAATATATAACACTATCTACAATACAAAAATGTATTTCGTTTGGCCAGAACCAAAACATATGTCTAACGAGGCTAGTAATTCTAATCTAATCTTGTAAAGGTTTACGCACGACGACTAACTACCATACCTAAGGTAGCATCCCCAAAGATAATGATATCATAATACTAAGATAGAACGTTTACGCACAAGCATGAAGCCTTTAAACCCCTATTCAACTAATTACCAAAGACTAAGAGGCGGGTTCCCAACTATTCACTATTCCATAAGGAGGTTAATTATTTCTACATAGCCACTTAAGACCTTACTATCAATATAAGATAAGGGTGGATCCTTTCGATCACTTAAAACCCAAGCCGAATCTATCGATTACATGATACCTTACTCGGTGGTTTACTCTACACTAATATAAATCAGAGGACACTAGCTACTAGTCCTACTAACTTTAGGCTTCCGTCATTCACGCATATACCCAAAACCCCTCATAAGGCAAGATATAGTAACTAGCCACTTAATACCAGGTTTAGGTAACAGCCCGACACCATTTAAACCCTCCTTGGAGGCCCTCATGTTAGTATCTATCAGACTTTATTAAATATTCCCCTAGCAATTAACACTTCCCACAGGATAGACAAACTCATGGTACCTCCTTAACTGTCATTTAATACCTAATTCCAAGCAGTACTACAAAACAGGTCAGTTGTTTCGCCTTATTTGCTTCGGTTGTTTCAAAACAGAAGCAAATAATAACAGTTGCTTCTGTTCCTTCATCACATTGGAAGAAAGTACTTCGTAGGAAGCAGTAGATATTTTACATATACGAAATTGCTTCCATTGTTGTAGGAACCGAAGCAACTGTGTGAAGCCGATGTAGCTATTTGCTTATAACCTTTGAAAAACCGACGTTTTAAACTTGAGTTAGTGCACCAACTAAATTAAGAAACGTCGGGTTCATATAATCCGACGTATTAAGATGGGCCAAAGCTAGTTTACCGCATTTTTTGGGGCTCCCGCCACATACTCTTCTATCTTTGACTAAATCAGATATTCTTTTTTTTTTGTTCCTTTTCTAAATCGATAATCCACAGAGTCTTCAATCCCTAAAGAATCTTGCAAAAGCCCCCTTGCCATCGCAATCGGATCTCTGATTCTCGACGCCCAATTTCAAATTCTTTGATATCGGATCTCTGAATCTTGCAAAAGCCCCCTTGCTATCGCTATCGGAAGTATGATGTCAGCTCTGATTATATTATGTAAACGGCACACTTTGTACTAATATTGGCTGGACAATTGCTCTTTTCATCTAAAAAAGAGGAAGAGGAACCAAGAGGAAGAGGAAGCAAGCACCAGCAGCCGCGGCAGTTGAACACCAAAGAGTAAGGCCTGATTATTAGATGATAATTATGTAAAATCCTCAATCAGAAGTATTATATTAGATGATGCATGTAAGTATTCCTTATATATGTTTGTATTCTTTTGATTACTTGTGTTTATGTTTATAATTAGATGATTATTATGTAAAAGCCTTCTCTTTGAGCCACAATCTAAATTGTCAAATTAAGTCTGTTGTTGCCAATTTTCTCTTGAGTTTGGTCTCTTGCGGATTTACTTTTGATGTTGTATATGTTGTCTTGGATGTGTTAATATGAAAGTTTTAATAAGTTATTTTGTGAAATGTAGATTAAAGCTTTTCGGTTGCCTTGAAATGTTTCATGTTTTTCTTCTCCACCATTTTTTTGTTGTTTGCGAGCTTGTAACTAGTTTTGTAATTAGGAAAACAAAAGTAAAAAACTACATGATTCTATGCAATAATCATTTTCTATATTTTCTTCTCGTTAACTTGTAATTAAAGTAACAAATCAATAAGATTGGCTAAAGGATTACACAAAATCATCTAATTAGACTTGCTGAAATGAATATTAAAATTTGCAGGGTTTAAAAACACAAAGAAGATTCAAAATCCGAATTGGTTTTCATTCATGACAAATACTGCTGATCTTTATGATTTAGTTAGTTCTGGACAAGATATATAGTTTATGATTTTATGATACATAATTTGTTTTGTTCTTATATCTGTTTACTAATATATATATGGCTTATATTATATAAACTTACCATGTTGTTTGTTGTATAAAATGCGACGTAAACTCAATTATGCTTTATATATATATATATATATATATATATATATATATATATATATATATTGCTTTTCTGTTTTGGTTGGAAATGCTTTTCTATTATCACTAGTTGTTTAGTTATATACATTGTATACATTCGAGACTTAAAGCTATGGTTCTAACTATAATACAACATTGTTCCGTCCATTAAAGAAGATGCACCAATAACAGTCAAAAATATGAAAACAAACATTAAAAGAAGTGTTCTAATCATCAAATATTTTGCAGTTGTCATCCATCCATTGTTTTTTATTATTATTTTCTTTTCTTACTGGTCATTGCATCAATGTAAAGGAGGTTCACACTAGTAAAAATACAACAAAACATTGTTTCCATGCAGTTTCCAACTATGCAGCAACTTAGCTTGCATCCCAAGTAGTTTATAATATCTTACACAAATTGGTGATAGCCATCAATAGGTAGTCCAAAATTAGGAAATATGCCACATTTTATATTTCGGATTTTAGCAGGTTGATTGTTTTGCCACACTAGAAAAAAATAAAATTATAGTTCAATCTAGTTCTAAAGGTATGAATGTATCAAGGTTATTTAATAATGCATCCACTAAAGCAAATATAACAAACTTTTGATAAATTATAACAAACTTTTGATAAATTAAAACAATTCTATAAAGAATGGGTTGGGCATCAGACACAATACACTAGGTATGAAAATCGTTTCATTTTTGTAACTAAGAACACATGAATCAAGCATAACATAAGAAAAAAAATGTATTTCAACAAGTATCCAATTATTTGCCATAGTAGAATGCATCTACATAAATTCCTGAATAACAGCCCTTATATTACAGCAAATAAATAGAAGCATGGAAACAATCATCTTATTTAATTATCATTATCTATTTATATTATTTCTCTAACTGATTCGAGAAGTGTGTGAATTGGTTGCTTGGTGCAGTATTTGATGTGAATTGTATTGCAGTTAATATTAGTTGCAGTAAACTGTATTGATGTGGACTGTATTCAAAGGAGATTTAGGATTGTTGTATTGCAGTGATTGACTAGTGCAGCGTGTAGTTTTGCGGTATTTGAGTGGTATTTTTTCATAGTATTTGAGTGGTATTTTTTGCAGTATTGCAGTGAACTATAGGTGCAGTATTGCAGTAATTTAAATGGCGGTGTAGCATGTAGTTTCGTCGGGATTTTAATTTTTTGAATGTCGATATAAAACTGCAGTGAACTGTAGTTGACTGGCTGTGGTATTTGAGTTGTATTGTAGGTGCTGTGTAGCATGCACTATTGTAGTTATCGGGATTTTAATTTTTTA
Organism: Allium sativum; assembly: GCA_030737875.1. Classification (NCBI taxonomy): domain Eukaryota; kingdom Viridiplantae; phylum Streptophyta; class Magnoliopsida; order Asparagales; family Amaryllidaceae; genus Allium; species Allium sativum. Next base: position 465,394,935 of record CM060922.1, read on the forward strand.
AATGCCGTTATTTCTTTGTTTATTATATTGAAGTTTTACCATTACTGAGAGAATTGTATTTTGTTTGTTTTTGAAATTTTGTAGGTAAATATATATTGCACAGCAAAATATTCAACGAGGTGATTGTTTTGCAGGTAGATATATTGCATTACTGCATTATCGGATCTATTTGAAGCCGGGATTTAGTTAGTCAGTTAAAATTCGTAGTTTGCATTTTGTTCATTCTTGTAGTAAGACCAGATTATATTGTATTTGGTTCTTTCTTGGAGTATGACTGGATTATATATATTGTATTTGGTTCTTTCTTGTAGTAAGATCGGATTATTGACACTATTTATGAATTATTGTTTTCTTATATGTTGTTGCTCTCAAATATGTGGATTTTTAACATATATTACATTTATTTCCGTATTGTTATATAGTCCGAATATCATTAACTATTTGTTTTGATATATTGAGAATAATGGTGATTTATATGAGGGAATAGGTTTTATCAAAGAGGGATATTTTGCTTTGGTTGTGGCTACAACCGAAGCAATAAGAAAGCCCATCTTATGCTCCCTATTCTTTTATGCGTCGGTTTCCGGTGACCGAAGCAATAAACTATTTTTTGCTTCGGTTATCCATCCAAAGCTACAGTCTTCCCTTTATTGCGCCTTCTTCAGTTGCTTCAGTTGTTAAACCAAAGCAACAATGGGAAATAACCGAAGCAATAGAGCAATATTTGCTTAGGTTGCTTTTCCAAAGCAACAACTTTTTGGTTTGTTGCGTCTGCTGCAGTTGCTTCGGTTGCAGAACTGAAGCCCGAAGCAACTGACATGTTTTGTAGTAGTGAAGGCAGACTCTCACCCTAATCAGTTAATACCATGAGGAGCCGGACCTATGCGGGGATTACCAAACTCGTACCCAATAGTCATTTAATACTTCTTTTTTATGGGGAGGCGAGCTATGCGATCTCTTAATACCATTTTATGGGTGGAACTAACTAGTTAGTACCTGTAATCCTGAAGCAGTCTACGCTTACGAATTATTCCCTTGATAGTTTCTCTTTTCGAAGAACCTATTTTAGGAAATAATTCTTACTACGTAATTAATTATCTTCACGGATTCTTATGGTTAATGATATCTCACATTAGTTGTACATATATCCAAGAGTTGGAAAGTGCAGACTTTTGTTGAATAAGGCAACTGACCTTGCACCATTAACCTACTAAGTCTAACTCTTATTTCTCTTATTAATTATAGATTAACTAGAATAAAGTATGGAAAACCAATAACTTCATATCCAATGATGTTTAATTATTGATTTCCTTATTGGACTTAGCATTCAGCATGAAAATTAATCCCTTTTAATTCTATTTATTACTATTAATTAGGTTACTTGCCATTAATGACCCAAACAGACATATTTCCTAAGGCATCAATTATCCTATTTAATGACATTTATATCATTCCCATTTAAATTCTTATCTAATTATTGCAACTCCCAAATATTACTATAAATTTAATTCCATTTAATTCTTATTTGAATATATAAGTTTATTATTTATTTATTTCCCTAGCTGAAGTTACAATCTCTATTCCTAAGCATTAATTTAATTGTAACCATTTAGGCATATTTTTCCTATTCAAATAATTTTCCCAAAAATGTACATGGTTACTATAGTTATTATCTTATTCATAACCTTTATTATAGTAATTAATTCCATGTTTGTTGCTACAACGGTCACAAACATTTAATTTCCATTAATTATGGGAGTTATTACCATACATCCATTCCCATGAAATGGAAACACTTCACATTCAAACACAAAACAACTAAGAGACGTTCATTTATTATAATAGTGCCATTTACGTAGATTTGGACGAATACAATTAATATGTAGAATTTAAACGTGGAATTAATGTAGTTACTAGTTTATATTTTATCATTATTTATGTTTTGGTCTAAACTAACGACCAAAACAAAACTTTTTGTGTTTAATTTTGTTTTAAGATTCAAAATTTTATAAAAGAGTGTTTATAGTAATTATTGGAAATTTTGCCTAAACTTTTTAAAAGAAGAAAATTGGCACATTTCTAATCCTAAGGAAACAAGTTAATATTTTATTTAGAATAGATATTGCAAACTACGTACAAAAATACGTGAATTTGCACATCTCTTCTTAATTGATTTGTTTATGTTCCTTGTATATTTCAAACAATGCCTTTTAATGCAAAAAAGAATAGAAAGGGAAAATTACAATTACCAAGTAAAACCACAAACAATATCAAACAAAATAGGATTATTATTATTATAACCAAAACTGCACAAATTACAAATCAACACCCAATCTTATGAATCTGGAATAAAACACTATATTTCTGATCAAAGTTTTGGACTGATTTCCATATCCAAGATATTTACAATAACCACAAAAAATTTAAGAATAATTTTAGGCATGACGATGATAATAAGTTAAAAGGCCTACAAATCCATACATAACTTATATTCGTAATATTTCATATTTGACAAAATTTGCAAATTTGACAACTTTTAGGTACATAATTCAGATTCAACACAAACGAATTATATAAGTTTATTATAAACAATATATATATATATATATATATCCCACTCACCTGAAATCTCAAAATCTGAATCTGATACAACTTTTAAACTTACAATTCCCAAATCCTACAGATTTACAATTTAATTCCAAAGGGGATTTACAAACATAGATTTTGATTTGTAGATCTGAAAGAAGAACATGAAAAGAAGAAGGAAATTCAATAGTATAATTACATGTTCATAGAACCAACCCTTTTGCACAGATCTGGATTCAATATATCCAATTATTGTTTATTAGATTTGAGTAAATCTATATTTTAAAATTTTAGAAGAGATGGGAGAATTAGAAACGGCAGAGCTTCGTTGCTGCCTCCAGAAATATGAGCAAAAGAGTGGGGGTCTAGCCCTTTATTTATAGACGTAAAAATGACTCTTGGCCATTAGATTTAAATATTTAAAGATATGTCTGTTAGTATAAAACTTATAATATAAAAAACCTCGAATACCTCGCCGTCACTGACAGTTTCGACCAAAGTGGTCAACCACCCCAGTCGACCCTAAGGTACACCGCCTTGGGTCGAAAACGGCCAGTGAAGGTGAGTTATGGATGGTATTAAATAATTATATTTGTTATATATTTGTTTTCCATCCGTTTTCTTATTTCATCCGTAGTTTTTCATATGGATTCCGTTCGCGAACCTCTAAACATGAAAGTTGACCAAAATTCCATTATGGATTCAACGGTGTAAGTTTCGTGGTCAAATTCCATCATTTGTAGAAATTCCATCATTTGTAGAAATTCCATCGTTTGAAATCTAATTAAATAACTAATTAATTATCGCCTAAATTATGGGTTGTTACATTCTCCCCTCCTTTAAAGAAATTTCATTCTGAAATTTTACCAATGAGAAAGTCATGGCACTGGCGCCTAATTATCCTAAACTACACAACTAATTAATTTACATTCAATTTTGCAACCAATGTGGGCATGTGCACAATGTATATAATGAGTTGCAACCATAAAATATGCATGCATAATGATTCTAAATCGGATCCTTCTATATGTATGCATTCCATTTTTGAAAACGTGATCCAAACATCATACAATATATTGGAAGTTCTATATGAATGCAAAATTTTGACAATATTTTTCATCCATAACCTTCACACGATTACGAATAGAAGTGTGAAGCAACCAATTTTGCATCCAAACCCTACCATCCAACACAAATGCATCCAAACCCTACCATCCAACACAAATGCATCTAAATTGTTTCCTATTAATTTCTCCTAAGCCAAAAACAGGAGATCAAAGTGGAGAAATGTAACGTTCTTTCCGCTTATAAATGTTCTAATTTTCATCCTATAGTGGAATTTTACCTCAGTATCCCCAAAATACTCCAAAAATTTCCACTTGTGGACTACAAAGGAGGCTTAAAACTAGCTCTAAAACATAATATGACGCGTATTGTCGACAAGGTATAAAAACAACGTTTCCACAGCTAAAATAGTCCTTCCCTTTTTATCATTAACATCTTTTTACATCGTCGTCCCTAATGCATCGCTAAATAAATCACCCAAAATTTTCCTTATGCTTTACTTGTGACTATAAAAATCGAAATTTTCATAAAAATAAATTTCCACCTTAAATATTCTTATAAAAAATTTGAAATTCCTTTTTAGTATTGTTTTACTTCCTACATCAAATTTGCATAAAAACAAAATTTTGGTAACTTGCGCTTTACTATACTTAAACCATTTATTTTTATGCAAAACAAATGTTCAAACATTCTTAAACTATCATACCCAAATCTACGTTTTAATATAAATCAGAATTAAAGAAAGTGAATTAGTCAAAAATATAAATTTTCAAAAGGGCTTTTTTTCAAATAGCATTTACAAAAAGTTTCAAAAATATATTTTGTAGAAACTTAAATGATTCAAGCTGTATGTTGACGTGGAAAGAAGTCGGCCGCGTGGAAAAATACGAAAACCGAAACCAGACAAAACTCAAAAATAAATTTTAGCTCAAAAAGGAACAAACAATAATTATATTAGTGACGAAACAATGCAAAAGCCCATCCTTCGCTAAAATTGACCCACAAGAGAATTCTATACTTTCCAACTCTAAACAATTGTTCGTTAGATAAAAAAATGAGATTTCATTTCTAATTCAAATACAATGAAGTATGAAAGACAAACACACATGAAATCGCATAAAATTGTCGTGCGATTTATAGGAGCAACAATACTAATAGTTACAAACACAAATACTACAACAATTAAGATAAAATTCTAGAAAAGGAAAAGATACATATAATACAAGATACGAAAGATATCGCCTACAAGCTACGAGAAGGTCGAGCACCACTGTTGGAACTTGATCCAATGCTATGTCCACACCAGGAATATTGTAAGGAAGAAATACATCCAATCTCATGCACCTACTGACCGTGCTCCCTACGAACCTCGCGGAGCTCTACGTAGATCTGATAGAGGGCAACAAGCTCAGGGCTCTCCTAGCCTGCTGTGGCTGGCTGCTACTGCTGCTATTGCTCAATTGGAGCAGGATGTGCTGAAACTGGAGTAGGAGCTGGGGAAGGAGCGGACGATAGCGGGATACCCGTCCTCTTGAGAGATGCACAATCAATGGTGGCTGGGGCCTTCTTGACCACCGATTCACCATGAAGATTCACTTGAAAGTATAGAAAGACACAGGTGAGAAGAAGACTATATGGGAAGTGGGTACTCAGGGTACCCACTGAAGGCTCGAAGAGGTGGATCTTCAGTGCGCGCAGCCAATTGACGGCTGCGCCCCCAATTGACGGCTGCGCCATCAATGATAACATAAGTGGCTCGACGCACTGAAGGGTAGATCGGCTCGAGGCTTCCCGTCTTAGGAATAATGTTTTGTTAAATGATAAGCACAACCAAACGGGCGATGGATCGAAAATTACTGGTGTCCCAAGCACTGGAAGCTCCAACGAAGATGCGAGAGAGGATCCGAGGGTCCATCGCCAAATCTGCTCCAATAGCAGAAATACCCAGAATCCCAGCTAAATCCTAGTTGGTGAAATCAAATAGGGGTCCCTTTCACCTCAGACCGGTTCAAACTAGAACCCACATCAAAGTTGACGGCCATGTGGTCGTCAAACTGATGAATACAACGCAGATATCACCCACGCTCAAAGATGTCTTGATGTAGGATCGGTGCCAGGCCTGCTGTAACGACCCACATTCTATGCATCGAAGGATCGTAGAATATTTATTTCATTCACATATGAGGTCGTATAGTCGTGTAACTTTGGGGAATGACTATTGGGGTCATTTTCCATGTTCACGATTTTTACCAAATTTTAAAATACCGTTTTACCCCTGGCGAATCTCATTTCACCTATAACTTTGGATTGGTAAGGAGTTTTGATCTGAATCCACTTCCATTGAATTCGGATGATAGTTTATCTTTCCGTAGTGTGGTCGCATTAGTCAAACGGACTTACCATTTGGGAGATATGACTGAAATAAGGTTTGGAAGGTGAAAAACAGCTTAACCGGGCTTAATAGGGTAATTAGTGGAAGGGCCCATAACCCATTTCGGGATTAGGGTTATGGGGAGGCTAAAATCAGTTAGGAGACAATATCATTTCAGTTTTCCAGCCGCCACAAACATTCTTTGAACCCTAGTAATGGCCTCCACCTTCTAAACTACCTCCTTATCACTTTCTAATCCAATATTAAGCAAATCTACATCAAACCAAGGCAGATTGGCATAAAATCAGAGTTAGGGCTGCTATGTTGCATAGGAATTCGACCTAAATTAGTGGAGTTTTAGATCTAAGATTTTATTTGTGGCTAAGGTGAGTGATTTGAACTTTTATTCACTAACTACGACTAATTAGGGGTGATTAGCGATAATTAACGAAATTATGCATCATAAAAATCTGGGAAAATATGCATAAATTTTGAAATATTATTTTATGTTACTGGTTAAAAATTTAGATTAATTTTGCTATTCCTATTGTTAAAACATGGTTAAGAGGATTAAGGGGAAAATCATGCTTTTTGGGTACGTTTGATTTAAAATGACCTATATGCTTGATGTTTTGATCTTTTTGATTGAACCCATATGTTGTTAATTTTGTTTGGGATGTTTCATGATTGTTTATTAAAGTTAGAATGGTTGAAAACGTCGTCGTATAGCAAGAACAGACGAAACAAGCTTGCTGGAAATTCTGGAGCAATTCGGATCGGCTAAGGGGAACCGGATCGGTTAGGGGATCGGGTCGGATGAGCTGAACTGAATCGGATTGGGTCATGGCAAGAAGGAAGGCCACTTGCATTGAGTTGGAGTTGGAATCGGACCGGAGCTTGGTATGAGATCGGATCGGACCAACTGGAGAACTAGAGGACTGAACCGAACCCAGGCAGGAGCACTGAACCGAACCGGGATCTGGAGATGAAGGAACACCGAAACGAGCCAGAAGGTGAGCACTGAATTGAACCGCACCTTGAGAGGTCGAACTGAACCATGGAATTTCGCAACCGAACCAAGGCAATGACCACAAACCGAACCGAACCGAACCGAGTTCGAGCCTCCACTACTTCTACGTGATGACTCTTCTGAAGACCAACTCCAATTCTACCAAAACCCGAGATGCAAAGGAAATCCAAGTGGGAAGCTATAACTCAGGCTCCAGATGGGAACCGACAAGTTAGCTTCCAAAAGTTAGGCTTTGCTGCGGGACGTGTGCAAAGGGGTTATTGATATCTATAGCTTTGGTTCAACACCGAGAGACGGATTAATGGCTATGGATCAGCACAATGGGACCGTTAAGACTCCCAAGGGCAAGTGATCGTAGCATGGCTATGAGCCAATGCAGTGGAGTCGTCAAGACTCTATAGGGAAAAGTGGACATAGCAAGGGATTAGTGGCTATGGACCAGCGTAATGGGGTTATTATGACCCCAAGGCAAAGTGGTCGTGGTAAAGGATTTGGTGATCAAAGTGGTGGATATTGTATACATTACGCACTGAGTGAGAGATGTGAGGTTGATTGCTACGTTTGATGTTTGCTATCACCATGATATGCACACTCCCATTTTACAGTTTATGTTAGTGTTACCTTAGAGTATTGTACATCTTGTTGTGCTAACTGTTTGGTTGCAGGTCCAAGTTCAGGTATGATTATTTATACCTATTATTGTTCTATTTTCCCATTATCGCTCATACCAGACTTTTGTCTGACCAAGTGTTTTATGTCTCTTCTTATTACTATGGGCGCTCCTAAACGAGCAGGCTAGAGACAGGTTAGGTGGTATGCACGAGTAGCTGTCCGGAGACGAGTAGGAGGCTTCCACGTACTATTTACATATATTCTCCCTGTGTTGTTGCTAGTCACTACTTTGGGCATTAGTTGCGTACCTTTTCTAATTTGCTTTAGAGATATTGTTTGAATTTGTAATAATGGTTTAGAACATAAGCTATATTTTGGATTTCGCTGCTGTGATGATTTAGTTCTCAGCTTATGCACTGTCTCCCTGTTTTATGTCAAGTTATGTTGTTATATTTTATTCCATGCGCTATCTACAGGTTCTTTGGTGATTCATAGTTCTAAACCCTTTTCTTTTGACGACCGGCCCGTGCTAGTCAGACATTGGCACAGCGCATTTCGGGGAAATGTCGGTTAGTGCGGAGCGGGACGTCACACTTGGTATTAGAGCCTAGGTTGCGTAGTTAACCTAGGGGAAGACATCAGGGAGAGATAGTATACATATATGAGAGCGCGTATTTTTGATATTTTGGTTTTCAAATGCGTTATATATATACTATTAGTATATCTAAGGATGAAGTCGCACTGCACTAGCACCATTATGGAGATGGTTAATCGTTTTCTCTTTACAGATGGGAAGATGAGCCGATATACGAGGGGTACGGGTTTAGGGGCCAATAATAGGAATGCTCCTGATATGAGGACAATGTTTACTACCTTCATGAGAGAGATGCTTAGGGATGTTCAGGGGGCAGTTCCTAAGTTGCTAACGGTGGTCGTGCAGAGGTGCAGGCGCCTAGAGCCGATTTCGCCAAGCTTAATAAGGATTATACTAGTCTTGGTGGGAAGCCATTCCACGGAACGGAATCGGCTACAGATGTTCAAGATTGGCCTGATAGTTGTGAGCGCATCTTTGAGGATTTGGGGATCGAAGATGCAATGAGGAGAAAGCTAGTATCCCGTCAGCTTCAAGGACGGGCTATGAATTGGTGGAATGCCATTAAGGCAGCTACTCCTGAGGATCAAGTTACTTGGAATCAGTTTAAGACTCGCTTCAGTGACAAGTTTATCGATACTGTCGAAAAGAAGAACGAGAAGTTCATAACTGGCTTAGATGAGTACTTGGGGGAAAGATCGATAAATCATATAGATGAGACATTCGAATCTATTGTGGGAAAGACATTGAGATCTGAGAGCCTTTACCCTACGTCGAAGACCGAGGTTGCTGTTACATCTGTAGGGAAGCCAAAGCCGCAGGCAAGCGGTGGAGGCAAGAATAATTCGCAGAATAAGATGAAACAGAACCAAGCTAAGGATGGTCAGAAAAAGAATAAGAAAGATGTTGAGTGCTATAGCTATGGAAAGAAGGGCCACTATGCCAAAGATTGTCGAGCAAAGCTAGCGGACAAGAAGTGCTTCTATTGTGGCCAAGTGGGACATCACAAGGATAAATGTCCACAACCTCCTAAAGAGAAGAAGATTGTGAAAGCATATGCTATCAACACTGTTCCTTCTTCGTCGAATGCCCCAACTGCGACAGAGAATGGAAATAATATCGTCATTCAAGGTATGCTTTAAGTTTATGATATTCCTGTTCGAGTACGGTTTGATACTGAGGCTTCCCATTCCTTCATATCTAGTGACCTGGTAGATAGGTTGGGATTGGAACCCGGGATTGTTGATAGACCTTTAGTTGTGACGAACCCGATCGGTGGTTTGACTAGCCTTAGCATAATTTTTCGTAATTTAGTCTTATCAAGTCATGGATGTATGTTTGCTTGTGATTGCTTTGTTTTGGGCTTTACTGGGTTTGGCATTATTTTGGGAGTCGATTGGCTCCAAAGGTATGGGGTGGTGGTAGATTGTGAGGGGTCTTCGGTGACCATTAGAGCGGATGATGGGCGGAGGGTAATGTTTGGTGGCCTACCTAGTGATGGGGTGATGGCTAGTTATCTAAATTCCCTCGACATCCCACATGATGACTTGTCAGATGTGCCTATTAATGGCGAGTATCCGGACATCTTCGGGGAAGTGATCGGACTTCCACCACACCGAGAGATCGAGTTTCAGATTGATTTAGTGAAAGATGCCAGACCTATAGTGATGCCACTTCGTCGTATGGTGTTAAGGGAGCACCGAGAGCTTGGGGGTGCAAGTAAGCGCTCTTTTGAAGAAGGGATTTATAAGAAGAAGTGTTTCGGAGTGGAGAGCACCAGTTGTATTTGCTACCAAGGCCGATGGTTCCCTTCGATTGTGTGTGGACTACCGCGAGTTGAATAAGGTGACGAGGAAGAATAAGTATCCTCTTCCACGGATAGACGATTTGTTTGATCAGTTGAATGGAGCGAGAGTGTTCTTCTAGTTGGATCTCGTGACAGGTTTTCATCAACTCTTAGTGACAGGTTTTCTTCTAGTTGGTCATGCCATTCGGGTTGACCAATGCACTAGCATATTTTGTGGATCTTATGAATAGGGTTTTCAGAGATCAGTTGAATAAGTTTGTTCTTTTGTTCGTGGACGATATCCTGGTTTACTCAAGGATAGAGGAAGAACACAAGGAACATTTGAGGACAGTGATGAAGGTGTTGAGGAAACACCAATTGAAAGCGAAATTTTCTTAGTGTCACTTCTGGAGGAGGGAAGTGAGATTCTTAGGCCATGTTGTTTCAAAGGATGGTACTGTCGTGGATCCTGCGAAGGTGGCTACAGTGCAAGATTAGTCTACGCCCAAGAATGCAACGGACGTGAGAAGTTTCTAAGGGTTAGCTAGATACTATTGTAAGTTTGTCCAAGACTTCTCCAAGATAGCGGCACCGTTAACTAAGTTGACCAAAAAGAATCAAGCTTTTGTTTGGGACGAAAGGTGTAAGAATGCATTTAAGAGCCTAAAGGAGAAGTTAATGTGCGCGCCAGTGTTGGTTATTGCTAAAGGGAACGAAGAGATGACGGTATACACGGATGCCTGTGGTACCAGACTAGGTTCTATACTGATGCGAGGAGGTAGGGTTGAAGATTATGCTAGTCGACAACTGAAACCACATAGAGAAGATATCCTACCCATGATTTGGAATTGGCAGCGATCGTGTTCGCGTTGAAGATGTGGAGACATTATCTCTTGGGAGAAAAATTCGAGCTGTTTACCAATCATAAGTCATTAAAGTATCTTTTCTCCCAGAAGGATTTAAATCTTCATCAGCACAGATGGTTAGAATTCTTGGCTTCGTATGATTTCAATATCGCATACACACTCGAGAAGGGCAATGCGGTAGCTGATGCATTGAGTAGGAGACATGCCAGTTTAGGGGCTATGTTTCTGGAATGGAAGCAACTGGAGTATATCGCAGGATATGATTTCAGACATAAGTGTGAACTAGATCCAGAGATGTTAGCAAGTTTGACAATCAGACCGACTTTGACTGAGTGGATTGGTTCCATTCAGAGGGACGATCCTAACCTATTGGAAATCATCTCTAAGGTAAAGATGGGTATCGACGACGAGAGAATGAACAAGTATTGTCTTGATATGGAAGGATGGCTTCGAAAGAATGGGAGACTAGTTATACCCAATGTTAATGGATTAAGAAATGAAGTGCTTAGAGAATGTCATCACTCGAAACTGACTATACATCAGGGGGTAACAAAATGTATCGAGACATGAAGCATACCTACTATTGGGAAGGGATGAAGAGAGACGCTGGGAAGTTTATATCCAAGTGCATGAATTTCCAGTTAGTTAAAGCCGAGCAAAAGAAGCCTAGTGGTTTGTTACAACTGTTAGAGATTCCCAAATGAAAATGGGAACAAGTCTCAATGGAATTCATTGATGGCTTGTGAAGGACTAGGTCAGGTCATGATAGTATTTGGGTGATTGTGGATCGATTGACCAAAAGTGCAAGGTTTATACCGGTCAAGTCGAATAGAACGACAACTAAGTTAGCAGAACTGTTTATGAAGCGGGTAGTGAGATTTCATGGAGTACCCAAAGGTATTGTAAGTGACCGAGATCCATTATTTACTAGTGAGTTTTAGAAGAGCTTACAGGAGGCTTTAAGGTCATAATTACATCTCAGTACCGCATACCATCCCCAAACCGACGGTCAAACAGAGAGGGTGAATTGTGTATTAGAGGATCTCTTGAGAACTTGTATATTGGATTTTAGGGGCTCATGGGATGACCATTTGCATCTGGTTGAGTTCGCATATAATAATAGTTATCAGTCCAGTATTGGTACGGCTCCGTTTGAAGCTTTGTACGGAAGACCGTGCAACTCACCATTATGTTAGTTGGAAACCGATGAGAAATTTGTGCTTGGGCCAGATGTAATAAGTGAAACTTTAGATAAGATCAAGATTATTCAAAAGCGAATGAAGACTGCCCAAGATAGGCAGAAGAGTTATGATGATAAAAGACGAAGAGATTTGAAATTCTCCATTGGCGACCTAGTATTTGTCAAGATCTCTCCATTAAAGAGTGTGATTCGTTTTGGTAAGAGAGGCAAGTTGGCACCAAAATTTGTTGGTCCATTCCCAATTCCCGAACAAGTTGGGAATTTAGCATATAAAGTGGAGTTGCTTGACAAGATGGCAGGAGTTCACAATGTATTTCATGTTTCCCAATTAAGGAAGTTTGTGCACGATTCTGATATGACTATTTCACCGGACCAGTTGGACGATATCGAGGTAGAACCCGAAGTGGTTGGGAACCGTAGACCGATTCGTATTATCGAGCACGATACGAAACAACTTCGAAGGAAGATGGTGAACAAGTGAAAGTCCAGTGAATGTGATAATGAGCATGACCGTACTTGGGAAACAGAGGAGAGCATAAGAAAGTCGTATCCAGAACTCTTTGCCTGGTAAGATTTTAATCGCGATATAGTTATTCCCTTGTTAGCAAACCGCATGCTAGGATAAGCTTGAAGTATTATTGTGTATGTTTTATTGTTTGTAAATGGTTAATAGGCATGCGGGATCCATTGTTATTTTCTTAGTTAAGGAATTTCGGGGGCGAAATTTCTTTAGGGGGGAGAGTGTGATGACCTGCATTCCACGCATCATAGGATCGTAGAATATTTATTTCATTCACATATGAGGTCGTATGGTCATGTAACTTTGGGGAACGACTATTTGAGTCATTTCCCATGTTCACGATTTTTTCCGAATTTTAAAAGACCGTTTTACCCCTAGCGAATCTTGTTTTGCCTATAAATTTTGATTGGTAAGGAGTTTTGATTTGAAACCACTTCCATTGGACTCAGAAGATGGTTTACCTTTCCGTAGAGTGGTCACATTAGTCAAACAGACTTATTGTTTTGGAGATATGGCTGAAATAAGGTTTGGAAGGTGAAAAACAGCTTAACCGGGCTTAACAGGTAATTAGTGGAAGGACCCATAACCCATTTCGGGATTAGGGTTATGGGGAGGCTGAAATCAGTTAGGAGACCATATCATTTCAGTTTTCTAGCTGCCACAAACATTCTTTGAACCCTTGTAATGGCCTTTACCTTTTAAACTACCTCCTAATCACTTTCTAATCCAATATTAAGCAAATCTACATCAAATCAAGGGGATTGGCATCAATCAGAGTTAGGGCTGCTGTGTTGCATAGGAATTCGACCCAAATCGGTGGAGTTTTAGATCTGAGATTTTATTTGTGGCTAAGGTGAGTGATTTGCACTCTTATTCACTAATTACGGCTAATTAGGGGTGATTAGTGATAATTAGCGAAATTATGCATCATAAAAATCTGGAAAAATATGCATAAATTTTGAAATATTATTTTATGTTACTGGTTAAAAATTTGGCTAATTTGGATTAATTTTGCTAATCCTATTATTAAAACATGGTTAAGTGGATTAAGGGGAAAATCATGCTTTTTGGGTACGTTTGATCTAGAATGACCTATATGCTTGATGTTTTGATCTTTTTGATTGAACCCATAGGTTTTTACTGTTGTTTGGGATGTTTCATGATTGTTTAGTAAAGTTAGAATGGTTGAAAACGTCGTCGTATGGAGAGAATGGACGATACAAGCTTGCGGGAAATTTTGGAGCAATCCAGATCGGATCGGCTAAGGGGGACTGGATCGGCTAGGGGATCGGGTCGGATGAGCTGAACTGAATCAGATTGGGTCATGGCAAGAAGGAATGCCACTTGCATTGAGTTGGAATCGGACCAGAGCTTAGTATGGGATCGGATCGGACCAGCTGGAGAACTAGAGGATTGAACCGAACCCAGGCAAGAGCACCAAACCGAACCGGGATCTGGAGATGAAGGAACACCGAACCGAACCGACTTGGGGAGGAGCACCGAACCGAGCCAGAAGGGGAGCACAGAACCGAACCGCACCTAGAGAGGCCGAACCGAACCATGGAATTTTGCGACCGAACCGAGGCAATGACCACATAACGAACCAAATCGAGTTCGAGCATCCACTACTTCTACGTGACGACTCTTCTGAAGACCAACTCCAATTCTACCAAAACCCGAGATGCAAAGGAAGTCCAAGTGGGAAGTTATAACTCAGGATCCAGATAGGAACCGACGAGTTAACTTCTAAAGTTGGGCTTTGTTGCGGGACGTGTGCAAAGGGGTTATCGATATCTATAGCTTTGGTTCACCACTGAGAGACGGATTAGTGGCTATGGATCAGTGCAATGGGACAGTTAAGACTCCCAAGGGCAAGTGATCGTAGCATGGCTATGAGCCAATGCAGTGGAGTCGTTAAGACTCCATGGGGCAAAGTGGACATAGCAAGGGATTAGTGGCTATGGACCAGCTCAATGGGGTTATTATGACCCTAAGGGCAAAGTGGTCGTGGCAAAGGATTTGGTGATCTAAGTGGTGGATATCGTATACTTTACGCACTGAGTGAGAGATGTGAGGTTGATTGCTATGTTTGATATTTGCTATCACTATGACATGCACACTCCCATTTTACACTTTATGTTAGTGTTACCTTAGAGTACTGTACATCTTGTTGTGCTAACTCTTTGGTTGCAGGTCCAGGTTCAGGTATGATTATTTATACCTGTTACTGTTCTGTTTTACTGTTATCGCTCATACCAGTCTTTTGTCTGACCCAGAGTTTTATGTCTCTTCTTATTACTCTGGGTGCTCCTAAACAAGCAGATTAAAGATAGGTTAGGTGGTATGCACGAGTAACTGTCCGGGGACGAGCAGCAGGCTTCCACGTACTATTTACATATATTCTCCCTGTGTTGTTGTTGGTCACTATTTTGGGCATTAGTAGTGTACCTTTTCTAATTTTCTTTAGAGACAGTATTTGAAGTTGTAATAATGGTTTGGATCATTAGCTGTATTTTGGATTTCACTTCTATGATGATTTAGTTCTCAGCTTATGCACTGCCTCGCCTGTTTTATGTCTAGTTACGTTGTTATTATATTTTATTCCATGCGCTGTGAGATATACTACAGGTTATTTGGTGATTCATAGTTCTAAACCCTTTTCTTTTGATGACCGTCCCATGTTATTCGAACATTGGCACAGTGCATTTCGGGGAAATGTCGGCTGGTGCGGAGTGGTTCATCACACCTGCGATGGGGAACGGCTCCTTCAGATGAAAATAGGCGAAATCGAACATCCTTGGTGAAACTCTAAATTTTCCAATTTCAAATAAGTCTCTATTTTCCTGGGATTGCGGTCTAACCTTGCGGCCTCCTGAAGCGTGAGACCGAGGTGTTGTGCGAGGACGTTAGAAGCTTGGGGAGGTGCCATTGAGAAATCAATGAAGGAAATTACAAATCTGGAGTATGGGAGGGGCTAGATCTGAGGCACAAGGATTTTGGTGGTGATTGGAGGAGGAACGGAGCTTAAAATTTTGATTTTTGGCTTAGAGGAGGTGGGGGAAGTGGGTTCGCCGCTGAAAATAAGAGAAAGATGGAGGAAATAATTTTTCGTTCGTCGAGAGCAATATATATATATATATATATATATATATATATTGCTCTCCAGGTTCTGGGCGAACCGGATTGGGCGGAGCGGTCGACCGGTCAAAGGGAGAGCGGTCGACTGCTTGCCTCATTCAGGGCACGACCTGAACCTTGGTCCAACGAACCGGTTCGATCACTAAAAAATAGAAATAAATTATACTAAAATCATATCACCTTCCTAACTCCACCGACAAGTCTCGAGTGGACGTCAACTAACCGTCTAATCGAGAAATAATTTCCCTAACGCCTCCAAACAACGGCGACCATTAAACGAACGAACAAAATCTCAAAAAGAAAACTCAACTGGAAATCCAAATTAAAATAAAATGGATTTTCCCCTTACCTAGCTGATAAATAACACGAACGATTTATGAAATCAAATACCCCAAGATGAATAGAAATTTCCTTATCCTTTTACGAGAGAAATTTTTGAAAACTTGTCGATATCAAAATTTTATTTTTACGGATTGGGCAAACTTTCCATGTTCTGCATTGTTGAGATTTTTAAATCTCAAAAAGGTTGTATCTGATAATTTATATAATTCATCCAAAATATTTGGAAAAAGGAATATTAAAAACCACAAAGAATGGGTAATCATAGTTTTTGAATTTTAAGGCTTATTCCTCGTCATTTTCAAATTCTTCTTTTATAAAAATGGATTATTTATTAAAAGTACGCAAAACCTAATGATCTGAAACATGGTTAGATTTAAATTTCTAAGATTTATTTTATTTACTCAAATCTTTACATATAAAACAATTTTTCGAAAACCGTATTTTAAAATGTCTGAAACCCTTTTTAAGACTGAAATCTCTTCGAATATAATACCAAGGATTCAAATAAATAATTCTGTGAAAAAGAATATATGGACTATAATGACACATTAATGTGAATTTACCATTTAAGAACAAGAAAAGGTTATCGACTGGAACTCCCAAATGAAACCAAAACAAGAAATCACGACTATCTCAGTTGTAGCTAGCTTTCCGTCCAGTCACTAAGATCAAATCCACGGGATTCACCATATTCATCCTCATGCTTTCCAAAACAAAATTGCCAAATGCACCCTGAGGCAAATCATCAAGTTGGCTGAATCTTCAAACTCAAAATACTTCTAACTCTTAGTCGTTTAAAACCTGTGTTATTTAAATAGGCCGACGACTATTTCATCATTGAAATAATTTAAAGTCGAGAAAGAATGACTAAAGAATATAGAAAAGAAATTCGAATATGTTCTCTCACTAATCCTAATTTATTAATTCCTCTGATCATCTAGACCTAAGCTCTGATACCAAATGTAACACACCATAATTTTCTAAGCTCGAATTTCGACAAAAATCGAGACTCAAACCCATCAAATAATGGAGAATATAAATCAGGTACCTGCAAATAATGAGCATAATCTGAATAAAATAAAACTAACTTATAGTGGAAACAAAACTTGTACCGATTAAGGCGATTACCTTAAAGCGTATCTCCACATCGATATCGTACGTGAGAAAACGAGAACCGAAAACCAAATCGAACACCTGCTAAGCCCATCCTTTCCCAAGCTAAACCCGAGAGTTGTTACGAGGAGGGGGTCAGAACAACAAGTCCTGGTGAGTAGAAAATATATAACAGTATCTACAGTACATAAATGAATCCCATTTGGTCAGAACTAAAACAAATGTCGAACAACGTTAGTAATTTAATGTAACCTTGTAAGGATTTACGCACGATGACTAACTGCCATAACCAAGGTAGCATCCCCAGGGATAATGGTAGCGCAATACTAAGATTGAACTTTAACACACAATACGAAGTCTTTAAACTAGCATTCAACTAATTACTGAAGACTAAGAGGCAGGCACCCGACTACTTATTATTCCATAAGGAGTTTAATTATTTCTATATAGCCACTTATGACCTTAATATCAACATAAGATAAGGGAGGATCCTTTTGATCACTTAAGACCTAAGGCGGATCTATCGATCACTAAATACCATACTCGGTGGTTTGCTCTACACTAATATAAATTAGAGGAAACTAGCTACTAAGTCCTACTAATTTAAGGCTTCCATCATTCACGCATGTACTCAAAACCCTGCATTAGGCGAGAGATAGTAACTAGCCACTTAATACCAGGTTTAACTAGGAGCACGACACCATTTAAGACCCTCCACACGGAGCCACATGTTACTATCTAGCCGACCTTATTAGATAGTTACCTAGACACTTAATACTTTTTGTAAGATAGGAAGACTCATGGTACCTCCTTAACTGTCATTTAATACCTAATCTCAAGGTGGACCCTCACCCAGTTACTTAGTACCTAGAGGAAGTGGACCTACGCGGGGATTACCAAACTTGCACCCAACTGCCATTTAATACTTCTTATTTATGGGGAGGCGAGCTATGCGATCACTTAATACCCTAAGGGTGAATCTAACTACTTTATACATTCAATCTCGAAGTAGGCTACGCTTATGAATTATTCCCTTAATGGTTTCTCTTTTCGGAGAACCTATTTTAGGAAATAATTCTCACAACGTAATTACTTATCCCGGGTTCCTTTGGTTATATCTCACATCAGTTGTATATATATCCTACTGTTGGAAAGTGCAGACTTCCATCGAATATGGCAACTGATCTCGCATCATTAACCTACTAAGTACACCTCTTATTTTTAATTATATTAATTCTAGATTAACCAGAATAAGGTAAGGAAAACCTATAACTTCCCATCCAAGAATGCTTAATTATTTATTTCCTTATTGGACTTAGAATTTATTACACAAATCAATCACCATCAATCCCTTTTAT
This sequence comes from Allium sativum, assembly GCA_030737875.1. Taxonomy (NCBI): domain Eukaryota; kingdom Viridiplantae; phylum Streptophyta; class Magnoliopsida; order Asparagales; family Amaryllidaceae; genus Allium; species Allium sativum. Next base: position 465,413,515 of record CM060922.1, read on the forward strand.
TTCTATTTATTACTGTTAATCACGTAACCTGCAAATAATAACCCAAACGATCAAATTTCCAAAGGCATCAATTAAACTATTTAATTCCATTTATATAAGGCCATTTTAAATTCTAATCTAATTATTATAATTCCCAAATATCACTATAAATTTAATTCCGTTTGATTCTTATTTGAATATATACGCTTATCATTTATTTCCCTAGTTGGAGTTAAAATCTATATTCCTAAACACTAATTTAATTGTAAACATTTATGCATATTTATCCTATTTAATTAATTCTTCGAAAAACGTACATGGTTACAATAATTATTATCTTATTCATAACCTTTATTATAGCAATAAATTCCATGTTTATTGCTACAATGGTCACAAACATTTAATTTCCATTAATTATGAAAGTTATTACCATACATTTATTTCGAAGATGGAAATACTTCAAATTCAAACACAAAACAACTAACATACATTCATTTAATATAATAGCGCTATTTACGTAGATTTGGACAGATAAGATTATTTTATATTTATAATTTAAACGCGGAGTTAACGTAGTTACTTATTTATATTTTATCATTATTTAGTATTTATGTTTTGGTCTAATTAAACTAACGATCAAAACAACCCTTTTGTGTTTAATCTTGTTTTAAGATTCAAAATATTATAAAAGGTTGTTTACTATAATTATGGTAAAATTTGCCCAAACTATTTAAAAGAAGAAAATTGATTCATTTTGAATTCTAAGAACGTAAGTTAATATTTTATTTAGAATAAACATCGCAAACTACATATAAATATACATGAATTTGCACATCTCTTCTTAATTGATTTGTTTATATTCCTAGTATAGTTCAAATAATGCCTTTTGTTGCTAAAGAATTTTTTTACAATAACCAAGTAAAACCATGAACAATATCAAACACAATAGGATTATTATTATAACCAAAACTGCACAAACTACAAATCAACACCCAATTTTATGAATCTGGAATAACACATTATACTTTTAATCAAAGTTTGGGAATGATTTCCAAATCCAAGGTGATTACAACAACCTCAAACAATTTAAGAATAATTGTAGGCATGATGATGATAATAAATTAAAAGGCCTACAAATCCATACTTAACTTATATTCATAATATTTCAGATTTGACAAAATAAACAAATCTGACAACTTTTAGTTATATAATTCAGATTCAACACAAATGAATTATATAAGTTTATTATAAACAATATATATATTTCCCACCCATCTGAAATCTATCCAAATTTGAATCTGATATAGCTTTTAGACTTACAATTCCAAATCCTATAGATTTACATTTTATTTCCAATGGGGATTTAACATAGATTTAGATTGTAGATCTGAAAGAAGAATCGGAAAAGAAGAAGGAAATTCAATAATATAAATTACCTATTCATGGACCCAATCCTTTTGCGCAGATATGGATTCAACATCTCTAGTTCTTGTTTGTTGGATTCAAATAGATTTACAATTTATAATTTTAGAAGAGATTGAAGAATTAAAAATGGAAAAGCTTCGTTGCTGCCTCTAGAAATACGAGCAAAAGAATGGGTGTCTATTCCTTTATTTATAGGCGGAAAATGACCCAAGACTGTTAGATTTAAATGTATAAAGATCCTTATGTTAGTATCAAACTTATAATATAAAATACCCTTGAAAACATATCTGTCACCGACAATTTTCGACCCGAGGTTATAAATGGTATTTATTTCTAAAGAGTTGACCGTCATGGGTCGAAAACTCACAGTGAAGGCAGGTTATAAATGGTATTAAATAATTATAGTTCTTATATGTTTATTTTTTGTCCATTTTCATACTTTGTCCGTAACTTTTTCTTACGGACTCCATTCGCGAAATCCAAACATGAAATTGACTAGAATTCCGTCATGAACGCAGCGCCACAAGTTTCGTGGTCAAATTCCATCATTTGAAATATAACTAAATTAATTATCGTTAAAATTCCCAGTTGTTACAAGTGGCAAATCCATGGAATGTACTACAGCTCCCAGATAGTAACCCAGATAGTAGTAACTGCGCATCTTATACCACACTTTCTAGCTACTGGTTTACTACCTGCTAGTTGATTTCATGAAAGAAAACATAAGAAAAACAGGAAATCACACGAAAACACTAACAACAATAGCCTCGAATAGACAAGTATGGAATCATCTGATAGAATAAATATATGCGTCCTATATCACATGGTTTACTAAATCGTTTGATTCACAACATCACCTTCACGAAGGGTGCAAAGACGTGTGATTTTATATAATAAAATAGACTATAAAAAGTGGAAATTAGGTGCGCATCCTTATTTTCAATTTTAATTCATCGAGCGTCCTTGCGTAAGTTTGTATGTAAAGCGGGTCCCTATTTCCTGTAGCAACGTGTTTACTGATTTTTTGCGCTATTGTATAAAAAAAATTCAAAAATTGTAAATATTCACGAATGAATTCTGCACAATAAAAATTGATGAATAATTGCAGACATTTCTTCAATTATTTACACAGTACATGCATATGTTGAAAGCCGGATGAATAATTGCAGCAATGTCTGCAATTATTAATATATAATTGCTGATATTTTAGCAACTACTTACAATGCAGTGTAACATGATGTAAGTACATGAAAATTTGTAGAAATGTCTGTAAATTATTGCAAACAGTTGCATAATTTGCTGCAATTTACTGATGATGAAATATTTTTCATTTGTATGCATTTTTATCACTTTTCTATTGGTTTTTTTTGCAATACATGAATGTTTGAATAAGTGTAGGCTTTGTGTTCGAATTTTTCACGCAAATCTAGAAAAGTTGCATGAAAATCATCAACTTTCTTAAAATTATTGTTGCGATGTCAGCAATTTTTCGGAAAATTGTTGAAATTCGTTGAAACGTGCGTGTTTTTTTTTATTTCTTCTGTTTTTGAATCATTTTCTTGAAGTTTTGTTGCATGAATATGATGTTAATTATGAGTTGAATAAAATTTGGAAGTTTAGTAAATTTTGTTGTTGTTTTTTGTTGATTTTTTGATGATTTTCAAAAAATAGAGACATAACTTATAAAGTTTTAAGACCTTTTTTTTTGTATTTTGAAACCTAAACTGAACCTGAGCCAAACTGTCCCTTAAAATTGGGTTTTAAAAATGTTTTTGGAAAATTATCGAGTTTGAAAAACTATTATAAAATTAAAGTTATTCGTATATTTATACAATCTCGTTATATAAGTAATCTTTTCAAAACAATACTTGTGTACATAATACGTTTTTAAAATGATTTAAAATGTTTGTTTGCGTACTCAGAAAAATACAAGGAAAGCAACACTAAAAGCATATGTGGAACATAACAAAAACTCACTATGAATTTGTGATAAACTCTGATTTTTTATAGTTGAAGCAAGCCAAAAGTAAACGCAAGAAGCATGATGTCAAAAACTTGATTACTAGTGCTATAATGCACATGAATTAGCACGCAATTTCATCACTAAACTAAGTTGAAGAATGCAACTAAGGATATAACAAGTAGAAACAACACAAGAAGCAAAAGGAAATACCTGGGCTTTATTCCAGGATTGGTTGACCCATGATGCACTCATCTCCACCCCTGGGTCGACCGAACTCTATCATGGGTCGCCCCAGGCACGAGAAAATTCCTAGGTCTAAACAAGCCGTGGGTCCAACTTTCTGACCAAATTCAAGCATTCAAATGACCTCAAAACTTTCTGAAATTTTACAACTACATACTAGAACAACATGGCTATCAATTGAAGAAAAAATCGCAACATTCCAATAAGGACGAGGGAGATATGCAGCCCCAAAGATGGAATCAGGCCATGTTTTGCGAATGTTGAACAAATTCACTTACGGTAAATGAATTTTGGCAAAACAACACACAAATTCAATACTTTTATCTAGATTCAATTTAGAAAGCATGAGGGGGAACCTCACCTTAGATATGATGGAAATATTACAATGGTTTGGCAAGAATTTGGTCAAGATTGGTGCTCGGAGGCATCTTTTCCAGCTTTAGCACTTGTGTTTCAGTATACACAGACATGCAAGAAGTTTATCAACTTATACTGAAGGGATATCATAAAATAAAGGAAACATGAGATACATTCTTTGGCTTTGAATAAATTACATGTTTTTAACACTTAATTTTACTCTTAATTCTCTTTAGATTAGAGGTTTGGATTTGAATTTAGTAAGAAGTGACAATGGTTTTCCTTTTACAGTAAAGTGTAAATTTTAGGAGAAAGTGGCTTTAAGGAGATGACTTCATTCTCCAGATTTCTCTTCTTCTAATTAAGTGTTAATGGGCCGAATTAGTCTTAGGTAAGTGAGTAGGGGATATTGAAGAACTGTGTTAACCAAATAACCATATTAATGCAAGTTTTAAGCTATTTCTCCCCTAGTTACGTGTTTTAATTTTTCAACTTGTAAAATTTGTGTTAGTCCATCTCACTAAAAATAAAAAAATAGTTTAACACACTTTTATTGTACTTTGTCTTATTTATCCTTAAAACTTATAATTTATTGAAAATTTTAAATTTTCCATTCATTTTGACTAGAGTAACATTTATCTTGTTAAAATATCCGAACCCCTAAATATTAACATAAAAATTTAACAGTTACTTTAAATTTATTTTTAATCACATGTAAATACTTTCAACAATATTTATATGTTTTAGTATTTATTTCTACACAAATTTTATTCAAATATCACGATTTTCTCAAAAATTCATCGTACTCGTTTATTGTAATTTAATACAATAAACTCTTGGAATTGTATAAATTCCTACTTATTGACATTTTCACATATTATAAAGTTTCTAAAACTCCATTTATTATTTTCAAATTCTATTTACACATAGATATTGAGCATTTAAACTCAATTTACTCCCAATTTCCAATTTGACACATAAAAGGCATTTTGATCACAAAATTCATTTATTCCCCAAATTCTCAATCTAAACACACTAAAATCTTATTTTCTCAAGCTAATTCCATCCTAAATGTAGTTTTTTTTACAAAATTCCATACTTAACCATTTTTAGTGATTAAATAATCACTTTATTGAATTTTCCCTCTAAATTAATTCCTAAAACCCCACATTTTGTTATTCTTGGATAATTTTATTCAAATTATCCGCCCTAAATATTATTTATCACTTGATTAATAAATCAAAATCTCATTATAAGTTACTATTAATAATAGGTAATCACAAAATCAGGATGTTCCAAATATACGAGAAACTACTTACTATGGCCTCTTGAAAGGATCAAGCGATGACTTCTTATAATACTGATGATGCCGAAAATGTCGATCCTTAACATACCAGAGAGGTTACATAGCCAGTTGTTGATAAAGTTCAAACCTCATCCAATGTGATTAATATGGTGGATGATGGAGTTACAGGAGACTCGTACTGAGTTAAACCTATAAACACAGCAAAATCTATACTTGATAAATCATTGAATAACCATTGCAGTAAGAGCATGAAAGTAAGAGCATGAAAGTAAGAGCATGAAAGATTTGACTTTTTATGATTCAAAATCGGATAATTCCTCGTTGTTAGAGCTAGTTTACAGAAGCAAAAAGCAAAAGATGGGTTGGAAAGAGACTGGAACATCGAGGCAGAGGTCGGGACCAAACTAACTGCAGGGCTTGTCCCCTAACCATCCGGACCTTCCCATGTAGCGGGCCGACCCGCGGGCCTTAGTTAATTAAGTTAATTTCTATTAATTTTTCGGTTTGAATTTGTTTGTTATCTGTAACTTCTTTATTTGAGCTCTAATCACAAAATTCCAAATACAAAAATTGACAAAAATCTCACCACGAGTGCACTGATGTAAGTTTTCATTTTCAAATTTCATCATTTGCGCAAATTATATTTTTGGAGCCGAATTAACAAGTCAAATAACGAAGGCTAAATTTATAAGGTGTCGCAGTTTTTGTACCATAGTGGCAGCTGCATTGAGTCTGATTAAGTAACTCCACAAGATATTACCTTTTTTATTCCAGAGTTAGAAATGTCATTAAAAAATTTTTGGTTATGCTATATGGACTCTAATTTGGTTCAAAACTTCTCCTCTAATATGATCCACATGCTAGTGGACACATTCTCTAGCAGATGAAAACACATCACCGCTTACTTGTCAAATATAGTGGAAAATGATGTTTCCTCACTTTCTCTGAAGCTTCAATACTCCCATATGTGGATTTATCTCAATAGATGCACAGTTGAGTCTATCATGTCATCTTATGGCTCTATGGTAGATGGTTTGAAATATGGTGAATTTTTAAAATGTTGAATGTGTGAGGCAAAAGGGGTTTTGTTCACATCCTTCAAACACTGATCCAGAGCTCAAACTTAGATTTTTGTCATACATAGTGATCAAGATTCATTTGAAAATTTTGAGTCCCTATGTTCCTGTAAATCGTGTCTTCATCGCAACCACAAGTTCCCACTAGGATTTTCTAATACAAATACTTATAGTTGTATGTTTGCATCTCGATATCCATTTTGTGGTTTAACATAATTTCTCGATTGTGTTTTATATTGTTAAAATTCAGAATCCGACATGCCTCCGGATCACATGGGCCGACACCAAATTATCTTAATGAGTCGGTGCCAACTTATGGTGGTGCTTTTCGAAGGACAAATTCTACCTTAAAAAGGTTCACATGTATTGTGTTCCAATCTTTTATTTCAATTTCCAACTTCTTTGGTTGTCCTTTGTTGGTTTTTTCGTCTTGAGTACCCATTCATTATTTGTTCTTATTGGGTCGATAGCCCCTCTTTCGTTTTCAATTTTTCATTTCTTCTTAAGTTCCACAGATTGAAGGGGATTGAAATTTCAGGACACCTCTTGGATGTCTAGATGCTTTAGTTGGATTCCTCCAGCAATGGTTTTCATTTTAATTGGCCTCTTCATTTTTTTACATTCTAAATTTAAATTATTCTCACTCAAAAAGCAAACTTATTTGCACTATAAATTGAAAAAACAATCAACTAAGCGAGAAACAAAAATTGTAAGTGTATAAGAAATCAAAAGGAAAGAAAACTCATAATTTTTATATCGGCTTAGAAAATGCTACGAACTAACTCCATTTAAACTTTTTATTGATTTTACTTTGCTCTTATAAAGTAGTTCTTATAACTTGATGTTATATCATATAATTTTGAGTATGAGTTATACAAAGTTCAGACCACGTCAGAAGAAAAGAAAAAAGTCATTTTCTTAATGCTTCTCCTTCTCTATTTACAACTGAAAAACGTCACCGAAAATTGTTCAATCACGTTCTCTACTTAGAAAATGAAGTTTTGAGAGAAGGTAAACAAGTATCGAGTTATATAATTTGCCTTCTCATACCTCATATTTTGTTTTTGATTCCATTTATTTGCCGAGTTGATTTAAATAGTCAAATTTTGGTCACATTGTTTGTATTTTCTCATTTTTTTCATTTAATGACGATTTCTAAGTCTCCATCCTTGTTCTTTTATCATTCTTTAGTCTAGTTAGATTTGAATCTATTCTAAGTCCATCTAAAACTTGTCGTAACATCTGCAAAATTCTAAATTCTACAGGCGAGTTTGCTCTTTTCAAGGTTAATTATGCTTCTCATGGCTAGATTAAGGAACCCTTCAAATATAAATCCAATTGTATAAGAGTTTTGCCAAATTACTTTATTTGTTGTTACCTACATAGCCAGAGTATAAGCATGACAACTTAATCACCAAAATCAATCTGATGGTATATTTTCTTCTCTACCGCACTCTATCCTGCAAATTATCTATACTGTAGCAACCCGAATTTCGATAGATCCGATTTTTTCGTAAAATGCTAAAAATCCAAATCTATCGAAACTCGAGTCGATTTGTCTGGTATCCTACAAAAAATCAAGGATAAGTATATCTGGGCTTATGATAAAAATCTCATAGCGGAGTGGAATTGAATACAATAATAGGTTAATACTTACCAATATAATGACACTATCTTACAAGTGTCTCTAAACTGCAGAATCCCAGCTACCTGTCTAACGTGCGGGTTTGTTATGAGGAGGGGGTCAGAACAAAAGTTCTAGTGAATGGATAAATTGTACTTTCTATAAATAACACTACATATATCGTTCTATCACCGGTTTATATTTATTAAGTTATTTGGGTTTACTACACATTACACTTTCAGTTTTACGCATAAATCGTACCCGTCTACTCCCAAGTAGATTAACCTAATAAATCATATATATATAGTTATATGCCTAATATATAGAGGTAATCACTATAGTACCCTTCTCAAGTGGTCTTCATCGTCGCACTGCGAAAACGTACTAGAACTTCATCACTACGCTACGAAAGCATATTAGATCATGGTACGAAAGCACACTAAGTCTCATCACTACGCCAGTAAAGCTCCCTAGCTCTGAGTTCACCTACAAAACTCAATTGGGGATTTCTATATCTGTAAAGGAAAAATTGTTAAGCCTACATTACAAATATATGTAGATTGGTCTATCTCTTTTCTCGGTAGCTATGGCCCCACTCGGTCCCCCTAACTAATGAAATACCATTCAATGAGCTAAGTGACCGTGCCCTTGATAAATAATGTAAGTATCCCATTTGGCGTTGTCCCACATCCAGTATCATGATAGTGGAAGATCATTAGCCTATTGGTTAAGCTCATGTCTTTCCCGTACTCGCTCCGACCGACGATGATAGGAATCCGACGACTTGCTATCCTTGTTGGGTCCTGACTACGAAGCCCGCTCTCCTAAGCCGAGGTAGCCTCAAAATCATCCTAAAAATCATCTCAATCAGTCTTTAGGCTGCCCTCAACCATAGACGCAGCCAAAGCATACTCTATGGACTAAACCGTACAGACCATACCTCTGTAGGTACCACTTCGTCAGGCCTGCCAAAGAGGGTCATCTCAGACTATCCTCACATTCTGTAGGAGTTCCTAACTTCCTTCCAGCCTCATCGAATAAGTTGGATGTGCTAAAACCTTGTCTCCGGACGCCTATGACAATTTTCCCTGTTGGTTATTCATCCCCATGGGCTAGACCAAATGAATACCATTATTTTATTAGACCCTATGTCTATTACAATTATGTGTTTTACTTCCTCGTCTTTCTATTGATTAACATTATTCATTAACTTATTTGATCTGAATATTATTTGTTCATCAATTTTATAGCCAAGTCACAAGGCTACCATATAATCTTACGCCCGTATCTTACACCTTGTAAATCAATATGTTCATATTAAAGCCTAATGCCTTTTTGGCTCGTAACTTAACCCTTTTAAGTCAATATGTCCATATTAAAGCCTAACCATTTTTTCAACCATTTCCTATCATATTCATATTTGCAAGTAAACATTGTTTATTTATTATGATTCCCAATTTTCATATTAGTGAAAATATATGTTACAGTTGTAAGTTTATAATAAGCCTCTCGTATTCCTTCCCTTTTCCATGATATCTTTCAGTTATGTTACCCTTTTTCTTTTCGTCTTTACAAATTATTCTTTAGGAAATTATACTTATTCCTAATTGACTGGTTATTAAAACTATACAAAATCTATTTCCATAGCTTAAGGTGATTACTAAAATAGAAACCCATAATTGCAAGACAATTTTTTAAAATATTTTTAGACTATTGAACAATGCAAAAAATGAATAAATCCCTATTTCACACTCCACACCTTTATTTATTTTTAAACTAGCAATTATGTTGTCCACTTCTTTTACAACCCAATCTATGGAAATATATTCCATTTTTCCTAACCAATCAGTCTAGGCTATTTCTAACTTCCTATTTTAATTGCTATTAATTACATCATGTTTTTAACTTATTTTCGCATTTTGACATAACTACATTAAATTCAGAAACAATTTGGGTTCCATTTTTCAATTCCAACAATTTCTATATTCATCACGTTCTAAATTTGAAAGGTAAATTTTACAACTAACATGGAAATTCTTGGATTTACCATGTAATAACAAATTTATTGTCCATAAAATTAATTATGCCATGTCATGTCAACTTGTATCACAGTTATCAAGCTTGCCTGTCTTCAACTTTGGTATTACATGTTTATTTAACCCCAAATTATCACATTCTTCTTTGTTCATAATTCCAGTTGAATTATATATTCTGTAACGTGCACAAATAAAAAGGATTATAATCAGTCGCATAAATTTGGCACACAATTCAATCGTATACATGTGCCAACATTGCAGATTTATGCATATTTCATGCATAATTAAAATTCAATACAAACATTAAAATCCGACGTAAAAAGGAGGAAAGAGGGTTGAGGGAATATCTTATAAATTTTATCGGAATCAAACAATATAATATATCACTATATGAAAATATAATTTAAATCCACTCAGGATTTGCGCTCTAAGTTTTGGATCCGATCTGGATCTTGGTTTATTTTCAATTTTCTTTTCAGTTTGAATTTACATATCTATCTGGTGAGGGGATCAGGGCATCTACACGTTGAATCTATTATATTTGCCTCTATTTCTTTAATTAGTAATCCCAATTCTAAAATAGAATTTATTTCTGAAGAGTTTGGAGGAGAAAGGGAATGATAGGGATTCAACGTTTTCTCAGAAAATATGAGTTTGACCTAGGCTCAGAAGGTTTATTTATAGATGTCCAGATAAATCATGTCCACTAGATTTAAACCTAAATAAATTGCATTGTTAAAATTAAACACAGCCCGAAAACCACGTTACAAAAAAACGTTTTTGACTGACATGGGTTGACCTATTGCCATGCTTGGACCCACACATGGGTCGACCCAGACTCCATATGGGTTGACCTATAGGTTGACTCAACCACTAAGTAGGTCGACCCAAACGATTTATTTTAAATTGTGCGTCCTATTTTCGTGCGTGATTTCATTCATTGCCTTCTTTTTCAAGTGTGTGTTTATTTCTTATCTGTTGTCTATTTGTTTCCCAATTTTATTTTGTTCTTATCCCATTTTTGATATACATTCAAATTTCAAACGTGTAATTAATATACGCATAAATTTTCTTCCATCTTTAAACTCTTGCGTGTTTAATTCTTTTAATTCTACATTATTTTTAATGTTTATTTCTATTCCCGATTTTATTAAATTTATACCATTTTTAATGCATATTTAATTTCAATTTCAAATGTGTACTATTAATTTGTGCATACCTATTTTAAATTATAAAATTACTTAACTAACGTACAAAAAAATCTCCCTTTTGTTTCGTGATTTTATACCATTTATGATGCCTGTTTATTTTCAAATCTAAACGTGTGTTAGTTCTGTAATTTATGTCTATATATATTTTGATTAAATATATCTACATGTGTGTTCACATGTATGTCAATATTCCAGAATTGGTTATCTACTTCCAATTTTGATGTTATTTCCATTATTTGTCTTCTAATGTCATTTATGATATGCATTTTCGTCTTGAAGAAACCTCGCAATTTTAATGTTAATTACTTTTCCTTTCTTGATTTAATTCTTTTTATTACCCGCGTTAGCATTTTAATTTCAAACGCACATTTCTCCTATCATTATTTTCATAATTTTATTATTAAAATTGTTAGGTATTACATTATCCGACCCTAATGGAAATTTCGACCTCGAAATTTGGTAAGGGTTATAACATGTAAACATCCGCGTAATTAACAACCGTCATGTGTACATCCAATTTTGCAATTATTTGTACACTTGTGCAAAGCGTTACACATCACAAATTACATGAATGTGTATGCGGCACCTCCTATATGAATGCAAATTTTCTTGAAAATCCTTTGAAAGCATGATGCACACATCTGAAATATACTGGCAATTTCTATATGAATGTAATATTTTGAAAATCAAAAATACTTTTTTCATTCAAATTTCCTACACTCTTATAGAGTACAGAGTAAGAGCGTAATTCATCCAATTTTGTAACCAAACCCTACCAACCAACTTTAAATTTCGAATTTCATAAAAATCTAAATTTTCAAATTCGATTTCTTATGTTAGAAAAGGTAGGAAATGGATAATTATATATTTTCCATTCCACTTTTGTGCTCATTTTACCCTACTTGGAACTTTTAATTGCTATTCTCTACAAATTCCTAATTGTATCCAATGCACAATATACATAAGAAGAATATTCAAGTCCCCAAACTTACTTTATAGGAATTTATTTTCTCTTGCTATTCTCATTTATTGCAGTTATTGTCTTTGTTGCGTTCTGTAGATTTTGCACGTTTTTCTTTTAGTTATTCACCTTTTGCTTATAATGTTATTTATTTACAATATTCTATGTCTTTGTTCTTTTCTAGTATCATGTTAAACACTCAGAAAGAGAATATCACACTAAACTATTGTATTTTCCAACAAATAAACATAATACTACATAGGAGTGCAAATTTGTATCAAAAGGAAACATTCTCCACTGCAACCACTACTAGGCAAAATATATAACGGCTAAATGTGGTTGTACACTAGGAAAAGGAGGTCTAGACCTTTGTCTCTCCTATCATAAAAAATCCCATCACTGAATCTAGCCAACCATAGCACTCTTTCTTTCCATCTACCCATCTCTGCAAACTCATGTCGTGTACACCTAGTTCCCGTGCAAATTACATTTTTTTTAATTTAACTTGTACCTTTGATTGAATCTATATTTATGCAGAATCCGTATCCTTTTATTCTTTTCACATGAAAAATACAAGTCTAAAAATTTCTCTTAACTTTTCTTAAATAAAATAGTAACCACTTGGGAGACATCTATTCAAGATTTCCTTTTTTTCTTAATCCTTATACATTTTTTTGTGAATGTAGAATGTTAACCATTCCTTGTTTCCACTTCTTAGTTTCTCCCTTAGGATTTCTTGTGTGAGTATTTCTCACGTTTTAAGACTTACTCACATTCCAAAACAATTCCCTAAATTTCTACTAATTATTCAAGCATATTATGGTTTTTTTTCTTCAAAAAAGGATTATATACGAGGGCTCACCTATTTTAGTACACATTTCTTCTTGAAGAGAAACTGATAAGATTAAGTTTTCGATGAATCTTTTCTAAAGACGATTTTTTGTGTTCTGTGTGAAGTGGCGAGGAAACTTAATTATTTTAATATTTTACATTCCTTTGTTGAAATAGGTAGCACAAAATTATGGCGTTTTACCTATATTTTGTATGCCTCTTTCACTGCACATTTTCTTGTCACTTTAACAAAGCAAGTTTTCTAACAAACTTATTGATTCATAAATACTCATCTTATAATTCTACGAATTTCAATGAGCCAGAGTTTGTCATTATCTTTTCTTTGTGAAAAACTCTTAGATTTTCTTTTTAAAACAAATCTTAATTATTTTTGCAGACCTCAAAATTACAAACCAGTAAATTTCTAAA